>CAOKZL010000539.1:0-603773 GCA_948472985.1 Iguana delicatissima | reverse complement strand
TAATGGTTTGAATTTTCAGGAGATTAGATTTCAACTGAACATTAGAAGAAACCTCTTTATAGTAAGAGTGGTTTAGCAGTGGTGTCAATAACCCATAGAGGTGATGGGATCTCCTTCTTGGGTGTCTTCAAAAAGAGGCTGGACAGCTACCTGCTGGAAATGCAATAGATGGAGATCCTGCATTGAGCAGGGAGTTCGACTCAGTGGCTCATGAAGCCCCTTCCAGTTCTATGATTCTGAAGCTGGAGAATGTGTCTTGCCCAGCATCACTCAGTAGACCTCCATGGCCAAGCAGGGATTTGAACCCTCATCTCCAAAGTTGTATTCCAACACTCCAAATTACTAGATCACACTAGTTCTTAGATTAGATAAAACACAGATTAAAGCACATACCAAAGCATGAGTACAAAAGGTTGTTCTTGAAAGGCAATAAATCCATCTATAGAATTAAAATTGTTTTAAACAAAGTTATTTAAAAAGACAGATTTCTTAAATAAATAGAACCTCACTGCATGAAAAGTCATCTCAGACAATTTCTAAAAGCCTGCTGGAATACAACATATATCTCTGCTTGGAGAGGACAGTAAAGAAGGAGACATCCTAGCTTGCCTTGTGAGGTAGTTCCAAAATCTGGGAACAGTCACCAAAAATGCCTTCACCCATATTTTCACCAGAGATGCCTGGGAGGATAGTAGAGCACAGAGAAGGACCTTCTGCAAATTTCTTTGGGCTTAGATAGGCTTATATAAGAAGATAAGGCTTTCCAAATACACTGGAATCAAGCTATATAGGGCTTTTTAGCATAGAAGAAGATATGATCTGGACTCAAATTGTGTAGTGATTTGTAGATTCCTATTGCAGTGTACTATTTTCTGTTACCCTATGTCCAGTAATTAGACCCCAAGATCTCATTTGTTTCTGATGGAACATAAATTGCCACCAGTGAACCTACACTGGAAGTCTTGAATGATGACAGCTACAAATTGAGTACCAATTCTAAGAAGATCTCTTGAAGCACCTCAGTGGCCATGAAGTGGACAAATGATTCCAAAACTCGAGTTATCACTGATGGGAAGAATTGCAACAATTAAAATGAATATCTTACCTAAAATGATTTTTCTGTTTCAAGATCTCCTGATAATATTGAATGATATGCCTTTTAATCAATGGAAAACAGACTTATCAAAATTTATTTGGAATGGCAAAAAAAAAAAAAACACACAAATAAAATGGACTGTACTGAAAGATATAACGGAATGAGGAGGACTGGGACTACCTGATCTAAAACTATACTTTCATGCCAGTTGCCTCAGTTGGGTAGTAGATTTGATAAAATTATAAAATATGAGACTATTAACATTAGAAGGGGTAGATCTTTTTTTTGGCTGGCACGTATATATGTGGTATGAAAAGGCAAAAGTAAATAAAGATTTCAACAATCATTTTATAAGAAGACCTCTTTTAAAGACCTGGTTATGGTATAGGAATAAATTTTATCCAAAAAGACCACAATGGGTGTCAGCACATGAAGCCTTTTATAGAAGGGGAAAAACCCAATTAAACCGTTGGTTAATATATAAAGATTTTAAAAAAGTTCAGGGAGATAAAATTGTTTGGAAGAGCAAGGAGGATATGATGAAATATGGTATTATATCACGTTGGCTTTTACAGAGGCAACTAGAAGAAAGATTTAAGATGGATTTGAGAATGCAAGGAATTGAAATGAGAGAGAAAGAATTTGATAGAATGTTAAAACCTGGAACGGATCATCTAATAGGTAAAATATATAGAATATTACTAACTTTACAGATGGAAGAAGAAACTGTTAAAGATAATATGATAACATGGGCACAAAATGTTGGACGCCCATTTTCATTAGAAAGCTGGGAAAATTAATAGAGAGATGTAAAAATTTTTTGTAAAAGTACGAATTTAAAAGAGAGTTACTATAAGGTATATTTTAGATGGTATTTTATACTAGTACAAAGTGTTAAAATAAGGAAAAATTAAAAAAAAATACATGTTGGAAATGTGTTGAAAGAGGGACTTTTTACCACCTATGGTAGATATGCGTTAAAATAAAGAAATATTGGAAGGGTATTCATGATTGTATCACAAAAGCCCTTAAAATTAATTTCCCAATGAATCCAGAAATATATTTATTGAATATCTTAGATACTAAATATTTTAAAAAGAATTCATTGTGGAAAATGGTAATTTACATGGTTACGGCAACAAGAATAATATTTGCACAAAAATGGAAACAAAAAGAAGTCCCAGATATTGAAGATTGGTTGTGGGAACTATATGAATTATGGGAAATGGATAAATTGACATTGATACTAACAGAAAAACCAAAAAAAAAACAAAAAACAATTTAATGAAGAATGGAATTTAATTACCCCTCCTTGGGAGTCCAAATGGGGAAAAACATTGGTGAGTGGATTAAATATAATGGAGTGAAATGAGTTAAGTGGGAAAACCACACATATACTTCGAGTTAAGAGAAGAAAAATGTTTGGATAAAAACTTGGAGAAGTAAGATACTGGTGAAAGGAAAAATGTTTATGAAAATATGGTTTAAGATAGAGGTTAAATGTTGTAGTACTAAATAAATGGAAAATTTTGTTGGTTATAACTGCTCATGAATTATGAAGATGTAATAAGGGAAGGTTACTAGGTAGGTATAAAAAAAATTAAATTGTTTTAACATATATTATTGGGTAATCATATGATGTGCGTAGAAGTTAAGATATATATCATATGCTGTATATATATATGATATGAGTTGCATTTGATTTCATATCTACAACTTAAGAAGAAGAGTATGGAATTTAAGGGGTAAATAGAGATAATTATGTGGATTAAATATTGATGTATAGCTATGTAATAACTATAAATATAAAATGCTTTTATTTTGTGATTTTACTTAATAAAAAGTAGATTGAAAAAAAAAAGTGGACAAATGATTCAGCAGCAGATCTGCCTTTAGGAAACCAAATGAAAACAAGATGCACATGGAAGTGCTGGATACCTTCTTCCAAAATATCTGAGAAGATAGTTATGTTGGCAGAGAGTCAATATGGTGTGATGGTTTGAGTGTTGGACTATAGTTCTGAGAGATCAAGGACTATAGTTGTAGAAACCCACTCTATTATCTTGGGCAGGCTATACCCTCTCAGTTTCAGAGAAAGATAATAACAACCCCCTTCTGAACAAGTCTTTCCAAGAAAACGCTTGATGGTTTCATAAGTCAGAATTGACTTGAAGGAACTCAACAAATTATGATGGCATAACAGTCAGTTGTGCTAATTTAAGCTCCAAAGAGGAATGTGGCCAAAATGGACATCCAACTCTCCTCAAGATGTACACAAAAAGACCAGACAGGGCCAAGGACCAAGGCTGGCTGTAAGCATCAGCTTCATAAGTATCCATCATTTTTGCTATTCTTCAACTCAGTGAAATGTCTTAGTCTGTTGATGTCCTAGATTTCCTGTTCTAGGGATGGAAGGAATTTCCAAAATTATTTAAAAAATATGGTTGAAAAACATTTGTTTTGTTGAGTGTTGAGCAACTGAGAGGAAAACTGCACTGATGAGCATCTTCAGAGTTTTGGACTTATTCTCTTCAAAATGTCCACATGGTTGTCTTGTACAGAAAACAGCATTTTCTGTAGAGGAGATAGTATTATCATTGCAGAAATATTCATTCCTGCAAAGAAAATGCTGCTTCTTGCACAGAAAAAAAAGGTCATAATTGAGGATTTATTATGCCAAAAATTAATACAAAGTTGGTTTGAATAGAAAACAATATTTCCTGCACAGAAAATAATATCCCTGCACTGAAATATTATTTGCTGTTCAGCAAATGCTATTTTATGTGCAAAAAAGCCACGTGTAATTTTGCACAAAAAAGGTTGCTAACAGTCTTCCAAAATCATGTTTTGTTTTGTTTTGAACTTGCAGAGGGAGACTTTATTGGGGTAAGAAGAATATTTCTAAAATACTCGTTGCTTCCTTTGAGAAGAAACTTAGTGAAGAATCACATCCCAACTGTCTATCCCCTATATACACAGACACAACTTTTTTTTCATTCAAACTCTGTTACCTTTTGGTGCTAAAGACACAAAGGAACAAAAAAACAACAACAAAAAAGGCATTTTGGGGAAAAAAGGTGTTTTAACAAAGCTGACTAAACAGTGACTGCTATTTCTGAGAAAGATTGGACTTTAAAGGGTAATACCAATTCAGGTGAATTGACACCACATACAGGTAAGGGGTTCAGAGACATTGAATGTTGAAAAGAATTACAGATCTTCAAAGACCCACACAAATAGGGGAAGGGGGCTGGTTTGCCATGTCATTCAGACCTGAATAATATAAAAGCTTTTGTGTCTGAAGTTGTGAGCAAGTGGGGAGAGGAGAGAAAGCTGGAATAGATGGGGATTTCTTTGAAAAAAAAAGGCTATGTTGGAGAATGTAAGAGATATGTCTTCTGTAGATTTCAGAAAATCTCATACCTAAGCCTACCTAATGAGTGGCTGAATATCATGTCTGTCTCTCCAAAAGCAGGCTGACACAATTATGCTGAATCAAAACCCAAGTGGTTTCCTATGATGGGGACAAATGCCAGCAAGCTACAGATTTCTGGAATTTAATAGACAGTGAAAGGGAATGGAGAGAGGTGCTTCTTTTGGAAGAAAATCAGATGAAATAGATGAAAGCAACATCCTTCAAACTTTGTTTAGGAGGATGGCAAAGCATGAGTGACAGGGTGCAATGGAAATAAAGTTTTTAATAGAGACTGAAATTCCGCTGAACTCGCTCAGTTGTTGAGCAATGCCATAGCCTCCTGAGCCAGAATGGGGCTCTTCCTGAGAAACAGTGGTTCCATCGTTTTGGTCTCCCTCCACCATTGCTGTCTCTAGATTTCCATGCACCACCTCTTAGGCCTCTTCTACACCCTACCTTTGTCCCTGCAGCCTCTGGTGATGATGATAGCAGGAGCTCTCCTGGAGGGGAGCATGATGGAGCACTTCCCTCCATACTGGCTGACTCCAGGATTCAGGAACCGTGATGGCCACACCTCTTCTACTGCAGCACAGTTGGATACTCTCCCAGTCTGCGCTGGGGCAGGAAGTACAGCCATTGCATTTCCAGGACCTCCACAAGCAAGGTAAGTGTGGGCAGGCTGCAGGAGGGTGGTGTGATCGACCATCATTGATGGGGAAAACCCATCAATGATTTGGGGCACAATCACACCCCCTGAGGACAGGAGAAGTATGGGATTGGGATTACATCATGCATAAGCATTGTCCTGGTCCTGTCCTTCTCTCCCCCTCCCATGGCAGGTTGGGTGTGTCGAGCAGAAAGAGCCTTAGCAAGGGAGCAGTGATGGAAGTAGAAGGTGTCTTTGTGGATTGGGTCCCAAAGAAGAAGGCAAGAAAACAGGAACTCAGGGGGTAATTCTACTCAATTTTTTTCCTTGTATAAACCTGTATTTCTCTTTCCCCACCAAATATTTAGGATGGGTCCCTTTCATTGATGTCCTCCTGAGCATCTGTGACCTAGATCTAGAAGAATAGGCAAAAACATATTATCACAGAGAAATTATGTCTATTTCATATACTCCCCAGAAGAATATTCCAATTCTTGTGCTGGTGTTTTCTTTCTTTCTTTACTGAAGAAATTTTGTGGTGCCTTTCTTCCAATTTAGATTTCCTTCCTTCTCTGGTCTTCAGATCCAGAATCAAGCCTGATTCAGACCTCTCCTAAATTGATGCAAAAGACTCATTCAAAATGGGACTTTCATTGCTAATATATAAATGTAGCAGCTATTAATATCAGGGAAAGCAATACAGGGGTTTAGCTACAGGATTTGAGGTAGGGGGGTGAGACCATTTCCCTCCACCAAGAGTTCTGCTCCTCCAAATGGAATTTTCCTATAGGTCCCCATCTCCTTGGCTTGGTAGTAACTTTAAATATAAGTCAAAATTTTAGAATCAGAGTTTAGGCATTCAAAGAAAAGTGGCAAGCAAGGTTAGCAAGGGAATACAAATGTAGCAGATATTGTGGTAAGTGTGAACAATTTTCAACGTCTCACTCTCAGCAATGGTGGAAATTTGGGGAGTAAAGAAAAAATTCATTGGGAGCCAGAATTCCTATTTGGAGGACCAATGCCCTCGTTTTGAGGTTTGTAGTTTAGTGGGGTCACAAGAGGCCTCTGGCTGAGAATTCAAAATGCCCCTCCCTAAATTGCAAATCCCAGGGTTCCATAAGATGTTGCCATGGCAGTTAAAGTGGAATATAGCACTATAGTACTGTAGTATGATAAGACTTCTAGCATGAACAAAGAATCCTTTCCATGCCACTGGAAAGCTGCATGATGGTTGTCTGTGGAGATGACTGGGAACACAAGAAACCATCTAGCAGTGTCATTCAAACTACACCCTGGCTCTCTTTTCATTTTGCTTTTGTCTCAATAACCTTTCTCTTTCACATACCCTTCTCCTGTTTACTTTCTCTCAGTCCTACCCTGTATCCCTTCTTTGGGCACCTTCTTTCCTGTGCCATAGAATCCTTTCCCAGTTTCCAAACCTGTCTCATAAATTGACTCCTTTCCCAAGGCCATCTGTTAATCCCAGTAAAACAGAACAATTCCACTTCCCCTGGAGACATTGGACCTCTGAAAAATATTCTGGCAGCTTTAGTTTGTTCACTGGCAAATTTGAAATTTTGTAAACATTCCATGCCAACTATCCAAGTCCCATCTAGCCAATTTTGGGGCAACACAGCCGCAATGGCAGTTCTTTATAGATGTTTTCACAAGTCCATTATCTGTCATACGGTCCAAAGAACGATGGGATTCTTTCATATAGGCATCATTCCTCTCTCTGTTTCTATTTCTTGATTTCATTCTCTCCGCTGCTGTGTTTGATTTTCTGCTGTTGTGTGCTTTCCACAAGTAATTGCCTCCACCTCCCATTTTTTTATATACCCCCCCACACACACACAAACACACACATGTGCACACACTGTGTGATCCACAGCGTTGAAGAAATTCTCCAGCTAGATGGGAGGTCCGGAACAGCCAGTGTCCAGTGCTATGCTCTCGGCACACAAATCTACAGGTGTTAGCACAGCTACAGCTAGCGGGATGAATTACAGCCATCCAGCTGAGATGTAATAAAGGTATGAATTATTGACTCAGCATCATCCTGAGACAGCTTTGGTCACAGCCTTGGTGTGTTTTGGAGATGATAGAATGAGATTTGTGGGATGTAAAATTACAATCAAAGAGAGTTCAGGATGAAAGATAACCTCCAAGGTTATGAACCTTCATGGGAAGCTACATTGCTTCCATTAAAGAGAACTGGAAGGGACGAAGGTATCGATCCTTTGACTTCAGGATTCTAACACAAGCATTACAGCTCTGGTTTACTAGTTCATGTAAAAGAGAACTTCTCCTTTAAGTGCATCTACACGGGATTTCTGCCTGGCGGAGGAGAGAGAAAGGGCCAACAGAGTCACATTTATGGGGGAGATATAGAGATGGAACCTGGTCAGAAATAAAGTGAGGTAATTTTTCTCTGGCTAAAAAAATAAGAAAAAGGGAAAATAGTGATTTCACTTGTCAAATATTGTTTTTAAAAAATTGTCCAGTATTGTGAAATAACGGTCAAATATTTGTAAAGCAATAATGTCCTGAAAAGAAGGAGGCAGTCAATTTATAGGAATGATAAAGGCTTCTTGCTTACAGGAATTAAAAAAAAAAAGAGCGACCTATGACAGTAAAGCAATGACATCAGGTATAAATTTATTTTAGTGTACAGTAGTTCTGTGTTCACATAACTGTTCCTGGTATAACAAGAAGTGATATTTCATCATTTCTGTTTCAGAGAATCAGGTGGAATATGATTTTTTTCCCTATCCTTTGAGGATAGTGCAACCAGCATGATGTTGTGGTTTAGTGCTGGGCTACAGGCCTGGAGACCAGGGCTTGACTTCCTGCTCAGCCATGGAAACCCTATGGGTGACTTTAGGCGCCTGATACGCTCTCACTGAAGAAAACACCTGATAGGTTGACCTTAGGGTTGCCATAAGTCAGAAAATACTTGAAGGCATGCAACAACAACAACAACAACGTGCAGGTCAAAAGGAGGCAAAACATGTTTGTGGCAATTTGATGTGGGTTCGGTGTGTGCTTTCTGGTTCTTACTTGGTCAAAAATTAAAAAGGGATACTCAGTTCCCACATCACAGACCACGATACACAACTTTACAGCGATGGAGCTATGCTGCTGACACATTCATCCATGTTAGATCATTACAATCATGTGCAACGAGGCACTGCAGAAGATGTCCTGTTTCATAGTAGGACTCCCACCATGCAACAGGGCATGACAAAATATGGATGCATTTTTCCAGCTGTCTACAGGGCACCCTTGAGTTTCTACGAGGAACAGCTTAGGGAGCTGGGTATGTTTAGTCTGCAGAAGAGAAGGTTAAGAGGAGACATTATAGCCGTGTTTAAATATTTAAAAATATGTCATATCAAATAGGACAGGCTTGATTTCCACTGCTCCAGAAACTAGGACAACAAGCAATGGATTCGAACTACAGGAAAAGAGATTCCACCTGATCCTAAGGAAGAACTTCCTGATGGTCAGAGCTTTCTGGTAGTGGAATGTAGTGGAATCTCGTCCTTCCTTGGAGGTTTTTAAGCAGAGGCTGGATGACCATCTGTTGGGAGTGCTTCGGTGTGGGTTCCTGTATGACAGAAGTCTCTTCCAATTCTATTACTCTATGATGCTATGATTTTATGATTGTACTATTGCCTCCATCTTCTTGCACTATTATTTCGCAAGGGCAACCTTTCCTGTCAAGAGCTTTACTGTTGTGCATGAACCATTGTGAAAGAGCCAAACTGTTTGCTTTGCTTGTGTAGTGGAACTGATAGTGTAGCTCAGCTGGATGGCTCTTCTTCTGAGAATCCAGTCATAGCACAACATCACAGTCCTAAACTGAACAATTGTAATTTGGTTTATGATATTGCAAATTCCCAGCAGTATGCCAGCCACTGATTTTGATGGTGTGGAAGGGGGATCTGTAGGGAGCTTCAGGGGCTACAAAACATGTCCTTAAGGACCATGAGCAGTTCTCAAACCAATCTTTCCACTCTGATATCTAACAATATTGTCCCAGGCATTTTGTTGTCCTTTCTCCACAACACCTAGGATGTTTGAGCAAGCTGGGTGATGACAGTTGTATCAAGTTTGTAGCATAGATATTGCATAGATTTTGAAGGTGAAACAGATTTCTTTTTAATCTACAGGGGATAGGGAATGAGTACCAGTTTTTCATATTGTTGTTATAGAATAGATAGGTTGAGTTCCCTTTCTTTTTACACCCCAATGATCTACATTCCTTGGGCATAAAGAAAAGACCAGAAAAAAGCAGCCCTTTTCTAATATGAGAATTCTATTTGATGTGTAATGGTTACTGAGATGTGAATGCTCTCTACATGTTCCTTAACACTTGAGGCAGTCATGGCAGCATAGGAGATCCTTCTCCAGGGGTTGCCTACTAAATGAAGCATCTCCAAACATGATCACAAGCAATCCTTAGATCAGACATAGACACTGCCTGGGGCAGGGATTGGAAACTGCAGAGTGGGGTGCAGTTCAATTTTCTCCACCACCTACTGTTGCTAGGTTGGATATGGAATAAAGCTCCTGCAACTTTAATCCTGAACAGATTGTTGAGCAGGACATGGTACTGCAACATTCTGTCAAGTAAGATAATAATTACTCACTTTCTAAACCCCAAGCTTCTGCCCCAGCCATCCCCTTATAGGAGGGCCATTGCTCTCTCTGTGTCCAGCTACAAGAACAGAGCTGGATGTTCCTCCATACAGCCTGTCTGCACTGGACAGGCTGTGCTGTTATATTGTTATACTGTTGTTCTGTGTCTCTCATGTTTCTTACAGTATTACTTATTGTCTTATAACACAGTTGATTGTGTGTTCAGAGTCTCCACTGCACTCCTTCCCTGACTCTCATCTGAAAGTAGAACTCTACCGTAGGTAAAGACAAAGAACAAAAGCTAATTTCTGAACAAAGGCTTAGTACTGCTTTCTCCCATCTTTCCAATCACACTTTACAAATATATTATTATGGCTCCACTTTAACAACCGTGGCAATATCCTGTGGAATCCTGGAAACTGCAGGTTGGGAAGGGATATTTAGAATTCTTAATCAGAGAGCTCTAGTGCCTCACCAAACTACACATCCCAAGGGATCCATAGGAAATGGCCATGGCAGTTAAAGTTGAATCATGGGCCATTGCCACACTATACTGTTATAGTGCAATTATTCCACTTTCAACATCTTGTAGAATTCTGGGATTTGTAGCTCACTGAGAATTCTAAATGCCCCTCCCTAAACTGCAAACTCCAGAATTCCTTAGGAGTGGAATAATAGCACTATAACAGTGTAGTTCAGAAATGGCCTAGGATCACAAAGTAACATGAAAGGACCTCTGCATTTTGATGTAAACTATCCCATCTTTAGATGACTTGGACTTCTGTCCACCAAAATTTTGTGGACCACACACTTTGGTCTTTACCACCACCTTCTGGGTTTAAGTGATGGAGGTAAATACACTACAAATGTCACTGTCACGAAAAACAGACACACAAATACACACTCCCTTGTTCTCACTTCTGTGTCTTCTTTTAAAAGGCCTTAAAGGAGATGCCCCTTGGTTGTGTCATCATTTTGTCCTCGGGAAAGTCCTTCCTTTTTACTACAAAATGACCATTTTTATAGACCGCATATTCCGTTCTCTGCAGTTTGTTTAAGTGTCACAAATGTGTCAGGGGCCAAGAGGGTCAAGTGCTGTACCTTCATAAAGGCCCAACAGGACCGCCTGAGACCACTCTGCTTTGTAATGTCACTTCTCCAATGGCACTCAACAAAGAGCAAAACCACAGCCATCGCTTTTCTTGCACGTTGGGGGGTCAAAGTTATTTCATTCATCCCCTGTGACTATCCTCATGCTGTAATGTAATATAATGAAAAAATAAGTCATAGATTTACATCACCCAGTGTGAAGTTTTTATATTCTTACATAATTTCAAATTACATATGAAAAATTCTGTAACTCAAATTAATGTATTTTCAACATATGATCAATTACATTGTACTTCCTGACCATTAAAATATATAGTTTTATAGCATCAATAACAAATGTAATAAAAGTGTATTTCCTTATTGAGCTCTTTTTTTTTTTAAGGCAAAAAAGCAATAACTGAAAAATTATAATCTTCCAAGTTCCTTTCTTTAACACACACACGCACACACACACAAAGTGTTGTAATTGTTCTTATATTGCATAATAAAAGAACAGACGGTATTGACAAAATTAATTCCAGAAAAAATGGTGGTTGTTTATCTTTTATCTTCCACTAAAGCATGATGCTTGGTTGGAATTTGAAAAATGGACTAATAAAAAAGAAAGCACTATTTGTTACAAACATGCAGAAATCGATTAAAAATATCCTTCCTCCCCTTGCCATTTTGATATGAAAATGTTAAAGGTGGAAATGTAAATTGTCCTTTGCCTTTCTCGAGAGCCACCTTTACACATATTTTGACATAAAAATAGAAGCCCGTTGAGTCCTTTTCTTTTACTGACATGTATACCTGATAGTCATTGCTTTTCACAAGACTTTCCCTCATCATTTCTCTTCACTCGGAGCACAAATGCTTTCAACTTCAAAACTGTGTCTCTTCCCTGCTGCTACTGGGCCTGGAGAGAGGAGAGACTCACATAGTCAGGAAGGGGGTAAATTAGCCTGTAGAACTTCTTTTATGAGGTCTCCGAGACTTCTTGCTGACCTCTGACTGCATCAGGAAGTTGATGTTTGTGTGGATCAGAGACATCAATAATTCTGTCGTTCTTTTGTCCTGGCTCTTTGAAATCGTCTTCTGTCTGTTCCAGGAACTTGTCTGGGTCATCACGTCAATCTCATAAGGACAATGGGGAAGTTCGCTTGAGATAGCAGGCAGTCTTGCTTTAAATTGTCTTCTGGAGATTGAAGAGAATGGTGGGGAGAAGCATCCAAAAAAACAGATGAATTAGAAGGGACCCCGAGGGCTTTATCCAATCTCCTGCCCCAACGGTTTTCAAACTTACTGCTTTCAGGATATAATTCCCATATCAAGTTGTCTGCTGAAGAGCATCTGCCATGGAACATCTGAAGGATTCCAAGACATGCTGTTTGGTATGCACTTTGTGTGGGAGAGGAGCTGACCAAATATTATACCATGTTATAAAGAAGACATCACAGAATACATCTCAAACGTCTGCAAATTGAAATAAAAGGTTACAGGTGGGTAACCTAAGCTTATGAGCCTTGATTGGTCTTCTCATCAAGAGAAGTCCAACAATTTTGCAAGGAACCGCATGGTCTCCCAAACCACAGTCTGAAAAACATTGCTTTGCTCTGTAACCAAGGAAGCTTTTTAATGAAAGCATCTTTAATTATTTTTTCACCAGACATTTCTGAAGGGCAACAAAACACTTCCTCAAACTTGATTCATTTCAGTCTAGCTTCTTTTTGTTTTCCAAAATGGATCAGTAAAAGAGGTCTGTACATGTCAGGTGCTAGGGGCCTTTTCAAACTACACAGTTCTAGCATTATGGCTCCATTTTAACTGCCATGGCAACACCTCATGGAATCCTGGGATCTGCAGTTTAGGGAGAGGTAGTCAGAATTCTTAGTCAGAAAGCTCCAGTGACTCCCCAAATACAACCCCCAGGAAATTAAAGTAGAATCATACTGTTAGAGTTGGGTAGTGTAATGTGGCTTGGGCTTATTTCAAAAAGAGTAATGGAGAAATTTGACTTGCTTTCATGGATTTCAATCCTCTTCTTCAAATACACTGAAGGCTAGTATAGTGCATCTTCTGTGCACCACTGAAATAATTGTGTCCATATAAACCCACCTGAATGACCTAAACTCAAAAATATCTTGCTAGTAACCTTTCCAGTGGGTCATATCTGAAGCTGATTAAAACAGTAGGCCCCAGTCTCCCATTATGTTAAACATGGAGGAAACTGGGGCCTATTCACAGTCCACAATTACAGTGCTATTGTTACCCTGTAAACTGGGGGTCCCAGGAGGGGCGCCCAAATAGCCAAACAACAACAAGCAAGATGGGGAAAATTAGCTGGAGCACTCTCTTGGCTAACAAGAGGTAGGGCAACGCAGCGAGATCTTTTATCCTATGTATACCGGTTCAGGTCAGTGAGGAGTCAAGCAGTTTTAAAAATACTAACAGTTTTTATTAAGCAAAAGAAAATAATAAAACTCAAGCACACCTAACTAGAGAGGAAAGAAGGAGAGTTTTGAAGAAATAAGCTATACGCCACTTGTCCGAAGTCCTGGAGACACCAATTGGAGAGAAGGAAGGAAACCCGGCGTGGAGACCGAGGGGAATCTGTGGAACCAAGTGGCAGCAAGGCGAGGAAGAAGATCCAAAAGGAGCTTCAAGTGATTTCAGCTAGTGATTTCAGCTAGGTCCCAGTGATTCAGAAAGAGGTTAAGTGATTTCAGCAAGGTCCAGCGAGAGTTTCGAAGAGCTCTCAAAACGGGGCATTTTTTATAGGAAAGAACGACCGCAGGCTAGTCTGGTCTTTACAGGAGAACAATGAGTTTTGGTCGGGAGACAAAGGCTCCGAAAGGTCGGAATTTGCATGATTGAGTTATGAACCGAATTGACAATAGTATAGCTGGTACGTAGATGTGGCTAGCTCGGCCGTTAAGTGCCTGGCTTGCCAGGGTGTTTAGAGTCCTCTTTTTCTTGCAGTCAAGGTGTTTGTGTAGGGTGGCTTCCCTCTGAAGTGGAACTGGCTATATCTGGTATTTTACAACTATCTCCCATGTCTAGCGTTGCGCTTGTTCGGCGGAGCCTTACAAACACTTAGCTGGTGGCAGGAAAAAGGGCCGAATTATGATATCTTAGTTCACCAAAGACCAGACCAGATTGCCATGGTAACACTATGATTCTACTTTAATCACTTGTCATGATTCCATCCAATGCAATCCTGAAGTTTGTAGTTTGATGAGACACTACGGTGCTCTGACTGGGGATTCTCAGTGTCCCTCCCCACACTACATATCCCAGAGTTTCATGGGATGGAACCATGACAGTTAAAGCAGAATCATAGCACTATAACTTTGTAGTGTAAATGGGCCCAGGTCTCTTAAAGCTCTGCATTACTTGATTTTCAGGCCCTATTTTCCCAGGTAGTAGACTGTTAAATTCTTCGTAAACTGAATGGGGAATTTGCTGAAGGGGAAACAATATGTAGAATGTTCCTGATGCCAGTCAGGTTTATGCAACTTCTTGGATTTATCATCCCGACCTCAACATGCCAATCTCATGCCAGCAATCAGTTTTGTTTCCTCCGTGTCATTATCTGACTAACAAGCTGAATGATGCAATGATTACAACAGCATTTTGGAACAATAACTTTTCATCCACTCCTTATGAAAGGGAGCTGAGCTAGAGTTATCATTATGGATTGCCTTTGATTGTGCTTTGGAGCCAGCCCAACATGAGCTTAATTAAAAACAAAATGTGACTGTTCGACTGATTTTGATGCAAATATTCAAGGATCCTTCAAAGAATGCAAGGATAAAATCAAAACAGAACAAAACAAACACACAAGAATTATCCTTTCAACAAGCCCCTCTATAAAACTCAAAAAAAAAAAAAATATCTCTTGGCAATGGATCTCAAGGTAACAAAAAATGATAAAGGCTGTTGTATCTTTGGGACCCCAAATCATTGGCGGTTTTTTTCAGACACAGATGTGGAATTTGGCACTGGGTTTTTCCCTACCACTTCATAAAACAGCCTTGCCTTTGAAAGCAACTTCTGAGATGTAGTGCATTTTTGCTTGCTGAAAATAGGCAGCTCATAGATAGTTCTCTTTGGAGAAGGAGTCCAGTGTTATGCCTCTGTCCTGTGTAGAGTTTGCTTTTTCTCTTGCCAATCCATGTGGTCATAACACTTGCTGTGTTTTCACTGAGCACCTCCCTGTTCTCTGGAATCAGAAAAGATGGTCAGAATTCTAATGGTGACATAGTTGTGGGTTATGTCCTCATAGGTACTTGCTTGGATTTTTTAGGAGGACATATCTAATACCTACTTTAATTAGTCCTCCACCCTTGTATACAACAATTTCATTAACTTGACCACTGATCTGCTGTGGAGATGTTCCCACGCTCCTTCTGGTGTTACCCTAAGAGGTGGGGTACATTGGGGTCCACCTGCAATGCCAATGTCTCCTTAGAATTTGGGGAAATTATGGCTCAAAAGAGGCTTGTGAGAGGAGGGAAATAGCAGAATCTTTTCACCTATGTGTACCAGTAGTAATTGTAGAGAAAACTCCAGCTTAAGTTAACCAAAGTACTTTATTCGAATTGACAAATATACAAGAAATCAGACACATTTAAGTACCACACAAGACTATCAGAAAGTGAAGTGGTAAGGTTGGACAGAGGGATATTAGGGGAGAAAAGAGTGATAGTTACCAGTCATGAAGAAGGAGGTCAAAGCAGAGGGGCTTCTGAGCATTTGAGGGTTGCATGGAGGAACTAGTGTCTAGGACACTATGTGTCTAGGACACTATGAACTATGCACCATGACCTGTGTACTATTTACTACAATTGACTGGGGCTGAAGTGAGGGTTTTAATACCCTATTTCATACCCTGAAAGGGTGTAGTGACATAGCCATAATGTCTTTCCCAAGGGATTGAGAAAGGGGTCTGGAATAGACTGATTGCTTTAACTATGTAGTAACTAAACATTGGTGGGATTCTTGACAGTCTCTTAATATTCAGTCTGGTAGAGTGTATAGGGAAGTTCTCAATAGAGTAAGATAGAGGGATGGTCTCTGATTGCTCACCAATCTGGGGAGTTCATCTTCCATTGTGTTTGAAAATGCAAAAACCCTGAAACAGTGAAAGGGTTAACACAAACCCATCAACCGCAGGGCTTTCTGCATAATCCTATTTGGACATTCTCGCCATTATGACTCTGAACACATCTCCTGTCAGCATGACCCTGATCGTATTCTCCAGTAATTAATATGTCCAATTTATGAAAATTGTATATCTTGTAGGAGTGGTGGAAGGGTATGGTAACACTGGCATGTCTTGAACACCATAAGAGGATAGGGGAAACTTACCCTAGAGACACAATCTGCTCATTCCTCCTTCAGTGCTCCCTCACCAAAGAGAACTATCTATGAGTTGCCTATTTTCAGCAAGCCCGTGTGCACCCTAACTGCAGATCTGTGGCCAGGGAGACAAAGGTGCACCTGGATGCTCCTTCTCTGTAGTTGCGCATCGGGAAAAAACATTGGGCAAAGACTCTTATTCCTTTTCTTATAATTTTTTTATCTCCATTTAAAGCTAGCGGAGACAATAGCTGGATTCCTATGTCAAGGAGATAGAGCACAGGTCTACACTTACAGAGTTTCTTGGCAGTTTCACAGTGCTCCCTCAGTGTTGAATTGTGACATTACACACCTGATTGTACCAAATGTACAATCAGTGTGCAATCAACAATACACATCAACAAACGGTTCAAAATCTGATCTCATTTACACCCATGGGCAATGTGCAATCATGCATATGTGCAACTCCACTTCCACAACATTGAACTAAATATGGTTATTCCACATTATACAATGACATCTAATTTCTTCTGCAGGGCACATATGCATGTGAAGGACAACCAACAAGATTCTAGTAATTATTACAGCTTTGGTTAAAAAGACTATACATAACAGTGCATGAGATGTAAGCATCTCTGATAGTACTTTCATCTAAAATTCTCACTTGATTGGACACCATTTTTTTCTTTCTTTTGCCACTCCATAGGAAATATACATGGAAAAGTTGCTCTCACTAAGGACCTGTAGAGTTCAAATGCAGGTAAACTTTCCTCTGTATGGAGAACTTTGAAGACCATAAATAAAGCCAAATTTTCTTTTGATTCTCTAATCTCACAAAGAGCCTACAAATTCAGCACCCATATTGCCCCCTCCACACACACACATTCTTTATTTCAGGATCACTGGAGACTATGTTGGGGAAAAATAGGAACTATAAACCTAAACGATAGCCAATCAGATTGTACTCACAGCTGAACTGCCAGACAAATTGCAGCTCATGAAATTTGCCATGGGTTGGAGACTGAGTAATTTCATTTTAATCAGTCTTATTTGAAATGAAGAATAGACGTCATTGTGACAGAACCTCTGAAGGAAGCCTATCGAATAAAAGACAGTGAAATAAGGAAACAGAGAGATGCCAGAAGCTGCCATTGGAGATGCATGGAATTGTGCTCATCCGATAAAATTCTACCAGGGAATCAGGGTCAACCCAGGAAGGCAAAAACAGAACTATATGTTACAAAGAACATGAGACTGCTGTTGAAAATGACAAGTCAATGTTGAGTTCCAACCTCACCTTCCATAAATCTAGTTCATTGTCATTCTTGGGTCCTGACATCTCCTAATGTGATATTGTTTTTTTCCAGCCCTTATCAATAGCAGCCAATACCATGGATGAAGAGCTTCAGAAGACATCAGAATGATAAATTTTATTAGAGATGGGGAAAAAGAATTCAGCATGAGACTGATGATTTCAGTGGTGGGCTAATCATTATTTGGAATAGGTGGGTCCGTCTTAACATAGCCCGATTCATGTTAAATTTATTGTGTCTTCATCACCCAAAAGCTGCTGTTTTATTGCTGCCTCTGGGGAGACTAATCATATAAGGTTGCTCTTGTATTATATGGGTAGTGATGATAATTTATCTTTGGTTCACTAGTTACCTATTGTCTTGACTACTGTAACGTTACCTTCATGGAGTTGGCCTTGAATAATGTTGAAAGGCTTTAGCCTATATAACATTCAGCTGTCCAGTTTAAAAGATTAAATGAAATTCTTGTGTTGCCCTTATCTTCACTGATTTAAACTGGTTGCCAAATCACTTGTTTCCAGCTCAGTTCAACATTATGGTTTTTAAAATCCAGAGCGTTCTGGCCCTTGTATACTTGAAGAACATCTATTTCCATATGAGACACCTTATGCATAGAGGTTATCATATGAACTCATCAAGGTGATCTATTCAGGGAGAATCCAAAATGTAGTCATCTAAGTTATAGAACGAAAGTGGTGGTAATCCATCCATTGGTCAGCCTTTTAACCAGTCTATGAAACTTTTGTTAATGAAATTTCCATTGGTCAGTCTTTTAACCAGTCTATGAAACTTTTGTTAATGAAATTTTCATCTAGTTTAGCATTTGATGCCTCATTTTAAAACACTGTTCCATATTCATTTTTCCCTTTGCCTTTGTTTTTGGGGTATGGGGGATCTGATGGATTAGGACTGTGAGTGTTGTTAAGCTATCTTTGCATTACTTTGTTAGTTGAGAAGTAAAATGCAGGTTGTATTGACAAGCAAGCAATCCATCAAATATGGTCCTGCACACTTTTGTCATTTGGCTTTACTGTACAGTATGCTGTGGAATTAAAAGCGAGGTACAAATTTAAAACAAATCTTAACATGCAGTGAATCCTCCCAAATGTGGAATTCAGCTGAGATGGAGTTCATTTCCAGACCTCTTTCTTGACTGCTAAAGGTGACCACAGAGGCCTCAGTGTCATCCTGTATCTCTACAGCTTGACACCAAACAGCCAGTGATACCTGACCACAGGCAGCTTCCCAGGCCAATCCCCCAAGCCCTGAGACTCTTCTGGGAACCCACTCCAGGTCTGTGACAAAGGTTATTCCCTTTACAACACCCAGACTGTGCCCAACTCCAGGGGCAAGTCAGGTGATCCCTTTTTCAACCAAAGGTACACAAATTGGTGCTTACCATTCATCCTTTCTTTTCCTCATTTCTGCACTAATTACTAATGTTGCCAAATTCAGTATTATTGATCATGTCCTAGACAATTGTCCCTGTGCCATAAGGGCCTCAATTTAAGATTTGCAAACAAATACAAACCACCTTTTCTGAAACTTGCCAATCAAATGGGAAGGGAACAAATCCTAGCTGGTTCAGAGGTGAAGCCTAAACTGATTATCAGGGGAAGTGATAGGCTGAATACAAAGAAACTAAGATTCTCATGCTGGGAGGCATGAGTTTAGATGGCTTCTGCCTTCCCCTCCTCCTATGTCAGCTGAAAGGCAATGCACTAAGCATCACTACATTCATTGCATCTCCCCATCCTTGGAGGATTGTAAACCTGCCTCTCTCCATTCAGCCAAAGCCATGGTATAGCATGGAAGTAAAATAATCACTCCTCTTCCTCCTCCTCCTTTCTTTTAAAGCTAATTATTCATGAATTAAGGTTGCCACCTCATCCCCCCTCTTTTTAACAGCACAGTATGATAGGCAGGTAAAACATTACCTGATCCATACAGGGTAGGCCTGTACCTATTAAATTGCTCCAGTACAGATGACTTGAGATTTTTATCTGGTTCATTGCTAGCAAGAACATTTCCAAATTTGACAAGTTCTTCATAAATTCATGACAAAGATGGAGATCCATCCATCCCTAAAGCTCATATATTCAGGATTGTGCAGCACTGTGAGAGTGAAAATACATTCTGGACAGCACTGGGAAGCATTTCGTATTCCTGAACCTCCCAACCAAAATTTGCAGCTTTTGGAAGTTTAACGTCTCCAGTCATTCAGTATATCCCTCACCTCACCGCGATACTACTTTCTCCTTCCTTTGGGCTTTCACAACATTGCATTTGTACACAAAATTGCCTATAATTTCTGGTTTATGTTCCTTAGGCAGGATTTAAATCTATCACAATTGTACAGCTGCACAAACAGTGAGAAAGAAACCGATAATAACCCTCTTAGACTCTTTTAACCAGTAACCAGAGTTACTAATGTAAATTACATTAGAATTTTCTCCAAATCACTTGTATTCATAATCAGAACTCTGCATGCCAATTAGGTTATAGCTGTAGGGGAGAAACAATCTGAACACACGAGGAACTGCTGCGCATAAAAAAAAAATGCAGGGGGAATGAATTTGGAAAGTTGCACTTTATATCTCAAGGAAACTTTCAAAGATGGACAAAAATCACACTGGAGTTGGCATAGCATTGAGCTGCCAGCAAGTTGCTCCATTTCACTTCTTTTTCCCAGTATATGGACTCAGGCCTGGACTTAAAAACACACCTCTTTCAGAAATGAATGGTAGTTGAGGAGAACCAGGTGGCCCAGAACCTACATTAAGGTTATGTCACATAAATCTCTGCATGGAGAGTTAAGCATTGATTGTGATACATGTTCCTCATGTCAAATGTCAACCTTGTGTCAGAGTCCAACTCCCTGCCTGTGCCTCTCTGCCAGCACAGGAAGGGAGGCAAGAGTGTTTGCCCAAGAGGAGAAGGTGGTGTGGAGTGTCTAATGCAAACAAACAAGTGGAAACACTGAGCGGAGCCAAGTCAAGGTCAAGTCCAAAGGATTCAGAAAGCTGAAGGTCCATCCAAAGGGGTTGAGGGAGCCAGAACACAAGGGTCAAGAGAAACAAACAGCAGGACATGCCAACAAACTTAAATAGCTGATGAAAACAGGTGGTACTTATCATTGTTTTGTTTTCTTAATCTTGCCCAAACAGCTTCCCTCTGAGCTGTTTGTTTCTGAGTCCTCCATGATTGGAGGCTGGGAGCCAAAGGAAAATTTAATTCCTCTAAATTATTACTGGTCCACTCTCCCTCTGGGCAACAACTTTATCTTCACTTGTCTTTCAACTGATGGAGGTGTTTGCAAACTAGTTTGGTCTGTCACTGACTCTGTTCCTGACACAGTCATTTGCTCTTCAACCTCTGAGCCATCATCTCTCAAACCTTGTGCAAATGAACCAAAACACCAAGTATATAACTGAATGTATAACCAAATTTGCAAATGCATTCATGTGCTAAGTGAATCCATATGCAATTCACAATGATGTGCAATGTTGTTGCATACAGCTCTGCTTCTTGAACTGAATGCAGTATAGAAAGATCGGCAGCTCTTTTTACATATGCCAACAGGATTGCTGCTGATAATACTGCTGGAAGACAAGCCTTACAGGAAGAGCTAAACCAGGTGAAAGGGCTTGGGGACTCTCCAGATATCTCAGCCTAGAGCAGTGGTTCTCAACCTGTGGGGCCCCAGATGTTTGTGGACTTCAGCTCCCAGAAGCCCCAGACACTATGGTCAATGCTCAGGGCTTCTGGAAGCTGAAGTCCAAAAACATCTGGAGACCCACAGGTTGAGAACCACTGGCCTAGAGCTTCCATCAGCCCATATCCAGCATGACCAATGTTAAGGGATTGTGCAGGTTGTCAACCAAAATGAGATGTTTTAAGAAGGTTCCTCACCCTTGGGTTATTCTCCTCTTCTGGGATTTCTGGAAACATACCTCAGTGACTGCTATTCAGAATGAGAATACTGGGTTAAACGGACCTTCTTCCTTCTCTGTTGTATTTATATCTGTATATAACCTCATCCTGTTATACTCAATGTAAAACTGATACAGGATGGGGAATGTTTTCTAACTGGTGGTCACTGGAAGAAACTCCAGTAACAGCAGAGAATAGATGGACACAAATATGATGTACCTCCAAACCAGTCACAAGATATTTCACTCTCCTGAGACATCAACCCATGGACCTCAAAGCAACTGTTGTGGAAGAAAAGAATGCCAAGAGAAGATTGGAAAAGGTAATCCCTGAGCTGGGACAAAACTGACCAATTCCATTCTGTTAGCATAGGCTTGAAGGGGGAGGCGACACGGAATGGTTTCTTGGAACACTACATATCTTAACAGCCTAGTTTTCATTATGAATGCATGTATAACAAAGCATCTGTTTTGAAAAAAGACTCTGATTCCTACTAAACTAGTTTCCTGAAAGCAGATTGTACTGCTTTAACACCCCAGAGACAATTAACAGGCAAAAGCAGAGATACTACATTGTGCTTTCATAGTGTAAATCTATTCTATAATCTTCATTCTAAAAGCTATTCAGCAATGGAGCCAATTATCAAAAGAGGTGGTATGACCTTTCTCTGGTTGTCTTCAAAAAGAGGCTGAACAGCTACCAGATGTCTATACATCTAATGATCCCATTGATAGCTTGATCTTCATCCAGGCAGATGACGAGAATGATAGTGATGATGATGATGATAATATTGATGATGATGATGATGATTTTTAATGTTTTTAATAGTTAATGTGTTTTAGGGGGTTTAGATGGGTTGGTGGGTGGGGAGGATGGGTTATGTTTTAATTGCTTTTAATGTATTTATATACTGTTGTAGTACCACCTCAATCCGTTGGGAGAGGCAGGATATAAATAAATTTGATGGTGATGATGATGATGATGATGATATTCATGGAGTGCCTTAATCTGGGAGACCTTCTGAGCCTGATTCCAATTTATTTAATTTCAGTTTATTGTAGGATGTAAGAATGTATCGAACAAGAGTGTTCCTCAATACTCAAATGGCCAAAACCAGGAAAGACACAGTGACGTGAAGCAGAATGTTCTTTACAGTAGATGCCTGTCTTATTTTCAAAAAGATTTGTTGGGGAAATCTTTGACCCAGACGTTTTAAGTCTGTTAAAAACAAAAGAAGGACAGGAAATGGCAGGTGGTAGAAATGAGGAAACATTGTTCGCACCTCTTCCTGTGACAATGTCATGAAATGTTTACTTTGTAGGTTGAGTTCCATGTGAATTCTTCAACAAAACAAGACTCCAGGGGACTAAAACGTCCCCTTTTCTGGATGAGGGGTTAAATAAATGAATGTTTAATAGTCACCTTTTTGCCAACAACGTGGTGAAAGAGAAACATTTATTAGAGGAAAAAGGGGTGAACAAAGGGGAGGAGGGAGGAAGATATATGTTGTTTTCCATGATGTGATATACATGCAGACTGTTTCTACAAAACAGTAATAGAAACAAAGAAATGGAAGGAACCACAGGACCACCCAGTCTAACTTTCTGCCACTAGGAGATGCACAGCTAAAGTACTCCCAAGAGATATGAATCCAACTGTTACCCAAAAATGTGAATGACTCAGGGGTCCATCCACGGTGCCAGTACCTCCTTGCAAAGGTGGGGAACTATTAGCTCAAAACAGGAGACCTGTGAGAGGGGTAACCTAGAGAGATCTTTCCACCAATGTTTATGAGGTCTCCTCAGGGACAAATAGCCAAAGACTCGAAAGTAGACTGTAATGTGTTTTATTTGGGGAATTAACAATCACATATGAGAAGCAAGCACTCACATAATCACACAAGAGCAGCTGAAGGAGAAAGGGAGGAGTTGTTGATAGAGAGATTTCAAAGGTGATGAGGGCAGTATTTACCAATCCAGAGAGCAGCAAGGAAACAGTAATATGGTTTAGACTCACACCAAAGGACAGTACTCTTTCAGGAAGCAGAGTGACAATTTGGCTACCATAAAGCAAAGTATTGCCTCTAACTATAAAAACTATAAAAACTTGGGGGGGTATACCCAATTTCTGTCTGAAGGGCAAGGATATGAACGGTTCTAGGCCAAGCAAACAATGGAGTTTGCAGAGTGGACAATGAGGTCCAGAAAGGGCTAACCATCTTAGTGTTCGGTGACAAAGAGTTAACGGGCATTGTGATAGCTCTGTAATGGTTGGACAGGTATGAGGACAATGGAGAAATGCACAGGTCAGTGGGAAGCAGTTTAAAACAATCAGTGGTTTGGTGGGAACTTCCTTGTGGCTATTCTCCGAAAGCAGAGTTATTACAGCTTAGCTTAAGCCTATGATCTCTGGAGTTTACCTGCTGACTTCCTGGCTATGAACTTTCTATGTCCAGGATGGGGGGCTCTGACATACTTTGCAGAGCATGTGTTCAGTCAGCGTCTTCCTCTTGTCCAGCTTGTCCATACAGTCACATCAAGATACATTTTATATCAAGGCCAATTAAATATCTTACCAATTAAACTATATCAAAGCATGGGGCTATACAGCCCAGTAACACAATCTCTGTTTAAAGAAGGCGAGTCCATCTCCCTCTGAAGCAACCCATTCTACTGTCAGACAGCTCTCACTGACAAGATGTTCTTCCTAGTGTTTAGGTGGAATCTCTATTATTGTCATCTGAATCCATGTTTTGGTCTCTGGAGCAGCAGGATATTTAGGAGAAATTCAAATATGAATTTCTATCTTTTGATTTCCTTTCACTTGAGGCAGCTGCATATTTGCACTAAGTCCATTGGGATTTGTTGTATTTGAGATAATGAAGAGCAGATGAATATCCTGACTGGACTCCTGTTGGTATGTTATGCATTCATGAGTTTCCTTACATGAGCAATTGGATTTCATTCATATATATATACCTGTAGAGTGGCACATGTGGCTCCACTGCATATTATGTGTGCATATGTCAACTGCACACTGGATGTACATATTTTAATTGTTCACTGCATGTGCATATTTCATTGCACATTCAATTGTGCAACATCACAAAACATCACAAAGGCTGAAGACCTTTCTCTTTGATTCACTGTCTTAAGTCACTGAGTTCTATTTAAGTTGCTGAAATGGGTAGCGACAGGGGGAATGTTGGAGATTTCATTCCATGTGTTGCTATAGTGTTATGTTTATTGTCTTTGAGCTTGACTGTGTATGTTGATATTGTTATAAATAAATGTGTTTTTTAAAAAAAGAAAAAATCACACAATATCCTAACAAGGCAGCATTGCACAACCACTGTGTAACTCCATGGAAGATAGATTTGCATCCCATTTCTGTTCCTTTCAAAAGTTTTATACCATGCAGACTGGTCAGAACTCAATGTAGTTCATCAAGGAATGGAAACTCATGTGCAGAGCTAGACCCACCATTGGTCAGGGTGAGGTGGATGCCTCAGCCAGCAAACTCAAGGTATGTCATAAGGAGAGAGTAAGTTGCTAATCCATCATGATTGAATTTGTCCTTCCAGGAAGGAGAAGAGGCACTGGTGAAAATTTGTGACTCAGGTGCATGAGGAAGAAGCAGCAAGAGAAGGAGAAGATGAGGGAGAAAATAATGTGGTTAGCAATAGTATTGCACACGTTCATGATTAGACTGGACACAACTTTTACTGTAACTCTCAAATTTGATTAGTATTATTAATTACAGGGAGTTGAGACATTGAGCCTCAGAATGTATGGTTAAGGTGAGGCTTGAGCTAGGAGCCTCCAGATTCAAGCTCATTGTCTTCACTTTTATATCACACTTGTGCTGATGAGTCTGGCAACTCTAGTAAGCAAGCTGCACATTGTCCTAACAGAGGGAGACCCCTGGATTTTCTCATACTAGGTACATAGACATTTATCTACTATCTAGATCTTTTGTTAATACTGGTAGTGGCATAAAACAAGTCACCATTAAATAAAATATTTTATTTTATTTTATATTTTATGCATTTACACTCCACACTTTCAGGAACAGAGTCTCTCAGAATTGTTTACAAATTCTTAATTTGATATCTGATACATCTGGATGATTTGCCTTGGACAGGAGAGGAGAGAGACTATGCTGTGGGCTCCATGTAGCTCCACAGGACCTCCAATCATTGGGAAAAATACACTCAAATTCCCTTAGGGAGCATGAAAGAACATTTGGGCACAGATTTAAGGGCTTCTCAGGCTGTTTGAAGACCAGGAGAGTCCTTTCTCCCCCCCACCAGGAAGTGACCTATAGTTGACTTCTGAATCACTTCCTGTTAGAAAAAGTCCTCTCCTGGTCCTAGAAAGGGCAAAATGTGGTAAAATTGCCCTCCATGTCTCCTACAGGGTGTGTGTGGGGGAAATCATGTTTTAAGGGGAAACAACGGGTGGAATTAGGTTAAATATATGGAAATTTAACTGTGAAAAGAAAGCAGAAAGTACAGAAATCTAATACAAAATAATAATAAGAAAATGAAGGCGACATTCGTTGACCTCAAACAGTTACAACAAAACTAGAGGATTTTCCCCTCCCTTCCTATCATGGGCCAGGACTTGGCTTCCTCAGGTGAACAACAGCCTTTAAGGAGGACATGCTAAAGCAAGTCCCCCAGGAGCTCCCCACATCTTAAGGAAGGCACGGGACAGTAGCTTTGTGCCAAAAACAGAAAATGTGTTGCTGGCCCTTGTCTTGTGTTCTCTGGATTCCTTGCTCATTGTCTGCCTGGATTTTCTGACCAAAGACTGTCTGACTGTGTTGCCTGTTGGATTTGTGGACCTTTAGTTTTTTTCTGGATGATGTTTCTTCCCGCTGTAAACAGGCAGGCTGTACTGTCTGTTATTGTCTCTGACTGTTTGACTGTGAATGGCCTCCTGTTGACCCTGCATTCTTTTGCCTGGCACAGACAACCGAAGCCTGCAACACTTCCTTCTTCACATTTTGACTTTAGGACAGTATTGAGTTGTTGATGGAGTCTGGGGGAGTGGCTATCCTGAGTGGCAGAGAGCTGCCCAGCAACAGGTTGCCAGGCAACCAGAATAGCCACTGAAGAGAGAAACCCAACCCATTAGTGTGAAGGAGGGTTTGAAGGCCTAAGACGGGAATGTATAGGTAGAAGGCACACTGAATTTGTTTTTGTCAGACTTCAGTGAGAAAGGACTAAGAGCCAGTCCTTTAGCCAGAGAAGTTCTCAGTTAACCAGGGGGGTTGAGTGAGTGGGTTTCTTTTTCTCAAGGAAATCTAGAGAGAGAGCCAGAAGAGAAATCTGATTCACTTTTGAATCTGGTCAGAAAGTGTGACCTAGATTTGTGAATGTAGCCTTTGACAAAAGGCTAGCCAAAGGCTGTCGGGGAGGGGGAGAGACCTCTGCCTTTATGCAGATATACAGATATAAGAAGAACTAGCTAAACACATTCTGAAGATCTGTCCAAGCTTAGACATACCTATGAAGACCAATACTTTATTCTGGGTGTTATTTTAATAAAGATTACAGTATATTTTGATAATTTTTGACTCAGTTAATCTTTTTTTTTTTTTTTTTTGGAAGTTATAACCAAACAGAACCACACTACCACAGGTTCGAAATAACAATTGGAAGATGTTATCTTTTTTACACAAAGGTGGTGTTTTAAGGGGAAAGGCAGAACTGAGTGAGGTGACAGGGTGCTTTACCAGGTTGTGAGGAGAAAAGCAGGCCCACGCACAGGTATGTACAAAATGAACATTCTCCTCTGTAGTGGCACCTGGCTTTTGGACTGCTGTGCTATGGACTATCATGAGACAACATGACTCTCTGGAAAAATCAATAATGTGTGGCGAAGTGGAAGGCAGTAGGAAAAGTAAGAGATCAATACAGAGGGAGGAATTATTCCATGAAGGAAGCCACAGTTCTGAGTTTGGAAGCCCTGCACAGAACTGATGACCAAGTATCTTGCCAGCCTCTCATTCACAACAGAGTCACCATAAGTCAAAGTCAACTTGATGGCAAACAGCCACAGCACCTTTGTGGGACATATTACTCACATCACTCTTGTGGTCTTTTTGGAACCCTGCCCAAAGATTCTAGAAAACAAGCAAAACAAATATTTTAATTTAGTAAAAGAGACTTCTTGAATCCATAGGGTTTACCTATGTGTTGAGTCATTATTCAATAATCAATTGAATGGGTCTATTCTAGTTAAAACTAATTAATCAGGCTCAGGCTATAATTTAATATTTTTTTTAAAAAAGGTGGTTGATATGATTTTATACCATTTATGATGCCTTGGGTCAATGGAAGGAGAATGTTGGGATATAAAATACATACATACATACATACATAGAATAAACTTGATTCTTTCTGTGCTGAGGTTTAGCTCTCTTACTCCAATTTACTGAATGCCTAAATACCACCATGAAACTCTTCTTCAGGATGGTACACTTTAGGTTTAAACAGACAAACAAACAAGCAAACAAACTAATCTATTGTATTGATTAAAGTGCAACATACAAAAAAGGTTTTAATGTTCCTTTTTGTTCTAACTTATTTTGTATGCATGTTGGAGTGAACTCAAAGGCAGCCTGCAAGAAAAAACAAAAACAAAAAACCACGATGTGATATCTGTGGCAAATTGCATGTGCCAATTCTGAAATTAATTTTCGGCCTTCTCCATTTTAAATTAGAAGACAGGCAGAGCAGAACTGATGAAATAATGGTAGAACCAAGCAAGGGAAATCAGCTCGCCCTGAGGAATTGCATGTTTTGGGGACAACCTTGTGTTCTTTGCTTGCCAGACTCAGAATAAGCTTGCCTTCTTCAAATTAAGCTCTTTCATGCAGCGTTGTGTATGTCAGCAGCAAGAGCCAGATGTTCATCCTTGTTCCTCTTCTTACCAGCTACATTTGCTCTTTGTAAATTGTAAGATATCCTAACTGGATTAAACCTTAACTCAAGTGGCTGGTGAGCCATGGTGGGGAGCCTGCTTTACAGATAAAGGTGAGATCTGTTTACTCATTGACATGGTTTCCACATGGCTGCTAAATTTAGGCTGACTGTTTTATGTCATAGCTGGCAGCGAGGGGATGTGGTTGAAGAGGAGGGGTCTTCTCTCTCTCTTTCCCTTATGGTAGAAGTGACATATATGGGTTGTTTGCCAAGTGGGCTAAATTAACACTTTTGGGAGAAAGGTGGGATATAAATGCAACGA
Source organism: Iguana delicatissima (assembly GCA_948472985.1). Classification (NCBI taxonomy): domain Eukaryota; kingdom Metazoa; phylum Chordata; class Lepidosauria; order Squamata; family Iguanidae; genus Iguana; species Iguana delicatissima. The sequence continues at coordinate 575,017 of CAOKZL010000539.1, read as the reverse complement.
ACAAACAAACAAATACAACATGGGGTAAAACCACCTTATATAGTCCTTCTATTTTTACCTTTATGATTCATTTAAGCAGGAAAACATCCTTCCAGGTTACTTCAATCCATTGGGCTACCTGCAAACTCAGTGTTACATTGGCTAAATAGAAACATAATGGCTAAGATGATACGTCAAAGAAATGGAGCATACTTTGACATTCATGGAGTAATATTACTTTGCACATAGTGACCTCCTTAGAGAATTGTGACACTGCACATCTGAATGAACAGCCAAATTTTAGGGCAGTGTGAACAATGCGTGATGTATGCTTGTATACACAAGATGCCATGAGACTGCACATACAACTCTACTAGCACACCCAGGAACTGAGCATATGCAATTGAGCTAGTACAACCAAACATTGTGATAGACACCAACAGGATTTCAGCCAGAATACAATAACTGGGAAGCTCTTCTGAGTGTAAATAACAGTTTTATTTGCCATCAAACTGGCAAATAAACTGGCTTCAACCTATGGTGATCCCAAGAATGAAAGTGATCCTAGAAAAGAAAATGATCCTATGGTGATCCTGTTACCCCAAAACATGGATGATTCAGGGGTCCACTGACGATGCTGGTACTTCCATTCAAAGGTGGGGAATTAATTAGCCGAAGCAGGAGACCTCAAAGGTGAGAGGGGGTAACCGAACAAGATCTCCCACCAAAGTTTATGGGATATTGCAGGAAAGAACCAGCCAGAGATTCCAAAATAAACTAAAATGTGTATTATTGAAGAATTCAGTCATGCACACAAAAGAGCCAAACACTCTGATCTTAAGTTAACTTACTTAAGGAACTTCTCTAGTTTATTCATAGCTGCCCGTTTAGTTCTTAATCTTCTTCTGACTTATTGGCATCAGTCTGCATTTTCATTTATTATAGAAATTTTAGATTTTTTTTTCAAAGTCTTAATAATTGACTCCATCAATGATTTACCCTGTGACCATACCACTTGGTGATGAGACAAGGGTGGGACCATGATGACATCTTGCAGAAGTATCATTGCAGTTTCGCTCGTCTCCCATCCCTATGCCAGGATACCATGTCCATGAGGAAAAGGACAATGACCCTTGATCATGTGATCCTCCCACATTTACCTGCCATGCAGAAAGGCTGAAAGCATGATGGAGGTACTTCCTGCCCCAGTGCGGCATGGGAAAGAGCCCAGATGTGCTGCAGAAGGAAGAGATGTGCCTCTCATGCTCCTTTCCACAGAGAACAGGTCCAGTGTGGAGGGGAGCATTCCCGTCATCTTCCATTCCCACCAAAGGCGCTGCCAGGATCACGACCAGAGGATTATGAGATATGATAAGGTACAGAAACGGCCTAAATGTTCTTCTGTTGGCAGCTTGGATGGACTGAAATAATAGTGTTCCTATGAAGGACAGAGTATGTGGTTGTAACCTTGTCTTAGTAGAAGATCAGACTCATGTATTGCCTGAACGCCCTATTTATAATGATCTTAGAAACATTATATTTATCTTTGTTGAAATCTCTCAAAGGAAGTTCTTCTTTTGTGAATGTTTTCTATCATTTGATGCAGAGAAATATGATTCCTTCATCAAAATTTTTTCTCAAAGCTCTGCAATAACATACTTTAAAGTTTAAAGAGGAGGGAGATATGGATGTGCTCCATCTTTTGTAGACTAATTGTTTTGTTTTTATTTAAATAATTTTATTCAAATTTCAACAGATAAACAATAATTTCTCCAATGTTTACATGCAATGTTTTTTCTTCTTTCTTTCCGGATTACAATTATTGATATTCTCTCTATTTGTTATGTCTCGTATCGCAATAAAATGTTAATAATCTATAATTTGTTAGTTCCTGCTATATATCTCTACTTTACTTGTTACATGATATTTCATTAACTGTTAACTGTATAATAATTGTTATCATGAAAAATGTATTACCCTCTGTCTACCCCCAACCCAAATCTGTGACAATCTTCCACTCTTTATTAATGTCCTCATCTGATTTCCCTTTCAGTCTTTGACTAATAATTAGACTAATTGTTTTTTTGAAAATATTGTAAGTTTTATGTTTGCGAGTGGTATTTGTTTTCTAGAGCAGAAAAAAATGAAATGAAAGTTGTGACAAAATTAAAGGTTTAGTAAAGTACAGGTACAGGAGTTGGTGGGGGGACAGGTACCCCAAGCTAACTGGTGAGTGGAGTACCACAAACTGGCATCTAACCAGGTAGCAGAACAACATGAATCCCCTGTTTTTGGCTTCTCTGGTCCCACCTGCCAGACAGCCAGGTTAAAACCAATTGGTTCATTTTCCTAAGCCCATCTTCATTTTCCTTGGAGCCTGCAGATACTTTGAGGGACCCTCGGAAAGGAAAAGATTATGGGTTTGGAGAGGATGGTGCCTACCTCACTCTGCCTCAGTGTGAGAGAAAAAAGCTTCTCCATCTTCTGCTTCCGAATGATATAGCCTGTTTGATTTTCAATATTGGTCATCCAGTGTCATCCAAGAGTACAGTCATCTGTTTGGTTGCTTGAAGAATATTTTGCAATGAACTAACTATTGGCGTCATAAAATTCAGTAAGTCACTGACAAAATTCGGTCTGTCAAAGAAAGGAAAGTGGTTCCCTCCAGTATGCTCACTAAAAAAGTCAATGACATTCTCATGACTAGAGTAATTATAAATACCCCACAAGTCCTCCTGGAATCAAGTTTCAGTTTCACTATCCCTCTAACCCAAATTGTCTCAGATTTAGAACAGGGGTAACCAAATGATTTCTGAAGATTCTCTAATTTTTATTTTACTTTGTTTTGCCCTCTGTGTTACCCTTTTTCACAAAGATACATTTATCATCCTCCTGGCCTAAACACCAAATGAGATAGGATATTTAAGTATACCTTATAACTTCATATCAAATCAAATGAGATAAAGCATTACACTGTATAACATTATTATCGTTGTGTGTCTTCAAGTCATTTCTGACTTATAGAGACTCTAAGGTGATGCTATCACAGGATTTTCTGGGGCTGAGAATGTATGACACACCCAGGGTCACTCAGTGGGTTTCTCTTAGCTAAGCAGAGAATCAAACCCTGGTCTCCAGGGTCATAATCCAATGCTCAAACCATTACACCATGCTGTAAATGTCCATGAAAAACTCATCTCATTCCTTAAAGTGGAAGGCATGATTTATCCAAATTTTGCATTATCCAGATCCATGCTTACTGACAGAAGATCTCTGTTCTAGATGAACTGAGTCAGTGGCAGCAGGTGGCTTCTAGGTTGGTAGAGTGGAGAATCCTTTCCAAGTTTAGTCTAAACTTTAAAGTTTAGTCTCCTTTAGTCTAAATTATCTACATTGCATGCTAAACCCTATCCCAAAAGTAAATTCAGAACCTTATATAGTTGCTTTTAAAGTTCAGACAAAAAAACAGAGCAGATGGAATGCTCAGCTGACTTGGAAGCTGCCACAAACTGGATTCACCAAGCAGCAATCAATGAGAGGCTCTAGGTTGGCTTTCATGACCTCGTTGATGATGAGAATTATAGGCACTCGTTATTGGACTTGGCCTTTCACTCTGATTTTCAGAAAACACAGAGGCATATTTGCTATGTTCTGCTGTCCAGAATGTCTAAGGTACAAAGCAATTCAGTGAAGGGCTTTTTCTACATGAGACAGAAGATATTGCTCCCGAGTGGAGAAGTGTCTAATGTTGATGGACTTTTCTCTGCCGCTCTCGGAGGAGGGCAGACAATAGATTCTCAAGAGGTTTCAAGAGGTTTCAAGCCTGAATACAAAAACATTTTTTTTAAAAAAAAAAATAGAAAGACCCAATTGAAGCAATATCTGAAGGACAGTCAAGCAGTTCTTCTCATCCAAAGAAGGGCACACGTGCTATCAAGGATTTTAAACACTTTATACTAAATAAATAGACCGACAAATACAAAAAAAGAGAAGGGAAACAAAGTGTCAATGGGAGTCCATTTTCTCCTTAGAGAGATGCCTCCTTGGATGTTTATAAAAATCAGTGACCCAGAAAAGTGTTGTCATCAGGATTTAAAAGGACCTCACGGAAACCATCCAGGTGTGGTTATCTCAAACACCTTATCTATATTGGCAGCCAATATGACCTCTGCAATGCAATCCAAGAAAGTACTCAGGCATCTCTTCCTAAAACTGACTCTTTTCCACAGGCTTGCTCTGTACCTTTCTTTCAGTCCTTCTCTTCTGCTCCCCTCTTTCAGATCCACGAAATGTGTTCATAAAAAGTGGATGGACATTTCCAGTGTAAAATATGTTTAAAGTGTGTGTGTGTGCCTTCAGGTCACCTGTCAATTTATGGCAACTCCATGAATTTCATAGGGTTTTCTTAGGCAAGAAAGACTTAGAAGTGGTTTTGCCTGTTCCTTCCACTGAAAAATAGCCTACGGCACCTGGTAATTTGTTGGTGCTCTCCCATCCAAGTACTAACCAGGACTGACCCTGGTTAGTATTCTATGTTTATTTGCAGCCAATGCTAATATCATTACTCGTGTTTGTCCTTTTTGCTTTAAAGGTGATACCTGCCTTTACATATGTGTAATAATCTACCAACTAAGCAGAATTCCGTGTACTGAAGAAATGTTCTGCAGTCTACAAAATGTAAGCCAAATAAAGTTTGTCAGTCTTTAAGGTACCTGAAGACATATTAAAGAAACCACAATAGATTGCATAATTCTTGTGTAAGTGTATGCAGTCTGCAAAAATACATGGTTCAAATATCATAGAAAGCTGCAGGTCATGTAAATTTCATAGTATCTGGATACTTAGACTATTGTTGTTGTTGCCTCTTGTTAAAATGTTAACAGATATGCAAAGTATACATTGAAACAGAGAGTAAATGAATGAATTGATTTCTATCCTCTTGAGTACCTGAATTTTGCATAGAATTGCACATTCTGTAATACTGTGCCCTATATTTTATACATCAGCATGCTTCATGTTTTCTTTACAAACTATGGGAAATTGTCATGCTGAGCTAGTGGATAGAAAGATAGATGGATAGATAGGTAGGTAGGTAGGTAGGTAGGTAGGTAGGTAGGTAGGTAGATAGATAGATAGATAGATAGATAGATAGATAGATAGATAGATAGATAGAATCTAGACAATAGATTCCTACCTGATAGTGGTTCTTTTTTCTGATTGGATCATATACTAAATTCATTGTCCCAACCTGGAGTTTTGAGCAGGAGAGGGTAATAACGACAACGAGCAATTGTCATATTTTCAGGTCCTTAACTTAAGCAATGCAGTAATCCACACAATAGCCTTGTAAAGCAGGTCAATGGCATCCCTTAGAAGAGTATAGCTGGGTGAGAATTTTATTTGATTTTATTTCTGATTAGAATGTTCCAGAACTCCATAAATGTTTGCATAAATTCAACAGAAAGAACTTCCGTTGCCTTAAGGGACTAAAGCCAGGGAATGGAGTAAGTTTGACTTATTATCAGGGCAAACAGCTGATCATCGCTATAGTCCCAACAGGATCAGATCCACTGGACCAGCTGTTGAATGATGAATCAACATGTAGGTAAATCACATGCATTTGATAATTCTATTCTAGTCAAGACAAATCATGGGATTTAGGCCTATATTATCAAATCAGTTACATACTTAACTTCACAGGTTCCGTCTCCTACATGTCATTAAAAGAGAAGACTTAGCTAAATGGAGAACAATATCTTCTAGAAGCTATGAGCGCTGTGGCCAGGCAAAGAGCTTCCCTGTAATTTAGGTGTGAATCTTTATATGTTCACATAAAAGTAGTTACCACTGCATTCAGTTGGACTTACTCACAGAGAAAAGGCATACATCTTGTACTGATGATGACCATGATGGTGTTTATTTATTTCTTGCCTTTTCTCCCCAGAATTGGAACTCAAAGGGGTTCACAATTTTTTTTTAAAAAAAATGTAATTAAAAACATACAGAAAGTGAATATTGAAATAGAATTAAACTGTTTATAGCATTAAAGCAATAACATCTCAGTAAAGAACAAATATGTAATTTAAAAAGTATTAAAAATACTCATAAAATTTTATTGTGGAAATGAGAGCATTGCACAGTCATGATCAAGGAATTTTGGGAGTTGAAGTCCTTTAACATTTGGAGGAACAGCATTTGAGAACTACTGATCTAAAGAACTAAAGAAGTAAATGCTCACTTCAAGTTGCCATAAGATGGAAGGTCTGCTCATCATTCTTGTTTACACACAGTGGGTGCTCAGATGCTTTCAAGAAAGTCACAAGACTGTAGCCTCTTGTTCTGGAGGTTACCTACCATGAAAGCCATATTTAGAATCTGTAAAAAGAAGTAGAAACTTTCCAATTAATGTCAGTGGAATTGCTCAAACTGAACAGTAAACTGGCTTCTATCTCCATATAGATATCACTAACAAAGAAGTCTCCTCTGTACTTTTGCCAGGGGACAATATCACCAAAGTCTTCACACCATCTAAAATCTGGTTTTTCCGTACTATCTCTCCATGTACTCTTTGCCCTGGAGTTCAATGGTTTTATTTTGCTTTAATGATATTGAGCAAGACCTCAAATTGTATCAAGTCCTTGGGACATTTACAGCCCTCTCTTTCACACTCCCTACTTGGGAGTTTCCTTGGGGGATGAATATGAAAGGCAAATGAATTCAAGTCACAGCTGGTGGCAGAACAGGATGGCTTAGCTTCCTTGAAAATTCAGCCCATTTTTCTCTCTCTCTCTTCTATCAGCTCTCTCATTCCCTTTCCTTATTTCCCATTGTGATAGAACTACAATAGGTCTTCCATATCCACAAGAGAATTATTCCCAAACTCACCATGGATGGTGAAAAACGTGGATAATAACAAATGTAATTGTTTGTTTTGCCTACATCTCCTTGGTGACCACTTTGCTTCCTCCCTCTGGCTGGGCAAGTATGATGTGGGCCCAGCCCCCAGCTTCTATGCAGCCACCCCAGTGAGCAGCCATGACCACAGGCTGCTTTAGCCTGGGAGAGCTGGAGCTGACAGTCAAGGAAGTGGAGTGGCTCACCAAGGCCTTCCAGGCTGAAGCATAGCCAAGCTGGCTGGTGGATCATCTATGAGGCCAAGGCGGGACCACTGGAAGGTTTGTGGAATGTGGGTGCAGGAACGGAAGGCCATCTGGACAGCTAGTGAGAGCAGTGGTGGTGAAGGAAGCAGCATATCATTCACTCTCCACAGCTGCCCAGCATCTGAACAGAATAAGCAGGAGTGAAAGAGGCATCAGCTGGCATGGAGGGAGAGCAACAAGCATATTGCCTCTGGTCTGCTATGTGAGCAGAGAAAGGTGAGGCTGAGGGAAACAGGGAGGAAGAAGAGGCAGGAATGAGGCATGCAAGTGAGACTAGGAAACTGAGGGGACAGGGTAGTAGAAGGAAAGCAAAGCCAACCACATACTGCTGAAGAGATGGGCCAGAGAAGAGAGGAAGAGAGGGAGAGGGAGAGGGAGAGAAGGAAGAGGAAGGAGAGGAAGTGCAGGAAGGTGGGAAATGGACAGAACTAGAGGCAAGGAAGACAAGAGAAGAAACCAGCTGGAGATTGGAGGAGGACAGGAATTGTGAAAAGACCCAAAAAGGGAAGAGAGAGAGAGAAAGGAAGGCTGTTAGGGGCAAAAAAGGGGAAAGGGACAGGACTGCATCTCAACGTGGGTAACTGAAACCACATATATCAGTCATGTGGTTATGGGGGACCTACTGTATTTTCATTTTTAGTGCATGGCTATAGGAATTCAGTAGTAAGTACAAACCAGAGAACTGGAAGGTACGCCAAGGACTGTCTGGTTCAACCCCCTCCCAATGTAGCATTCCACTGCTGTTGCCTCAGAAGGCAGGGCAAGTTTTAATGGTCTTAAGTGACAAGAGGGTAGATTTTGTTTGAACATCAGAAGGAACTTCTCAACACTCAGTTTGTCTATGGAGCTAATTATCAAGGACATTTCCACACCAGACTGTTATAGTGCTATTATTTCACTTTCAACATCCTATGGAATCCTGGGGTTTGCAGTTTAGGGAGGAGCCTTTGAAGATGGCCCTTGAGGATGGCCTTTGAGGCCCCTCCCTAAGCTGCAAACCCCAGGATTCCATAGGATGTTGAAAGTGGACTAATAGCACTATAACAATCTAGTGTGGAAATGGGCCTAGAGAGGTGGTTAAGTCAACTGACTTTGTATTCCCTTCCAACTCTCTGATTCTATGAGTAGAGCCATGGAATCAATTGCTGAGTGTTGAATCAACACATATGTGTATCTAGTTGATCCAATACCTTTGCTCTTGTTGGGACTCCCAAGATAATTCAGACATTGCCTTTACAAACAGAAGTTGATGACTTTGAGTAGGGTAGGATAAAGGCCCTAATGAGTGTACAGTAAAGGGTCTGTATGATGGATCATCAGCAGTGGCCCTTCAGCTGCAGTTTTACTAGACCTCACTATTGGTTATGCTAACTAGGGTTCATGAATTGCAGTCAAACAACAGCTAGAGGGTGACAATTTCCCATAGATATTATCCCAGATATCCACATGGTATACATGGACTACAGAATTGCATATAGATATGGGATAACAGGCATAGCTCAGAGACAAAGCACATGTTTTGCATGAAGAAGGTCTCAAATTAAACTCAGAGCATCTCCAGTGAGCATGGAAAATCTCTTCTCTGGAACCCTTGGGGTGTCACTATTGGCTAGTGTAGAAAATACTAAGCTATACAGGTCACTGACATGACAGGCATGTTTTTGTGTGCAGTAGTTGTATATCTTCATGTACAGATATAATTCAAATTAACAAACCAATTTGAGCATTTTGTTTTGGGTCATACATCTGAAGAATTCCATGAAAGTAAAGGACTTTAGTAAGAGCCAGCAGAGTGTAGAAGTTTGAACACGGGATTATGTCTCTGGTCAGGAGACCATGATTCAAACCCACACTTGGCCATAGAAACCCACTAGTGATGTTGGGCAAGTTACACTCTCAACTTCAGAGGAAGGCAAAGGTGAATCTCTTCTTAACAAATCTTGCCAAGAAAACTCCCTTATAAGTTCACTTTGGCGTCGTCAAAAGTTGGAAATGCACACAACAAGGCACACAAAGCACACAATAATAAAGAAGAGCTTCAGAATCACCAAAGACATTTCTTAGGACAGCTGCACACATCACTAGGTGTGTAGGTGGTCTGGGTGACTTTTTGCCATTTCTGTTTGCCAGTCTTTCCTTTTCTTCCTCCCTCTCTGAGAGAAAGAGATAGCACTGTTAATATCCATGGCATTTAGTACAATAACAGAAGCAAAACAGAAATTCTTGCCCTAGAATAAAACAAAGATTTGAGAAGTGCCTCCCCCTACCCCGTTACTGGAGGGCAACTTATGGCAGCAGGTGGCATTCATATTGGTGAGGCAGTAAATCTACTGTTTTTTCATCTGAACTTTAAGGAACCTATCCAAGGTGCTGAACCTGTTTATGGGACATGAATCACATCCTTGGATATTTCCTATCAAGTTCACATTGAATTCCTGAATATGTTTACTGATCGGCTGGCATGGAAGCCATCAGCCACTAGGAAATGCAACTCCTATTGTCTCTAACTTTTGGTTATTCAAAGTAAGGCTAATGGAAACTGTATTATAATAATATCTAGAGAGCCACGCATTCTCCTCCTCCAATCTAAAATAACTTGTAGACTGATGGAAGGAAGTAATGGAACAAGCATGTTATAGTGATTTGAGTACCTGACTAGGATTTCAGGATACCAGAGACTCTTGTACACTGCAAATTATAGTGCTATTGTTCTACTTTAACAGCTATGGCAACATCCTATGGAATTCTGGGGTGTGTAGTTTGGTGAAGCACTAGCATTCTCTGACTGATAATTGTAAATATACCTCCCAAAAGAGCAAAACCCATGATTCCATTGGACAGAACCAGGGCAGTTAAAGGGGAATCATAGCACTATAATTTTGGAGTATGGAAGAGCTCTTGAGTTAAAAATCACCCTTCAGCCATGCAAACCCACTGAATAATTCTGGGAAAACATACTCTCTCAACCTCAAAGGAAGACAATAAGTCTCCTATGAATCAATCTTGCCAGGCTGAAGCCCATGATCAGTCTGCTGAAAACCAGAGTTGACTTGAACGCACATAACAACAAGGTGAGAGCAATGTACGGAGATTTTACCAATCGAGGTTTTATCACATATTCACCTTTCCTGAGAATCTAATTTGATATTCAGTGCTTGGCTTGTCCCCCCGCCCCACATCTTGTCATTTTAACTGTTTCTGCTAACACACATACATTTTTTTAAGATGTAATATTAGTTAGGATAAGTTGGATATGGAAGCCATAATCAAATCTCTACTTCAGAGATATTAAGTAATCCATTTTACCTGAGCAAGAAACTTTGGGTTATCATCAGTTTTCAATATGATTCATTCTTTTGTGATTTCGTACTCACCCACGATCACACTCCTCCTCCACCCGCCACCCACATGCCGTGTTACTAGGAAAACTTTGACCTTGTATTGAAAGATAATAACAGAGCAAATCTATAGTATCTGTGTGATTAATAGTACAGCCAGTGAGTCTTCTCAGACTTAACAGAAGCTCACAAAACATGCTCGAATACTCCAAGCTGCATTCACCTTCTTGCAAAATAATTCATCAGTGTAATGATAATGACATTCAAATATCATAATTACAGCCCACTCTTTGAAATAAAGTAGAAATTCCATGGTTGAAAATGGAGGACATTCTCTCTCCCCCCACCAGCCTACCCACCGCCTTCTTCTCACCATTAGCAGTTAATGCCAAAATATGATCTTTATTCATTCCACTGACATAATATAAAACTAACGTAGTTTTCCTATTTTTCATAAAATTTTCATCCATGCTATTAGTTTTACTGATAGCAGGCTGGGAAATGTTGTTAGGTTACAAGATGGACAACACTGGAAAACCTCAGCATGTTAAGAAGCCATAAAATTTTATTCAGTTCATTTACTGCCACAGTCCAGTAATCCTATAGTAACAGTGTGCTATTTTTATTGTGTATTTATTTAAAGGTTGGATGTTCCCTCAACTGGGCCATTTAACTGAATTAATCTGGGTTTCTAATGAACTCCACTCTTAGAGGTACATCTGATCCATTGTGCCTCTTATACAGAAGCTCTAACCACACGTTTATATTTTCTTGAGATTTGGGAAGTAAGGGAGGAATGCCAAGTGTTCAGCATCTTTGGAACACAGGAAGATGCCTTACCTGCCACCAGACTCCAAACTTTCACTGGAGATTTTTAATTAGAGTTTGGATGGCCAGTTTTCATGGGGTGCTTTAGTTGTGAATTCCTCTATGACAGGAGGTTGGACTACGCAATCCTTGGAATTCTTTCCAAGTCTACAATTTGGTACAACTAGAAAGATGTGTAACTAGAAAGAATTCTGTGGCTAGAAAGATGTCCATACAAATTCTGTTTAATGACTTCCAAATATGGAGACCTCCACCCTCTGAGGCAATCTATTTCACTGTTGAATACCTCTTATAGTTAAGATGTTCTTTCTAATGTTTAGGTGGAATCTCTCTTTCTTGTGATTTGAATCCATTGGTTTATGTTCTAGTTTCTGGCACAGCAGAAAAAAGACTGGCTCCATCTTCTACATGGAACAGCTGAGAGTTCTAACAGTGTTTTTACAGACCTGTGGTCAGATCTAATTTTGAGATGTCAAGGGCTGATTTTAGGACCCTTTCCATGCTATAAAGTCCCAAACAGCCTAGGTCCAATCTGTCTGAAAGCTTGTTTCTTCCTACACAAACTCATCAGAGTCTTAAGAACCTCAAGAGAGGGCTTTCTGTTGGTCTTGTCATCATCATAAGCCCATCTGATGAGGACAAGGGAGAGAGATTCTCAGTGGCTGTTCCCACCTCATATCATTTCCTTCTCTGCACTGCCTTCATCAGTAGTGAAGACCTTTTGGTTGAAAGCCATTCATGAGCATTTTTATGGGATGCATGCATTCTATTTTTCACACTGGTATGTTTTTGAATGTGTGTGTGTGCATATGTGAGAATCATTTATCATGGTGTACATTTCTGAATACACTTTGTAGCAGGGAACTACAAAGGTTACAATTCACTAACAGAAGAACTGTTAGTGAATTGTAAAGATCTGTGATAGGACACCAGGAAGAATGTGTTCATGATCATTGGGGTCTACCAGTGTACTCTAGCACTTCCAAGCTTGTGTCCCAATAATTATCAATCCCAATACACATTGGTTCCATTGCATATCTGTTTCAATATGCATTGGTCCTTCACTGGCTCCCCTACGTAGTAATGAAACAGCAGTCCTTTACTCTATATGGATCATAGAATCAAAGAAACATATTGCTGAGAGAGATAACAAGGTTCCCGTTCCACGCAGGAATACACCATCAAATTTGCAGATGATACCAAATGGGGAGGGGTTGCTAATGCACCAGAGGACAGGATCAGAATTCAAAAGGACCTTGACAGATTGGAAAGCTGGGCCAAAGCTAACACAATGAATTTCAACAGAGAGAAATGTAAGGTCCTACACTCAGGCAGAAAAAGTGGAATGCACAAATATAGGATGGGGGATGCGTGGCTGGACAACAGTACTCGTGAAAGGGATCTAGGAGTTTTGGTGAACCACAAGCTGAACATGAGTCAGCAGTATGACATGGTAGCCCAGAGAACAAATGCAGTTCTTGGTTGCATCAATGGGAGTATGGTGTCTAGATCAAGAGAGATAATAATACCACTCTATTCTGCATTGGTTAGACCTCATCTGAAATACTGTGTCCAGTTCTGGGCATCTCATTTCAAGAAGGATACGGACTAGCTGGAGCATGTCCAGAGGAGGGTAACCAAAATAGTGAAGGGTCTAGAAACCATGACCTATAGGGAGAAGCTTAGGGAGCTGGGAATGTTTAGTCTGCAGAAGAGAAGATTAAGAGGGGATATGATAACCATATTTAAATATTTGGAGGGATGTCGTGTTGAGGAGGGAGCAGGCTTATTTTCCACTGCTCCAGAGACTAGTGTTACCCTGTTTTCTGGGGGTCTCGGGAGGGACACCTAAATAACCTTGCAATTACACAGATTTGGGGAAATTTGTCAAGAGCACTGGTTGGCAAAACAAGAGGCAGGGTAACGCAGCATACTCTTGTAACCCAGTGTTTACGGGGTCAGGCCAAGTCAAGAAACAGACCGGTTTGAAAGTAATGAATGATCTTTATTAAATACAGGCACACAATGTAAGCAACACATGCACACAGATAACTAAGGAAAATAAAGGTGTGAGTAAGATAGTGGGATTTTCAGGGGGATAGTTGATTCGGGTGATACGAAACCTGTTCCTGAAGCTGGGAAGAAGATAGAGAGCGATGCTGGGGTTCGGTGTGGCTCAGCACGTGGAGCTGAGGGGAAGCTTGCCAAGCGATGTGGCAGCAAGGCAGGATGGAACTCAGGAGTGATCCGAGGAAGGTCTTGGAATCAGGGGTTTTTATAGGGAGAAGTGTGACTGCAGGCTATGCCTTACTCGGGGACAACAATGAGTTTTGGGTGCGAGACCATGTCTCTGAAAGGTCACAATTTAGCATGATGGAATCAGAGCCGAATTAACAATGGTGTAGCCAGTATGTAAATGTGCAACGCTTGACAGTGGATGGTTCAGCCTTTGTCAAGTTGCCTGCTCGGGGCAGGGAGCCTTTGGTAGGTAGCGCGCATACATAATGTGGTGTTTGCCGGGGAGGTCCCTGAAGCTGCGATCTGGCTATTTCTGGCTTGCCTGTATTTGTTGAGAATATTTCAACAGTTAAGTGCTGAGCCTAGTTTCATGCTTGTCCAGGGGCCTCACAAACACGTGGAGAAGGGTGGTAGAATAAGGCCAAATTATGATATCAAAGTGATATCGGGTGCTATCGCGAAATAGGCCTAAACTGCAGTAACACTAGGACAAGGAGCAATGGAGTCAAACTTCAGGAAAAGAGATTCCATTTAAACCTCAGGAAGAACTCCTGAGAGTCAGAGCTGTTTTGCAGGAGAATATGTTGCCACAGAGTGTGGTGGAGTCTCCTTCTTTGGAGGTTTTTAAGTAGAGGATGGATGGTGATCTGTTGGGAGTGCTTTGATGGTATCTTCCTGCATAGCAGGACGTTAGATTGGATGTTCCCTGTGGTCTCTTCCAGCTCTGTGATTCTATGATTTTATGATCAAAGCATTCTTGACAGATGGCCATCCAGCCTCTGTTTAAAAACCTCCAAAGAAGGAGGCTCCACCACACACACCACACTCCTTTCAAATATTTAAACATGGTTATCATGTTGCCTCTTAACCTTCTCTTCTCTAGGCTTCTCTAGGCTAAACATACCCATATGTTATGGAACTGCCCGATTCTTATTCCTGTATACCTAAATCCATTTATGAAGATGTAAGTCCCCCACAGGATTCCAGACTTAAATAATGTTTTCAATGTGATGATTTTTAAGTGTGTGTGTGTGTGTGTGTGTGTGTATTCTCAGTTTTCTCTTCTCTTCTCTTCTCTTCTCTTCTCTTCTCTTCTCTTCTCTTCTCTTCTCTTCTCTCTCTTCTCTTCTCCTTCCTTCCTTCCTTCCTTCCTTCCTTCCTTCCTTCCTTCCTTTTTAAGCTGATATTGTTTTAGGCCCTTTCCACACGGGGAAAAAAAAACGGCTTAGGGTGACTCATCCGGAGGTCGTCCACACCGTGCAGCGCGCTAGAGCGGTTTGAATAGTGGAGGTTCCACACCTCAAACCGCGCTAGCACGGCCGCAAGGGGTGGCGCGGTGCGTTTTTTAAAAACCACATTTTATGAGGTTTTTACGAAACGCGAGCGCGCTAACCCATTGCAGCGCCCCATGTGAAACTGCAGGGACGTGCTAGCGCGTCCCTGCAGAGCTGCCCAGGGGCGGGCTTCCGGCTGGCGTGCTGCCCCGATTGGCGGAGTGCCGCCGGAAGTCGCCGGCCGCCATTTTGGGCGCCGCCGAACACCGCCGAAACTCGCCAGCGTGTGGAGCGGCGAACGTGCGCTCCCTGCAGGGACGGAGCAACCCGTTTTCAGGTAAGATCCGTCCCTGCGTGTGCTGCCCCGTTCCCCCATCCCCCGTGTGGAAAGGGCCTTAGTTTTGTGAACGACTTTGATTCTCACATTGTAAAAAAGAAGGCATATAAATGGATGAAGAAAGAAAGAAAGAAAGAAAGAAAGAAAGAAAGAAAGAAAGAAAGAAAGAAAGAACGAACCAGAATGGTAACTGTACTATCCCAACTGTAGGTATCAAACTTTTTGTATTACTGCAGATTTTAAAGTCAGTATCTAGGTTGCTGAGCATTTCCCACAAAAACAAACAAACAAACAAACAAAAAAACAGCACCTTGGATAGGTGTTCTTAGATTTGGACTATAATGCACAATAGATTGATTGTACTCCTGGCATGGAAACCATCATTTATCTCTTGGTCAGCTTTTGAGCTATGGATGGTGTACAAGAGGAAATTTCTTGGAATGAGGCGAATGGATTGCTGTTGAACAATGCAAACAGTACAAGGAAAGAAAATAAATGGACTGGGATGGGAAAATGGGAGTGAGTGAGAGATGGGCAGTATTAGTGTAGAAGTTAAAGCTGCCTGGTAATGTCAGATAGAAGATTCTTGTGTCTGGGCACAAACCACAGGAAAAAAGGATGGCATGTTGATTTCTCATGCTAATGATACCAGTTGCAGGAGGAAAAAGTGTAACCCCCACTGAATTATTGGCTTGGTCCAGTGGGTGGGGAAACTATAAGGAAGGGTCTGTACTTGTCGGTTGAATTCAGAAAGAAAGGGATAGCTGGAGAGGAGAGGAGAGGAGAGGAGAGGAGAGGAGAGGAGAGGAGAGGAGAGGAGAGGAGAGGAGAGGAGCGGAGCTCTGGTTGGCACTAAGGATTAGGCCCTTTTCATACTGAGTCAGGTAGTGGGATTTTCATTTAGCATGTAGGATGAGATTAAAGGATTTGCATTTCTTTTAGTGGCATTTCCACTTGCTTTGTATTTTGTTTTTAAGATTTGCATCCAAATGTTGTAATGCTACAGTCCTGCAATCAAAACCTACATTGGCACCTTATTGTATCCATTGCATTTTTTGGACAGCACATATGCATCAAACTTGATATATAAGTTGTATTGTTGAACACCACAAATATGTAAATACTCATACACACACTTAAGCTGTTATTGTGTTTGCAAGATTCAATGCAGTTTGCCCCATAGAATCCAGAAAGAGATTGAAATGTACTGGTAAAGAATATTGATAAGCTCCAGACATCCTGGAAAAGTGGTGTGTAGACTCAGCCAGTGACAGCTGGTAGTATTGTTGTCAGTAGGGAGGTGAGTCTCCCTTGGGTTTTAACCTGAACTTTAATGGAGTTATCCAAAGTGCAGAACTCTCTCCTCCAAACAGGTAGCTCTTCACCACTCCATTGACATTGGAGCCACAAGCTGCCATTGGTCTCACACCTTCTGGTCCCAGCCTGAAATAAATCTCCAAGCAGATTCATCAAGGACAGCCTTTCCCAGTTTGGTGTATCCAGATTTCATTTGACAACAATGTCCATCACTCCACCCAGTTAGGGGTGATGGAAGTTTTGTTCTCAGCAAAATTAGAGCCGATGTTAATTTGGAAACCTAAATCAGAGCAGACCCATTGATTTAGTGGGATTCTATAAGTGTTGATGTACCATTTAGCAATTGATTCAATGGGTCTATTCTAGTTGAAATTAGCAATTGGATATAGGTATAGGAAGCCAGGTTGAGGAAAAGGCTGAAATTCTAGACTGATGTTGGATCAACTAGTCTGCAGCTACTATCAGAATACAGGATTATAGGAAAGCTACAGGGACAAATACAAGCTATAAAAGGCTTTCTTATCTGCAGATGCACAGATGAATCCCTCAGAACAAAATTACAAGTGGCAAAGGTGGAAGTCCAACAGGGTGGATTGAAACAAAGAAAAATATATTCTGCAAAGGAGCAGAATTTTGTGCCAATCCATGTATTTGAGATCTGTGACAGGGAAAGAAATTTTAAGAACCTAAGATATTATTCGAAACCAAAGGATCTCTGCCTTAAGGCTGTAGCCAAGAACAGGGCTCATCAGACCCTACTCCCTGCTGACTTAAAGAGGAGGATTCCAAATATAAGGGGTTGGAGAACAAAAGAACAGAATCTCAAAGTAGCTAATGAAAGCATGAGCATGAAAGTCCTTACCTTCTACTCAGAACTACCTTGAGAGGTAGTGTGTGTGTGTGTGTGTAGGCATGGCAAAGCTTACTTTCCATTTTTAAGACTCTTGAAGAATAAGATGGGGAGGGGGGAGAACTTCAATCACCTAAAGACAAAGAAATGAAAAGAAACTTCAATTGGCAAAAGCAGACCTTCTGAATATTTCTTCTTCTCTCCACAAATGCGCTCAGCCCGCTGTTTCCTCTGTCTCTGTTAAGCTGATAACTTCTAAAGAAAGGCATATAAATTTTTAAGAAGAATGTGTTTGGAAGCTGAATCCATGTCCCTCTTATCTCTCTCCCCTCATCTTCCTTTCACACTGCTGTAACTGCTGTGCCTTCTGCTTCCTTTACTGCCATGGCTTGCCAAAAGATCACAAAAGTCCTGGAGGTGGAACATGAGGCTGACAGAGAACCAAAGACCAAGATGCCCAAAGAGCAAGCTCATCCTACCACCAGGCATTCTTAGATCAAGGGACAAAATAAAGACCACAGAGGGAGAAGGCCATGAAGGATTGATTTATTGATTTATTGATTTGACTGGCATGCTGTCTATCTGCCAAGTTGCATCTGTAGAAAGCTAGCTGAAACTGAGTGCTGACTGTTGGCCCATCTAGTCTACCATTCTCTACTTTGATGAACAGGGCCATCTAATACTTTTTCCTGTGGCCTTTCCAGCCTCCTTCTTGAGATCCTGTAATTCAGGAATGGGCAACAGTGGTGGAAACAAAGGCTAGCTTTTGCCTCTATGTCTCCCCCAGTAGGCTGCACCGTTGAATTTTTAGCCCCCCAAAAAAAAAAATGAAATGAAATCTCGTTTGAGTTTATCCTTCTATATTTTAGGAGGTTCTCAGTAGAAATCACACTCTGACAATTATGTGGTGGCTGCACTACGTTACCCTTCTTCTGAATACTGATGTTGGTAGATGAACACTCAGGCCCTTTCTACAGGAGGACTGCATCCTGGCATGGCAATGGAAGAGGAGCGGGTCTGTGGCAACACTTCCACAAGATGTCGCCACTGTCCTCTCCATCTCCCATCACCAGCCAGCATGATAGTAGGGTAAATGATTGACAAATTTTCTCTGTCAATAATCCTAGATCATGCGACTCTCCTGTACTCACCTGCCACACAGAAGGGTCAAAAGTGCAATGGAGACACTTCCTGCCCCAGCATAGCATGGGAAAGAGCCTGGCTGTGCTCCTAGGAAGAGGCATTTCCCTTGTGCTCTGTTCTGCAGGGAACCTGTCCAGTGTGGAGGGGAGCATTCCCGTTGCACTCCCTTCCCAGCAGAGGCACTGCCAGGATCACGACCAGAAGACTATGGGAAAAGAAAGGGTGTGGAAGGGGCCTCACCTGCACCAGTGCCTCCTTGTTGTCCTATTGTTCAATGAGGGGGCATGTGGTGTTTGTTTTTGCAATCTCAGTGAATCAAAGGGTACACTGGCATTGAGAACTAGGGGTGCACCATCAAACAGTGCATAACTCTGTGGATGGAATACTGTCAGTTAATTCCAATTAGGGTAGACACATTGAATCAATTGTTCAATGATGAGTCAATGAATGGGCAAATCAAGGCCTTTTCCGCACCTTGTTTTTGCAATGGGGCAGAGCGTCCTCCAGCAAGGATGTTTGCACTTGGGGGCGAACTGGGTCCGGACTACTTTCTGTAGCTCCGGACTTCAGCCCACTCTGGAACGAGCAGAAGTGGTCGCTCGCCGTGCTATTGAAAGACGGCTTAAAACAGGTCTTTCAACAGCACAGCGCGCCCCAATCTGTAGCTACACTCCGGTGTAGATTTGCAGGCTCGCACCAGCGTGAGCCTGCAGATCTTCTGGGGGCAGGCTTTAGGCTGGCGAGCTTCACCGGTTGGTGGAGAGCGTCCACCAACCGGAAGCCACCATTTCCATCCCTGGAGCAGTGTGTAGTGCAGCCACGCACTGCTCCGGATCAGCCTGGATCCTCCGAGGGAGCACGCCAATCCGGTGAGTACCAGAACGGGGTGATTTCTTCACCAAGTGTGAAAAAGCCCCAAAGCAATTCAATGGCTCTAGTCTTGTTGGGACTAACAACAAGATTTAGAACCATGTGAAATGGTTATGCTTGTGGAACTTTGCTTAGGAAATCATGAAATGGGTGCACCAATTACATAGTGGGGAAAAAACAACTTAAACTTGATGCGTAAGGAAAGTCGTTCATACATATGACAACAACAGAATTAAAGCCGCAGCCTGAATTGTTAATTCTGTGACTCTGCAATGTGATGCTGTCTGCTAGTTAGAGTGGCTTTTTGCAAAGAAGCAAGTAAATTCACAGAAAATAAATTCTCATATTTTCTGACCTATTAAAAATAAAGTAAAATATAATTAATGAGGCCCTGGGTGAAAAATGTTGTATTTGTTGTTGTTCTTATCATGACTATTGTTATTTTCACTCATATTCTGCTTTTTGGTCCAAAACTGGTGAGCACAGTGGCTAATATTTTGGAATGTTTTTTCAAGAAACAATTGGGTAGATTTCAAGACAGGGCAGAGTTGAAAAGCAGACAGAAAAGACCCTCAAACAGCTAGAGAGAAGGCTGCATGCAACTTTAAAGGGACCTAAGTTCAACAAAACTCTTGTCAATATTGTGCTTGAATTTGTCAGACATTAGCACTTGACAACAGGATAACCCCTTTGCTTTGATTCGCAAAGAAGAACGGGGAGTTGGAAAAAGAGCTTGGTGAAATCCCCTGTAGCTAACACTTGATCAAAGAACTCTAGATAAGAGCATGGGGGGAAAATTGTTGGAAAAAATAATGAAGAGAGGAGAAGGAGGAGGAGAAACACATTTTGTCAATCACACTCTTTTAGAGGTTACAAAACAACTTAAACACTTCCTCTCTCCCTTAGTAGGGTTGAATCCTATGCAGATGATACAGTTTCTCTGATTTAATCTTTGTTTCATAAACAGGAATGCTAGGAATAGATAGTGGGCAATTGGTATGTGCAATAGAATCCCTCTCCACATTGGGCCCACGTTGGTCTTCAATCCCTTGACCTTTTACCCTTAGGATTCCTATCTGGATCTAGGGGTCTTTCTGCACTACACTGTTATAGTGCTATTATTCCACTTTCAACCTCCTGTGCAATCCTGGGGGTTGTAGTTTCCTGAGGACAAAGAGTTCTCTGGCTGAGAATTCTAAATGCCTCCCCCAAACTGCAAACCTCAGGATTCCATAGGAGGTTGAAAGTGGAACAATATCACTATAACAGTACAGTGCGGATAGGCCCTAGGACTCAGGCCTTGAGTTGATTGCTATTGTGGACAGATGACTGTGTTGATCAGTGGGTTCAGAGTGGTAAAGTGAGACCAGTTCTTCCTTTCAGTTCTTAAGTGAAAACAGTCAAAGCTGTGGAAAATAAAAACAGCACATATTTATTATATAACAAATGATTTAAACATTAGATCCTTGAACTCTGCCCACATTCCCAGCTCCCAAAACCCTATTCAGATCTTACCCATTCCCCTCCTCCTAATCAACCCCCTGTCTCTGACTGCCCAAACTAACACTTTTATAGGCAGGGAACCAGTGTGGTGCAGTGGTTTGAACATTGGGCTATGACCTTGGAGACCAGGGTTTGATTCCTTGATCAGCCATGAAAACCCATGGTGACCTTTGGGCATGTCACACATTCTCAGCACCCCCCAAAACACCTCTTTGGGTCTTTGAGTCTTAGCCTTTGGGTTGGCATAAGTCAGAATAACTTGAGCACATAACAAGAATTCTAGGTTAAAGTGTCCCCTCATTCACAGCATTGGCTAGGTCTAACCAAAATTGCTCATGTTCTTTCTTCACACTGTGACTTCCTTGTCTCTTAAATTTTGATACTGGAGAACCTTTAAGGCAGTGGTTCTCAACCAAACATCTCACCAGATGTTTTTGGACTTCAGCTCCCAGAAGCCCTGAGCTTTGACCATAGTGGCTGGGGCTTCTGGGAGCTGAAGTCCACAAACATCTGGGGACCCACAGGTTGAGAACCACTGCTTTAAGGGGAATGAAATTGAATAGTGAGAGAAGCTTAGTTTTTTTCAGCAAAAGCCATGGGAAGAGGGGAAGGGGAATGTGTTATTGGGTTTTCTGGTTTCTATTACACAAAATCATAGAATTTGCAAGGACCTCAAGGACCAACTTGTTAGGAGTTAGAGGTTCCCAGAGTGTTAGCCCTTTTGGGGGAATTCTATGAAAGCTAAAACCATTAGGAATCAGCCTTCTTTTAGCAGAGTAGCAGAAAAAGCACACCTCAATCTCCGTGTGGCTTCCCTGAACTGAAAATCACTAAGGAAACAAAACAAGACAGGCAGTTTCAGGTTACAAAATTAGAAAAAGTTTACTTTTTACATTTACATATTCGTTGAGGAACCTAAATCCTAACTAGCTAATGAATAGATCAGGTAAGATAGTAACTTCCTTCTAAACTCTCCATCTTCTTGATGGATATGTGAAGTGTGGTCAGAGAGAAGGAAGAAAAGAAAAAAATAGAGAAAAAGAGTGAGAGGTCTGAGAAGGAGAGATTTTTTATAAGACTGATGACCTTAAGAACTATCCTGTTGTTACCCTGTAAATTGGGGGTGCCGGGAGGGGCACCCAAATACCAGACAAACCTAGCAAAGATGGGGAAATTAACTGGAGCATTCCCTTGGCTAACGAGAGGCAGGGCAACGCAGCGGGATCTTTTACTCTATGTATACCGGTTCAGGTCAGTGAGGAGTCAGCAGTTTCAAAATACTAACAGTTTTTATTAAACAAAAAATAATAAAAACACAAAAACACTCCTAACTAGAAGGGAAAGAAAGAGAATTTGGGGAATGGGCAATACGCCACCTGTCCAAAGTCCTGGAGACACCAATTGAAGAGGAGGAAACCCGGCGTGGAGACCGAGGGGAATGTGTGGAACCAAGCGGCAGCGAGGCGAGGAAGAAGATCCGATGGGAACTTCAAGTGATCTCAGCAAGGTCCGACAAGAGTTTCAGTGATTCAACAAGAGTTTCAGTGATTTCAGCAAAGTCCAGCGAGAGTTCCAAAGAGCTCTCAAAGCGGGGGGATTTTTATAGGGAAAAGAACAACTGCAGGCTAGACTGGTTTTGGGTGAGAACAATAAGTTTTGGGCTGGAGACAAAGCCTCCGAAAGGTCAGAATTTACATGATTAAATTATATGCCGAATTGACAATAGTATGACCGGTATGTAGATGCAGCTAGCTCAGCCGTTAGGTGCTTAGCTCGCCAGGCAGAGAGTCCTTTTGTTTTACTGTGCAATTGTAATTAAGGTGTTTGTGTCAGGAGGTCTCCCCCTGAAGTGGATCTGGCAATATCTGGAGGAGCAACAAGTATCATCCACGCCTAGCTTCACGCTTGTTCGGTGGGGCCTCACAAACACTTGGCTGGTGGAAGAAGGCCAAATTATGATATCAAAAATGATATCTTTGGTTCACCAAAGGCCAGACCAGATTGCGGTGGTAACACTGTGTCACATGGTCTGGTCATCTGGACATCAAAGATATTTATAACTGTGCATTGAAATGACAGAAGAGTAAATGCTGAGGCTTTTAGGTGAGAAGGAGAAGACTCTGGTGTGCAAAGAAAAAAAAAGAAAGCCTGTGCTATCTGAGCTCCACTTGTCCTAAAAAAAAGAGAGGGCTAGAGAAAGAATGCTGGAATGTTTCCAACACAACTCCTTGCTATGCACCCATGAACAATGGCTATCCAAAACTGCCCCCCCTGACAATTGAGAATCCACTTCCTTCCCAGGGAGTCTGTTCCACTTTCAATCAGCTGTTACATGGTGCTCAGTTGACTATCCTTTCTCTCTCTCTTTTTTTACCGTCAATTCATTTGTGTGGTCCTGATTTGAACTGGGAATTGTGTGAGGAAGTTGATTTTATTCTACACCACTCTGAGATTCTTAGGCAGAAACTAGTATATGTATACTTAAGCAAACAAACATACCAACTTTCTCAACAGCTGGCTTTTACTACAAACTTTGTCCTCCTCATGTGTGTTTCTTTTTTTAAAAAAAAGAGAGAGGGAGGGAGGGAGAAAGTTTAGGGTGTCAACCAGAATCCAGTAAGTCTCCTGCACATGTGTAAATTCTCCTATGGAAATAGTTGGACATTTTTATCTCGTGTGGAATGTCTCCACTTAGCTCAAGACTGAGGAAATAGAGTTGTGCATGTGACCCCATTATTGGTGCATGAATTGTATATGCATTGTACATGAATGTACACTTCCCATTACACATTGATGCAAATGCATATTTGATTACGCATTCAGTTGCACACTTGTTGACTTGGTTCATGTGTGAAACCCTGCCATTCAGTGCAAAGGTTGCATAATGCAATTAACATGCAGCTTTGCATCCAGAAATTCATGCTCACAGTCCCAATGTAGGATCAAAACACATTCCGTGTGTGTGTGTGTGTGTGTGTGTGTAAAACAAAGACAGGGAAATTTTGAAAAACTAGTGGGGAAGATGTACATTTTCCATCTACTTGTGCACTAGTTCTTATGTCGTGTACATATCTTTGAAAGTTTTTTAAAAATCCATCCAAGAAAAAAGAAGCACATCTCAAAACTCTCACCAGTGTTTCCTAAATTGTTTAATGGACATGTAAAAGTATTCTGAGAGTTTCTCATTCAGAAGTTGAAGGATTTTGATTCTAAATAATTCTTGAAGAAAGCCTTAAGGGTACATATGGGCTCCAATAAGACATTGATGCTAATAATAATAAAGGAGAAAGAGAAAGAGAAAGAGAAGGAAGAATCATAGAATCATAGAAATGTAGAGTTGGAAGA
Organism: Iguana delicatissima; assembly: GCA_948472985.1. Lineage (NCBI taxonomy): Eukaryota > Metazoa > Chordata > Lepidosauria > Squamata > Iguanidae > Iguana > Iguana delicatissima. The sequence goes on along the minus strand of CAOKZL010000539.1, from coordinate 550,835 downwards.
GACCCCAGGAGCCATCCAGTCCAACCCCCTGCCATGCAGCAACACACATCAAAGTACTCCCAACAGACAGCCATCCAGCCTCTGCTTAAAAACCTCCAAGGAAGGAGACTCCACCACACTCCGAGGCAGCAGATTCCACTGTCGGACAGCCCTGACTGTCAGGAAGTTCTTCCTGAGGTTCAGGTGGAATCTGAAGGAAGGAAGAAGGAGTAGCAGCAGCAGCTGATGCTGATATCCTGCACAGAACTCTGCCCTTCAGTGTGGCTGCATGGATTTTAAGGTAGGTTTCAGGTGCCAGGTCAGGAGAAGGATCATAGTCATAGAACTGGGTTTCATATAGACTTACGGCCAAAGGACGTGCTGTGCTTAGTGCATGTTCAGAAGGGATACTCTGTTAAGTAGTGGCAGCCTTAGGTTTGTCCCAAAATGTGCTTTTCCTCAGCTCTGTATTTTGTCAAAGTAGAGGCTTTATTTTGTACTTGCTGATTGGAAAGTAAATGCAGGCTTAGTTCACACAGTTCTTTGCCCACACGTGCAGCTGATGGTTTGAAGGAAAAAGAGGCCAATAGCAGGGGAAACACAGTTCCCTTAACATCCCTTTGAGGTGAGGTGTTGTTCTTTTAACATCATCCCCATCTCCACTCCTTCTTGCAGTACATGGGTAATTGTTACATGCTCTGTCCTTCTTTTCTTTCCGCCTGGTGCAGAATGTATTAATTTTAAGCCCATTCTTAGCAACAAATAAATGCCCAAACAGTCCCTGTTTGGTTTGTATTTATCACACAGGTCTAGTTCAGTTCTTATTTTATCCAAACTGCTTTTACCCAGCCCAGGTTGTTATCAATGAATTACCTGGCTGGAAGACAGAGGAGGGGAAGGGAAAGTGCACGCCGGCTTTTGCCTTGTTTACGAGAAGTCACTGCCAGTTTCTTAAGCTAATGGAAACATCAAACATGATTCTCTGCTTCCCCATTAAAATGTAGATAGAGCAACGTAGCGTGGTGCCATTACGTATTTTGGCAGACAGGGCATTGCACAGAAATCTCTTCTGGCTGTCTAACCAGATGTTAAACATGTCACTTTCAAAGAGCAGAAGGGGGCTCAGGACCAATGATTTCATCCTGCAGTAAACTGAGATATTTCAGTGCCCTCTTGAACCTGCATACAATGCTACTGCAGCCCAGCAACCTGGAACTCATGGTACAAAGGGCCAACCTGGATGATATGTACTGATGTCTACCTGTGTGCTGATATCAAAATCTTCCATGTTTTCTATAATGCAGCATCAACACCCAATAACGGGATATATGTGGTTGTCAGAAGACCACAGAACATTGTAACTTTTGGACCCAATTAATATTTCCAGTTTCTGTATATGGTTGTGAAAGCTGGACAGTGAAGAAAGTTGATAGGAAGAAAAATCAATTAATTCAAAATGTGGTGCTCTTGTGTTGTTGTTTGTGTTTGTTTAATACATATTTTTTTAATGTGGTGCTAGAAAAGAGGTCTGCAGATATCCTAGGCTTCTAAAAAGACAAACCAAGGCATCCTAGAGCAAATCAAGCCTGAACTCTCCCTAGAAGCCAAGATGACTAAACTGAGGTTGTTGTACTTTGGCCATATCATGAGAAGACATTATTCACTAGAAAAGACAATAATGCTTAGTAAGATAGAAAACAGTAAGAAAAGAGGAAGACCTCATTACAGATGGATAGACTCAATCAAGGAAGCTACAGCCCTGACTCTGCAAGATCTGAGCAAGGCTGCTGATGATACGATAACTTGGAGGTCTCCCATCCATAAAGTTGACAAAAACCAAAGTTGACTTGACAGAAATTAACAACAACAGGTCTTACAGAGGAAATTATATTTAAACGCATATCAGTCAGGATCCTCTTGGTGTCCTCCATGCGTGTGAGTTCCCTTACAGAAAATGTTGGACATTTTTTCTTGGTGTGTAATGTTCACACTCAATTCAAGGTTCAAGAAACTGAGATCTATGAAGCAACTGTTGCACATGTATCTCATATATGGTTGGTAACATGTTCTGTTATATGTTAGCTTGCTTCTCTCATTTTGCATGTTATTATGCATTTGGTTACACAATTTGTTACATCAAGTTGCCATTCAACCAAGAGTTGAACAATCAACCTGTAATGACGTATGCAGAGATTGATGCTTTGGATTTCCAGTGTAGGATTTTGTGATCAGAGTTGCATTTGCTGAAAAGGAGTCAGTTTTGGCAATAGTTTACTCGTGTTCTTTTTTATTCAAATATTGTTATTATTTATTTCTCTTATTCCTTCCTCCTATTAGATTTCATGGTAGTATCTATCTATCTATCTATCTATCTATCTATCTATCTATCTATCTATCTATCTATCTATCTATCTATCTATCTTCTAAGAAACCCAGACATGATAATAGATTACTGCTCATATCATTCCAATCTCTTACAATGGCTTCTTAAAAATCTTTTTGCCTGATGCCTAAATGATAAGAAGTTGGGGCTAGGAGGACCTCTTTCAGGAGATAATTTTAAAAGAAGAACTTCACTTCAGTTGCATCATTTACACTGTAGACAATGATCATTTTTCTGGTGGATCATTGTATAGAGAAAAGGATCAACACATGAACTTAAACAGGCAAGTTGATAGGGAAATTGATTCTCTTTCATGCATATGAAACCACTCATCTATGAAGCCCAGATCATCTTCACTGTAAAGAAAAACAGTTGTAGTTTTTTTTTTTCTTTTCACAGATAAGGAACTGAAATAGTATGCGTCTTTAATGTAATTCTTTGCTGATTTGATTCTCAAGAGACATAATGATTGAACTGGACCAATATTCTTCCAGTTGAGAGGGAAAAAAATCATCAAAAACTACACAGTTTTCAAAGTTTAGGATGCCCACATACAGACATATTGCCCGAAAAAGAAAATGAGCAGGAAATACCATTTCTGGACAGCAAAAAAGTTGCAAATCGTGAGTAGAATGAGTCCCAAATGGCCAGTATTCTTGTTGTCTCACCATAGTTTCTCAACACTCAAGAAATAAGTATTTCTATCTTTTTTTTTTTCCAGTTCTTTGGAATATTCTTTCCCAATCCTAATCCAGTGTTATATATAAGTAAGTTTGAGCAAAGAATAGCCACAGGTGTCCTATTTGAACTTACTCTGTTGAGTTGTGTACAAAGTCCCCTTGATAAATATTAGGGCTCTTACTGAAATTATTTCTCTCCACTTGGATAAAGACCTTCTTTGTTGTGGCATGTACATTCTTTAGAGACCCAACAGACATCAACATGGACTTCATTTTAGTACAGGGTAAAAGATGTTTTTTATTAAAGTCTTGGAGGGGAGAATTTCTATCGATTTTATCCAATTTGTACACATACAAGGTTCTAATTTGTGATGAAGTGCTGGATCGTTAAATACGGTTTTAGCCTGTAAATTATCTCTGATTGTTTAACGTTGTACATTGTTTTAAATCATTACAGCTGATTTAATTTTCCACCATCTTGAGATTTTTGAACATAAGGAAAGATGTTGATATTTTAGTTAGGAAAAGAAGAGAAGAACCCTTCATGAAATTCATATTGCAGCCAGTATTGGACAACAAGAAGCAAGGAGACTTTACAAGAGCCATTTCCACACTATACTGTTATAATGCTATTATTCCACTTTCAACATCCTGTGGACTTCTGGGATTTGTAGTTTACTGAGGCCAAATGTGTCTCTGGATGAGAATTCTCAATGCCCCTCCCTAAACTGCAATCACCGGGATTCCAAGGGAGGTTGAAAGTGGAATGATAGTGTCGTAACAATGTAGTGCAGAAATGGCCAAAAAGCTGTGGGACTGCAGGAAAGCCCACTACGTCCTTCTCATCTTTAAAGGAACCCCTCCTTCTGCCTGCTAACTAATTATTTTCATTAAGGTGGGTGAATTCTCCCCCCTTTTTTTTTCATTTGGGAATGAAGACTTCTTGAAGTGTTCTTGTGCGAATACAATCCCCACACAAACCCTCCACAGATCCTGGGTAGCTTCTGCCAATCAGAGCAGACAAACTAATTGTTTCTATCAGTCTACGACAGCTAGAGATTCAAACATCTATGATCCTTCATGTTTATACAGATGCAGAAACACACCACTGGCTAAGTCTTTTGTCTGTCCCCTTTATAAGCTTGCTCTTCAGCCAGGTCTCTTTCTCCATGATAAAACGCTAGCAATTTCCTGGAAAATAGTACCCCCTACAGTCAAATTGGGGAAGAAAACACACAGATTCTTGGCTGGCTCTCAACGTTCTCTCTGTGTGCCTTGGTAGGTGACACGCATATGTACAAGGGAGGCAGCAACAAGGTTTGTTTATTTCTTTTCCTTGATGGCTGCAGTAGAATGTAATTTGGCAGAAATAATGAGACTCAATTGCTCATAAGTAAACTGCAGCTTAAACAAAGGCGGTAGGGCCGTAATTGGGGGCCTGTCAGTTGTTTCAGCAGCATGCTTTGTCATTGACTTGATCAGGAGACATTCAGCACCAGCCAAAAAGTTGCAATGAACTAATTGAGAAAGAAGAGAGGGGAAAGGAGGAGGCAAGAACTTTTTAACAGCACAGCTTCACATCAAAGCCATTCTGCCTTTTCTTTTCTTTTCTTTTCTTTTCTTTTCTTTTCTTTTCTTTTCTTTTCTTTTCTTTTCTTTTCTTTTCTTTTCTTCTCTTCTCTTCTCTTCTCTTCTCTTCTCTTCTCTTCTCTTTTCTTAAGCTTTCCTTCTTAGTCCAAGTTCATTTCCCCTGTATGATTTTGGGGTCACAGACTGCAAAATGAAGGGCCACATAACCAGCTGCATATGGATTTGGTGGACAAGCTGAGGATAAAGTTCTGCATTGAAATCCACTTCCAGGGGAAGCATACCATAGAATCCTGCTGGAAGGCCTAGAGATTCCTGGAAAGACCGCTTTGTCATCCGTTTCAGATAAGAAATCAGAGTTCCAGATTGACCGTGTAGAACTGAAATCACATAAAATAAACTCATGGTAAATGTGGGTGACCTGTACTTTTAGAGATATTGCAGAAGGAGGTATTTTTTTGACCAATAACTTTGAAATGGGTGTGCAAAGGTAGCTCCTCCATCTGTTACCACGACAATCTGGTCTGGTCTTTGGTGAACTAAGATATCATTTTTGATATCATAATTCGGCCCTTTTTCCTGCCACCAGCTAAGTGTTTGTAAGGCTCCGCAGGACAAGCGCAACGCTAGGCATGGGTGATAGTTGTAAAGGACCAGATATAGCCAGTTCCGCTTCAGGGGGAAGCCACCCTACACAAACACCTTGATTGCAAGACAAAGAGGACTCTAAACACCCTGGCAAGCCAGGCACTTAACGGCCGAGCTAGCCGCATCTACATACCAGCTATACTATTGTCAATTCGGTTCATAACTCAATCATGCAAATTCCAAACCTTTCGGAGCCTTTGTCTCCCGACCAAAACTCATTGTTCTCCTGTAAAGACCAGACTAGCCTGCGGTCGTTCTTTCCTATAAAAAATGCCCCGTTTTGAGAGCTCTTCGAAACTCTCGCTGGACCTTGCTGAAATCACTTAACCTCTTTCTGAATCACTGGGACCTAGCTGAAATCACTAGCTGAAATCACTTGAAGCTCCTTTTGGATCTTCTTCCTCGCCTTGCTGCCACTTGGTTCCACAGATTCCCCTCAGTCTCCACGCCGGGTTTCCTTCCTTCTCTCCAATTGGTGTCTCCAGGACTTCGGACAAGTGGCGTATAGCTTATTTCTTCAAAACTCTCCTTCTTTCCTCTCTAGTTAGGTGTGCTTGAGTTTTATTATTTTCTTTTGCTTAATAAAAACTGTTAGTATTTTTAAACTGCTTGACTCCTCACTGACCTGAACCGGTATACATAGGATAAAAGATCTCGCTGCGTTACCCTGCCTCTCATTAGCCAAGAGAGTGCTCCAGCTAATTTTCCCCATCTTGCTTGTTGTTAGTTGTTTGTTTTGGGCGCCCCTCCTGATACCCCCAGTTTACAGGGTAACACATCCACCCACTGGTTGGTCGAAGGAGTGCCCCCAATGTTCACCTGTCTGACCCTTTGCACCCAGGAAAATAGAAGCAACTTCTCCTCCTGTCTGGTGGCAGACTGCTGCTTCTTTTTCTCCAGGTGCACAAGGTCAGCTGGATGGTGCTCAAGCACATCACTACAGCCAATACGTGGCCGGGGTGGCAGAGCTGCCCTAGGGAACTTGCAGCTGCCCTTGCACACCTGAGGAAGAAGAAGCCACCAAGCACTAATGGAAAGGCTGTCATTTATTGGCTCTTGGCTGGGGTTTCAAAAGATGGTGCTGTGGGACTAATGTTAGACCTCTTAATATGCTATGCAGTCAGGCCTCAGCACTAGCAGGTTTCATTTTCAAGTATTTGATTATTTGCAGGTTTCTCCAGCCTCTGCCCCCACCCCCAACCCCAAGTGCTTCCTTTCTGGGGGAATCTTCCCTTTTGGTGGCTCCAATCAGGCTATGCAGCTCTTTAAAAACCTTCCTCTTCTCTGCCTTTTCCTCCACCATCAGCTGCTAAGGATGGCCAGATAAGAATAGATTGCAGCCTTATTTCTCAGCATCACAAATCCTCCCTTGATACTCTGCATATACCCAAGGAAAGAGATGGGCAAGAGAGACGAAGCATAAGACCACTGTGCCAAACCACCTCTTTTCCTCTTTTTTCCTGGTTTGGACCCTGAGTGCCCTCTTTCCTCACCATGGCCATTTCCGCACTAGCCTGTTATAGCGCGATGATTCCACTTTCAACATCCTCTGGAATCCTGGGGTTTGCAGTTTCAGGAGGGGCCAGCCAGCCCCTCCCAGAACTGCAAACCCCAGGATTTCAGAGGATGTTGAAAGTGGAATCATCACGCTATAACAGGCTAGTGCGGAAATGGCCCATGCCTCAGCCCCATTCTCCCTCTGCCCACACACATTCTGATATTTGCAATCTTTCCACTTTTTCAGGGGCCCTGTCTCGCTAATTCTAGTGAATGTGGAGGGTCAACAGTATTTATACTTTTATTAATGTTTTTGAATTGCTTTTAGTTTGTACTGTTTAAAATATGTTGTTAGCCACCTTGAGTTGCATTATTGGGTGAAAGATGGGATATAAATAATTAAAAATATTTGGCTTATAGGGTTTTCCTAAAGTTCTATTTTGGGTTTCATACCATTATCTCCTACATTAAACTGTCCACAGAACATTTTATGTTTGAGATTCAGTACTGTCTATAATAGAGAACTAGCACAGCTGAGGGGTTTGAACACTGATCTATGACTCTGAATAACAAAAAGGTTGGATAAAGTATGCCTTCCACCTTAAGTAATGAGATTTCTTCCCCCCAGGGACATTCACAGTGTGCTGTAGAGGTCTGAACTCTGGACTATGACCTTGGAGACCAGTATTCAGTTCTCCGCTCAGCCATTGTCACTGGGTGACCTAGGTTCATCACACACTCTCAGCCCTAGAAAACCTTATGATGGGTTCACCTTAGACTTCCCATAAGTCAGAAACCACTTGAAGGCAATGCAAAGTTGAAAGCTTTCATGGCTGGAATCCATGGGTTGTTGTGGGTCTTTTGGGCTGTGAAGCCATGTTCTAGTAGTATTTGCTCCTGACGTTTTGCCTGCATCTGTGGCTGGCATCTTCAGAGGATCTGGAGACATAGAGAGATTTACATTTGTGATGCATTAGTGATGCAGCTGGCCTATGAGACAGCCCATTGTTGAATGGACTAGCCCCCGGCGTAGCGTTGTTAGTCAGGGGATACGCATAACAGTTATGTGTGCATTTAAGTGCTCCGTAGCAATCCATTGTATTGTTTCTTTTAGGGAGACCTCTTCAGTCTGTATGGTGTTCATTGGCATATTTTGAGTCTTCATTTTAATGTTTTTCAGTACTTGAAGGCACATAACAAGCACAACTGTCTATCATGCTGATAACAAACAGTGTTATTTTTTCCCCTATTCCATTTGATTCCAGGACATAGTATATAGTCCAAACCCTGTATCTGAACTGAGTGTGAGGTAACAGGTAGACAGTTAAACCAGAGTAGAAGTGCTCTTGATAAGATGGTAGAGTGATTTGGTAGGGAGAATTTGCCTGGTCCAGTGTTGAGTTGCATTTCCTTTAAAACAATATGTGTATGATTTTTTTAAAAAAACAAAAACTGGTAGAATTTTGCTTCTGCAAGGAGAATATTTTAGTCCTGTTTTCTGATGCTATTTTACAAATACATTTCTGATCTTCTACAGACTCCTGGAGCTGAGGAAATCACAAGCAGAAGTTCTGTAGCAAGTAACAAGCTACCAGTTCAGAGTGAGGGTAGAGGCAGGCTAATAGCCTGGATATTTGGCATTTTCTTGATCTTTCTGAGTAACTGCTTAGAAATATGCTGATTGATCCTACTTGATCACTAGCACTTTTTATGACATCTTTCCCTCTTCCTTCAAGGGAGATTTACTCTTTGTTCCAGCAATGTTTGGTTCTAGTGCACAAACCAACGCATTCAAATTATTGGAAAAGAGATTCCATCTAAAAATTATAGAAAACTTCTTTACTACAGGATCTGTTCAACAGTGGAAAGCACTACCTTAAAAGATGAGGAGTTCTCCATCTTTGGAGGTCATAGTTTCAGAAGCAGTGCTGTATGTATGGTGCCATTGTTGTAAATTGCAAACCTGTGCACTGGAATTACACATTACACATTGTGCCATTTAATTTTGTGATGTTATAATGAGGTGGCATTGTGCAATCAAGTAATTCTGTGAGTGTAAAGTTATACTCGGTCTCCTTGATGAAGGATTTCTGCCCAAATATTCTTACAAAGAATTTCCTTTAGAGGCAGCTCTATAGAACACATACAAGCATAATCCATTCTTGATAACTGAACTGTCTTTCCCACCTTGAAGATGCCAAAGTGAAGGAGAAGGCATCTTCCGAGTCACCTTGGGCAACTCACAATCTCTCAGCCTCAGAGGAAGGCAATGGCAAACACCTGTGTGAACAAATCATGACAAGAAAACTCTGTAATAGGTTTGCCTTAGGACTGCCATAACTAGGAAACATGGAAAAGAGTTGAATGCACACAACTAGATGGATCCACAACCAGATAAAGATTTTAATCCTGGAAGGAGGTTAAAATAAGAATTATCCAGTTGAAGCTATGTCAGTATTAATTAAGTGAGCTGGGTCTTTACAGAAAGCAGAACAATTGTGTATCACTGCTCCTACAGTTGCTGATCCTATAGATGTGCAAAGTGGACAAGAGTCTGTTGCACATATCACAGTGACAGAAGGCAATTTCCCCTCTTCAGGAATGGCTGCGCGTATGCAGAAACCTCGAGGATCAATCCTTGCTGTTTCCAGGTAAACTTCATCTCTAGGTTCAATCCTTGCAATTTCCAGCATGGGAATAGCTGTCAATCAATGTCAAGAAAGGCGAGCTACATGAACCAATTTCCTGTTTGGTGTCTGTTTTCCAAATGAAAAATCAGTTTGTTGGCATCCATTGCCTAGGTGGTTTAACTGACTCTCAGAGACACCATTCCATTATACCCAAATATAGCTCAACAGGTGACAACCTCAGCATTTTCCTTGTGGGAGAACTTGAAATTATGGTGGCTTATTACATACCATTCATCATGCCACGCTTGTTAGCATGCTGTTTTATAGGCACATTGCTCGGCAGTGTAACCATTTTAGTGTGCGCAAACTCTATGTTTTCCGTTTAATTTGCAGCAGATATGATATAAAGATAAACGAGTTGATGTCTCTCGCCCGCCAACAGGAATTGTCACTGGCAGTTTGCTAGCAATCAATCACAACAGGGACGGAAGTCCTCCTGCAGTAAAATATATATATATATATATATATATATATATATATATTCCTTAAGTCTTATTTGCAAAGAAGGAAAGGAGGTAATGAACAAACGCTAGATACAGTGTCATTTTGGTCTATGTGTTTCTAGATGAATGCTGATGTGTAACTTGGGATATAGACAACCTGCGGCATGAAAAGAGTTCCTCTTCAATGTCGATACAGAAGCAGCAAATTGATAGAAAGAAAATTCAGTTTTGTTTACTTCTCCCCATGCTATGTTGTTAAAATCCAACCATTTTTTGCTTAAAGCATTTCTACCAGGCTCTGTTCAGCTCCATCTTTAAGCTGCTGCTGCTGCTGTTAAATCCTAGGGTTGGGCTGAAAGTTGGAAATCCAACCTGCTGCCATGCAGGTATACATAATTACATCAATCCTGAAAGACGTCCATTCAAAGACCTCAAAAGAAGAAGAGTCAACTCCTCCAATGCATTCTATTCCATTGATAAACAGTTCTTACAGTCAAGAAATTCCTTCTAATGTTGAGGTGGTATCTCTTTTCTTGCCATTTGAATCCATTAGTTCAGGTTCTAGTCTCTGGATCATAAGAAAACAAGCTCCCTCAATCTTATACGTGAGATTCCTTCTGATATTTAAGTTGTAACCATCATGTTACTTCTCAGTCTTCTCTTCTCTAAACTAAGTATACCCAGTTCCCTAAGCAGTTCCTCACAAGACTTGGTTTCCAGACCTTTTACCACCCTGGTCACTCTTCTCTGGGCATGTTCCACCTTGCAATATCCTTCTTGAACTGTGGTGCCCACAGAGAGGATTGATTTTTCTCAGCCAGTGCTGGAGAAGTCCACAGACGTGCAATTACATAAGACTGATGAAATTTCTCATGGGGGAAATTTGCACACCCCACATCTGAGAGTTGCAGTTTTCTTCACGAACAGGAGCAGGAGTCTTCCCTGATTTACTTCTTCCTTAAGGAAGGTATGTGCCATTTCGAATAAAGCTATTATTGAATGGATGGGAGCCTTAAGCAACTGCTGCTACAGATAATCATCTGAATATAATAGGGTTTATGGCATGGTGCCCTGTAAATGAGCCTATTTAAACCAAAATGAAAACCAGGAAGAAGAAAACCCCTGTTTTCAGCTTTAATTTCAACACTGGAACAGAGTGTATTGTGTTTATGTGATGAGGCATTAATGAAGCTCTTTTTTTCCCCTTTATAGGGAGGGGGGGCTGGTGAGAGCTGAGGAGTCACTGAAAGTTCATCCTTTTCTGAGGGCTAGTTTGCTAAAAGAATCAGAGAGATCATTTGGTTAATTCAAGGATCTCCCCCTGTTTCTATCCAAATTCCTTTCCAGAAAGAGTCTTGGAAATTTAAAGGCAGAACAACATGCATTTCATTCTTTCTCTTAAAATGACTTCATTAATGAAAACAACCTTTGTTTTTGATCCAGTGCTAATTCCTCCAACCCCCCCAGTTATGAGCCCAACACAGGCCATTTCCGCACTAGACTGTTATAGCACTATTTTTCCACTTGCAACTTCCTATGAAATCCTGGGGTTTGCAGTTTTGGGAGGGGCCATGCGGCCCCTCCCGACACTGCAAACCCCCCAGATTCCATAGGATGTTGCAAGTGGAATAACAGCGCCATAACAGTCTCATGCGGAAATGGCCACAATCCCAACTAACATCTCTTGGTAACCCTTCTCTTTACCTTCTCCACTGGGCCTCCTCCACCCTTCCCTTCACCTCCTCCCACCTTTGCATGATTCCTTTCATTAAACAGTTAGAAGAAAGTAGAACTACTTTGGAGCTAGTCTTCTTGTTGTTCACCTTCAAGTCGTTTCTGGTTTATGGTAATCCTAAAGCAAACCTATCATGGGGTTTTCTGGGGCTGAGAGTGGGTTTCCATGACCGAATGGGAAATCATACCCTGGTCTCCAGCGTCATAGCCCAATGCTCAAACCACTACTCCTTCTTGGAACTACCATATCTTGGAGGCAGTAAAATGCCTGATTTGAACTCATAAGTTCCAGATCTACTCCTGAACATTTCCAGCAGTGGGATCTATTGGCTTCCTTATCATTGTAACGTGAACCAGTTTGTGTTTCAGCCAAAATTTTTACAGATCTATTAAATCTGGTGAACAGGGGACAACGTTCTCTGACAACAAAGTTTATCACCTTGAATATCTTCTTTAAGGTTCACACAAAAACTAGAACAGATTCACTGCTGTACTGGCATGGAAGCCAGCAGCTGTACCGGTTTCTAAGTTTACTTGTTTTCTAAGGAATACTGTAAGCACAGACTCTCTCCATCTTCTTGCCTGTAATATTTTTGAAATCAAGGCTTCAGCTTTTACCACTCTATGCTTTCAACAGCAGTAGAAAATGATAATTGAGACCATTTCCACACTAGTCTGTTATAGCACTATTATTCCACTTTCAATATCCTATGAAATCCTGGGGTTTGCAGTTTCGGGAGCAGCAGCCCGACCCCTCCCGACCCCAGGATTCCATAGGATGTTGAAAGTGGAATAATAGCACTATAACAGGCTAGTGCGGAAATGGCACAAGAGATGACACTAGAATTTCTATCAGGAAAATGTGTTGGAGAGGGGGTGTACACGGAAATGTATTAAAAGTTCATGACAGAGATATAATTCCTAAAGCAGAATTTCTCTAAATTATTTAGCATTATGATTATCTAAAAAGATTATTGTATCATTATTGTTTTTCTTGTGATTGTTAGCAATCTCATTGTGCATCAGAAAGTTAGGAGAAAGCTTATTAAATAAAACAAGAGATGTCAATGGTAGAATTTCATTTTGCCTTGTATATAAATGCTGAAGCTGGAACAAAGACACAAGAGAATGCCAAGACCATTCCAAATTGATAATCTGCTAACACCATCCCCTTTGTCTCATGTCGATGATTCATTGCATATGAGTCTCTGCTTTCACCCGTGAGAGATTCTTTTCACCCCTTCTAATCTTTTGCTTCAGCTTTTTCCTCCTCTGAAATGCAGCGTAGTCCTAAGATTTTTGTTGCTTTGAGTCTGGTCAACAAAGCATGACCTGAGGCTCTTGTTCCATTATGTCTTCTGTGGCCTCAGGCATGCAAGTACTTGTTTTCCCTACTGCCACCACTTTGAGTGCATAGTGAGTGGCAGGTCTCAAGGGTTGCTGTTGTTTTTAAGAGGATCTCTCACAGCTTGCTCGGGATTGGCCTCAGAAATGATAAATGCATCAGAGCTCCCAGGTTCAAGAAGGATTGACCATTCCCCTCTGGTAAGAAGCCAACAGTATGGTCTTAGACAGGTAAATGTTTAGATTCCCATAGCCATCAATGACTTTGATGCAATTTATCATTATTTCATTTGCTAAGATAGATAATGGTCATGCATTCAGAATCACCAATAAGAATGTGTAAAGGTGTCATTATGAATTGTGATTTGTCATTATGAACTGGAAGAGAACTCCTCAAAAATAGATGATTTTTTTGTAGAATGATCACCACCAAAGCTCATAACTATTGAGCTGATTCCCTCTCAAGACAAGGGTGAGGGTTAGTATTCCCTTGTAAAGCCCTTGAAACCACCCCACATGGCCAGTTATTTGCCGTGAGAAGGTAGGTGTCATGGGGCAGGAGTCAGCTTCTTCAGGTGAACAGCAGCCTCAAAGGGGGACAAGCAGACGCAAGCACACCAGGTGCTAAACTGGCTAGGATGAGAGTCAACTGGCTCCCACATTCATAAGAGACACAGACGGTGATGGCTCGACACCAGAAACAACACAAATGTTTGGCAGCCCTTTTTTGTTTGTGTGCTACAGATTCCCTGCTCACCATCTGCTTGCCTTCTCTGACCTTTGGACTGTCTGATCTTGCTGGTCACTGGATTCCTGACCCTTGGACCAACAGTGGTCTTTACTTCTACTTCACATTGACCAGGTAAGTTTTAATTAGATTGCTAAACTGTATCTGATTGACTGCTGAAGATCTTGGCACTCAGTTGCCGGACAATGGACAATTGGCACCTACGACAGTAGGATCAATGAAGTGTCTGGCTCTATCTCTATAGCCAGACACAAACTGATCCCATCAGCACTGAGATCTACCAGGGTTCTCCAGCGATTGCAGTGCTGGTGTGACTATTTTATGTCTGGCTTTGGGGACAGTAGGAGCTATATGCCTCAGTGTAGCATAGGTCTGTATGCAGATATTTATGCTAGCTAAGTGGATGTTGGACTAAGGACATTGAGAGTTAGCCCACAACTAGCTGCTGGCCTGCATGTTTTCCCATGGCAAGCAACAGAGCCCACACAAAAAAGCTGCTTGATCCTTTAGGCAAAGCAATGTCTGTTGAGATCTGCTTCTCATTAGCAGGTGAGTTACTCCAGTTATGATTTAGATCTGAGTGATATTGTTACATGACGTACACCCCCAGTCAGTGATACAGTATAAGTATTATCTAACTGACATAGAAAATATAAATCATATACAGCTATGGCTGGAAATGCTGGCAAGAGACTAGCTGTATATGTGTAGAACCAGTGCAGAGGTGACCTCAAGCATGGACAGATAATAAATTTAGGGGATTAGTTGGAAAGCCCCAGTGGTAATGAGCATGAAATAATCCCCTCAATGACTCAATGTTCAAGTAAAATGGTGAATGAAACTGCCTCAATAGAGTGACCAAAGGTCATCAACTTGTATCCTCTCCCTGCTGAAATTCCCCTTTGTTTCCTCACCTGTCCAGCCATTAAAGGGCTATCATTATCTCCATCAGTGCTTTGTCACCTGAAATTAAGACCATTAGGCTGTTTTCACTCCTTTGTTTGCTCTGCCAGAGAGTCATTAACACTCATTCCCTCAGGGCAGAAAAAGAGTATTTAAACCCAGGTTATAAGCCCAACAATCCATTGTACACCAGACGTAGGCCATCACTCTGCTTCTCAGATTCCCATTCTCGTGCTACCTACAGACTCCTAGTCTGAGCCACATCTTGCCTCAACTCTCTGCTTTCCAAGATAGGAAAAATACTGCCCAATTTGTCTCAAACTCCTCACTATCCAAACTTTCCTTCCTTTTCCTTTGGTTAGCCTTGAATGGTGGTGAGATTGCATGACTTCTTGTGTGTGTTTCTGAATTTCCCTCAAACGAACATTCCACTTTGAACCTCCAACTGGTATCCCACAGTTAGTGCCAGTATACACTGCTGAAGAGATCCTGTAAGGTTACCCTTTTGAGCTATAATTTTCCACCTTTTTCATGGAGGCACTGGCATTGTCAGTGGACCCTAGAGTCACCCACCTTTTGGGATAACAGTATGGAATCAATTAGAAGTTTAAGATTTTTCCTAGGAAGCATCTCTGACTGTTCTGTCCACAGTTCCCACCAACCATTTGGTTAGCAAGCCAGCAGTTTCAACTCTAGATGGATTTATTTATTGTGGAGTGAGGAAGACTTGAGTGAATACCCCTGCTATAACTCCCAGAATGGGGACAACTTCCCAATTACAGTAAGGCAAGTGGAGGCTGTGGTTTCTTTTCTTTGCTCGCCTATCTGCCTGTAAACATAGAGAGGGCAACAGAATCTGCAAAAACAATGGGAGAAGAGATCTGTGTGGGTGATAATCCCAACTAATAACCCATGGTTCTTTTAGATGGTGAAAGAGGTATAGAGGAAGAAATTGGTGGAGCTTTAAAGAATATCTAGGATTTTTTTCTAGGTGTGGAAAGGTACCTGAGCATATAGAACCATAGAAATCTAGAGCTGTGAAGAACCATAAAGGCTATCTAGTCAAACTTCCTGCTACACAGGAATACAAAATTAAAATATGCCTGAAGGATATCTACCAAACCTGTTCAAAGACCTCCAAAAATGGAAAGTCCACCACTGTCCAAAGCAATTTATTCCACTGTCAAACAATGCTTACAGTAAAAAGTCTTCCTAATGTTTAGACAGAACACTCACCTGAACCAGCATTGTGAATGGTGCTGCAGGAGAGGGTGAGTCTTTGAGAGACTCCATGAGAGAGACCAAAGTGTAACTTGCAATTGGTACTTGGTGCCAGATCACAACATGTGATGGGGGTGGAGAAAAAGCCCATGTGCCCCTTCACATGTTCCTTTTGGGTCATTGGCATGACTCACCATCCCACTTTCAGCACAGTATGAGACTCACCTGCTTTCTTTGGGTCTGGATAGGACTTTTTCATCCTTTTAACTGTCTGTCTGTCTGTCTGTCTGTCTGTTTTGGCCTATCCCATATTGTATTTGATGGACTTGGATAATTGGCTTAGGGCAGCATTTTTAATCTGGCAGCTACTGGAGGGAGAATATAAGACTTTGATGATCACTTTCTGGAACTCTTTTGGTGTAGTGTATGACTCTGTAACTCCCTTTTTTTAAAAAAAAAGAAGAAGATGTGTTTCATGCAATAAAGATTCTGTTATTACACAAATAACAATGCTTATGCATGTGTGTGTCTGTGTAAAAAGTCCTGAAGTTTGGAAGAGAAAACAGTAAAACTGTGCAAATACTCCCAATATTGCCAAGTGGGAGGAAAAAGGAAATTTTCTGTTAATGTGTGTAAGAATGAAATAAGTGAAGTTTGACATCCCTAGAAACTGGACCCGATTAATCCCAGCCTGAGTTCCCTCGAGCCTTATAGGGTTATGACATTCTGTCAAGCCTGCAGAAACTCCATGGTTTCTAAAAAGGGCCTTTTTATCCCTCCTGCTTCTTTGACAGATGCTTTAAGAAACAAACATTTGCACAACTCAAAATTCAGTAAAAAAAAAGAGAAAGACAGAGAGAGAGAGAGAGAGAGAGAGAGAGAGAGAGATACTGTCCACCCAAAAGTTTACACCCCCTTCCCTTTAAAAAGAAAAGTTTAATTGACTCTCTTGAGCTTGTAGATTATGGCTACAAATTTGGAAGAGGAGAGCTGATTTTTACTACTATTTATACTATCCTGGAGTGATGCTTACAAACTCCTACTGTGAGCAAGGCCTCATTAAGCCAGGCAGTGTACAAACAGCATAGTAAAAGTTAATCTCATTGTAAAAGGATCTTGCAGCTGAGCGGAGCCTTTTGGGTTAGGAGAAGACACATGGAGTCAATGCAAATAGTTTCACAGGAGGCAAGAGAAGCTATAAAATATGCAAACATCTCATCCTTCCTCAAAAGCCCAAGAAGAGATTCCCTGACATAAACTAACCTTTTATTTGCTTTCCAAGCCTTGTTCCTCACCATGATTGACTGGTTATCAAAAAATGATAGGATTTCTTACAGCTGAAACTCATCATGCTGCTGAAGTTTGCTGAAGCTTGGCTTACACATGAATATTTGGGAAACAGCAGTCCGTAGTTTTCAGGTCAGTGCAACAGTGAACCCACTTCAGGCTTTAATTCCAACCTGGATGTGTTTTGAGTTCTTCTGTAGAGGCCCTTCTCTCTCTCCTCCCTCCTTAAAAAAATTGGTCAGAACATGGCAGAGGGCCTTCTTGGTGGCTGCTCCCAGACTCTGGAACTCTCTTTCCAGATAAGCGAGTCTGATGGTTTCCCTGATTTCTTTCTGTAAATGGATGAAGGCTTAACAGGTCTTTGAGAACTGATTGTTGAAGTGGAAAGGGTCTTGCGTAACATAATGGATCTTTATATGTTGTTATTGTTTCTGTTACTACTCTTACACACACACCCATCCCATGGGATGGCAAAACTGGTGAGAAATATCATTTCATAAAACTGAACACTCATGATTGTAAAAACATGTGGTAGCAGGACACTGGATGTAAGTGTGGGCTAGGTCAGAATGACTTCAGCCTAGCCAGGTCATAAGTTCAAGAGGATTAGGCAGAAAAGCCCAGCATTAATGGCTCTAAATAACCCAACTGTCATGAGCCAGGCTGAGCTGGCTGCCGACTCAGACGACAGGGGCTCTGAGATGGCCTTGGACTCTCAGCCAGAGGAGGTCCAATTGGAGGGAGAAGGGCCCCTGCAGAGGCAATGAGGACTCTACCGCTGTCCCAGAGCCGGTGCCCGAGCCAGTACCTGTAGTGGAGGAGGCCAATGCTTCGGGCTTGACAGAAGCTGCTGTTCCTGACTGCGGCCCGGAGTTCACTGCAGACCCTCCCCCTTCATTCCTTCAGAGGCGGCAGGAGAAGGAGGGGGTTTGCCGATCAAGGCGGTTGCGCAAGAGGCGCTTGAAGTCTGAGGGTCTTCAGCTGTGAGCTGGCCCAACGGATGTCTGATCAGCCCCAGCTGGGCCCAAGACTCTGTATTTAAGACAGACACTGGGGGGAGTTGGGCACGGGGCAACAACTGTTTTCCATCCGGGAAATCCTTGTCGTTGAGTTCACTGCTTCTGTTTGTTTTGGGTGATGTAACCTCTTGTTTATTTTACTACTTTATTACTAAAGACCATAAAACCCAGCTCCTGCCTCTGTTTGGTGCCTAGCTGCTGCCGGGCTTTGACACCAACCTCCAAATACAATAGTAAACAAAACTGCCCAGGTATGGCAGGCAAGAACCCCTGCTTCCGGTCTCCTACAGAAAGCTTCCCCATTCACCTTACTCAACCAAGACATTAAGAGGCTGTCATGACTCCCATCAATGTTTTGTCCATAAAGTTAAGACAATCAACCCATTCTGGATCCCATTTGTTTGCTCTGACAGAAAGCCATCAGCACACACCCCTTCAGGATGGGAAACGGTATCAAAACCATAGGTCCAGCCCAGATAATTTGCTAGCACCTTGGGTATCATGATCCACCTCAGATTCCTGTTCCTCCATGCTGTCCTCAAACTCTTGTTTGAGCCAATTCATTTCTGTCTTCTTCTGGACTTGTAAATATCGCCCTCTTTACCCAAAATCTCTCTCTTACTATCCAATCATTCTTGCTTCTCCCTTCACTAACCTTGTATGGTTTGTAAGATTAATCAATTTCTTCTGTGTGTGTCTGTTAATTTCTAATTAAAAATACCCTATTTCAAACTTTAACTTGAGTCCTACAGTTGATACTGGTATACTCAGGTGAGAAGATCTGCCATTACCCTCTTCTCACAGGCCTCATTTGAGCTAATGATCCCCTAAATCCCAAGGAGACACTGGCATTGCTGGTGAACCTCAAGGGTCCCCACCTTTTCTGGTAATGTTTCCATTGATTTCAATAGGTTTCCAATTTTGTGATGATTAGCTTCCGCATGCTGTTCATTTTTAGTTATGTTTGCTTTAACTGTTGGAAGTCTGCTTGAGTCCCAAATGGGGAAACAGGTAGGAGAGTGAGAACAACAGCAACAACAACAATTTAAGGAGCTAACCAAACTTCTGAACCCAGTTCCTAAACAGATTCAACAACTTTTAACCATTCAGCCTTTACAAGTTCTGACTAAAAGCCAGAGAGGATTCACTTGATGTAGTGGCATGGGATCTATCAGCCCACAGAGTTTCTGGGATTCTTAGAAGTCTTTCACAGAAATGATTTTTCTGCTGGTTACATCTCCATACCTCCACTGTGTCCAGCATTGCATTCTTTCAAAAGAAAGAAAAAGAAAAAAGAAAAAAGGGCTTTTCAAAGTATTTTTTTTTCCAAGAAAAAGAGAAGAGGAAGTATCATGTCTCACTGAAATATCCATTTTCAACCTTTTAAAAAAGACTTGGAACGGTAGTGTGCACCTTTTTCTAATGAATCTATTCAATATTGTGCTAAGTCAGCTATCCTGCTGAACTTTGTACCGAAGCCTATTTGTGATTCCCTCCCCAACTCTGATGCCCCTCCTCTTATAATAAAAAAACAGTTCCATCCTTTGGATTTTTCTCTGGAATCAATTACAATATTCCATGAAAATGAATCAGAAAAAAATGCATCTCTGTTGCTGTCTTGTATTCTGTTCTCCTGAGACTGTGATGGAAGAAGTAATGGAAAATCACAGCAACTGGAGAGCTTTTTTTGTGGTGTTCAGATGGAACAGACGTGTATATGGAGTTGCACACACAGATAGCAGGGGGTATAGTAGTGGTGGGTGGCAGTTTCATTCAAAGTGTATTTCAGTGTATTTAGCTTTACAAAATCTGCAAAATTGATACATAAAAGTACCAGGAAGAACTTGAAATTGATGATAGGGGAAGGAAAAGGAGAACAAAGAGGAGGATAGAGAAAGTGAAAGTAAGAGATTTATCTGTCCAACTCATGGGACTTTTAAACACTCGACAGGCTCGTAAAACCTTAATGTCCCATGTTCCCAGCACCTTCTACGTAGGATTTGTTCATCTGTATGTGAGAGTGTGCATTTGTGGTGTCTGTTCAGCATATTTTTTTTCTCTAGTACAGCATCTCATGCTGTTCAACAGAATTGATTTTATAGAATATATAGAACTTCCTGCAGCCAACAATAGTGAAATTTTAACACTCCATGACTGCACAATAGCAATGCAATGTTAGCATCCCAAATCAATATGTAACCACCCAGCACCGTGTGCAGAAATAATATAGCAGAGAAGAACATACCTAACGTATTCTTTTATATCTGACATTATTTATTGTATTCCACCTGTGTAACTCACAGCATTCCCCCAAGTGCTTGAGGCGGGTAAAAATTTGCTAATCATAAAACCTTCTTTATGAGGACCAAGCCACATTCTCAATCCTGGTCACTGAAAGCTACTCTGAATAAATTGTCTCATACTTCCTCTAGAGAGGAGTGAATTCTCCTATTCACTCTCTCTTTCTTGGTTCTATGGGTTTACATTTCTTTGCATTCAGTACATCTGGAAATCTGGATCAAGTAGAAGAATGCCAAGCCAACATTTCATAGCAGAATTATAATGGCTGCACAGTTTGCTGTACACTCTGTGGTGCAAGTCCACATTCACCACTATATGTGGAATTGCATCTATACATGTTTATTTGGCTGATGAAGAAATAATTAGAGTTTTATCAGAGGCACAGTAATAGAGAGGTGAATGATTCTTTGATTTATCCTTCCATGGCAAATAAGAAAACTGTTTTTTCTTCGCTCTGTTTTTGATATGAGGTGCTGTGAGCCAACAGAAGGGTGTTGTTGTTTATTTCATAAAATCTGAACATTCTCATGAGGTTTGTTGCACATTTTTTATAAAACACATCAAATTAGAAATTGAAATATTTGCTCCCTGGTAGTAGAAGCCATAGGCTAAGATCCTACATCGTGCTTGAATAGCAAAAATGTACACTCATCTGTGGCAACACAACACCACCCTTCTGTTGATTACCAGTTTTGTACAACCAATTATGTATCCATCAGTGTTTCTTCTTATTTTCCCATTATGCAATAAATAATGTAGAGTGACTTTTCCTACTGTCTCAATTAATTAAGCAGTAAATCATCCACTTTGACAGTTCAGATATAAAAACCAAGATGCATTGGGTGCCACTCTTGGAGAAAGGTGGCATATAAATATTAAAAAATTAAAAAATAACCAAGACACATGAGGTCAAGCCATATCAAAGTGTGTCATGATTGCAAAAGTTATTAACGAGGAAGAACACAAACTAGCAGAGGCTATAGAAGTTTGCTTTTGTCTGAACCTACTGAAAAGGCAGCATTCTCTTCCTTTCTCTCCATTCTTCCCACTGATTTAATTTAGTACAAACTACTTCTGTACTGTGAACTCAGTTTGTTACTTGTGTACTGTGAACTCAGTTTGTTGCAGCTAAGCTGAAGACAAAAAGGGAAGGTGGGAGGATGAAAGAGAAACTGGGACATCTTAAAAGTAGCTGAAATTATGGGATGACAGAGGATAAATCAGGGATTTTCCCTGCCAAACTGGGCAGCTGGAGGGTATGGTACACTGAAGGCACTGACAAATAGTTATGCGTCAACCAACAATGTGTACTTTCATGGCTAGAACCGAATCCTGTTGGTTAGTTCCCACAAGAGTAGAACCATTTGTTGAATGACGAATCAAAATTTAGGTAAATCAAATTGATTTAACAGTTCTACACTAGTTGAGTAGATTTGCTTTTTGAATACCTTTTCTGCAGTACCCTCCCATTCTGCTTTGGGGATGGGAGAAGGATGGGACTGCGATGATGCTTCTGCATGATGTCATTGCAGTCCCGCTCCTCTCCCATCCCCAGGTGGTACAATTGTGGATTGAATCATTGACCGGTTTTCCCCATCAGTAACACGCAATGGCACCACCATCCCATACTTGCCTGTCATGCAGAAGCTGCAGGAGCATGATGGCTGCACTTCCTGCCCTAGTGCAGCCTGGGAAAGTGCCCATCTGTGCTGCGGAAGGAAGTGGCATGACCATCGCGCTTCCTTCTGCAGGGAGCCCGTCCTGTGCAGGGGAGAGGGTTGTCACTGCACTCCCTTCCTCGCAAAGCTCCTACTGGGATGGCCACCAGACACCGCCACAGCAAGGTAAACTGCGGAAAGGGCCAATGAGTGCTCATATAGAAGGCCAGATTTTCATGGAACACACATGTATAGGTTGTCACAGAAACAAAGATACCATGAGAGATACCATGAAAATTAACATGATAATCCATGTGAAGACAAAAATACTTCGAGCCTGTGCCACATTTTCTGCAAAATCTTTTCATAGAATCATAGAGTTGGAAGAGACCCCAGGGGCCATCAAGTCCAACCCCCTGCTATGCAGGAACACCCATTAAAGCATTCCCAACAGATGGTCATCCAACCTCTGCTTAAAAACTTCCAAAGAAGGAGGAGATTCCACCACACTCCGAGGCAGCGTATTTCACTGCTGGACAGCTCTGACCATTAGGAAGTTCCTCCTGGGGTTCAAGTGGAATCTCCTTTCCTGCAGCTTGAATCCATTGCTCCTTGTCCTAGTCTCTGGAGCGTCAGAGAACAAGCCCACTCCCTCCTCAACATGACATTCCTTCAAATATTTAAACATGGCTATCATGCCCCCTCTTAACCTTCTTGTCTGCAGACTAAACATACCCAGCTTCCTAAGATGCTCCTCAGAAGTCTTCATGGCTTCCAGACCCTTCACCATTTTGGTCACCCTCCTCTGGACACGTTCCAGCTTGTCGACATCCTTCTTGAATTGAGGTGCCCAGAACCGGACATAGGATTCCAAATGAGACCTAACCAATGCAGAATAGAGTGATACCATTACTTCCCTCGATCTAGACACCACACTTCTATTGATGCAACCAAGAATTGCATTGGCTTTCTTAGCTGCCATGTCACACTGCTGACTCATGTTCAGCTTGTGATCTACCAAGACTCCTAGATCCTTTTCACACGTACTGCTACTCAGCCACACATCCCCCATCCTATGCTTTTGATTTTCATTTTTTCTGCCCAAGTGCAGGACCCTACATTTCTTTTGTTGTTGAGTGTCTTCAGGTTGTTTCTGACTTATGGTGACCCTAAGGTGAACCTCTCACAGGGTTTTCTTGCAAAGAGTTTTTTTTTTCCAAAGGGGATTTGCCTTTACTTTCCTCAAAGACTGAGAGAGTGTGACTTGTTCAAGTTCAGCCAGTGTGTTTCCATGGCTGAGCAGGGATTCAGTCCCCAGTCTTCCAGTGTCCTATCTAGTCCAACATTCAAACCACTACAATATGAGGGCTCTCCTAGGTATCCACCAACCCTTTCTGTAATTAGCAGTAGTACTTCTTCATTTGTACGCTCAGTTGTAGATCTGATTGCATACTTGCTTGTGTATTCAAATGTCATTCAACACAGGGGTCATACACAATAGGCAATGCATATGCAGAACCCATGCAATTTAGAATTCTAAACACCTGGGGAGAAATCTACATGGCAATATTTATGGACTCTTTGAGTGGGATCAATCAGTCCATTGCCAGCTTATAATCCTTTCAAATGTATTAAATTCATTTTGACTCATTCCTGTATTAAATAAATATATGTGTTGCATGATTTTTTCCCATTTAAATATGAATTTAAATAGTGTGTTTGCACAAATATTCTCTCAAAATACACATTTGGATATGTCTTATGAACTGAGAACAACTTTACGACATTTAGAGGGCTGATCAAACTGAAACGTAGCTACGTTTGATCAAGACATTAATCTAGGAGGTGCAGATGAGGTCAGCTTATATCTAAATTCACCAACAGTGAATTGCTCAAGCACCTCTACTTCATTTGTTTATTTTCCTTGGCGTTACTGTCTTGAGTGGAGAGAACATCTCTGCTTGAGAACTCACAAACAGTTGAAGATTTTTTATAGCATTCAGGAACATGCTGATTGATAGTGTAGATGGAATAAAAGACCATTTCCTGTGCTATATTCATACAAGCCTCAAGTATATTTTTTAAAAAGAAATGCCTTTAACGTTTGATGTTGGGGAGGCTCAAATAGCAAGGTGCCGTAATTAATAACTATTAAAGTTGTTTGACTGATCATATCTTCTGGCTTGCTGAATCTCTTTTGTGCAGGTGTGTGTATTAATGGAATCCATTAAATTCATATCTTTCAACAGATAGTAATTTACGATGTCTTATAAGATCTGTCATGAAACATAGCCAAAGATATAGGATTGTCTCGGCATATTACAGTGAAAATTGTACTCCCCCCATCAAAAAAAAAAAAAAATGACTTCACTGACTAAATATGAATGTCAATGGATTGGGTTAAAATTTCCTTATCTTTTCTTCTTTTGTCCCACCTTCTGCTTTTCCATTCAGCTGGGAATATATAAAGCACAACTTTGGATGAGTTGTGAACAGTTCCTTTCAAGTCAGGACAGTTGGCCCATAGCTTTGGCCCCCTTTGACGGAGATGATGGAAAGTCTAAGAAGATCAAGCATCAATGCTGCTTTTTAAGCAGCAGGGAAACATTACCCAAGTCAGACAGGATTCTAAGTACTTGATGTGTGTACCTATTGCTCATGAATGTCAATAGCAAAGGCTCCCTTTGTATTGTCCCCTATGAGCAGCACAAGATATAAGGATGCTAAATCGGGAAGGAAATTGCATTCTCGGAGCACCAGGCTAAGAAGCGGGACAGGTATGAGTATTAAATGGGAAGGAATTGCTTTATAACCTTGAAGAATGGAGGGGGAAATATACATTATACGAGACATGGAATGGCTGCTATTCTGCATCGCTTTGCTCTCATTTCCGTGTATCATGTAATGCAATGTGTGATACTGATTCATGGTGCTTGATATGGAGCAGGGAGGGAAGGGCAGTCCAGTGGACCTGGGATGATTGATGCAGAAGCACAGTTTTAGCAGCCAAAATAGTGACCAGTAGGTAAATTGTCCAGCTATCTTACCAGAGAACCAATTCTTGAAAAGAAGAGATACTATCTCTAGAAAATGGTTAAACTAAGAGCTGACCGACCTGGCTATTTCAACAACTGCTTTCAGGTAGCAATTAGTGAAGAGGTTTTCATAAGCCTGTCTGTCTTACCAATGGGACCCTTATTCTGAAAAAGAATGACCTAAAATCTTATTGCTAGTCCTGACTAGAGCCCCCCCCATTGAATCCTATGGATTTACCTATGAGTTGACTCTCCAATCAAAACTGATTAAATGGTTACACTCCAGTTCAGATTAACTAGAAGTATTTCAGCCAATAAGGAAAATGTTTCAGTCTTGAATAAGATTCTGAAGTGAAAAAACCTTGCAAGAGAAAATAAGTTGTGCCCCCACATTATCCGTAGGGGAAATAGGGCTAACAGACTAGTGGCTTGCCAAGAAACAAAGTTTCTTGTGAGGACTGTCATCTAATCCCCTGGTGTTTTTGTCTGTTTGGAAAGCAAATGTGAACAACTACAAATGTAGTAGGTAGTTAAAGGGGAGGCATTTAAATCTTTGTGCCATATTGTTTTCATAATCTGAATTTCCCGAATTCATAAAAGCTATTGTGGTTATGTGCCTTAAA
This sequence comes from Iguana delicatissima, assembly GCA_948472985.1. Classification (NCBI taxonomy): domain Eukaryota; kingdom Metazoa; phylum Chordata; class Lepidosauria; order Squamata; family Iguanidae; genus Iguana; species Iguana delicatissima. The sequence goes on along the minus strand of CAOKZL010000539.1, from coordinate 525,055 downwards.
GTCTGCTGTGATCTATGGTGACCATCTCACAGGATTCTCTGTGCAAGATTTCTTCAGAAGAGATTCACTGTTTCCTCCATCCAAGGCTGAAAGAGTGTGACTTGTCCAAGTTTACACATTGGGTTTTTGTGGGTGAATTCTGTTGTCTCAGAACTGTAGTCCACACCCTACTTTTCAGGCAGACGTTCGGTGGGGATCCTGGCAGTGGTGTTACCCTGCTTGCTGAGGGTCCCTTAGGAATTCCCAATGCCTGTCAAAAATATCACTTGTGGGGGAAATTAGCTATGAACACTGCTCTAGCAATGCAAAGAGGGCAGGGTAATTAAGGATCTTGAGCCCAGCTGTATGGAGTTGGATCACAGAGAATCAGGCTGACTGTTCAAATTTATGTTTTTCATTAAATGAAAATGTTCTCACGAACCAATGCATTCACTCACACACACACACAAGGCCTATTGTGAAAGAAAAGAGGTGAAAAATGGATAAAGGATATAGCAAGGGATGGTAGAGGGGTGATACTGGACCTATCCTGAAGTCCCCAGTCTGGGAAACAGTGAGCAAAATGGAACTCAGCAAAGAAACAGCTGAGGGGATTACTCAACTAACAGAGTGAGGGTCCGCTAGCATGACAGGGAGTTCTCCAGAGAAATTCTCAAAAATTAGGAATACTTGTAGGGCAAAATGTACCTAGAGGGCAAATCCTCTCCTGGGGAGAACAATAATCATAGCAAAAGAAAGATTGTTCATCAAAGGCAACTTGGTTTGCATGATGGGTTTATGATGTGTTGCCAGTGTTTCAGGATCTTTGGTTGCAATGGTTGCAGTGTAAATTTATGTAGATGGGCCTTGCCTCATAGGATTTTTCCAGAGTCACAGGTGCTCAACCTGGGGAAAACACGCTAATCCCTTCAAGTTGACTCCTCTTTGGCTGTGGACCCTCTGTTTTTCATGGATTTGCACAGCTTGAGGTCTCCTTGGGCTAAGTGACTGGCAGTTTTTCTGGCCTGACCTAGTTCTTGGTCATTTGAGCGTTTTTGCTTGCGTGCCCCTCTGGGCAACCTCCCTGGCATGGTGAGCATATTTAACATCAAAATTCTAGTTCCTGGGATAGGCTGTGCCAGTGGGGTAACAGTGGCTCTGCCAAGAGGGGAGCGTGACAACAATAGTCTCTTCCACCCCAGCTGGCTCTGTGCAGAAGGAAGCATGATGGCCATAGCTCTTCTTTCTGCAGTGCAGCCAGATGATTTCCCAGGCTGTGCTGGGGCAGGAAGTGCAGCTGCTGTGTTTCTTTGGCTTCTACAAGATAGGTAAATCCAGGATGGTGGCATGATAGTGGGCCATTGATGGGAAACACCCATCCATGATTCAATCCACGATTGTGCCACCTGGGGATGGGAGAAGGATGGGACTGTGATGATGTCATGCAGAACTGTCATTGTGGTCCTGTCCTTCTCCTGTCCCCATGGTGATTGGGGAGGGTGGTGCGGAAAGGGCCTGAGACTCAAACCACTATACCATGCTGGCTTCTATAAGCTCTTGGAATGTGAGTTTCATTGACTTGCTCTCAATCTTGCATGCATTGCATTCCTGCCTTTCATACTGATTCTGTTGGATTTTCACAAGCAGCTCTTGGACTGTTAGAGCTGTTTGACAATGAAACTAATTAATCTTCAGAAAGAGACAGGACAGATATCTTCTGTGGATACTCTAGAAGGATTTCCTGGATTTTCTATACTGACTGGGGAGTTGGACTTGGAAGCCTATGGCCCCCCCTTTCATCTCTATGCTCCTATGGTTCTATGTTATGTTTTACCAGACTTAAACATTTCCTTCTATTAACTAAAACAACTGTGTGCCTTTTTTTTTGTACACATTTTTAGCCAAATACAATTTAGACTGTACAGTTCATTTTGTGAACATTTTATTTTTTGTGAAATATCCTGGAAAAAACTACATTCTCAAAGCCAGATGTGTTTCTTTTTGTAATAAATCTTCATTGATGCGAAAGGCTTTCTTTTTTCAAAACTCTAAACATCACTAAAGTAAGAGACTCTACCACACTCCCAGGGAGTGTATTCCAGTATCAAACGACTCTTATCACCAGCAAGTTCTTCCTAATCTTTAAGTGGAGTCTCTTTTCCTGAGGTTTGAAGCCATGGCTCCATGTCTTAGTCTCTGGAGCAGCTGAAAACAAGCTTGCCTCATCTTCCACATGACATCCCTTCAAATATTTAACCACAGCTATCATGTCACCTCTAAACCTTCTCCAGGCTAAACCTAGCCAGCTCTGTAAGCCAGCCTTCATAGGGCTTTCAGGCCTTCTACCATTAGATCACCCTCTTCTGGATATATTCCAGCCAGTCAATATCCTTCTTGAGCAAAACCTATTTTTTCTCCATCTGTAATCATTTGTTTTAGAGAAGAACTGAGGTAGAAATAAGAGCATCACAGTGGATCATTGGGGCCTGATGTGGAACAGAGGAAAAAAATGATGGAAAAGGGGTAAAATAACCCTCCCAAGATACTGTTAAGGCTCTGTTGTTCATGTTTGCATGTAATGGCCAACTAGGCCCTAACAGATGAGGGAATATATTGAGCAAAACACAACTACTCTGCTTATTAGGCTGGAAAGAGTGAATCATGAGGAAAGATGAAAAGAAGCAAAGAAAGGGAGGTGGAGTGCATTGGCTGGGTGGAGATGACTAATAAGAGACATCACTGCATAAAATGTTCTCGTAAAATGCATTCAAAGGATGACCATTCATCTGCTTGTATTCTTAAAGGAATAATGAATAGCTTCCCCCTTACAATTGAAAACTAACCAAGAAAGATCATAAATCTAAAGGAACTTGAGTATCCGAATACCAAATATAACTTTGCAACTAACAAAGAAGAGTTTATTTTTAAAAAAAATCTGAAGGGGTAAAATTTCTTAGTTGGCAAATACGATGTGCACCACTGTCCCATTTCCTTGTTTCTGTGCAAATATAACAAACTCAAGCACGTGTATCTGTACCAGTAATTACTAAAGAGACAATGTGTATTGGCAGCTCCAGCTAAAGGTTGCATATGAATGGGTTAACTCTGGGAAGAAAGCTGTAACTGGACATGCAAGATATTAGCAAGACTGTTGATGTCTAGGATTTTTGGACATCTCTCATTCATAGTGTCACCATTTGTCAAAGCTAACTCAATGGTAACTAACCACACATACAAAAATCCACCCCCTGAAGTTATTTTTTTTTTTTCTATTAACATGACTCTCCCTGTGAATTCAGAACAGCTTTTCTTCTGTTCTTTGAGGGATGGGAGCATAAGAAGTCTACAACATAGTGGACTCTTCTTAATTGGAAATCTATAAACAGAGTTTGGATGGCTATATTTTGAGATCAGGAACAAATATTGGAAAACACATATATGAATCAGCAAAAAAAGAAGGAGGCTAGGCTCCATGTGCCTATAGACAGCCCAAATTTTATACTTTAAAAAAGCCCAATGTATTTCAGCCAACACTATGGTGAACTTATCATGGATTTTCTGGAGCTGAGAGTGTGTGGTAAGCCCAAGGTGGGTTTCCAAGGCTGAGTAGGAAATTGAACCCTGGTTTCCAGATTCATTGTCCAATGCTCAAATCACTACACCACGTTGGCTGTCCTAAATGTCCTTATTTAATAAATTATTAGCATTTTAATGGTACAGGTTGAAGAGCTGCCAACTAAAATTTATCTGGCCTGCAACACCCAGAACCTCTTTCCCATCCCCAGATAAGCCATGGAATATTTAGAATGTTTAGTTGGAAATATTTTGTTGGAGAAATATTTAGAAATTGATTGGAGAAATTAGTTGGAGAAATATTTAGTTGGAGGAAATATTTAATTGGAGAAATATTTAGTTGGAAATATTTTAGTTGGAAACAAACAAAGGAGGGATGAAGAAGCTTGTTTTTGAGATCCAGGGCACCTTCTACTAGCTTGTCCTACTGATGGTGTTGTGCTGGATAACCTTTAAAGTTGAAATCCACTTTGTCCATTCAGTGGTGATATTGAGGATATATTTACACTGCACTTTGTTAATAGGTCTTACACACCCACATTTTGATAATTAGCAAGTATTAATTAACAGAAATATAAACTATACACTGCTATAGCTGTATGGCTATGCTGGCTAAGAGGAAAAGCTGGCTGCACACATTCAATTCAAAATGAGGTCAAGAAAGACTTTCAGGCAGAGCCAGGTCATCGTCAGGAAATCACCAGGAAACACCAGCAATAATGAACTTACAGTTAGCACTTGTTGACCCAATCCTTAAGAGACAATAGCATCTGAGGTATTTCCACAGGTTGACTGATTGTCTTAGCTGTTCTTCCTCTGACTAGCAGACTTACCTTTTGCCTCCACACCTGTCTGGCAACTAAGGAGTTATCAGGGCCCCCATTAGTCCTTTGTCACCTAGTACAAAGGCCATCACTCAATTCAGGAACTCATTGTCCAATCTCTGGACTCCATTGTTCACTCTGCCAGACAGCCATTAGCAACTCAGCCCTCCAGGCAAAAAAAGAGTTTTTAAACCCCAGCTTTTGGCTAGTCAACTCACAGTACACTGGTTTCTGGGTTTTACTCTGTTGTTCCAATTACCGTTACCATCCGATTACCGAGAAGGACATGGTCAAGCTGGAGCAAGTCCAGAGGAGGGCAACCAAAATGGTGAGGGGGCCTGGAAGCCATGCCCTGTGAGGATAGACTTAGAGAGCTGGGTATGTTTAGTCTGCAGAAGAGAAGGTTAAGAGGTGTCAGGGCCTTGGGTGTGGCTGCGCCGGCGGGCGCCGCGGAGGCCAACGCCGCAGCTACCTCCGATGAGGAGGGGGGGCTCAGGCCCTCCAGAGACCACAGCCGACGACAGGGACCGCGCGGTTGCCGCGGAGGGCTCCGCCGCCGGCAGGGAGCGTCAGGACGCCGAGGCGGTCGCTGATCCCGGTGGGGGTCTCCCAGGCGTGACGGAGGCCGCCGCCGCCGAAGGGGACCAGCCCGGCGCTGTGGAGGCCGCTGGCCCGGCTCCCATGCCGCTGGGCATGGCGGGCAGAGACTCGTTGGAGGAGGCAGGCCCCGGGCCCGATCCCGGGGAACCGCCTACTCACGAGACCGCTCCTGAGGAGGCTGAACCCTCTGCCCCGCCGCTGACGTTCCGGCGGCGGCGGCAGCTCAAGGAGGCCCGCCACCGGTTCCGGCGGCTGCAGGAGAAACACTTGGGGACTGGGAGCTCCCAGTTGTAGTGCAGTTGTGAGTCCCAGCCACGTACTCGGGCCGGATTGGCTGCCGGCTACTCAAGGGGTCTTCTTAAGGCTGGTGCGGGGCTGGGAGAGCCATGGAGCAACAACCGTCGGCTTTTCGCGCGTCTGTCGCCCATGCCCTGTTCCAGTCTGGCCCGTGTCTGTGTCCTGCTGCCCGGTTCTTCCAAGACCCTCCCCTGCATTAAGGTGAAGTAACCACTTTGTGTTTCGGGTGAGGCAACCCGCCGTTATTTTCTGTTGAAGCCTGCTGACAAGGCAAACCTTAGTTCAAATCGCTGGTGTACTGCAGAGCCTCTGTAATAGACTGTAATAAACGCTGCTTGTGACCAACTCCGGACCGGCTCCCGCTTGACCTCGGCCCGCGCTGACAGATTGTTGCTCCATCACCCGGTCAAGCAGGATGGAAGGGGAGAACGCGGCACTGAAGGCCCAGCTGGCCGCCCAGGCCCAGGAGAACAGGGCCTGCGTGCTCAAGTGAACCAGCTCTCTCACGCCCTGCAGGCCCTGCAGTTCCAGGTCGTCCAGCTGCAGACCGCCCGGCCCCCGCCTGTGCCAAAGATTCCCATGGCGGTGCCACCGCGCTTCACCGGGGAGCTATCCGAGCTAGAGACCTTTGTGGCCAGCTGCTGGCTCTACATACAGGTCCGGGGTCAAGACTTCCCCAATGAGTGAGCCCAGGTTGCATTCATGATAAGCTTGCTCTCTGGGATGCTGGCCAAGTGGGCCACGCCCCTGGTCCGCCAGAATAGCGGCGTCCTGGACAACATGACTGCATTCCTGCAAGCATTCTGGGTGGTGTGGGGAGATCCGGTGCAAACCGAGACGTCAAGCCGGCAACTGCGCCAGCTACAGCAGGGCCGGGGCACGGTGCGAGACTATACCACCATGTTCCGCCTGCTGGCGCAGGACCTGGCCTACAACGACCCCGCCCTCCAGGATCAGTACCAGGCCGGTCTTTCGGCGGAGATCCTGGACGAACTGGCTCGCAGTCCCCCGCTGGAGACGCTGGAGTTGTTAATCCAGCAGGCCCTCCGGATCGACGGGCGCCTGGAGGCCCGGAGGCAGGCTCGTCGGGCGGGCTCCTCCAGCATGCGCACCTGGATGCCGGCCCCCCGGGAGGTCCCGCCCAGCCGGTCCAGGGCAGGTGTCTCCGCCGGCGGGGCCAGTAGTGAAGAGCCCATGCAGCTCGGGGGGCACGGCCCCACCTGACAGCCGAGGAGAAGGAGAGGTGGCGGCGGGCGGGTCTGTGCCTGTACTGCGGCCTGGGAGGACACTTCGCCCGCGTGTGTCCGTCGAAGTCCAACGCTCTGGGGCGCCGGAAAAAGCCAACCCCCAGGTCTAGAGAGCCTGCGAGGCCTGGGGGAGCCCAGAAGCGGGACAGACGCGGACGCATTGGTACAGAGACGGGACCCACTGCTGGTGGCCGCTACAGTGTGCTTCGGCGAGGCACATCCCATCCCTGTGGGGGCCATGATCGACTCCGGGGCGTCCAACAACTTCCTGTATCTCCAGTTCGCCCGGGACCACCAGATCCCGCTGGTGCCGCTACCTTAGCCATGGCCGGTGGAGACTATCTGTCAGCGGGGGCTGAGGTCAAGCAGGGGCCGGGCTGGGACGGCCACCAGCCGTGTCCCAAAACAGTCTATCAGGTGCGCTGCCGTGAGCCAACGGCCTGGAGCTGAGGTTTGCCTTCACAGCAGGCACTTAACAGAAAATAACAGCGGGTTACCTCACCCTGAACACAAACTGGTTACAGCACCTTAACGCAGAGAAGGGTCTTGGAGGAGCCGGGCAGCAGCATGCAGGCACGGGCGGGACAGGAACAAGGCACGGGCGACAGACGCACGGGTAGCCGACGGTTGTTGCTCCGTACCTACCCCAGCCGCGCGTCTGCCTAAAAAGGCCTGCAGACCGGCCCGCAGCCAATCCGGGCTGCGCATGCGACCGGGCTCGCAGCTGTGCTACAGCTGGGAGCTCCCTGCCCCCAGGTGTTTCTCTTGCAGCTGCCGGGAGCAGCGGCTGGCCTCCTTGAACCGCCGCCGCTGCAGGAACGTCAGCGGCAGGACGGCTGCCTCAGCCTCTTCCGAGGCCGCCTCGAGAGTAGGCGGTGCCCCAGGATCGGCCCCAGGACCCGCCTCCTCCCGTGGAGCCTCATCTGCCATGCCCAGCGGCCTGGGAGCCGGGCTGGCGACCTCCGCAGCGGCGGGACGATCCTCGTCGGCGAAGGTGGCCTCCGTCCTGCGGGGAAGACCCTCGACGGGATCGGCGTCCGCCGCGGCGTCCCAGCGATCCCCCCCGGTGGCGGAGCCCTCTGCAGCAGCGGCGTGGCCGCCGCCGCCAACCACAGCCTCCGACGGGCCCGGATCCACGTCCTCCTCCTCGGAGGTAAGGCCGGCGTCGGCCTCCGCGGCGCCCTCTGGCGCAGCCATGCCCGGAGCCCTGACACTATCAATGGGTGGTTGCTGAAGTCAGGCCCCATCACCCACCAGACAGTAGAGGTGGGTTTCGAGATCCAGGGCCATTTCGAGCGGGCGAGCTTCCTGGTGGCCGCGGTGCCCTGTTTTCCAGTGGTGCTGGAGATACCTTGGCTCTCGCGCCATGACCCGCATATCTCCTGGGCGCGGCACAAGGTGCTGTTCGTGTCCGAGTACTGCCAGGAGCACTGCTGGCCCGAGAAGCTGATGGCGATCCTAGAGACCCCCGGGGCCGGGACATCCGTCGAACTGCCACAGAAGTACCAGGAGTATGCGGACGTGCTCGACCAGAAGGAGGCCGACCGCCTACCCCCGCACCGGGTCTATGACTGTGCTATAGACCTGGTGCCAGGGGCCCCGATCCCGGTAGACCACACCTATGCGCTCTCGGAGCCGGAGTTGGCAGCCCTGCAGGAGTTACTAGAGAAGAATCTGCGGCGGGGCTTCGTGCGGCCGTCGATCTCCCCGGCTGCGGCACCGGTACTGTTCATCCGCAAGAAGTCGGGGGAGCTGCGCCTTTGCAATGATTACCGTGCCCTCAACCGGATCACCATCCACAACCGCTACCCACTGCCCTTGATTCCGGAGCTACTGGAGTGGCTGCACCACGCAACGGTCTTCACGAAGCTGGACCTCCACGGGGACTACAATCTGGTGTGTATCCGGGCCGGTGACGAGTGGAAGACGGCATTCCAGACCCGGTACAGGCATGACGAGTACATCGTCATGCCCTTCGGCCTGTGCAACGCCCCGGCCGTGTTCCAGCACTTCGTGAACGACATCTTCCAGGACTACTTGGACCGCTTTGTCATCATCTACCTCGACGACTTCCTGATCTACTCCCCGAACCGGCACGTCCATGAGGCGCACGTTTGCGCTGTGTTGCAGTGGCTGCGGGAGCACTGCCTCTACACCAAGCTCAAGAAGTGTGCCTTCGACTTCTCGGAAGTCGTCTTCCTGGGCTACCGCGTGTCCCACCGGGGAGTAGAGATGGATCCGGCGAAGGTAGAGGCCATTGTGTCCTGGCAGGCCCTGAGGAGCTGGAAGGATGTGCAACGGTTCCTGGGGTTTGCCAACTTCTACCAGAAGTTCATTTCCGACTACGCGTCGTTGGCCGCCCCATCACCCAGGTGCTCCGCGGCAAGGCACCATTCCAGTGGACCACAGAGGCCCAGCAGGCATTCGACTGGTTGAAGACCTGCTTCATGACAGAGCCCATCCTGCAGCATCCCGACCCCAGGCGGCCCTTTGTCCTGGAAATCGACGCCTCGGACGTCGCAGTCGGGGCGGTCCTGTTGCAGAGTTTGGGCCCAGAAGGGGAGCTCCAGCCATGCGCCTACCACTCCCGGCAGCTGACCCCTCCCGAGCGGAACTATACCATCTGGGAAAAGGAGCTCCTGGCGGTCAAGGCGGCGTTCGAGGCTTGGCGGCACCTCCTGGAAGACGCGTTGCAGTTGGTGCAGGTGCGGACTGACCACCGCAACCTGGAATACCTGCAGACCGCCCGGAAGCTGACGCCGCGACAGATGCGTTGGGCCCAGTTCTTCTCCCAGTTCCACTTCCGGCTGCAGTACGTGCCACGGGCCCACAACCGGCGCGTGGACGCCCTGTCCCGGAAACCCGAATACGCCGCTGCCCCAGAGCCGGAGATCCGCTTGACCATCCTGCGCCCCGAAAACTTCGTGGCGGCCATGGATGTGACGACCCTGGCACAGCAGATCCGGGAGGCCCAATCCCGGGAGCCGCCCCGGGAGACCCTACGCCTGGGGGACACCTCCTCCCCATGGTCAGAGCAGGGGGGGCTGCTCTACCATCTCGATCGGCTCTTCGTGCCCCCCGGCCCCTGTCGCGAGGAAGTGCTGCGCCTCTGCCATGACAGGAGGCCCATAGGGCACTTTGGCCTGTTTAAGACCCTGCACCTCGTGACCCGGGAGTTCTGGTGGCCCAGGGTGCGCGGGGATGTCGACCGTTACATCCGTTCCTGTCCCGTGTGTCACCACGCCAAGGATCCGACGGAGAGGCCCTCGGGGTTGCTCCAGCCCCTGCCGACCCCCGCAGGACCCTGGCGGACCATCTCCATGGACTTCATCACCGAGCTCCCTCCGTCCAGAGGCCACAGTGTCATACTGGTGGTGGTGGACCTCCTCACGAAAATGGCACACTTCGTCCCGTGTCCGGTGCTACCTTCCGCGAATGAGACGGCACGCCTAGTCCTGGAGCATGTCTTCCGGCTCCATGGCCTCCCCAAGGGGATCATGACCGATAGGGGGGCGCAATTCACCGCCCGGTTCTGGCAGTGTTTGTTGCGGCAGTTGGACATCGAGCCCCAGCCGTCGTCGGCCCATCACCCGCAGACCGACGGCCAGACCGAGCACACCAACGCCACGCTGGAGCATTACCTGCGGTGTTACAGTTGCTACCAGCAGGACGACTGGGTCAACCCCCTGTCCTTGGCCGAGTTCGTGTACAACAACGCCATCCACTCCTCCACCCAGCAGTCTCCATTCCTGGCCAACTACGGCTTCCACCCGCGGTGGTTCCCTCCGGTCGGGGCGACTTCCACGGTGCCCGCCGCAGACCGGTGGCTCCAGGAGTTGCGGGCCATCCAAGAGTTACTGCGGGAGCAACTGGAGCACACCAAGGAGGCGTACAAGTGGGGGGCAGACCGGCACCGGTGGCCACGGCTGCCTCTGCGGGTCGGGGACTGTGTCTGGCTCTCCTCAGGCTTCCTCCCGCCTGGCCGCCCTAGCCGCAAGCTAGATGCCCGATACATAGGCCCTTTCACCATCCGGGCTCAGGTAAACCCCGCGGCCTTCCGACTACAACTCCCGCGCACCCTGCGGATACACCCTGTGTTCCACAGGTCGCTGCTTCTGCCAGCCACGGGGGTGCGACCAGACACCAGCCCCGGAGTCCTGCCAGCTCCGGTGCTCGTCGATGGCGAGGAGGAGTCTGAGGTGGCCGGGATCCTCGACTCCCGCCGGCGGCATGGCCACTTACAGTACTTGGTGGACTGGCGGGGTTATGGCCCGGAAGAGCGCTCCTGGGAGGACACAACGGACGTCCATGCAGCACGGTTGGTGCAGGCCTTCCATCGCCACTACCCGGTGACACCTCATCCCCCGTGGGGTGGAGGGGGCGACCCTGGGGAGGGGAGTGATGTCAGGGCCTCGAGTGTGACCGCGCTGGCGGGTGCCGCAGAGGCCGACGCCGCGGCTACCTCCGATGAGGAGGAGGTGGGCTCAGACCCTCCAGAGACCGCAGCCGACGACAGGGACCGTGCGGTTGCCATGGAGGGCTCCGCTGCCGGCGGAGAGTGCCGGGACGCCACGGCGGTCGCCGATCCCGGTGGGGGTCTCCCCGGTGTGACGGAGGCCGCCACCGCCGAAGGGGACCAGCCCGGCGCTGCGGAGGCCGCCGGCCCGGCTCCCGTGCCGCTGGGCATGGCGGGCGGAGACTTGTTGGAGGAGGCGGGCCCCGGGCCCGATCCCGGGGCACCGCCTCTAGCGAGACCACTCCTGAGGAGGCTGAAGCCTCTGCCCCGCCGCTGACGTTCCAGCGGTGGCGGTGGCTCAAGGAGGCCAGCCACCGGTCCCGGCAGCTGCAGGAGAAACACTTGGGGGCTGGGAGCTCCCAGTTGTAGCGCAGCTGTGAGTCCCAGCCACGTGCTCAGGCCGGATTGGCTGCCGGCTACTCAAGGGGTCTTCTTAAGGCTGGCACGGGGCTGGGATTGGCACGGAGGAACAACCATCGGCTTTCCGCGCGTCTGTCGCCCGTGCCCTGTTCCAGTCCGACCCGTGTCTGTGTCCTGCTGCCCGGCTCTTCCAAGACCCTCCCCTGCATTAAGATGAAGTAACCACTTTGTGTTTCGGGCGAGGCAACCCGCCGTTATTTTCTGTTGAAGCCTGCTGACAAGGCAAACCTTAGTTCAAATCGCTGGTGTACTGCAGCACCTCTGTTATAGACTGTAATAAACGCTGCTTGTGACCAACTTCGGACCGGTTCCTTCTTGACCTCGGCCCGCTCTGACAAGAGGGGACATGATAGCTATCTTTAAATATTTGAAGGGATGCCATGTAGAGGAGGGAGAGGGCTTGTTTTCTTCTGCTCCAGAGACCAGGACAAGGAGCAATGGATTCAAGCTGCAGGAAAGGAGATTCAACCTGAACCTCAGGAAGAACTTCCTGACAGTCAGGGCTGTCCGGCAGTGGAATACGCTACCTCGGAGTGTAGTGGAGTCTCCTTCCTTGGAGGTTTTTAAGCAGAGGCTGGATGGCCATCTGTTGGGAGTGGGCTTTGATGGGTGTTCCTGCATAGCAGGGAGTTGGACTGGATGGCCCATGCGGTCTCTTCCAACTCTACATTTCTATGATTCTTTGACTGTATGATTTGTTTACTGTCCTTAGACTCTGTGTCTAAGCCACACTGCTTCTTTCCTATTCGACTGCATTGGTAGATATCACCCACTTTTCCCTAAACATCTCACTTTGCAAAACTTTCCTCCCTTTTCCTTTAGTTAGCCTTGTGTTATTGGCTGACTGCTTGGATCTTGTGTGTGTGTGATTGCAATTCCCCCAATAGAACAACAACAACAAAAGCTTACTTTTGGATATCTGGCTGGTTGTTCCTTGCACTAGTAGCACTAGACATAGGTATTAAAGATTTTATAAGGTTACCCCCTTCTCACAGGCCTCGTCTTGGAGCTAATATTCACCACCATTTCACAAAGGCACTGGCATTGTGGGTGGACCTTGAGCCACACATATGTTGGGGGTAACAACATTATGCAACAATTTTATCAATTAAATCTCAGAGAATTCTCTTCTATAAAGCTCGAATATACCATTTAAAGGTGATGCACTAGGCAACTTTATGTATCTTGGGGGATATCATGTGAAAGATGGAGCAAACTTGTTTTCTGTTGATCCAAAAGCTTAGAAGCAATGGACTAAAATGACAAGAAAAGTGATTCACCTAAACATTAAGAACATCTTGCCCACAGCAGCTGTTCAACAATGGAATAGGATGCCTCAAAGTATGACAGACTCTCCTTCGGAGATGTTTAAGTCAGATGCCCATCTTAGGAGAATGCTTTTGTGATATATTCCTGTGTAAAAGTTAATTGCAATCTTGGGCCCTTTCCAACTCTGTGATTCTATGTTTCTGTAATTCTATTGCTGGTTCATTATTGGCTCAAAATGTACATGTTGGATATTAGAAGATTCTCAATTGCCTTCTATTAGTATGATTAACAAGAGTATTGATTAACTGCTTCTATTGACTAATTATATGAATAACCTCTGTTTTGTTAAGTTCTGTGTGAAACTATTATTGCTGAAATCAGGAGTACATTTGTTACATCAGTGATAGACTTGCTTTTGAACATTATGATAGTTACATACTGTTCTGTTCTTCTAGACAGCTGATGAAAGAGTTAGATAAGAAATAACAACTATTCAGTCTTGAGAGAAATAGTAACCTTGCTGATGCATGTTTTATTCTGCTTTCCTAATCAAGAAAATAGTATAAAATGTGAAGCTTGAAGAATAAAGTTATCTTTCTGGATCACTACTGCAGGTAGGTTGGACTGAATGCATTTCTGATTATTAGCAGGATCCTTTGGCCAAAGAAACTCTTTTGTGTTTTATCGTATTGTATACTCTGCATTCTGTGTTGCTGCCTCATTTCCTACCTGGTTTCAGAGCTTATCCCAGCTCTGGGTCCAACCCGTTTGGATATGGTGGATACAAGATTACGTCTCATTCACACCATGAACTTCAGCAACAAAACTTTTTAGCAAAGTTGACTACCTCACTGAGCTACAAATCTAAGGATTATATAGAATGGAGCCCTGGCAGTTAAATCGGCATCAAAATTCTATAACTTTGCTAAGTGGATATGCCCTCAGTTTTCTGTGCATTCCTTTGTCTGTGGGTCATACCTCCAGACATCAAGAGGCACCCTGATTACTTGTTCTGAAGGTTGATCCAACTATTGCTCTCACACCACAGAATCCAACTTGCTGGGCTTTTTAAAAAGAGATGATTTTAAACAAGAGACAAAGGGAGGTGAAGATAAATGTTTATATGCTGGAAATGGGTCTTCCCCAGAGACTGGCACAGTCTTGTAGGTTGGAAGAGAAAAGCTGCTCATGCACCTGCCGTCTGGGTCACTGTCAAATGAACACAACCAAGAGATGCCGTCGGCAAAGCATGCCAAAGTGACGTGTTGACATTCCACCAGCCTCTCGCCTCCCTCCTTCTCCTGTCACCACAGACGGAGAGGATTTAGAGACAAGGAGAGAAAGAGAAAGACAGACCAAAGCTATGGGGTTCATGCTGAGGAATTCAGAAGAGATGTAATTGTGGAAATCCAGCTGAAGGGCGGTTGTAACTTTGGACTGACGTTAAGAGCTGCCTTAAAAGAAACTTGATAAGGTCAGACTAATAAACTTGAGAGCTGCTCGAGGGGAAACCAAATTCTGGAGCTGTGAGACACTTTGACAGACAATTAGCATAAAACAGGGCAACTGCCCCACTGGATGGAAGGTAAAATTCACAAGTGCAAATAACATTGGACCAGCATTAGTCAAAGCTATCGACCAAATTTTTACCCTTAGATTCACATAAAGGACATAGGATGATCCTCGCTGTATGCTACCAAGCACACAGCTACTCCCCTGTCTCCATGGAAGTGGTATGCTTGCCTCTCATTTTAACATCCTTGCCAAGAACAAAAAGAGATTGTTTCTCCAGAAGATCAAGCTGAAACTTAAGGATTACAGAAGCATTGAAAAGAATTTATGAATCGTCACATCCAGCCCTTGGCCATGAAAAGAAGTTCCAGCTCAATACTGACGCATAAAAAGATATACCCTTAGCTCTAGTGATAAACGGGATGTCACTTTAAGACATCTTTCAGTTGGTTTTCCTGCCTCAGGAATTGGATCCTCATGAGCAAATCTAGTGAAATTTGAGACTTATATACTTGAGGTCTTCAATGAAGAGTGTGATGCAGCAACCAATATAGCCGATGCAATTCTGTGCTGCATCAACAGGAACACAGTGTCCACATGGAGGGTAGTTGGTAGTGCCACTCTATTCTGCTTGGTCAGGCCTCACTAGAAATGCTGTGCCCAGTTATGGGCACCTTGGCTCAAGAAGGATAACAACAAGCTAGAATATGTCCCGAGACCTAGATGATCAATGTTCTAAAAACCAAACCTTATGATGAATGACCTATCATTACCACACTACTGCCTAGTATTTAATAATTATAAGCTTAACCTTCAAAAGCAATAATTGATTCCCTCTCCCCAATTTCATAGATATATAATCAATTTATCCCATTCATTTTTCAATTTAATCAATAATCCTTCCTTAAATTAAAATAATCAATTTCTGCCAAATCCAGCGTCTTCAAGAGCCTGTACAAAATAATGCCATTTTTAAGAAAAATGGCAGTGGGTGGCCGGTGGGCTTTGGGGAAAAGGTGCAGGGTTTCATAGGCCACACAATGCTCACCCCTGCTTTAAAGGATCATCAGCATGGCTTTGTTGGGTGTCCCAGCCTAGGGACATACCTTGATGTCTGGAGGTTCAGGGGCATAAAGTACAAACATTCGCCCTCCAGGCTTATTCACAACTGCCATTTTGTCCATCAGGGCAAGGACTGGGAACAGCAAGGGAGAGAATTGGCTGAAAGCCCAAGGCAGGTTGCCAGTGCAAAGTATGCCCCCACCTCAGCCTGCCTCATGACAGTCCAAGCGTGTAAGTCCCACATCCTTCCTTAAACAAATACGAAGTACACATCTCTTCCTTTTAGTTCTGTTTTGATCAGACTTCACCTGGAATACTATGTCCAGTTTTGGGAACCACACTAGGGCAAGAACTAACGGACTCAACTTGTAAGAAAAAAGATTCAGCCTGAACATTAAGAAGAAGTTCTTGACTATAAATGCTGCTCAAGAGTTGAACAGACTGCCTTGGAATGTAGTGAATCTTCCTTCTTTGGAAGTCTTCAGACAGAGGCTGTCTCTCAAATAAGATTGTTCCTTTTAGTTCTGCTTTGCTGAGACCCCACCTGGAATGCTGTGACCAGTTCTGGGCACCACGATTCAAGAAAGGAGATTGACATGTTGGAATGTGTCCAGAGAAAGGAAATCAGGATGGTAGAAGGTCTGGAAATCAAACCTTATGAGGAACAACTGAGGGAGCTGGAAATGTTTAGTTTGGAAAATTGAAGACTGAGAGGTGACATAATACCTATCCTTAATCATCAAAAGGGATTTTATGTAGAAGATGAAGCCAACTTGTTTTCTGTTGTTTCAGAGACCAGAGCATGAACCAGTGTATTCAAATTGCAAGAAAAGAGCTTATCTTCCTAAACATTAGGAATAACTCTTTTCAAAAATGTAAGAGCTTTTGAGAATGGAATGAAGTCTCTTTCCTTTTAGGTCCTTAAACAGAGGCTGGATGGTAATCTAGAACATGAACCCACAGATTCAAATTACAAGGAAAGAGATTCTATCTGAGCATTAGGAAGAACTTCTGGACTGTAAGAGTTGTTGGAGAATGAAATGGATGGCTTCAAAGAATGATAGACTCTTCTTCTTCAAATGTGTTTAAACAGAGGATGCATTGGGCATCATTCAGGAGTGTGTCATGAAAGAGCTGTGTCCTGGAGAAAAAGCTTTCCTGGGCACTAATTCTATCTCCCTCTCTCTGCAGCACCTTATAGGCTATAGGTTTGTTTGTTTGTTTTTTAAAAAAAAAGATCAATTAAACAGAATAGTTTGAAAAATAGGGAAAGAAGAAGAAATAAGGTTGAAGACAAGCTCATTGTGAAACACAAACAATTATTTCTTTACTAAAAGACATAAAAACAGCAGCAGAACCCAACAGAAAAGTCTGTATACAATACAAGCTGTTTATTAAAATAAAAGAGGAGAATTGCATGAATGCTAAAAACCCTACTCCTGATCAAACTAAGGGCAATAAAGGTGAGTATCTAAACTCAAGGAACTGCAGACGAACACACACGCATACAGAGAGACAGAGAGAGAGAGAAGGGGGAAATTTTTTCATCCTCCAATGAGAAGAAGAGTCCAAGTGGCTGGGTGGTTGAAAATCAGGGCAGCCGGTCCTTCTCTTGGGGGCCCTCTGTGATTCTTTCATGATTTTTTCTGGTCTGTCCAGGAAGTTTCTTCTCTGGCTTTCTTCTAGGCTCCTTCTTTTTAGCCTTTATCTACCCAAAGTGCAAGCCTGCAAGTATGAGTCTGCACGCAAGCTCTTTTCTTCTCGTAGAACTGGTTGGATCTTTAGGAGAGAGTGACCATGCCCTATTAGAATTTGGCATTCAGTGGGGAAGAGAAGGCAAGTGTAGCCAGGCATTCGTCTTAGATTTTAAAAAAGCAGACTTCTGTAAACTGAAGGAGCTGCTGGCTGAAACCCCGTGGTCAAGAATAGTCAATGAGAAAGGAGTTCAGGAGGCATGGGAGTTCTTTAAAAGGGAGGTACTGAAGGCACAGGCTAAAACTGTGCCATTAAGGAGGAAAAATGGAAGGCATCTGAACAAACCGGAATGGTTGACTAAAGAGCTCTCAGCTGAGCTAAGTATTAAGAAAAACACGTACAGGAAATGGAAGAAGGGGGAAATCACCAAAGAAGATTATAAGCAAGTAGCCAGGAGATGTAGGGAGAAGGTCAGAAAGGCTAAAGCACAGATCAAACTTAGGCTGGCCAGAGACATTAAAAACAATAAAAAGGGCTTTTTCAAATACGTCCGCAGCAAAAGGAAAAAGAAGGAGACGATAGGGTCACTGCGCAAGGAAGATGGTGAATTAATAACAGGAGGAAGAGAAAAGGCAGAACTCCTCAACACCTTCTTCGCCTCAGTTTTTTCCCAAAAGGATAAAAACACGCAACCTGGCAGTTGGGGAGCAGGTGAGGAAGTGGGGGAAATGCAGCACAGAATAGATAGAGAGGTAGTACAGGAATACCTGGCCACACTGGATGAATTCAAGTCTCCAGGGCCAGATGAATTGCATCCTAGGATTTTAAAAGAACTAGCAGAGGTCATTGCGGAACCTCTTGCTATAATCTTTGAAAACTCTTGGCGGACCGGAGAAGTTCCGGCAGACTGGAGGAGGGCAAATGTTGTCCCCATCTTCAAGAAGGGAAAAAAAGAGGACCCAAATAATTATCGCCCAGTCAGCCTGACATCAGTACCTGGAAAGATCCTGGAGCGGATCATCAAACAGTCAGTTTCTAATTACTTAGAAAACAATGCCGTAATTACGAAAAGTCAACATGGGTTTCTCAAAAATAGGTCATGCCAGACTACTCTTATCTCTTTTTATGATAGAGTTACTTGCTTGATAGATGAAGGGAATGCTGTGGACATAGTATATCTTGATTTCAGTAAGGCCTTTGACAAAGTTCCCCATGACATTCTTGCAAAGAAGCTAGTAAGATGTGGGCTGGACAGGGCTACTGTCAGGTGGATTTGTAACTGGTTGACTGACCGTACCCAAAGGGTGGTCACCAATGGCAGATTCTCATCCTGGAGAGAAGTGACTAGTGGGGTGCCACAGGGTTCTGTCCTGGGCCCGGTACTGTTCAATATCTTCATTAATGACTTGGATGAAGGAATAGAGGGCACGCTGATCAAATTTGCAGATGACACCAAATTGGGAGGGGTTGCTAATACGCCTGATGACAGGATCAAAATTCAAAAGGACCTGGACAGATTGGAGAGCTGGGCCAAGGCTAACAAAATGAACTTCAACAGAGAGAAATGTAAGGTCCTACACTTAGGCAGAAAAAATGGTATGCAGAAATATAGGATGGGGGACACGTGGCTGGCTAACAGTATGTGTGAAAGGGATCTAGGAGTCTTCATAGACCACAAGCTGAACATGAGTCAGCAGTGTGATGCGGCAGCCAAGAAGGCCAACGCAATTCTTGGTTGCATCAATAGGAGTATGGTGTCTAGATCGAGGGAGGTATTGGTACCACTCTATTCTGCATTGGTTAGACCTCATCTTGAATACTGTGTCCAGTTCTGGGCACCCCAATTCAAGAAGGATATGGATAAGCTGGAGCAGGTCCAGAGGAGGGGAACCAAAATGGTGAGGGGCCTGGAAGCCATGCCCTATGAGGACAGACTTAGAGAGCTGGGTATGTTTAGTCTGCAGAAGAGAAGGTTGAGAGGGGACATGATAGCCATGTTTAAATATTTGAAGGGATGTCATGTCGAGGAGGGAGTGGGCTTGTTTTCTCCTGCTCTTGAGACCAGGACAAGGAGCAATGGATGCAAGCTGCAGGAGGGGAGATTCCGCCTGAACCTCAGGAGGAATTTCCTGACAGTCAGGGCTGTCCGGCAGTGGAATGTGCTGCCACAAAGTGTGGTGGAGTCTCCTTCTTTGGAGGTTTTTAAGCGGAGGCTGGATGGCCACTTGTCGGGAGTGCTTTGAGGGTTTTTCCTGCATGGCAGGGGGTTGGACTGGATGGCCCTTGTGGTCTCTTCCAACTCTACATTTCTATGATTCTAGGAGAAGCAGCCACCCCTCCAAGTCTCTTTCATTTAACCCTTTCCTAACTTGGGGGTTGTTGCAGGTTGGGGGTTAATCACCGGGATTAAAGAGGTGCTTCTATGAGGGTCTAACATGACCTTAATGTTACTCTCTGGAGGTTCAAAAGTTTACATTTGAGTATGACCTCTGCTCATCACTCTCTGGGTACTGGTAGTGACTTTTATGCAGTCTGAGGAGATGTAGACGATAGACTCTACACACATACCATAAAAAGCCAGTCTGATAGAGCCATTCATTCTCTTTCAAATCCAGATGGGATTTCCCAACATCTCTGGACAATGCACATTACCTTACAATGGAAGTTATACCCATCTGAACCAATTTTGCAGGGTTTTCATTCAGTAGAAGTGAACAAATCAATTAAGTAATGATTGTTCTCCAAAACACATCAAGGAGCCATTTCCTTATTAGAAAGAGGAGGGAGGTTGGTTTGAAAGCTCCAACTTGTATTTTAAGAAGAAGTCTGACTTCTCCAAGATGGACATGGTGTCCAACCAACAGCATATTGTCCTACTTTGCACGTGTGCAGATTATGACAAGAGAAAACTCTGGCCATGTCTGCACTAAACCATTATAGTGCTGTATTCCACTTTCAACACCCTGTGGAATTCTGAGATTTGCAGTTTAGGGAGGGGAATTTAGAATTCTCAGCCAGAGAACTCTTTGGCCTCGTCAAGCAACAAACCCCAGAATTCCACAGACATTGAAAGTTGAATAATAGCACTATAAGACTTTAGTACGGAAATGGCCTCCCTTCCTAATGTATCAAAGTCTACTTGCAATTAATATTGACCAAGCATAATTCATTACAGTGTGATTTTACATGGAAGGTAGCAAGACTAGATGGCACTTTTGATCCCTTCCAACTCTATGATTCTGTTACCACAATGTTCTGGCCTGACCTTTGGTGAACCAAAGATATCATTTTGATATCCTAATTCGGCCCTGCTCTGCCACCAGCCAAGTGTTTGTGAGGCCCGCCAAACAAGTGCGAAGCTAGGCATGGCTATTGCTTGCTGCTCTCACCAAAACAAGTCAGAGATTGCCAGTTCTGCTTTAGAGGACCTACCGAAACAAACACCTTCATTACATATGCACGCTACCTCAAAGGGATCCTCTGCCCTGGGAGAGCTAGGTACTTAACTGCCGAGCTAGCCGCATTTACATACCGGTCATACCATTGTCAATTCGGACTCTAACTCAATCATGCAAATTCTGACCTTTCGGAGGCTTTGTCTCCAACCCCAAACTTATTGTTTTTGCCCAAGACCGGACTAGCCTGCGGTCATTCCTTCCCCTATAAAAATCCCCCGCTCTGAGACCTCTTTGGAATTGTCACCGGATCATCTGAACTTCATGTTGCCTTACTGCCACTCGGTTCAGCAGATTCCCCTCGGTTGCCATACCGGGTTTCTTCCTCTTCAATCAGGCTTCTCCAAGACTGCAGGACAGGTGGCGTATCACCCATTCCCCTTGAAACTCTATTTCCTTTTCTAGTAAGGGGTGTGTTTGTGTTTTTCTTTAATAACTGTTTAATAAATCTTGACTGTTGTTTGAACCATTTGCCTCCTCACTGACCTGACGCTATAGACATTGGGTAAAAGATCCTGCTGCGTTGTCCTGCCTCTCGTTAGCCAAGAGAATGCTCCAGCTAATTTCCCCATCTTTGCTTGTTGTTGTTTGGTTGTTTGGGCACCCCTCCTGGGACCCCCAATTCACAGAGTAACAATTCCATGTTAGCATCATATAGTCAGGGAAAAAGACAGAAATACACACCAATTAATGTCGCTTGGGGAAGAATGTTTCTGGATAAAACATGAGAAAATAGGCCTGGATAGTTAGTCCTGATAAGAGTGGACCCAGTGAATCAGTAGAACTTACCTGTGTGTTGAATCACTTTTGATTCAGGATGCTTACTCTATCTGGAGCTGACCATTAGGGTTCAGGTTATGGGCATTCTATCCCTATCCATATACCAGTCCCATGAATGATTATTCAGTTTGTTAATTAAAAAAAATGCAAATCAGACAAAGCTTTCTCCTGTCCCTCAAACTGATCATCCGTACATAGACATACAACCTGGCAGGATTGGAATTAATTAATTAACATGGAATTATTGTTTTTTCATGGACTCCTTCTTCTTTTAAGACATAATGATGACTCAGTTTGGCTGGCTTTGTAAAATAATTCGATTAATCCATAGAAAATAAGGATGTTAATCACTATTAGTATGATAATTCCTATGTGCTAACTCCCAGATTTCAGGCAATATACCTCTGAATGCCAGCAGCTGGGTAGTGACAATAGAAAGGGTTTCTACACCCAGGTCTGGATTGTGGGCTTCCCACGGGGTGGTACCAGGCTAAACAAATGCTGAATTAGGTAGGCATTTGTCTGATCCATGAAGGCTCCTTGCTAAATCCCATGGTCATGCTAAATCCTACATTAGTCACAACAGGAGAAGACCTTCTGAAATCAGTGAACTTTTATAAGTGGTCACTAGTAAGTTAGCTGAGACTCTCACTGAAAATAGCCATTTATGTTGACAGTTTTGTTCTTTCAGAAAATGTTTACTAAAAATGATTCTCAGCGGTACACGGTTGGCTGGTTGATTTAAGAGAAGATCACTCGGCATGAGGTGAAACCTTGGTGCCTTTAATGACTTAGTTGACTAGAACCACAGAAGCATGATATATATTTATGGTGGCAATGTAAATGTTTTACATGATTTTGCAAGGATGGTATTAAATTTCACTGAAAGGGAAAATGTCAAGCAAGACAGAGCCAGCTTTTTTGGTTGATGAGTCCTGTCCCTGATGGACTCTGAGAGAAGTTGAGTACATACAAATCACATTTGCCGGTTGTAGCACTCATGGAGATTCAAATTGTATAGTTCAGTTTAGTTTTTAAATTTTACAAAGAAGTATTGCTTGGCAGGCAAAACCACTTTAGTCTTGTATGAATTGTGACTGCAATGCAATACCATAAATAAATAAATATTTTAAACAATGTATTTCTAGGCTGCATCAACAGTTGTACAGCGTCCAGATCAAAGGAAGTACTAGTACTACTCTATTTTACCTTGGTTAGACCATACCTGGGTCCATTCCTGGCCACCACAGTTTAAGAAGGACAGTTTAGGAAGGACTGGATATGTTATGATAGTTATCTTTATGTAGCTGAAGGCCCATTATTGGGGGACAGAGGAAGATTTTTTCCTACTGCTTCAGAGGATGAGTGATAAAACTGAAATCAATGGATTCAAATTTTAAGAACAGAATCAATCAAACACTAAATGTTCTGAACATAAGACCAAGTTGACAGGGAACAAGATGACCCTGGAACACAGTGGACTTTCCTTCATTCAAGGTTGGATGATCATTGGCAAGGAATGTTTTAGCTGTCTATTTTCTGCAGTAATAAAAGTTGTACTTGATGACTCTTGGATCAAACTTCCAACCATATTCTATATCATTATATGGCCAATATAGTCATGTTGATTATTTTGATAATTTGGGAAGAAGGAGAAAGATGCATGTTACATACAAAATCTACTGATTGTTGTTATTTGTCCTCAGTTTTGCTTTGATGCATGGCAACTTTCTATTTGAGAAACCTCCATGAGCCTGAGGGACCTTTAAAATTCTCGACCAGAGAGCTCTTCAGCCTGGCCAGTTGCTATGGAGACTAGGCCTAGTACCAAGGAGGAGGCCAGGAACCCAACATGTGTATGTGAATAACTCTGAATACAGATTGGACTGGAGAATAGTTACAAATACTGGACACAACAGTTTGGGGAATCTATCTAACAAGTATTATCTATGAGAAAATAAAATCCTGGGCAACGGCAGGCATATACACTAGTAACTTATAACAGGATGGGGTAGAAATAAATAGATTCAATAATCACAACAAAATTAGCTTTTGTGAGCTTCCCAAGACTCTTTGCAAGATGAAACATGCCTCGCATACATCCTCAAGAACTGAGGATGAAAATCTGGTGAGGGGGCCCTCCTTTGTGTCTTACCAGTGGGGAAGTAATACATTTTATGAGGATGTGATGGGAAAAAAGCTTTCTGCACTGTGCCACTCAAGTTGGGGAATACCTCTTCTTGCCCACAATGCCTACAAGATTTCCCTAGGCAATGCACAGCAGATAAAAGCATTAAAAAAACTATAAAACTTATTAAATAATCTTTGCAAAGTCTTTTTTTTTAAAAAAATCCTTCAATATAACTTTAAAGCAAACAATTAAAATTAAACAATTAAAAAAGAACAGTGTTATACATCAAAGCTTATGTGAAACAGTGCTGTTTAGCTGCCCACCAGAAATCTACAGAGAAAGTTCTGTTGCATGTGCATACCAACCTAACCTCACATGGTGTTGGACCATGCAGCAGGGCATCTGATAAGGATCTCAGATTTGTGGTAGGCTCATATGGTAAAAGATATTCTTTCAGTGATCCTGGCTTCATTCTGTTTAGGACTTTCTTGGTTAAAACCAGTATCTCCAATAGTGCTTGGATGCCAGCAGAGTTCTTGTAAACATGGCATTATGAGGTCTCTAAAAGGGACACCTGAAACGAGTCTGGGAGCTGCATTTTGTAGCAAGTGCAGTTTCCAAACTAGTTTCATGGCCATTTCCACCCTACACTGTTATAGTCCTATTCTTCCACTTTCATCCTCCTGTGGAATTCTAGGGTTTGTAGTTTCCTGAGGCCCAAGAGCTCTCTGTCTAAGAATTCAAAAGGCCCCTCCCTAAACTGCAAACCCCAGGATTCCATTGGAGGTTGAAGGTGGAATAAGAGCACTATAACAGTGTAGGGTGGAAATGGCCCTACACAAAGCATGTTACAGAAGTTAACTCAGACAGTAATCTATGGTGACCAATTAAAACAAGTTTTCTATTAAAAAAAAATAGAGGTTAATGATTTTATCCAATTGTAAACATTATGGATGGCATTCCCCATGGGACTTACATCTTCGTAAATGGATTTATGTGTGCACAAAACTGAACTGAATAGCTTCACAACATCCACATTCACCTAAGGGCTGCCATAGGGTTACAACATATATGCTCCCTGATGTGGACACTGGCTGGAAAGTGTCAGAGTGCAACAGAGGCACCAAATGTGCATGAGAGATATCTGACTCACATCATAAGTTCCATCAGGACACTTTTCTCAGCTTCCAGATGTTCACCTTCGCAATTTATTAATAGGATTTCACTATGTTTCTGCAATCTAGTTGAAGATTACAAAGGTTACAAAACATAAATTATGATGTGGGATCTTAGTTGATGTTTTTATTGTATCACAATTTAAATGGTTTGTATTGTTTAAATTTATGTGATGGAACAATCTCCCAAAATCCTTGGATATAAGGTGGGATTTAATTGTTTGAATGATGATAGAATTTGCAACTTTGTGAGGCTTATGGGGTATTTCAGAGAAAGAAAGTGTGCACAAACCAATGCACTTATTTTAAAAGGCAAATTGCTACAAAAGTGTACAAGTGAAAAAAATAGTACTTTATTTAACAGGAAAAATGTGCATATTTGGTAAAAATTCATAAATTAATGCGTACATGGGAGGATTCTTAATACATACATGAAGAAAAACCGAAGCCTCACAAGCCCAATATCAAACAAAGATTGGAAGAAAATACAGCTGCCATTTAGAGAAATGTTCACATCCCTGCTCTACGAGGGGATGACGGTGCCCCACACAGTCTTGAGCAGTCGTCATGGGTTTAAGATTTTACTTACATGTAGAAGGTCTGCATGAAATCAGAGTTTATACATCAGCTATTCAGAAGGAGAGGCTTTTATTTAATTTTCCAGATCAAACTAGTGCATGTGTGACAATGACTTGCTAAGTAATTGAAAGAAAGAGGGTGAATATATGTAATACTTCTGCTTTTCTGACTACCTCCCAGAAGAACTATTTGTAACCCTGCCTCCCTGCTTTCCTCTTTGTTTCTCCAGCCATTTTAATTCTAACTGCCTCATGCTCTTTTGGTATGTATGTGTCGTCTCCTTCCTAACCCCCTTCTGCTTCTTTTTCCCAGACACATTTATTTATGTTCTCTTACTAATTGAAAACTCTCATATTTGAAGTTATTATTCTGATTGATGTCTGTCATTGCAATCAAACAGTTGCTCACAGATGCTTTGTTACCACAATTTTGCTTTGCTGTTCATCACCATCTTTCTCCCTCCTGACCTTCCATGATGATAATATTTGGGAAGAGAAGAAGCAGCACTCACTGCTCTGAATCCTGTTGGTCGTCTTAACTAGAGTGGGCCTATTGAATAAATAGGATTTACCTATGATTGAGTGGTTTTCATCTAGTTAAAACTAAAAGGGACTTCAGCCAGTGTTTCCTGAAAGCAGTACAAAGGTTGTCCAACTTCCTAGCAGCAACTGACAATCAACATTGATAGAAAAGTCTCACTGTCATTCTGTGTCTTTCAAGGTCCTCTCTGTGTTCGTCCAGGGAGAATATGTGTGAATGTATATCTGTGTGTACCCACCTACATCTGTTTTCAAAACTGTGTCACACTTTAGTGAGACCAAGAATGGAAGCTGGAAGGAGCCTAGACAGATGAAGGGGTATGGATATGAGAACAGATGGGGGCTGAAGCTCACTTTTATTTTAATTTTAAGATATATGCTGGAATTTGTGATCACAGTTACAAATGCATGACGTAAGACATTTCTGGATGACGTTGCTGGGGATGCGTTGCTGCCAGTCCACAAGTCATGCTTTTGCATCGACATCATTGAGGTCCCACTGCCAATACTTCCTTACTTGTCCTTAATGGCCCCCAATTGTGCAATGCTCCCATTGCCAGTGGTTGTGCAGAAATGGCAGAAGTACTGTCTACATGCTCCTTTCCCCAGTGCAGAATGGGAAGTGGCCAGCTGCACCGCGGAAGGAAGGAGTGTGTCCCTTGTGCTACCTTTCCACAGGAAGTCAGCTGGGTGTGGAGGGGAGCATTCGGATCACACTCCCATCCCAGTAGTGGCACTGCCAGGATCACGACGGGATGGTGATGGAAAACATAAGGTGCAGAAAGGGGGGGCATAGATTTACACGTTCATAACTGACTTATATTCACAATATTTACATATTCAATAGTATAGGGAACACAGAGAGATCATTCAAGTCCCCCAATCGTGACTTACTGGGAAGCAGTCACTGCAAGAACAGGGGGTCTGTCGTCCAGTCAATAGAGGTACAGCAGACAAATGTTTCCACTCATTCCTGAGAGCAATCTCCAGTGCAGAGGAAGTACTGCCATGATTCTGCTTGTGGTTGTTGTACCAGAGGTTGCTGGAGGAAGAGGGGTAGAAATGTCATTCTGTTGAGTCACAATGAACAGGAGGACAGACCCCCATTGTTCTCAGTTGCTGCTGCCTGGTAAATCAAGATTAGGAGGGATTGGATCTGGGGAGCCACTATTTAGCAACATAACTGAGGCAATTACACAGCTAAGTAGCTGACCTAAAATACCAGCCATAATTCTTTGCTAACTTTCTTCTTGAAGGAAGCATTGAGTAATTTCAGCAATCTTCTTCTCCCTCTGAGAAATTCTTCCAGAAACTGCAAGCTTTTGCAGTTTTGGGTTTATTCTGTGCAAACTCTTCCTATGATGCCTTGGTGAAGAAAACACAGTAATGTTACTTCCTGTATCAAAAACGCTATTTCTTGTACAGAGGACATCATTTCCTGTGCAAAACAACTGCATGTGAATTTTGTGCAGTGTAAGTGCCCCCACATCACAGATGCAAAAAATTATATTCTCCGTGAAGAACGTGCTTTTTCTGCACAAGAAATTTGTTTTTTAACCCCACAGATTGAGTCTCAAATTGTAAAGCTTCTGATCATTCCAGGATTCTTTTCAACACTCAAGAAACACTTACTATTATTACTATTATTATTATTATTATTACAAATATTTTCAAATATTCTTTCTATCCTTATATGGTCCCCAAATGTAAGAATGTGATGATGTTCCTCAGTTTCCTGAATCCATAATGCAGGTCACCTTCTTCCCCGCTTCACCTTGAAATGGACAGCTGATGACCACATTGCATGGTTAGACAAGCAAAAGGAAACTTTGATGGATCCAGGCTCAATTTATTACACTCGAGGAACCAACAGGGACTTCAGCATCAACAAAATGGTAAAAAGGAAGGAAGGGAGGGAGGAAGGAAGGAAGGAAGAAGGAAGGAAGGAAGGAAGGAAGGAAGGAAGGAAGGAAGGAAGGAAGGAAGGAAGGAAGGAAGGAAGGAAGGAGAAATTCACCTTTCCACCTCCATGTTGGACAATTGTACTTCCAAAAAAAACAAAAAAGAAAAAAGAAAACAATAAGCAGCTACACAGTATAATCAAAATATAGGGCATTTTCACACTACGCTGTTCTAATGCTATTATTCCACTTTCATCATCCTATGGAATCCTGGGGTTTGCAGTTTAGGGAGGGGCATTTAGACTTCTCAGCCAGGGAGCTCTTGGGCCTCAGTAAACTACAAACCCCAGAATTCCACAGGAGGTTGAAAATCGTAGCACTATAACAGTGCCCAAAGAGAATGAGAGAGAGAGAGAGAGAGAGAGAGAGGTGTTGCATGTCTGAACAGACTGGGAGGTTTTGGCGAGGGAGTTACTCCTCAGAACCTGCTCATCCCATGAGGATAGTTCCACCAATGCAGCCCTGTTGCTTTAGATTCTTGGGATTCTTATTTCCCATGGGGGTTGCAGATTGTGCTTTTAAGCCAGTCAGGGTAAAGTTTATTATTTCCCTCCCTTTTTAAATACTCTATAAAGAACTCTATCGTTCATAATAGCTTTGTTTACTGCATGGTACAGCATGTTCTAATTACCACCTCTGCCTCACTAACCATACGGTTTATGTTCTCCCACTCATCAGTTATTTTTATGCCCCCTGCAGAAAATGAAGAGAACATTAATAAGAATAATTCTTTCAGGGGAATGTTTTTGGGTGAAATGAGAAGAAATACAGAGGGAAAAGCAGTAAAGCAGAATCGCCCAACATAAGGTCTCATATTGCTTCATTCCTGTGGCTTCTTTCACTTCCCTTTTGTAAAAGATTTTAACAATGCAGTTTAACAATGCAGTTTTCGGCGTGTTTCAGTGTATTTTCTTGTTTACACACCATCCCTTTGAATATCAGATCACCAACAACAACCACAACTGTATGCTACGTTGCTTGCTCACATCTGTATAGGATATCAATCATTGTTCAGGAGTTTCTGGCAGAGATTGAAGTCCAGAGAAAGCCGGACTGTTAGATGGCAGTTAGTAAGAATCATGGAACACCTTTTTGTTGTTGTTATTGTAGCTGTTGTTGTTTTGGAATTTGCACACAATCTTTACATAAACTTTCAAGATCAAGTTGCACTAGGAGGTCTGCTTTAAGCAACGCAATAAACTTTTACCTAGGAAAGAGTGGATTTTTTTCTGTCAATCATACTCTATCTGTATCTGTAGCTACAACAGGCAGAGGTAAACAGCAGCTGCCTCCAGAATCTCGAAGTGTGTATCTGGGAATGAAGAACAAAAAGGAAAAAGGAAAAGAGAGAGAGAGAGAGAGAGAGAAAGCAGATTAGCCTGCCTGCTAGCTGCTTGCAGCATATTAGAATGAATGAATGAATGAATGAATGAATGAATGAATGAATGAATGAATGAATGAATAATGAATGACATCACTGATCTGTATGTTTGCCCATGAAAAACATAAGAAGAGACAAAAGAAAGAAAGAAAAAGCTATCCCTGATTTTTTTTTTCCAAAGAAGCCTTCATGTGATTTCTAGGAAGGTCAAAATGTGTTGTTTTCATACTTGTATACTGTTGGTTTTTGTGCACTTACGCAAAACTTACCTGTCTTGAGTGTTTCATTACCTGTATCGTTAATTTCAAATCTTCATCATCAATAACTTTGGTAAAACATTGGAACTGCTCTTCTTCTTTGTGGTGTAAGAAGCTATTCATATTTCTTCCAGGTTATTTCTGTCTGGTGTCAAATTTCCTGTTAAAGTAATGCCCAGGAACATATCCATTTCATTTAGCGAGGTCCATCTGTACTGATTTCAGGGTGAGTTACAAAAATAATGATAAAGGGAAAAAATATCATAAAAGAGCATCATCAATAGAACTGTAGAAATAGAAAGAGGAGAAGGTCAACGTCGTATCTGGTTGCTGATATTTTCCATGCCAGTGGAGGAACGAATGCACCTGCATCTTTTTTTTAATCTGAACTTTAAAGAAGATGTCCAAAATGTTGGAGGCTATCACTCAAATAAGGGCTTAGCTGGCACTGAAAGGCATGAAAAGATTATCATTCCTATATATACCCCAATCAGGCTGGAGAGAGGAATGCTTTTGTAGCTGGACCAGGAGGAAATGTGGCTTCTTCTAGTGCTAGCAAACCTAATTGACACCATGGGGTTGAACATAGGCTATTTAATTACATGTATCTCATGTTCCAGTCTTTCTCCTCCAGTGACTCCTCTACCCCACCACCCAACCTGTGCAGGACTAGCCCATCATCTGCTAGGAAGCCAAGTAGAAATTTTTGCCTCCATGTTAGGCCAGATTATTTCTTTTAGCCACCTTCTCTCCATATGTGTGGTGTCAAATTTCAATTCATGGTAGCAGAGTCACCATGTTAAATTGGTTAGTTCAGCCACAGTTAGACAGGAATGTGTAAGGGTGTAAAGACTTGATGGTTATGGAAGATTTTCAGGTCATGCAAGAGGCCTGATTTTTAAGACTGTTTTACCCATGTGCATGACATGGTTGGCCTAATGTAGTCTCATCTGCATCTATTTCAAGCCACCAAGTCTAGGGTGGGGATGCTGGAGGCAAATGCTCTCCTTGTCCCTGCAAAGTGTGCCTGGAGGTGAGCTTGATCTCCCTGGCCTGAGAATTCAGTTAGCTTTCCTATACATTTGTCCCTTTGCAGACATTGGGACCAGGTCCTTTCTGACCATGGAAGCTAAGCATGGCCAGTGCTGGTTACTACTTGGATGGGATATTTCCAATGAATACCAGGTGCTGTAGGTTATATTTCAGAGGAAGGAATTTGCCAAAGCACCTCTTGAGTATTTGTTGTGTAAGAAACCTTATGAAAATAATTGAGTCACCATAGGTCAACAGGCAACTTGGAGGTGCAGAGAGAGAGAGATTCACCTTCATGCTAATTAATAAAGTGACCACCATTCAATCCCACAGTTTTTATTTCACTTTTTTACTTCCATGCCTAGCTTCAATTCCATTCCAAAATGAAAATAGTTAGGAAAAGAAAAAAAGCCTTGGATGTGGAAAAGACATCAGAATGGGTATCAGGTAACTCCAGAGTCTGGGCATCAGCAAAACATACATGGATTTGTTTTTCTAAGTTTTATTTTGGGATATGTGGAAGAAGGTCTGTCGGAGTTTGTATACTAGCAGTGGCAAGAGCATAAATTATCTTCAATTTGCATGCATACTTTATTCTCAAACGGAGGTTTATTTCTTTATTGTTGGGTTCTTCACACCACAAAAAAGAAAAAAAAAGTCATGTGTGAGAGGTAAGAACATGTGACACAGCCACCTACCAAGTCAAATAATTTGTCCATCTAACTCAGAATCACCTCTACTGTTTGCCAGAAGCCATCCAGAGTTTGATAACCAACCATGGAATAATGAGACCAGACATAGAAGACTGGGTTAAATAAGGCCCACTTTATTTGACCTAACCTATTGAAGTTGTGTTGGGCCTGGAAATGAAGCAAGAGAGGGGAGCAACCTGATGTGGTTCCAGTTCAGGCCAGGTGTCAACGTCTTGACAATTTCCACAGTCTTTACTTCGGTGAAACACCTTAGCCCTGAGGGCAATCCAAATACTTGGGTTGCTCTTCAGCTATCCATAATTGAAAGATAACCCAGGGGACTCCCACACAAGCCTCAGAACCCTACAAGTGAGAGCCTACATCCCATAGTTAACATCAGGAGTAGACTCCATCTCCAACGTCTCAGGTCCCAAAACCTTACGAGGGGAGGTTTCAGAGTCCTACTCTGTACCAAAAGGGTGTAACAGGTGATCACCAAATGCTTCTGTTCTCCCACTGCTACATGCCAGGTGAAAGCCTATTTAATGACACCACCAGAAAAAACTTGCAAAAGTCCTGCAGATGCTAATCAGTTCTATTTCCCACAGATGCAAGCCCACTTACAAAGATGTATGTCCCCAAATGAATTCTGGACACTGTTTCTGTTGAAAAAATGCTGGTTTCTGTTCACAGAAACAAAACTTTTTTTTTTTTTTTTACAAAATAAGTTCTGATGTGAGAGTATTTCTCAAAAACTTTTTCCAAGGACTTTCTCACAGCAAGTTATTGTTCCTTCTGTCAACAAGCTGGAGCAGGTCTAGAGGAGGGCGACCAAAATGGTGATGGGTCTGGAAGCAATAAAGCCCTGTGAGGAGTGGCTTAGGGAGCTGGGTATGTTTAGCCTGCAGAAAAGAAGGTTAAGAGGGGACATGAGAGCCATGTTTAAATATATGAAGGGATGCCATGTGGAGGAGGGAGTGGGCTTGTTTTCTGCTGCCCCAGAGACTAGAACAAGGAGCAATGGATTAAAGATGAAGGAAAGGAGATTCCACCTAAACCTCAGGAAGAATTTCCTGACAGTCAGAGCTATCTGGCAGTGGAATCTGCTGCTGCCTCCATGGAGTGTGGCGGAGTCTCCTTCTTTTGAGGGTTTTAAGCAGAGGCTGGATGGCCATCTGTTGGGAAAACTTTATGAGTGTTCCTGCATAGCAGGAGATTGGACTTGATGGCCCATGAGGTCTCTTCCAACTATATGATTCTATGAGAAAGAACTTATATGAAAATTTACACCCCTAATCTAGAAACTTTGGGCCTTGAATTGAGGACCTTCAATATGCAAACTAAATTATTACAACACCTTAGGCATGGTTTTGAGAATTTACTTTTGAGGATATTACTACCAGAATTACATGCTGGGTGTGGGATTGTGGGAATTATAGTCCCCCAAAAAAAGCAAATTTTCCAAGATTTTTCTATGGGTCAAAACCTCTGCTAAGAAGTGCCAGGTATCATTATTAACGTCTGCTTGCAACTTATATGATTTTGATGCCTTATTGATTTCAGCTGTAATGTCTACAGACATTCAGAATATCCATATAGGGCACACATGCATGTGTAAACACAAGGATATACATACAGCTCGGTATATATACATATACAGAGATGTCTTTGTAGTTTTTTTTTAAGGAAAAAACTAATTTCACAATAGCTGGAATATTTTATTCTTCCTCTGTAATAATGCAACAGCAAATGAATTACCATAAATAAGTCCCGACAGCTGCATAGATAGGTGCATAAAGTTGTCCTCGCTTCCTACCAGATCTGACCTTGGAACACAGAATGCTTTACATCTGTGATGATTCTATCTGCCTCTTGATGAATCACAACTCTTGCTTATGTTTAATCACTGCTGATAGGGAAAGGCTGACAGCTTGTTCAGGAAAAATACTCAGCCGCTAAATCCTGATCTGTGGTGGGGTGGCAGAGAGGAGGAGCTCATCCTTTGTACGCCTGCCTTCTCTGCACAGATGACATAAAATGCCTGGAATTTGTTTTGCATGGGGGACCTAAAAGAACATCTCTACTTCTGCCCTGTTTTTGTTTTCCTTGCTGTTGTGTGTCTTTCGATCAGCTCTGATGCATGACAACTGTAACCTGGGGTTTTCTTAGCAAGATTTCTTCATAGGAGGTTTGCCATTGCCTTTTTCTGAGGCTCAGAGAGTGTAACGTGTCCGAGGCCACCCAGTGGATTTCCATGGCTGAGCAGAGATTCTAATCCTGGTCTCGCAAAGTCCTAGCCCACAGTCATAGAACTACATCATGCTGAAGGTTTTACCATGCCACCCTAATCACGACTCAATACTGAACAGTTACCTAGATTGACTCATTTGTAATTGTTCTGCATTTATGATTCCTGCTTAGTCCTGATTGTGACAGTGTCGCCATGATCTTAACTCACATGCTCACTCACATGCACACACACACACACACACACACACGCACGCACAAACCTATTTTCACTGGGCATCAGATGCATGGTCTGAAGAAAGTCCCTTCTGCCAGATAATAGAGAAGAAGACATATCTGTCAGGGGGTCAGGTTTGGGGAAGTTAAATATAGGCCCTTTCCGCACCGGGCTATTAAAAGGGTGCAGAGCAACCTCTGACGGAGGTCTTCTGCACCGTAGAGTAGACTGGGGCAGACTATTTTTTGTAGTTCCGCACCTCAGTCCAGTTCAGAGTGACCGGAACTGGTTGCGCAGCATGCTTTTAAAAACTTCTTTTTAGAGGTTTTTAAAAAGCAAGGAGTGTGCGACTCCGTGCCGCTCCGTCCTCACGCTCTGGTGTAGATTTGTAGGCACGCACAAGTGCGTGCCTGCAGATCTGCCAGGGGTGGGCTTTAGTCTAGCAAGCTTCTCTGGTTGGTGGAGTGCCTCCCAACAACTGGAAGCCACCATTTTGGATGCTGGAGCAGTGCGGAGTGACGAGCTCGCACTGCTCCTCATCCCGACGGACTCGCCCAGACACTGAAGAAGTCCGGTGAGTAGCGTTTTTTCGCGGTTCCTTTCCCACGTGCAGAAAGGGCCATACTTAAGTCCTTAAGTGACTGATGCAGAATTCTGACCTTTAATTTTTTTTTATGTGAACCAATTTTTTTTCACCAAAAAGTCCCCAAATGAGAAAAAATATCATGGTGAATGACTGTTTTCTTGACATGGTGCTCCCATTTGTCAGGATACTCAATGACAGGAAAATGTGAGGACATGGAACAATGGCTTAAAACATCAGGAAAAGAGATTCTATCTAAACATTAGGAAGAACTTCCTGACAGCAAGAGCAGTTCAACAGAGGAATATGCTGCCTTAGAGTGTGATGGAGTCTTCTTCGTTGGAGTTTTTTAAACAGAGGCTGGATGGCCCTCTATTGCAAATGGTTTGATGGTATATTCCTGCATGGCAGGGGGTTGGATTGGATGGCCCCTAGAGTCTCTTCCAGCTGTAGGATTATGTGGTTGAGAAAGTGTGTCTTGCTTAAGGTCATCCAACAGCTTTCCATGTGTACTTGGGGATTTGATCCCAGTCTCTGGAGCACTAGTCCAACACTTGGTCCACTAAACAGCTACAGAACAGCTACAAAACCACAAATATGCAGAAGGGTGTGTGAGTAGGGAAAAAAATATGTGATTTTGGCAGAGAATAATTCACCAAGAGACTTTGTGTGAAAACCTTAACTGCTCCACAATTCTTAACAGAGTTTTCCCAAGCATTTAAGAGCCCCCTATTCTACTGGGCAAAAATAGTGGCAAATCTCCATTCCCTCCCTGCATTGAAAGGGATTGAAAGGATGAGAAAGACTGGTAGAAAAGCTGTTGGTGTTCTTTGGCACTGATGTGTTAACTTATAAGTTGCATTTAAATTCAATTATTATTATAATTATTACCATTTGCATGTTTACAACAACATGACAGCTTAATGGGCATTACAGTTTTTTAGGGGGCAGGGGGGAGGCTTAAGAGAAGGGACGCTGGCTTTAGAAACTGAGATAATTTAGAAATTAATTAGAAACCACAGAGCTCCTTGTCCTCCCGTGGAGAGGAAGATGTGATGGTAGAGAGGGAGGTCCACAGCATCTAATTGCTCCTCAGCTGCCCTCCTTTGGGGATTTCTGCTTTTGCTAATTTCAAAAACTTCTATGGTTCCACACTCTCCCGCATTACTCATTGTTTCCATGCCTGCCCAAGGGCTGATAATTGTGAGATTCATTTATAAAAAGAGAGAGAGAGAGTGCTGCTTCTTCCACTTCTTCTTCTGCATGTCATTTGACTCCGATGGAGATGGAAAGACATAGATCAGATCTTCAGCAGTTATCCCACTGAGAGTTCACACAGAACCGCAGTCACTTAGGCATGATCTATGCTCTCAACAGTTAAAGATAATGACTTCAGGAATAATCTTTCATAGGTTTCATAGGTTTTATATTAAATGAGACTAAAGTGCAAGCAGAGGATTAAAAGCAGTCTTGTTATTTGCCGAGCGCTTACAGGAACCTAAGTATGGAGATGATCAAATTTCATGACCTTTATGTTACATTCTCCCTTTCCTTTCATTTTCTTTATTAAATATATATGTGTAAAGATTTCTCTGCACTTCTCTGGGTGCTACGTGCAAACATCCACAAGTTGTGCTGTGTATGTAGACCAGGGTTGATGCCAAATTAGGAGATTTGCAGATTAATCACTTACGTTGATCAATGGAGTGGGGGTCACACACCAGCAACCTTATTTAGATTGAAGATCAGGAAAGCGAAAATCTCTCACTCACTTTCACTTTTTAGTTGTCTCAAATCTCACCAGCATTTTCTTTCTGTCCTGTCTTGTATTGGGTCAAAAGACTTCGTGGTTTTCTCTCCTGTATGGAAATCCATGTACCTTGATGGACAGTATTCTTATTGTACACTAGAGACCGAGATCCTGCATCACGGGCATAGCTATGATATCATAGCTCCATCTCCTCATCTGACACATGAAACTTACCTTAAAAAACTGCCAGCTGTTCCTAGTGATGGAGTTCTGCAGCTCTGGTGAGTGGCGTGTTACTGACAGTGTGGCTTCCTGCCAACCAGTGATGTTGTAATGAAGAGTTGCGACAGGACCTGAAAGCGGTCCCTGCTTCTGCTTATGTGCATGCTTCCATGTAAAAGAATCCCCCCAGCAAAAGACCTTCCAAAGCGTAGGTAATGATCCAAAAGTATGCAGACATTTCATAGTCAGGCTATTTCTCAGTTGTGGGATACTTGAGGCATAAGAATGGTTCACCTGCTCACCCAGGAAGTTAAATCCATTGTGTGTGCATGCGTGTGTATGAATGGTTAAAGTATGATTACAGAGGTCCTTTCTGCAGCTTACTGGATCCCGGTGATGTACTGCAGGGATCCCAGAAGAGACTCTCTTGGGAGAAGAGCATGATAGGAGTGCTCCCCTCTGCACCAGCTGCCTGCAGGAATAAAGGAAGTACAATGGCCGTGCCCCTTGCTTCCACAGCACAGCCAGCCACTGTCCCAGGCTACGCTGGGGAGGAAGCACACCCATTGCACTTCCTGACCTTCCACACACCAGGTAAGTGTGGGAGGGTGGCAGAAGGGCTGCACAGTCACTGATCATTGAGAGGGAAAACTTGTTGATGATTTACTGCATAATTGGACCACCTGGAGAAAGGATAATGATGGGACCGGACAATGGCCCTTTTCGCACCTTACCTTTTCACGCTGCTGGGTTGGGGTTTTCGCATGAGAAGGCTTGGGAGGAACACTCTCACAAGCCTCCTGCTTCAGCTCCTCAGCTCCTTCCTACTCGTGTGAGCACCCCACATGTGCCCCTTCCTTCCTTCCACAGTGCAGCCTGGGAGCTGGAGGCTGCGCTGGGGCAGGAAGCACAACCAGCGCAGTTCAGGAGGCTTCGCATGGCAGGTGAGTACAGCCCAGGCCCCTGAGCAATGAGTGAGCACTCACCATTTTTGGCTTTGAGCCAAAAATGAAGAGATGCGTGCCCGCTTTGCATCAGGCTATTGAGTATTGCGTAAATGTGAGTGCGTTGTGCAGACCACTCCTCACATTTACGTGATGCTCAAGGGGCTCTCTCGCTTCCAAAACACCGTGTGAAAAAGACCAATGTCATGCATAAGCATCATCCTGAACATGTCCTTCTCCTGTCCCCAATGAGGGATGACAACATTCTGCAGAAGAGACCAGAGAAGGAGAAAAAAAGGAAAAAGAATGTGAGAAAAAATGGAATAAGGCGAGAAGAACATTGAATATGAAGAAAAGGTAGGTGTATACATTAATATAATTTGATCATGTTTCCAACAATATATTTTCTTGATGTGAGTAAAGTAATAATTGCACTGCTTAGGTCTTCCAGACTGAGGTCTGTGACCCTTTGACGGCATCAGTCCTTCTGTAGTTAATTCTTCCACTTATCCTACAGCCTTCCATTTTACCAAGAATCTCTTTTTCTCCCTAGTGAGTCACATCATCTCATGTCCAAAGTATGGCAGCCTCAGTTTAGTCAACCTGCCTTCTAGTGACAGTTCAGGCTGGATTTGTTCTAGGACACATTCATTTCTTTTTCTGACAGTCCATGGTATCCATATAACTCTCCCGTAGCACCACATTTCAAAGGACTCCAACTTTCACACCTATGTGTAGAAACTGGAAATAGAATGCCATGAACAATCCTGACTTTTGTGTTTAAGGATTTATCTTTATACTGGGCTAAGCATATATATTAATATGAGATGACCAGATCTCCAAACACATATTTTATTGAATTTGGTGTCTGTAGAATACATGTTCACAAGAAGCAAAAAAGCAAGATCTTCTGATCATTGAGCAATATAGCAGGTGAATGTTCCCAGCCTTCAAATGCAAGTCTTTTGGCAACAGTAAAAGCACAAAAGATTCAACAATGTTGCCCATTAGTTCAATTCAGTGTTTTGGAATTATGATTTAAAGGAACATATGTGTTTACAAATGTCAAAGATTGTCTAATACAAAATCAGTATGTTTTAATGTGTGTCTGTAAGTGCCTTCAACTCACCCGTCTACTTAGGGTAAGTCCATGAAATCCTTCTAATCATGAAGAGGTAAGAGGTGAATACAAACACACTGTATGGCACAGGGAAGCGTTATCACTATTACATTGACAGCATTTTGCTGAAGTCGATAGTTTCTTCAATTTCAGGAAGATAATTAATTCCTTTGAAACGTGATGCTGGAGGAGAGTTCTACAGATATCATGGCTGCCAGAAAGACCGATAAGTGGATACTAGGTCAAATCAAGCCTGAACATTCCCGAGATGCCAAAATGACTAAAATGAGGCTATCATACTTTGAACATGTTATGAGATGACATGATTCATTGAGAAAGTGGAAGGCAATAGGAAAAAAAAAAGAAAATTGTACTATAGATGGGTTCATTCAACCAAGGAAGCCACAGCTACCACAAGTTTGCAAAACCTGAGCAGAACTCAAGATAATGGGATGACTCAGTAGATTCTCATTCATAGGGTGACCATAAGTCAAAGCAAATATAATAGCAAGTAACATCATCCAAGTCAATTTCTTTCTTAATAAGACTAATAACGTCCAATATACTTGAAACATCAATTTTTACTGAACCATTAAAACCCACTTAAACCTTGGGACTTGCTTCTACACAAATACAACTAAGAGATACTTTCAGAGAATCCCAAGTTTCTGAGACAGTCTTAGAAATACACTATACTTTCTCTGGAACCTTTCCTCCCCGTGCACGTAAAGAAGGCTAGAGCAACTAAGTTATGTCCAGTATTACACACACACACACACACACACACACACACTTATATATGTATTCTGGTAAAGAGCCAGAGTCTTACCTTTCAGTTAGATGCTGAATTATGCTTTCTTTCTTTCTCAACATGCTGATGCGCTCTGCTAAGCAGTTGCTGAATTGCAACTGCTACCCGTGCTTGCATTTCAACCCTGCCTGGGAAATTATGCAGAGTGGCATTTTCTTCAATGAATGGTACATACATCTACCTATATGTCTGTACGTACTACAGTTATAGCCCAGTGATAAACTGCAGAGCCAAGTGGAATTGAAGTTGCTGGTTATGACCTACTATATAAAGCCCATGGCGCTTTGACGTCTGCAATGGCAGATTTCCCATGGTTAAAAGAAGGCTTAATTTGAGCCCAGCCTGGGTGACTCTCAAGATGTTGATCCAGGATTTAAAAAGGTAACAATGCTGCATTTCATAGCAAAATTTAGATGAGGAAATCAACTCTGGAAAGGAGATGAGTAAAAACACATTTTTTACTACAAGTTAGGTATTTATTACTTTTTTAAAAAAAAATGCAGATGATGTGGAATTTCTTGTGACTCAAATTCCAACTGCCCCATCAAAACTTGGAGTTCTGTTAAAGCAGATTAGTGAAGTTTTTAAACAAAAAAAACAACAAAAAAGCAGCAGTCTTATTTCCTGACACTTTAAAAATGTCATCTACTCCAAAAAAGATTTCCATTCTAGTGCTTCTGTCTTTGCAATACTTTTAACACTTCCACCTATATCTGCAAAGACTACAAAAACCATGATGTCGTAGCATATCTTGATTTCAGTAAGGCCTTTGACAAAGTTCCCCATGACATTCTTGCAAAGAAACTAGTAAAATGCGGGCTGGACAGGGTTACAGTTAGTTGGATTTGTAATTGGTTGACCGACCGAACCCAAAGGCTGATCACAAATGGCTGCTTCTCATCCTGGAGAGAAGTGACTGGCGGGGTACCACAGGGTTGTGTCCTGGGCCCAGTGCTATTGAACATCTTAATCAATGACTTGGATGAAGGAACAGAGGGCACGCTCATCAAATTTGCAGATGGCACCAAATTGGGAGGGGTTGCTAATACGCCAGAGGAAAGGATCAAAATTCAAAATGACCTGGATAGATTGGAGAGCTGGGCCAAGGCTAACAAAACAAAATTCAACACAGATAAGTGTAAGGTCCCATGCTTAGATAGAAAAAATGGAATACAGAAATATAGGATGGGGGACAAGTGGCTGGATAGCAGTACATGTGAAAGGGATCTAGGAGTCTTCATAGACCACAAGCTGAACATGAGTCAGCAGTGTGATGTGGCGGCAAAGAAAGCCAATGCAATTCTCGGCTGAATCAACAGGAATATGGTGCCTAGATCAAGGGAGGTACTGGTACCACTCTACTCTGCTTTGGTTAGACCTCATCTTGAATCCTGTGTCCAGTTCTGGGCACCCCAATTCAAGAAGGACATGATCAAGCTGGAGCAAGTCCAGAGGAGGGTGACCAAAATGGTGAGGGGCCTGGAGGCCATACCCTGTGAGGATAGACTTAGAGAGCTGGGTATGTTTAGTCTGCAGAAGAGAAGGTTAAGAGGGGACATGATAGCTATGTTTAAATATTTGAAGGGATGCCATATAGAGGAAGAAGAGGGCTTGTTTTCTGCTTCTCCAGAGACCAGGACAAAGAGCAATGGATTCAAGCTGCAGGAAGGGAGATTCCACCTGAACCTCAGGAAGAACTTCCTAATGGTCAGGGCTGTCCGGCAGTGGAATAGGCTGCCTTGGAGTGTAGTGGAGTCTCCTTCCTTGGAGGTTTTTAAGCAGAGGCTGGATGGCCATTTGTCGGGAGTGCTTTGAGGGTGTTCCTGCATGGCAGAGGGTTGGACCGGATGGCTTGTCTGGTGTCTTCCAACTCTACATTTCTATGATTCTATGATACTCTCATGGCTGCATCCAGAATCTTTTCTATATGGAATGTTACTGTGATGAAACTGGAACTCAAATAAAAAGTTGAAAGGTGTGACATGGGTAGAAACATATTTTTTAAAACAACAACAAGAACAACAACAACAACTGTTGTTTGGGGTAAAAACAAAAATCCAGTTTAAAAAGCTAAATATTATCCCAAGTGTTTCCCAGAAACAAGCAACATGATTTGTCTCAATGCATGCACTGCTACCAGGCCCTGGAAATAACAGTGGCATCCTGTTCAGTATTGACTATGTCATAAGCTAGACTTACAACCTAATAAATTTTGCTGTTCATAAGATCATGGTTCCACGGTCATTATCCCAAATGCCCCTTCAGATCCACCTCAAAAGCCAGGTGGCTGTACTGACTGAATGAGTTCTGTAGCACCTGTGAGTGGATTGCTGAAGGATGATGCATCCAGCCCCTCCCACCAGCAAACTGATATGTGATGAACAGTTGAAAAAGAACCCTAGTGATACCCCAAAATGTGAGTGACTCACACCCTGATGCCAGTACTTCCATGTGAAAAAGGAGAATGAATCAGCTCAAAATTAGGAGGCCTGAAAGAGTGGAGGGTAATAACGAGACCTTTCCAACAATGTTTATGGTTTTTTTCATGAAAGAACCACCTAGAGATTCAAAAGTAAACTAAAAATGTGTTTTACTGAAGGGAATTCACTCACATATACACACAAAATACAAACAGTCACACATTCACCGAAGAGCTAACTGAAGGATAGAGGGAGGAAAAATTATGGATAGAGAGGCTGAGGGTTTGGGGTTATAATTACCAATCCAGAAGAGTAGTGAAGAAGTTGAAATGTGGCTTAGACTTGTGTGTCTAAGGGCAGTGCACAACCAGGA
Organism: Iguana delicatissima; assembly: GCA_948472985.1. Lineage (NCBI taxonomy): Eukaryota > Metazoa > Chordata > Lepidosauria > Squamata > Iguanidae > Iguana > Iguana delicatissima. The sequence continues at coordinate 483,392 of CAOKZL010000539.1, read as the reverse complement.
ATTGAACTGTCAGAGAAACATTCAGCAACTGGTGGACTGCAAATAGGTTACTCAAAACTGTTGATTTTTAGACTCTATTTTCCTCCCTGAAGGTGTGTGAGTTAATTGCTTTCTGGCAGGGTAAACAAAAGGAGTATGGAATGGACTGATTTTTACAATGTCTTGGCTGGGTGAGGTTACTGAACAAGGCTTTGGTAGGAAATGCACACACTAGGGGTGTTTGCTTGCTGCACTTGGGCAGATTGTTGTTTTCTGAAGTTGGGGAGTTCATAGATTAACTTAGAGCTACTAAGTCAGGCTTTCCCAGCTAATTCTTATGACCTTGCCATGTTGAGGTCATCTCTGACTTACTCCCAGCCAGTACCCCTTTTCCTCCTGGCCATTCAGCCATAAGTGTGTGTAATTTATATTTTATGCTATTTAAACATATCTCCCAATTAATACATTTTGCCAATTAAACTATATCAAATCATGGAAGTGAATGGCTGCTAACACCACAGGGATCTCTGCTGCTGGTGGTCACACTGTATTAAGTTGAGTTTTTATGATGAGCAAGTTTTCCATTGCAAAGATCTACATCCCTCTCCTATACACGTTGTTAGGATTTCCCAACGTTCAGGAAACCCAGTTTTCATCACTTGTGTGCCTATTTAGAACTACTGTTTCCATTTCTCATCCACTAGAATGGACTCATCATGGGATCAGATATTCAAAAGACCTCCCTTTCAACAATGCCATGAGCGAGTTACCCATGATTTTAGTGTCATATTATTCATCTACCATTTCCACCCTACACTGTTATAGTGCTATTATCCCACTCCTGCGGAATCCTGGGGTTTGCAGTTTACTGGAGCCAAAGAGTTCTCTGGCTGAGAATTCTAAAGTCACCTCCTTAAACTGCAAAACCCCAGGATTCCACAGGGTGCTGAAAGTGGAATAATAGCACTATAAACAGTGTACTGTGGAAATGACCATGGCTTGCCATTATCCAACCAGATGCAGAAGAAAGACCACCACAAGCCATAATGGCTCCAAAGTTTGTTACTGTCCACAGTTCTGGGCTCCAGGAAACAGGAAACTCTTTTTTTACAAGAAAGGTACCCTAATGTTCTCTACTTTACATCTGAGCAAAATCTTACCTCACTAAACTGGCAGTTGAATGCCTACACAGTATTTAACAACCTCACACACATACAAAGAATTGAGGAAAATAGCAAGGTAGGCATTGAGCATTTGGGCACAAAAGCTGAGATTCTACAACATTTCAGCACTGAGTTAAACTATACATGCTGCATAAGGAATGGTAGTGTAGCACAATGTATATAAATCAATGAATGTGATTGGCAATTTATTGTACCATCGCAATGTGCAATGCACAAAGGAAATGTGTAGAGGCCACTACTGTATTTACTTAAATGCAACACTGCATGGACAACTGTCTCTCATGTATAACAGAACTGCATGTGCAATTCAATTTATACTGCCGCCAACTGGATGTGGATGCTATATTTTGTCATCTCCCCACAAAAAAATAATAAAAAATACAAATAAAACAACAACAAAAAAGAAACTAATATGTATCATGCACACTGTAACCTATGTCTGGATTTGTCTGGATGCCGACTAAAATGTATTGTTTGGGGGAAAAAAGAGAGTACAATTTCAAAACTGTTCCATGTACACTTGTAATAGGGAGAGGGGGGTTAAACACAAGTTATGCATAGAAGAAAAGGCAACAGAATGCAGATGTTTAAAGGGAATTCCAGGGCTATAGTGAGTCTGGGGAGAACAGTATTTGAGAGGTACTAGTTTTTGGAGCTCAAGTTTGATACGAGAAGAAGAATAGATAGATAACTTTGTTATTGAACTAAGGCAGAATCAAAAATTAATTGATATTGTAGAGTAGATAAAAACCAACAACTCTGTAGATAAACTGTTGCTGACAACAGAGTCCATATAAGGAGCAAAGCAGACTTGATGTCCAACTTTTCTTATGTAGGATAACTCTGACAGGTCACTGGCACAACTGGAAACACTGGCCATTTCCACACTACACCGTTATAGTGCATCTGTAGAATTCTGGGGTTTGTAGTTTCCTGAGGCCCAAGAGCTCTCTGGTTGAGAATTCTAAAGGCCCCTCCCTAAACTGCAAATCCCAGAATTCCATAGGGTGTTGAAAGTGTAATAATAGCACTATAAGAGCGTAGAGCAGAAATGACCATTGGGTAATACTCTAAATCATCTACTTAGTTATAAAATGTGTAATAATGTCTCCTGGCTTGACCAACTCCACCCACAACCTACTTCACGAGGCAGCAGCCACATCAAGAGATGAAATTTTGTTTAGCAGGTAATTAGGAAGCACTAAGATTACATTCCCACTACCTATCCCAGAGCAAGGGTGCAATGAAGAATTGCAAGAGGTTGTGCTTCTGATTACTGAAGCCTTGTTTGCTGGTGGGAGGGGGTTGGAAACATCCTTTTCCTGCACTCTGATTGCCAGAAGAACAGATGCCCATCTCTCAGTGTGGCTATCATCTGGTAAAGTAGGTCCGTAGGGCATTCACGACTGTAGTGTTAGCTAATAAAAAGCAATTATGGCTCCATAACTCATAAACCTAAATTGAAGTTATAACTCTACCATGGCTAAAGACAGAGAACAAGAGCACTGATGACGCAGTGGTTAAATGCCGGTACTTCAGCCACAAGGTTGTGAGTTCAATCCTGCCGGGCTCCAGGTTGACTCAGCCTTCCATCCTTCTGCAGGTCAGTAAAATGAGTGCCCAGTTTGTTGGGGGCAATTAGCTGAAAACACTTTGTAAACTGCTTAGAGAGCACTTAGCTGATAAGTGGTATAGAAATACACATGCTATTGCTAAATTGCACACCTGTAATTGCGATACAGAATGTATTTCAAAACCATCATCATTACCACAGTCATCATTGTCATTGTGCTTGTCATCGTCATCTTCATCTTCTTTTTCATCATTAGTTTGATTTGTACTTTGGCTTTCCTCATATTGCTCAAAGCAGCTAACTACATAGAAGCCTATCACTGAAACAAACAAACAAAAATACATGCAATAATTAAAATCACAAACCTAAAGACCACCAAGCCACACTGAAAATTAAAACTATTTAAATAATAAATTAAAAATATATGCTAAAAATGACATTAGTGGAAGCTGCTGATGACAAAATCATATCTTGCATGATTCCCACAAAGCTTATTCTAATAATTGTGGCCATTTCTGCACTTGCCTATTATAGTGCTATCATTCCACTTTAAATATCCTATGGAATCCTGAGGTTCACTGAATCAGTTGTTGAATCAACATATAGGTATATCCAACTGTTTCAGCAACTCTGTTCTAGACAGGATGGATGATAGGATTTAAGACATTTAAAAAATGGTACCTTAAAATTAGAAAGAAATATTTGACAATATTCAGAAAAATGTTGAAAATATGTTTTCAAGTGCTGAGAAACTCTGATGAAAAAAATATCCTGGATTGATGAGAATCTTCATTGGGACTTATTCTTCGCAAAATTCACATATGGTTGCTTTGTGTAGAAATATCATATTATGCACAGGAAACAGGATGTGTGTGTGTGTGTGTGTGTAAGTGTGTGTGTGCATATATATATATATATATATTGCATCTAAATGCAATTCAATACAAGAATATGAATTCCTGTGCAGAAAAAGTTGTAATTGGGAATTTATTTTGCATAAAATTTGCACGTTTTCTGCACAGAAAATAGCATTTTCTGCTCAGGAATTAATATTTCCGCATTGAAATATTATTTTCCACACAGAAAATGCTGTTTGCTGAGCAAAACAATCACATGCAAATTTTATGCTGAATAAGTCCCAAATTGTGAACAGTCTTCAAAAACTGCATGCTTTTCACAGATGTTCCTGCAATTATCCGTTGCTACCTTTAAGAAGAAAATTTGTGAAATACTGCATCTCTACTGAAAACAGGAATGGGAGGAACAGTCAAGCATCAATGACATCAGGGACAGAAATAGTTTTTGATTTTTTAAAAAAAAAATGTTGAAAAAAATGGCAAGATGAGAATACTCTTCAAAAGCTGTGCAGTTTTCAACAACTTTCTTTGCCGCAAGAAGAAAAAAAATGATAAAATTATTTGTTCTTGCCCATTGGAATGAAGTTTATGAAGATTCATGTGCCTACATGGCATATAGTTCTCAGATCCCACCATAATCCGAATAACAGATAGATCCTAGTGTTTCCAGAAATGTTAAAGTCTCCCAAGCACAAATGGAAAGACCTTGGTTTTGCTTTCTTGTGTGTTCATAAAAAAGACCCCAAGATTGTTTCTATCTTTCTATGAAGAAATTTAGATTCCAGGAATGTTTTCCAAAAAAGCCAATCAAATGGCATCCTCATCCATATTTACTCAAAAGCCTGCACAGTATCAACAGGAACCCTAGAAGTACAGCAATGTCTGTCTCTGTCAGCTAATGATTTCTTTTGTCCTCTTTGCAAGGTCTACATGGAAGGGAGAGCAGAACAGGGTAGACTGGGAATGACAGAGAGAATTTGAGTTTTCCTATAACTCTTAAGTAGGGATGGGGCAACCAATTCCTTGAATCCTCGAATCCTGGATAAGGATTTGAGATTTCCGAATCCAAATCCCTGTGCCAAAATAGGCAAACTGAATCTTTCGAATCTGCCAACCAAATAGAGACCGGGACGCCTGAAAACCTGGGAGACGGGGACACCTGAAAACCAGGGAGACCATACATACAAGGGAAGATAGTAACGAGGTGAGGTTTTCCCTTGGAGTAATAATGCCCTTTGCTAACAATTTCACAAATTACATCTGGGCTTGTATTCTAAGCTATTTAAATTGAACATTTCATACTGAAGTTCAGCACTTGACTGGAAGCTACAGGCTTGAGATTTCAAGGACAGCTGAAGAAGATTCCTTCAGACACAATTCTGGGGTTTGTAGGTTTACAAGGGGTCACAGCCTTCTCTGCCAAAGTCTGCTGGTGCATCGTCAAACTACAAACCCTAGGATGCCAGAAGGAGCTATGCAAAGAAAAGCCAGTTTTGACCTGGATTATCTCTCTACTGTAGTATGTGGCCCTGTTTACACAGGCAGGAAAATATGGGATTAATCCACATTTTCCTACCTGTGTAGAAAGGGCCTTCATGTCATTTTTAATCTGGGGAGATCCTGAGGAAAAACTGTGACAATTGCCTTGGCCAGATTTCTTCAGAGGGAGGCTTGCCTTTGCCTAGGCTTTTGCTAAGTCTGAGAGAGTGTATCTTCCCCAATATTATCCTTCTTTCCCTTGCTTTTTAAACCCTTTTTAAAAAAAGAATTTAAAAGATTCGAGATTCATGGATTCCCAGAACGTTCCAGGGATTTGGATCCGGATTTGGAAATTCTGGATTCATCCCATCCCTACTCTTAAGAAAGATCAAGCTTACTCTGGGTGTTCTTGGGAAAAATTTAGATGGGCCTTATCCCAATCTGACTTACTGTTTCACTGATAAGCGCTACCATTGTCTTCCACTGCAAAATCAACTTGTTTGAAATGTAGTTCAGGAGGAGAGTTCTGTGGATACCACAGATGCCACGGGCCACTCAAAGGCAAATAAATGGGTCCTACGACAAATCAAAGCTGGACTTTCATCAGAAGCCAAAATAAGGCTGTCCTACTTTGGGCATATTGTGAGAAAACATACTCACTGGAAAGTTAAAAGTAGTTAAAAGTAGTAGAAAATTCAATTACTCGTGGATTGATTCAATCAAGGAAGCCATGGTCCTGAGTCTGCTGGAGCTGGGAAAAATTTTGAGTAATAGGAGCTCATTCACAAGGTCTCCAAACTTCAAAGCTGACTTTATAGACCTAATGACGTGAGGTAAACGCTACCAATTTTCCCTATGTTAATAAAAACTACCGTGGAGTTCGCAGCAGAATAATATAATTTAGGCAAAATAAAAATCTGACATCTAATACTCCAGATGATTGACAGACCCCCCCCCCAACTTAAATGTAGGGAATAAGAGGGAGGAAGAAAGCTCCTTTAAGCTCTTGCTGGAGTACCTGTAGATCAGTGGTTCTCAACCTGTGGGTCCCCAGATGTTCGTGGACTTCAGCTCCCAGAAGCCCTGAGCATTGACCATAGTGGCTGGAGCTTCTGGGAGCTGAAGTCCATGAACATCTGGGGACCCACAGGTTGAGAACCACTGCTGTAGATCATTTAAGGCTTTGGCTACTTAGGCTTCTGAATGTGCTTAATGTGGACTGACATCACAAATTAGCAACAAGAAAGTTCGCGGAAGGGCAGCCCCAAGAAAATGCATACCAAGGTCATTAGCATGCACCCAGCAACCTCGCCTCCAGTTTGTTTGAAGTTGATGGTTGGAGGTTACATTTTCATTAGGAATTGACAACATTTTAAATGCTAATCAAAGGTGCCTGTCCTTTTGAAGATGATTTATCTTTCCGTGGGGAGGAAGGGGGGAGGAATGGGGAGGGGCAGGGAAACACAAAAGAATCCTGACTTTGAACCGTAACAGTCTCTCTGTTTCTTCCGCATGCCCCCTACTCCTGCGCAGGACTGATAAGACTTGTGCAGATTGAATTCCAAGACCCCAGCAGCAAAAAGAGAGCACTCCACTTACAGGACTTCCAGCTACAATAAGAGAGCTGCAAGAGAGGGGAAGGCAACCATTGGCAAGGCAGTAAGAATGGATGGTGAAGGAAGATGAAGATTTGGTTAAGGAGAAAGTATCTGCAGAGTCTGTTGCTAAATTGAGGAATAACCCATGATCCGAGCAAACCAAACAGAGATCAGCATTCTGCTAGGAACATAAACATGCATAACTAAAGCTGTGCAGGCATGGTCAACAGTTACCACTGATAACAGATAGATTCTGTTGATTTTGGTGGAAATGTAGTGACGTAGACAGCCTGTTTGCCTGTGCCTTGCCTTTGCAAGTTATATATTGTGCATTACATGTTGAGGTTGTGCTTCCTGTACTTGGCATTGTGGTTATGCATCATGTATAGTTCATTGTACAGTGGTACCTAAGGATTCACATGTGTTGTGTAGTGTTGCTATTTTCCATAAGGGTTGCAGAGTATTTGTGTAGCTTATCCCTGTGAGTAGGTTTCTGCACCATGCTAATGGGATGTTGCACTGAGGCCTAGGTTTGGAATCAAACTGGCAGAATGTGTATTTATCAATGCTGCCTCAATGCAGCTGTTTAAGGAACTTCCAGATGATTGCTGCTAGAGCTCTGGATACCCTCATTATTTTTAGCGGTGGTTTGTTTCCATGCACCACTGTGCTGTTTCAAGGTAGCTCATCAGGGATAATTGTAAAGTACTACATTGGGCAGAAAAAAAAAGAAATGAACAAATGAACGAATGAACGAACAAATGAACAAATGTTGGGTGGGTGACACCTGGACTGAAGCAATGTGAGTGAAAATAATCTAAAAGTCTTAGTAGACCACAAGCTAAACATAAGCCAACAGTATAACTGTAGTGGCCCAAAATTCCAATGCTATTTGAATTTGCATCAACAGGAGTATAGCATGCAGATCAAGGGAAGTTGTAGTGTCACTCTATTCTGGTGAGACCTTACCTGGAATTCTGTGTTCAGTTCTGGACACGACAGTTCTTGAAAAATAGTGTCTAGGGAAGGTAACCATAAAAGTGTAGATTAAAGATGTGGAAATGAATTGTTATAACTTAGGTAGCTGGGTGTGTTTAGCTTGGAGAAGAGAAGACTGAGAGATGACATGATAACCATCTCTAAATACCAGAAGTGATGTCATGTAGAAGATGGAACACGATTGTTTTCTGTGACTTCAGAGACCATGAACCAATGCATTCAAGTTACAAGAAAAGACACTACATCTAAACATTGGAAATAGCTTCTTTATAGTAAGAGCTGTTCAACACTGGAACAGACCACTTCTCAGAAGCTGGCAGACTCTCCTTCTTTGTGGGTTTTTAAACAGAGGTTGGATGGCTGTTTTCTGGGGTGCTTTGGCTCTGTATTTCTGAATGGCAGATGATTCAATTAGATGGTCTTCATGGTGCCATCCAAAACCAGAGCTTTATGATTCTGTTCTATGTTCCTATGAACATCATTCTTAGTTGTTAAATTCCATTAACAGACATCCTGTTAAATAGTTCAGGATGATCTGCAAGCTATTCCAAAAGGCAAATTGTCGCTCTTGGGCGTTTCCATTAGAACCGATTCATGGGATGGAGGGAAGAAAAGGGTAGTGTGAGGATTCTGGAAGTGTTGAAGGCTACAGAGATAGCCTTGGTGGACAACACTTTGCCACCCCAGGTCTAAAGGAATTACAAAGAAATGGAGTATGTTATAAACACAGCTGCATGTTCTTCTTATTTCCATATAACTAATATAAATGGTTCTTATTAAATGTTTCTTATTATTCTATTCTTATCATTATTCTTCTTATTCTTTTGTGTTTTGTGATGGAAAGCTACAGACCATTGCAATCATGACAGACTACAGTGGGATATCTGTAAGGGAAAGTGCAGACAAAAAACACAACAATGAAAGAAAAAAAACACATTATAATGAAACAAGTAGGGTTTAAAACACACCTTAGAACTTAACAAAATTACTCGCAGTCTTAGCCATTTCTAGAAATGGCATATCCATTGACATAACCAAAGGTATAAAACACACATTAAATGCATATTACCTATTCCACTTAAAAACATTCAGGTTTAACAGATGCTGAAATTGCTCAAGAAATTAGCCCTTTCAGATCTTTGTGGCTCCCTTACAGTCTATTGCCATCTCATCCAAGTGTCTTGCTCTGGTTCTCTTAGAGCCTTTCTGCACTGCACTGTTATAGTGCTTTTGTTCCTCTGTCAACCTCCTATGGAATCCTGGCGCTTGCAGTTTAGGGAAGAGCCCTTAGAATTCTCAGCTGGAGAGCTCTTTGACCTCAGGAAACTACAAAGCCCACAGTCCCACAGGTTGTTTAAACAGTGTAGTGCAGAAACGACCTTAGCCTCCAAAGCAACTTGATGAGATTCATTTTTATATTTATTAGAAAGTAGATGGATTACTGTGTTGTGTACTGCCGCATGACTACATGAGTCACAACATGAGACAGGAAACACTTTCTGCTGGTCACAGTGGCTAAAATTATCTTTGCCAGATATTAGAAGAACAAATATATCCCAGAAACAGAAGAACAGTTAATTAAACCTTCTGAATTTAACGTGTTAGATAATCTAATTCTAGCAATAAGGGGAAGATTACAAGGTAAAAATGAAAGGGAATGGCACCTGGTTAAAGAATACTTGAGGCAAAAGCTAGGTACTAGGTCGTTATACAGTTGATGAAATTACACATACAGTTTGGACTGGACTAAGGAAATAATGTAACTAGAATAATGAAAATGGTAACTGTAAAATACGTGTTAATCATGTTGTATTGATAAGTTTACATGTTGCATGTTTGTAGACAAACCATCCATGTTTTATTAACAAACTTGGGATGATAAGAATGATTACTTGTTGGTATTGGGAAGACAGAGGTAGCATTTAAAGCTAAGGTTATAAAGCAAACAAGGGAAAGTAGGAAGTAGATAAGTAGATAGAATATAGATAGAGGATCTCAGAAGGTAAATTATTTACAAATTACATAGGATAACAATATCGTAGTTAACGTGATAAGGAATGTGGAAAAAGACAAATAAGCACTAAGAGAAATGGCATAAGTTTGAAGTAAGAGTTGCATAATGGTAATGGTAATCAATGCATGCGTTATAAACTTAATATAAATAGATCTGAATAGATATTGTACCAATTCATGAAAATAATAATTTCAATTTAAAAATTTGTATTTAAATTCATTGTGACAGATTTATAGATATTACTTGTTACTCATCTTAGTTTATTTGGTTTTTTAAAACAAATTTTAAAAAAAAAGAAAGAAAGAAAGAAAGAAAGAAAGAAAGAAAGAAAGAAACAAACAAACAAACAAACAAACAAACAAACAAACAAACAAACACTCTCTGCAGGGAGCATACAGTGGGCAACAAAGTTAGTCACACAGAAGACCTTCCACACAACCATTTCCACAAATGCAAAGCCTGACACTATTATAGGAATGCAGTGGCAACCACCAACCAGAAAAGCAGGTGTCCTCAATTGTGCAAAGATGGCAACTGATAGATCCCTTGGAGCCTGATGATCTTTTTTTAATTGCAGCAAATCACCAGTCTGCGTATAATCTTCTGGACCTAAATACATAAACTGGGCTTTGTAATCACCTCTCCTATTCCTAAAGCCCTCTTTGAGATACATACAGCAGTTGCCTGCTATTATTGTGAAAAAGATACAGAGAAGAGTAATAAGAAGTACTGGTATTTCATTTATCTCTGGATAGAGAGAGATACGAACAAAATATTTCTTATTACTCTTCTGTATATCTTTCTCATAACAACAGCACAGAACTGCTCAGGTATCTCAGAAACAGCTTCAGGGATGGGTGAGGGATTTACATCATCCAGCTCTGTGTTTGAGTCCAGAAGGTTTTTCTTTTATTTTTTAATTAAATGTTTTAAAAACAGTCTTCTAGACCCAAATGTAGAACCAAAGGCACACCTTTCGGACACAAAAAATTCCTTCAAGCTATATAGTGATGGCACAATACAAGTAAGGTGTGAGTTACACGGTAATCTTGCTAAAGTCATCTCAGTTAAAAGAGATGTTCAGATGCTCTCATTATTTATTTTATACCTTAATGATCTTGCTGCATTTATCTCTTCAGAGACATTCACCCTTCCATTCTGGCCTTGGTTAGTATCCCCTTAATTTTACATGTGGACAAGGCTGTTCTCCTCTCCTTTAGTAAAATTGGCTTGAGGCAAGTATTAAGAGCGTTTATGGAGTATTGTGAAAATATCCAGTTAATCATAAACTATAATAAATCTAAAACCATGGGCTTTTTTTCCCAATGAAAACACCACTCCATGTTCAATCAGGTCATAGATGGCCATGCAACAGAGCAAGTTAGGTGTTTCAAATATTTGGGGGTTATTTTCCCTGCATCTGGGGCTCAGACATCACATGGGGCATCTGTTGCAGATAATGCAACCCACAGTGGCAAACAAGTTGTCTGAGTCTTTTATACGAAAAGGAAACAACTGCTCTTGGCTACGCTTGAAATATTCCAGGCTAAGGTCCTTCCTCAATTACTGCCTGGTATGCCAGTATAGATCCTGGGTTTCTTCCTGATAGAGAAATGAATTCTTTCCATGGTTCTTAGAAATTTGTTTGCTGTGCGAAAGTGTGTCCCATTAGTGGTCCTACATTTGGTTGTGCATTGGTTGAATGCACTGCATGGAAATAGGCTTTAGAATATTGGCTGATGTGGCAGCCAAGAAAGGAAACACAATTCTTGGTTGCATCAATAGGAGCATGGTGTCCACATCGAGGGAGGTAATCGTACCACTCTCTTTTGCGCTGGTGTTACCGCAATTTTCTAGCCCGGACTTGTGGGATACCAGATATCATTTTGATATCAATAATTTGGCCTCCTTTACCTATTCCTCTCCATGTGCTTGCGAGGCCCCCGGACAAGCATGCAAACAGGCTCAGTCGCTAATCAGTGGAATATTCCAAACAAATACAGGCAGGCCCGAAATAGCCAAACTGCCGCTTCAGGAGACCTCAAGGCAAGTACCCTCATTCTATATGCACGCTACTTAAAAAGAACTCCCTGCCCCGAGCAGGTAGCTTGAGAAGCTGAATACTCAACTGTCAAGCACTCTGCATTTGCCTACTGGCTACCCTACTGACAATTCGGACCTAACTCAATCATGCTAAATTCTGACCTTTCGGAGGCTTTGTCTCCAGACCAAAACTCATTGTTTTCCCAAGAACGGACTAGCCTGTGGCTGTTATAAGAACCCCTGACTTTGAGCACTTCTTCGGATTGCTCGGATTGCTCAAATTGCTGGGATCGCTCCTGACTTCCATACCGCCATGCTGCCGCTTTGCTCGGTGAGCCTTCCCCTCAGTCCCACATACTGAGAGCCTCCATATCCACGGACTCTACCTTCAGACTACCCGGGCTTCAGGACAGGTGCAGTATTTCCCATACCAAACCTCCTGTTAAAATCCCTCTATCCCACTCCAACCTTTATTTCTATAGTTATCTGTGTGAGTGTGTTGCATACACGTGTTTGACTGCATTTTAATAAAACACCAATCATTATTTTACTTCTGTCTTCCTCTTGACTTGGCCTGACCCCGTAGACATTGGGTTCAAGATCTCGCTACATTACCCTGCCTCTTGCATTGCTAACTTGTGCTCTTTGACTAATTTCCCCAATTTATACAATTTGGAGAGCATTTAGGTGTCCCTGACGGGACCCTCAGAAATCAGGGTAACACTGGTTAGGACTCATTTGGAATACTGTGTTCAGTTCTGGGCACCTCAATTCAAGAAGGATATCAACAAACTTAAGTGTGTCCAGAGGAGGGCAACCAAAATAGTGAAGGGTCTGGAAGCCATGAAGCCCTTTGAGGAGTGGTTTAGAGAGCTGGGGATGTTTAGTCTGCAGAAGAGAAGGTTAAGAGGGGACATGATAGTCATGTTTAAATATTTGAAGGGATGTCATATCAAGGAGGGAGTGGGCTTGTTTTCTGCTGCTCCAGAGACCAGGACAAGGAGCAATGGATTCAAACTGTAGGAAAAGAGATTCCACCTGAACCTCAGAAAGAACTTCCTGATAGTCAGAGCTGTCCCGCAGTGGAATATGCAACTGCCTTCATGGAGTGTGGTGGAGTCTTCTCCTTCTTTGGAGGTTTTTAAGTAGAAAAACTGCAGTGATTAGGCATCTCAGGCACATTCCTTCTTACACTTGCTTGGCCTAGGGCAATGATCTTTGCTCAATGGATTAAAGACATTGGCATACAATGTTCTATGGATCTTTTCGCATGGCATTTCTGAAGCGAAAGTGCCCTCTGAGCATCGTGTAAATGTGAGAAGCGGTCCATACAACGCACTCACATTTGTGCGACGCTCAAGGGCCTGATGCAGACCGCACACACATTTTTTTAGTTTTGGCTCAAAGCCAAAAATTCTGCGCAGCTGCACATCGCCCCAGGGCCCTGTGTGCACTTACCTGGCTTGCGGAGCCTCAGGAGCCGGTCTGGTCGCATATTCTCTCCTCAGTGCAGCCTGCGAGGTCCCAGGCTGCACTGTGAATGGAAGAGGCAGGGCATTCAACGAGGAAGGAGCTGGGAGCCAAAGCAGGAGGGATGCGACCGCGTTCCCCCCAAGCCTTCATGCGCGAACCAAGCAGCCCAGCACCGGGAAAGGGTAAGGTGAGAAAAGGGCCTATATCTGTTCCATGCACTACTTGCTCTCCCATTGGTTTGGGTTTGAGGTTTAATCCAGTTGAAGGTGTAAATTATCTAAAAAACAAACAAACAAACAAATAGCTCCCAAATACTGGATGGTGTTCAGCAAAGCTCAAGTAGACATAATTCCATCTGTTATACTAGAGGGACATTTTCAACAAATTGAGTACAAGTACCACATATGTACTTGGAGTGAAGGACTAGTAGAATCTTTACCTCATGTTCTTTTCTATACATGGTTGAGAGATTAAGATTAGTTAACATCTCTCTTGAACAAGTTCCCAGCTAGATTTTTGGAATGGAATCTGATACACCTGTTTGGGGATACTGAAACAAAAGGGTAACAGACAAAGCTGTAAATCCCCACCCCCACCCCCGTCACCAAAACACAAAGGACATGGTACACAAACATTAATAACTTAAGGATTCCCTTTGGTTAAAATATCTGAGATATTATATGAGACTCTTAGCTTCAGGATGTTTAGACTGCCAAAAGTTATATGTCAGCAATAAGACTGTATGGTCTTACTATAAGTTTAGAAATTTAATTTCTTGAAATCACAATGTTTTGTAACAAATGTTAAATGTAATTTGTTAAGTTGTTTTTAAAATGCATTTATCTATTATTAATTATTCCCTGCTGTTCTACTTTAACATGGATTGTTTGCATTTTCAAATATGCCTTCAAATATGCCTTTGTTTCATTGTGTGCAACTGTATGCAATTGTTTTATTGTCTCATGGTTTGCTAACTCTAATGAAACCTTGACTGACTGAGACCATTTCCTTACTAGATTGTTATAGTTATGGTGCTATCATTCCACTTTCAACATCCTATGGAATCTGGGGTTTGCAAACCCCGGAATTCCATAGGAAGTTGAAGGTGGAATGATAACACTATAACAGTTTAGTGAGGAAAATTTATGAATTACTTTTGGATGCATACACACACACACACACACACAAACAGAATACAATTTGTTGTTCAAAATCCCTACACTTCTGACCTTCTTATGAAACCTATAGGGGAGGGAAGAGGTGCTCAACTTCCTGCAGATATGGTCATTTGGGTAATTCAAGGAGAAAAAAAATGGAATTACATTCTAAAGTGATCACAAACAGGCATTAATCGCTGTGCAGAAGCATACAAAAATACACATTTGAAAAATGAGAATAAAAATAGTGGTGCATTCAGAAAATGTGCTCAGTTCACAGTGACTGAGATCCTTACCTCTGTAATAGAAATCTACAACCAAGTAGTATGTGGTGTTTGCACTACACCACTGTTTGGCTGGATTCTAATGTTTTGCAACCAATTGCATATTTGCCAATATGTCTGCGAAGTGACTCATTGCGCAGTAGGGAATGTACAATGACCTTTTCTGCAATTTTAGTGAATCAAATGTTGCATTGAAGGCACTCATGAATAGTTACACACCATTCAAGAGTCCATAACTGCCTGTGAAATGGTTATATTGTTGGAACTCTGATTACACAACTATGAACATAGCCATGAATTTAACACATAATGGTCAAAAAGGTACATTTGCAAGGGAACTTATATGTGCCTAAGACACCAACAGAATCCCAGACATAGATTTCTGCTGGGGGGAATTAATTTGTTCATTCATTTATTCATTCATTCACTTAAAATATTTGTCCCCTTGTTTCTCAAATAAAGTGTGTCCAGAGGAGGGTGTCCAAAGTAGTGAAGGGTCTGAAAGCCATGGCCTTTCAGGATCAGCTTAGGGCAGCGGTTCTCAACCTGGGGGTCGCGACCCCCGGGGGTCGCATGACCCTTTCATGGGGGTCGCCGCTCCCCTCGCTGCCGCCGCCGCCGCAAGCGGGCTTTGGCCATCTCCTCCTTGACGCCATCCTTTCCTCCTCCAGCCTCCCGGTGGAGCTGGCGGGCGGGGCGGGCGGGGAAGAAGGGGAGGAGTTAACGGCCCACGTGGGCTCTTGCACTCACTTCTCCCTCTTTCTCCCTCCTGGAGCGAAGCACACACGAGTGGCTGGCTGTGAGGTAGGTAGCGGCCGTGCTTCCCAGTGACTCCGGGGCGGGCGGCATGGCAACGTGGGGCGGGCCGAGTGGAACCAGGTAGAAGGCAGAGGGGGACTGGGCAGCGGCGGGGGGCAGGAGGCAGTGCTGCGGGGCTCAGTTTGTGCTCTCAGGCGGCCCTGGGATGGGAGCGGCTCGGCAGCCGAGAGACCTGGGCTGGGGGGAGGCGAGCGTGGGGCTGCTTCGCCTGCCGGAGCTGTTCCCTCGCTTGAGGGGCCGCCGGAGCAGGAGCCGGCCAGCCGCTGCCTTCCCCGCCGCCACCACGAGCGTCCTTGGGCGACGGCAGAGGGAACTGGGTGGGGGCCAGGGGCAGGAGGCAGTGCTCTCAGGCGGCCCTGGGATGGGAGCGGCTCGGCAGCCGAGAGACCTGGGCGGGGGGAGGCAAGCGTGGGGCTGCTTCGCCTGCCGGAGCCGCTCCCTGGCTTGAGGGGCCGCCAGAGCGGGAGCCGGCCAGCCGCTGCCTTCCCCGCCGCCACCACAAGCGTCCTTGGGCGACGGCAGAGGGAACTGGGTGGGGGCCAGGGGCAGGAGGCAGTGCTCTCAGGTGGCCCTGGGATGGGAGCGGCTCAGCAGCCGAGAGACCTGGGCGGGGGGGAGGCGAGCGTGGGGCTGCTTCGCCTGCCGGAGCCGCTCCCTGGCTTGAGGGGCCGCCAGAGCGGGAGCCGGCCAGCCGCTGCCTTCCCCGCCGCCACCACAAGCGTCCTTGGGCGACGGCAGAGGGAACTGGGCGGGGGCGGGGGGCAGGAGGCAGTGCTGCGGGGCTCAGTTTGTGCTCTCAGGCGGCCCTGGGATGGGAGCGGCTCGGCAGCCGAGAGACCTGGGCGGGGGGGAGGCGAGCGTGGGGCTGCTTCGCCTGCCGGAGCCGCTCCCTCGCTTGAGGGGCCGCCGGAGCGGGAGCCGGAGCCGGAGCTGGCCAACCACTGCCTTCCCCGCCGCCGCCACGAGCGTCCTTGGGCGACGGCAGAGGGAACTGGGCGGGGGCCGGGGGCAGGAGGCAGTGCTCTCAGGCGGCCCTGGGATGGGAGCGGCTCGGCAGCCGAGAGACCTGGGCGGGGGGAGAGGCGAGCGTGGGGCTGCTTCACCTGCTGGAGCCACTCCCTGGCTTGAGGGGCCGCCGGAGCGGGAGCCAGCCAACCGCCGCCTCCTTTGCCATGATGTGTGATGGCACAGAAGCAGAGGAAGGAAGGAGGAGGATACAGGGCTGGGATTCTCCTCCTGTTGCCATCACCATCACCACCCGGGTTGGAAATGGGGAAGGGGGAACCTAGCTCTTCCCCCCCACACACACTATTGGTAATGTTGGCGCCAAGCCTGGCAAAGAAATCCAGTCAAACACAGCTGCAGACAGCAGACTTAAGAACTCAGTTGCGGGGGGTGGGTGAGTGGAAGCAGGAACAAGCCTGAACACATTGAAGCAAAACCTATCTTTCTTCCTTCACATATGGTCGTCTTCTCTCTCTCAGCCTTGGCTCTTCCTTCACCTGTATCGTGTTCCTGGATTTTGGGTCCCTATATTTCCCAGCGAGTACCTATTGTTTGCATTTTGCAGAATTCCAGGTTAGTGCTTTACGCTTATCTCTTTGCCATCCCCCTTCAGTGGGCAGTCTTTTACATTTATTTGTAGCATGGCCTCTATGATTAAAACAGTTATATTTTCTGTATACTTCCTTATCTGAGCTAAGAAGTTGGACTCTGAATCTTTAGGAACTACCATATGTTTTTTCAATCCCCAGAAAGGTAGCATGGCCTGTGATAATTGTTCTTCTCTTGTTTTTTATTTTTCCTAAACTGTAGGAATGAATTAAATTCTGTACAATGGTTCTTACTCCTTTTAAAGGTGCCAGTTTCCTTTAAGTTTGGCCTAGCTGTGTGTCACATAAAAACCTGACATGTGTGAGGCTTCTGTGAGAAGCCATTTCATGATTTGTATTTTGTATTGTCAGTTTTTTGCTCCATGTTTATCCTCTGTAGCTGTGCTTTTTTCTTAGCATTTAAATAGCAGTGTTCCTTCGCTGTTTCCCCTTTTATAAACGTCTGCCTTTTGAGGATGGGATGCAGCTTGTTCAGTGTCATCTAGCAAGACAAGTTGGTTCTGTTGATTGCCTTCCTGTATTTCAGTGGTTCTCAGCCTGTGGGTCCCCAGATGTTTGTGGACTTCAGCTCCCAGAAGCCCCAGCCACTATGGTCAATGCTCAGGGCTTCTGGGAGCCGAAGTCCACAAACATCTGGGGACCCACAAGTTGAGAACCACTGCTGTATTTCTTGTTTCAGTTTGAACATATGATTGAATGAACTGTATTGACTGAACTATGGCATGTATCTTCTTTTGTATTAATGCAGCTATTGCAATAAATTTCTTCCATTAGCAAACCATCCCATGACAATGGCGCATGGAGGGAAGCATGTTAAGAAAAGAAAATATATTGAGGATTTTTTACAGTTTGGTTTTACCTCAATAATAACAGGAGGAATTGAGAAACCGCAATGTGTTATTTGTTATGAAGTTCTATCAGCCGAATCTATGAAGCCGAACAAACTAAAACGCCATCTTGATAGCAAGCACCCCAGCTTTGCGGGAAAGGATACCAACTATTTTAGAGGCAAAGCTGATGCACTCCACCAAGGCAGACTTGACACCGGTGGGAGGTACCAGAAACAGAACGTAGCAGCTGTTGAAGCTTCATATTTGGTGGCACTCAGAATCGCCAGAGCTATGAAACCTCACACCATTGCTGAGGATTTACTGTTGCCAGCGGCCAAAGACATTGTTCAAGTAATGATCGGAGACGAATTTGTAACAAAATTGAGTGCCCTTTCCTTATCTAACGACACTGTCCGCAGAAGAATAGCTGACATGTCTGCTGATATTTTTGATCAAGTAATCAAGGAAATTAAATCTGCTCCACTTCCAATATTTAGTATCCAGCTTGATGAATCTACAGACGTTGCAAACTGTTCACAGTTACTGGTTTACGTGAGGTATATTAATGATGGCGAGTTTAAAGATGAGTTTCTTTTTTGCAAACCTCTTGAAACGACAACTACTGCACGTGATGTCTTTGACACAGTTGGTTCATTTCTGGAAGAGCAGATGATCTCTTGGGAAAAGGTTTGTGGTGTTTGCACAGATGGTGCTCCAGCCATGCTAGGATGTCGATCTGGCTTTCAACGTTTGGTACTGAATGAGTCACCAAAAGTCATTGGAACTCACTGTATGATTCATCAGCAAATATTGGCAACGAAGACGCTACCACAAGAGTTACAAGAAGTAATGAAAAGCGTCATAAGTTCTGTAAATTTCATAAAGGCGAGCGCTTTAAACAGTCGACTGTTTTCGCAACTGTGCGACGAGTTGGATGCGCCGAACAATACTCTGCTATTTCACACTGAAGTGAGATGGTTGTCAAGAGGAAAAGTTTTAAAACGTGTTTTTGAGCTTCGTGATGAACTCAAAACATTTTTTAATCAGAAAGCAAGACCGCAGTTCGAAGCACTTTTCAGTGATAAAAGTGAACTGCAGAAAATAGCTTACTTGGTTGACATCTTTACCATCTTGAATGAGTTAAATTTATCACTGCAAGGACCAAATGCATCATGCCTCGATTTGTCTGAAAAGATCCGGTCATTCCAAATGAAACTTCAGCTTTGGCAAAAAAAATTGGATGAAAGAAAAACTTACATGTTGCCTACCTTATCTGCTTTCTTTGAGGAACATGACATTGAATCAGACAAAAGGATTCCGATGATGATTTCTGTGAAAGAACACTTGCACATGCTTGCAGAGGAAATTTCATCGTACTTTCCAAATCTACCTGACACCCCATTTGCACTTGCCAGAAGCCCATTCACAGTCAAAGTTGAAGATGTTCCTGAGACAGCACAAGAGGAGTTCATTGAACTTATTAACAGCGATGCAGCGAGAACTGATTTCTCTACAATGCCAGTTTCAAAATTCTGGATCAAGTGTTTTCAGTCATATCCTGTTCTATCTGAGACTGTGTTCCGCCTTCTTCTTCCATTTCCAACAACATATCTTTGTGAAACAGGGTTTTCAAGCTTCTTGGTTATCAAGTCTAAATACAGGAGTAGACTTGTTGTGGAAGATGATCTTCGTTGTGCTCTTGCAAAGACTGCCCCGAGAATATCTGATCTGGTGAGAAGCAAGCAAGCTCAACCTTCGCGCTGATGTTGGCTTTTTACGCACACTGTTGCAAAATGTAGAAATGTAGTTTTCTGTTGATATATTAAGCCTGTTACCCATGCTTCAAGACAAAATTTCATTTATTTGTAATTAGAAATAAATATTTCACAATATATAATTACATATCTTTTTTTATTAATCACTATGCTTTAATTATCTTCAATTTGTAACAACGAAAATACATCCTGCATATCAGATATTTACATTACGATTCATAACAGTAGCAAAATTACAGTTTTAAAGTTACAGTTACAGTAACTATAACTATAACAGTAGCAAAATTACAGTTATAAAGTTATAGTTACAGTTACAGTAATTATAACTAACAGTAGCAAAATTACAGTTATAAAGTTATAGTTACAGTTACAGTAACTATAACAGTAAAATTACAGTTATAAAGTTACAGTTACAGTTAGTTATAAAGTTACAGTTACAGTTATAAAGTAGCAACGAAAATAATTTTATAGTTGGGGGTCACCACAACATGAGGAACTGTATCAAGGGTTCACGGCATTAGGAAGGTTGAGAACCACTGGCTTAGGGGGCTTGGGATGTTTAGTCTGCAGAAGAGAAGGTTAAGAGGGGACGTGATAGCCATGTTTAAATATTTGAAGGGATGTCATGTCGAGGAGGGAGTGGGTTTGTTTTCCACTGCTCCAGACTAGGGCCCTTTCCACACCTTACTTCTTTCCGGTGTGGGGGCATGGGAATCACACAGGCAGCCTCTTGCAAGAGGCTGTCATGTCGCCACTGCTTTGGCTCTGCAGGAGCTGCCTGCCAACCGTCAGGCAGCATGAGGGCTCCACCTCTTCCTTCCACAGCACAGCCGGAGGAAGTGTGAGGGCCGTGTCTCCAGAGCACCGTAGGCAAGGTAAGTGCGTGTGGGGCCCCAGAGTGATGCGCGATCACGCACCATTTTCAGCTAAAAGCTGAAAATGAAATAGTGTGCAATAGGCACCTGCCGGCCCTGGCAGCATTGCATGATTGTGAGCACATCGTCTGACATGCTCCTCACAATCGTGCAACGCTCTGGACCCCTTTCACATGGCAAATGCCTAGGACAAAGAGCAATGGATTCAAGCTGCGGGAAAGGAGATTCCGCCTGAACCTCAGGAAGAACTTCCTGACAGTCAGGGCTGTCCAGCAGTGGAATAGGCTACCTCGGAGTGTGGTGGAGTCTCCTTCCTTGGAGGTTTTTAAGCAGAGGCTGGATGGCCATCTGTCCGGAGTGCTTTGAGGGAGTTCCTGCATAGCAGGGGGTTGGACTGGATGGCCCCTGGATTCTCTTCCAATTCTACGATTCTATGATTCTGAAGGCATTTGAAGAAAGTATCCATTACATGACTGCTTTGTTTCCATATGTGTTTTTGTTACAGGATTATCTTGTCTATGTATATCTTTGTGTAAGTGTGAGTGAACTGTGTGTGTCGTAGAGTAAACTATATTTAGAGGCTTAGTTTCCCTAGGAAGTGTGGTGGAAGCCCAAGTCAGGGAGGTGTAGAAGAATTAATGACAATGATTAATTGGCATCTGCTGTATTAAAAACTAGGGAGGACAATAAGATTTGTTGCTGTTCATTTCCCAGCTGATGCTCAAGAAACCCCACCAGGAACAATAATGCATTACTGAGACTTCTGACATTTTCTCCTGGTATTTGTGTCACCCTAAGAGGTGGGGCACTTTGGGGTCCATCTGTAACACCAACATCTTTTTAGAATTTGAAAACTATAGCTCAAAGGAGGCCTGCGAGAGGAGGGTAACAGCAGGATCCTTTCACCTGTGTATACTATTACTAACTATTGAGAGGACTCCAGTTAAAGTTTAAAAAGTACCGCATTTTATTTGAATTGACAATCATATAAAAATTTCTTAAGAACCACAGAAGGATATTGGAAAGTGAGACAAGAAAGATTGGATAGAGAGACATTAGGGGTAGAAAAAGTGGTAGTTACCAATCCTGAAAAAGTTCACAACAGAGGGTCTCAGGCAGTGTCTGAGGGTGGCATGGAGGAACAGCAGTTCGGGGCACTATGTACTACATACTACAATTAGTTGGGGTCAACTAGCTAGGGTATTTATACTCTACTAGCATATATACCCAATGTTGCCCAACATTCTATTTTCTCATAGGTAATACTTGTTATTCCTGATGGAATAAAATGCCCTCCTCCTTGCTGCTAGGCCTCATCTCCATAGCAACCAGCCTATTCAAGACAGACACAGTTGACTGAGGCCCAAGAGCTCTCTGGCTGAGAATTCTAAAGGCCCCTTCCTGAACTGCAAACCCCAGGATATTCCATAGAATCTTCTTAGGCAGCCAGTCTTATGAGGTCTTCACCTGACACAGTCAATCATGTAAGGCCTTTTCCTGATGCAGACAAACAAACTTTGACTTCTTTATATTAGATTTCACAGACTGAATGGGTGCACTGACAAAACCACAAAGGTTTTCCCACAGGAGCGACAAAGGGCTGCAGAAAGGCTGATTGCTTTAACTCCAGAGTGACAAAACACTGATGAGATTCATGATAGTCTCTTAATGTTCAGTCAGATGGGGTGTATAGGGAAGATCTTCATAGGGTAAGAACAAGGGATAGTCTCTTATTGCTTTATTTGGGCAGTTTGCCTTCATTGTATTCAAAAATGTCAAAAGCCTGAATGGTGAAGAGATTAGAACAAACTCATCAGTGTTGAGATTTTCCACACAATCTAATCTGAACTTTCATGATTCTGATCATGTTATCCAGTCATTAAGAAGTCCAGTTTATGACAATTGCATATCTCATAGGAGGGGTGATAGGTTCTGGCAAAATTTGCACATCCCAAATTGTTGAATGGAATTTTCCTTTAAGAAATATACCTACTTGTTCTTTACGACTCTTTGCTGTTTATGCAGAAAACTTGTCCTCTGGCCAGGAAACTTTTGCTGAGATCCTGTGTCACATACGCACTTGCACGTTTGTAAGTAGCTCTGTGATGCAGGATCTCAGCAAATGTGCCCTGCACATTTGTACATTCCTGCATTTTCTATCTCATCTCCTGTCTTGCCTCTCCCGCAAACCTACTTTATTAGCTAGAAGCTGCATTGAGGGATGGAGGTTTGTTCTGCAGGAAATTGGGGTGCTGCAGAAAGACATTTCCTGCCCCCTCCCACCAGTGATCTGAGGTGTGGCTGTTACTGCAGTTTAGACCTACCTGGCGATAGCACCCGATATCACTTTGATATCATAATTCGGCCTTACCATACCACCCTTCTCCATGTGTTTGTGAGGCCCTCGGACAAGCACAGAACTAGGCTTGGCCATCAAATGCTGCAACAGGCAGGCCAGAAATAGCCAGATCACTGCTTTAGGAGACCTCTCTGCAAACACCCTCATTATGTCTGCATGCTGTTTACAAAGGACTCCCTGCCCTGAGCAGGTAACTTGGCAAGCTGGAAGCTTAAAGGCCAAGCACTGAGCATTTGCATACAGTCCACCTCTTTGTCAATTTGGACTTAATCATGCTAAATTGTGACCTTTCAGAGACATTGCCTCGCAACCAAAACTCATTGTTGTCCCTGAGTAAGACATAGCCTGCAGTCACACTTCTCCCTATAAAAACCCCTGATTCCGAGACCTTCCTTGAATCGCTCCTGAGTTCCATCCCACCTTGCTGCCACTTTGCTCGGTGAGCCTTCCCCTCAGATCCAGTACCTGAGACCGCAGCAACCTGGGATCGCTCCCGAGTTCCAACTGCCTTGCTGCCACTTTGCTTGGCGAGCTTCCCCTCAGCTCCACATGCTGAGACACACCGAACCCCAGCATCACTCTCTATCTTCTTCCAGGCTTCAGGAACAGATGTCGTATCACCCGAACCAACCATCCCTCTGAAAATCCCGCTATCTTACTCACATCTTTATTTTTCTTAGTTATCTGTGTTTGTATGTTGCTTACACTGTGTGCCTGTATTTAATAAAGATCATTCATTATTTTCAAACCAGTCTGCTTCTTGACTTTGCCTGACCCCGTAAACACTGGGTTACAAGATCCTGCGAAGTTACCTGGCCTCTCATAATGCTAAAGCAGTGCTCTGAGCTAATTTTTCCCACCTATAGTTGAACACATTTTGGAGTCCCTCCTGGGACCCCCAGTAAACAGGGTAACATGGCAAAGAGTCAGAACAAGGATTCTGCTTCCGGCTGTCATATTGCAAAATGTTGGTGGCAAGGTGCAGGGAACATCATCTTCTTGCCCCCTGATCTCCAGAAGAACAGACCTCTGTCTCTCAATGCAGCTGCTGGCTGGTAAGGTAGGTTTGTAGGGAGACCTACGCAGGCCTATAACTCTAGATTACAAGACCAAAACTGTAACGCAGGATGCCACCCAGTGTATTTTGCACAGAAAAAAGTGTTTTATAAGAATTCTTCAGAGCAATTCCTCTGAACACTTTACAGTAGAATCATAGAATCATAGAGTTGGAAGAGACTCCAGGGGCCATCCAGTCCAACCCCCTGCTATGCAGGAACACACTTCAAAGCACTCCCGACAGACAGCCGTCTGCTTAAAAACCTCCAAATAAAGAGACTCTACCACACTCCGAGGCAGCAGATTTCACTGCTGGACAGCTCTGACCATCAGGAAGTTCTTCCTGAGGTTCAGGTGGAATCTCCTTTCCTGCAACATGTAGTGTTGGTTTTATTACACAAGGTCCTCAGATTTTGTCCATTGAGCAGGATAGATATATTTGAATCAATTAAATGAAACAAATGTGGAACTAAGGAAGAAAATTGTACAAAAACATTCATTCTCTCCCATACTAGGGAGAAAACTATGGAAACTACTTGACTTTGCCCAGGTGAAAGTTTATATCGTATGTGTGTGTGTGTGTGTGTGTGTGTGTGTATTAAAAAAGAAGTCCATGTGGAACTGCAATGGAAGAAGTTGGGCACTTGAAAAGACTCTCACAAGTTCAGATCTCATACATCTGTCTTCCCCCTTCCTTTCCATAATTACCTTGAACTCTCAGGACCCAGTAACATAGCCCATGACTTCTCAGCTGACCTACACCATGCAACAAACATTTTTTTTTCTTAAAATATTATGTGGAATTTTGATATCCAACCATCTCCACAAACTGACCTTCTCCTCCCTTTATAGTGTTCATTCTGACAGAGAACATTTTACTTATTTATTTATTTATTCACGAAGTGCACGAATGGCATCTTTAGATCACTCC
The DNA here is from genome assembly GCA_948472985.1 of Iguana delicatissima. Classification (NCBI taxonomy): domain Eukaryota; kingdom Metazoa; phylum Chordata; class Lepidosauria; order Squamata; family Iguanidae; genus Iguana; species Iguana delicatissima. Next base: position 458,494 of record CAOKZL010000539.1, on the reverse strand, counting down.
GAATTATGCACAAAACAAATAATCAAAGGTCCCCTTATATGTACAGTCAGCTTGGGGAACTGGCCTGCTTTACTGGGGCGAGACAGAGAGACTTACCTGTAGTCATAAGCCTGCTCTTATTAGTCATAGCTAGGCTGAGACTCTACATCTTGATGGCATAGCACAAATCTACATCCAACTATTGCACTGTTGTTGTATTACACAACACATCTGCTGAATATCAGCATTGTGCAAATGATTGTGTATTTGCCAGTGTGACTGCTGATGGTTCCATTGTGCAATGGTTGTCTCTGAAATCCCTTAAGACAATAGTTACACATCATCAAATTACATGGCAGGAATCTTATTGGTTAGTCCCCAACCATCAATTCAACTGTGGAATGGTGAACCAATATTTTGGGTAAAACAGCTGATATAGCGGTTGCATTATAATCTGGACTAACAATAGGACTTAGGCCTATGAGAAATGGTTACACTTGTGGAAGTCCACTTAGCACAACCATGAACTCATTATGTCCATTGCACAATGGTCAAAAAAAGGCAGAAGCATATGTGTAAAGGAACTAATATTTCTGTAGGACACCAACAGGATTCTATATCTAGTCTCTGGAACTCTCATCCAACTCCCATGCCCTTTCCTTCTGCACTGTATGTTAAAGATGTGTGCATGAGGGAGAGTATTTGTAATGAAACTCCTGCAGGTACTTCCAAATTTTAAATTTGCTTTACCAATAAAACCATATACTTTGCTTTGGATGCTTTCATGAGCATGTCTTTCAGACCTTTTGGTATAATGTTGGATTTTGTGCTCTTTTCCTGCTGTTGTCTATGGATGAGGTTCTGGCTCAGTTGCACCCCCCCCCGACTTTTTAAAATTGTTTGATTATAATACTATTCATGGTTTATTCATGAATTTGTTAGCCACCTTAAACTTTCCAAGAAAGGGAGAGCTTAAAAAAAAAAGCTAGGAAAATAAATAAAAACAGTAAACACTGAGATCAAACCAATGCCATTGACATAAAAATCAAAATGAATAAAAATCAGGAAACAAAAAGGGATCAAATTGATGCACACATGGAATCTGTAAGAGTTGTCCCCTGTAGCTGCACTAAGCCCAAGGCCTAATTAAAGTCACCATTGAATTTTGCCTCTGGCAAAATTTCAAGGCAAATCTGGAGTTTCTTGGCTCAGAAGAAACTTCAGAAGAATTCTGAGGGACACATGAAGAGTTTTGATAAGACCAGAACTATTTATTTTCCCAAATTGGGGAGAGTTGCAACCATCTCAGCCCTAATAAGACCCTCAGGCCTTGATAGCAGTCTTCATTTATGGGAGTAATATCATTTTATCCATATGAAATTATCCTAAAATTTGGGGTTTTTTTAAGCTAGTTTTTTTTTTCAGAGGATGGACAAGAAATTCTTTGGGTTCATACCTCCCTGAAACTCTGCCCTGTTCCATGAATGAGATAAAGATCAAGCAAGTCCAGCCATGAAGCCAAAGACATGATCTAAAAAAGCTTGAGTTCAATCCAGAAGCATCTCACTAGGGATACAAAGCGGTTCAGTAAGGTCAACCCAGGATCAGAGTCTCGGGCAGTCTGTCAGACTGGTAATGTCTTATTAGGGAGGAAAGAGTAGTCTAGAAGCAGTATTTAAATCAGTGTGAATTCAGGCAAACAGACACAGCCATGAAAACAGCCATCAAGATGTTCAGGGTAAGTTTGAATCAACTACATTAGATCCACTGAATTAGTGGGATTTATATATAAATTGACAAATCGTTCAACAATTGATTCCATGGATCTACTCTAGCTGTGACTAGAAAGGGCACTGAAGCTGTTATTTCTAGCAATTTTCTTTGCTCAATTTCATGGCAAATAAATTATGAAAATGCTATCTTGGTTCAGGTGCATAACATTGCCATTTAAGACAAGGGTTTCACACACCACAATCAGTGCATAACTCTACATGTACAGGTTAACACTAGGCAACCCTGATGTAAATCCACTATCTGTCTTGCCTTATACCATTGCACAAGCATAGGAATACTGTAACCTACAGAACAGTTAACTAAGAGGTTCCCACCCTAAGAAATACATCAACAAGTGGATCAAACCAATAGAGTCAGACCCACTACTTCACCCATTTTCTAAAAGTAGTAGTGCAATCGAGAAAACCCAGCTAGCTCATTTTACAATCATGCATATACGCAATGATTCAGGACAGATTCCTAAAAAATTGTGAAGCACATACTGCGTAGTGAAGTCTATTTCCTTTTGGTTGGTCTGTGGGAGTCTTCATGCATCTGCCTCATGGACGTATTATATGGTCTTTGTAGGTTTTCCAGATCTGTCATTCAGCACTGATAGTCCTTCAGAGTCATTATAGATGATAACAGGTGAGATACCATTCTAAGACCATCTGTGTAGAACCATGTATATTTAGATACTTTGGGAGCAACCTATCACAAGTCTGTTCACCTACTCAGGTCAATCTGAAACCACCAGACCTGAGCACCCTTGAAAGTGTGTTGGATTGCCGCGGTTGTGAGTCACATTGATATTCCTACAGGATGATACAAGAGGCTATTATTCTAAAATCTCATTCAACCATGGAATTAAGATCCCAAAGAAGGGACTGCAATAAACATGCCCTTTGGAAAAAAAAAATCAAATTACTCATATTTCAAGCATTTTTTATTGCAAATTAAAATGCATGGTTTAGACCATATTTCAATTATCATCTCAACATTACTGTTTAAGCAAATGACTGGAGTTAACAAGAGAGCTGCTACATTTTGAATACATTGATTTTCTGCTTGGTGTAAACTCTAAATAGCCGATTAGAAGGCTGTGAATCAGAAGGATTTCGTGTACCTAATATACCCAGCAATAAATTACAAGCTGAATGTCATGTGGCTTTTCGAAGGAAAAATGTGTTCTGAACATGTGACTATAGAACTTAAAGGCACAGGGATTCATGGTGTTATCTTACCAGTCTTATCTGTCCACTTTGAGAAACTCTCCAGTTTTGGAGAGCACAGCAATCTAATTTAGAATGTATTTAAAGACATGAATATCCCCCCTAGAGAACAGAATGAATCTATAGCTCCCTTGGCTGTTCCACATACTGGAAAAAGGGATATCAATATTAGCTAAACTGGATAAATGCAATATCAGACCTACTTAGAGCAGACCTAGTGAAATAAGAGGAATTCATAAGTCTGAACTAAGTTAGGTCCCTCCGACTTTAACGGGACTGTTTTAGATAGGAATAATATTGAGTTTGCTTCAGAAGTGGGGATCGTATGGTTTTCCAGATTCTGGACTGCAATTTCTAGCATTCTTCACCACTGGCACTAGCTAGAGCTTCTGGGACTTCCAGTTCAACAACATCTGGAAAGCCTTATGATTCCTACCCCTGATTTAATCTGTTGAGTTTTTTTAAGAAGTAACACTTGGTGATGATGGAGTAAATGACAACAACATCCATTGGCAGGAGTGGAGATGGGTGCTGAGCCCTAACCCTCAAATAGGTTCAGCAAGTTACGTCCTTTTAAGTTCAGACTGAAACCCAGAATGCTTCCTGCTAAGTTTTCAAACTTTATTCATATTTCAGGAGTTATTCTGTACAAAATTCACAGGTGGCTGTATTGCCCAACATTTTCTGCATATAAACAAGATTTTTCAGCTCTGAAAATAATTTTTTTGGTTACCGCACACTGTAACTTTGAGAACATGAAGATTGGCTAAGGGTGTTGTCTCGAAATAGGTGGCCACATGGCAGGTTTGGAGGGGAAAGGAGCAAAATCCAGTGAACACTTTTTGGCACCATTTGATTGAAGGGGCATTTATGGAATCACTCCTTCTGATTGCAGAACCTGGCAGTGCAGGACAAGTACCTCCCTCAGTGTTGGACTGGAGGCACATCTTCAGTTTAAACCACGCAACTTCACAGAGGGATTTCCTTTCAGATCTTTCATGCATTAGGTCAACTGGACAGCAGTCCACTGCCTATGGATTACTAATGGGACTTGAATGCATCACTCTTGGGACTTGGATGCTGAAGAGGTTAGGAATAACCCTCTGCTTAAATGAAATCCACACTAGGTTGCCCACCTTGCAGCCCAAGAATCAATTAATTAAATAGTTAATAAAGTAGCCCTATTTATTCTCTTGTCTGGTCTCATTATTTCCAAGGGGGGCAGCAAATCATTTAAATAGATGACTGAATGGCAGTATAAGTTGAGGAACTAGGCTATGAGAGATGATAATTTCTCGTTCTTGCCTCCTAATCAGTATATTTATCCTAAGAATCATATTTGTGTTTTAAAAGCTCTTCTTTCTTGCCAAATAACTCAGCACATAACAGCATTGTTATTCAGCATTTAGTCCTGGATCCTACAGATTAGTCCCAATTAGAGAAGATCCATTAATTCATTTATTGAATGGTGAATCCACAGGGTATGTGCACTTCAGGATAGGGAAAGTATGGCCCATGGGTCACTCTCTACCTCTTGACTCTACTTTTGTAGCCCCTGAAGACCCCTGCCAGGCTTCCACAGCCCTTAACCCCTCCCATTTTTTTTTATAAATATAAGTACGATTTGAAGACAATTTTCACCTCTCAAGGCATTTGAAAAGGCTTCCCAAATGTGCAAAAGCTCTCCCTAATACCCAAGCCCTGCAACCCTTTCTCTAAAATAACACCTTTTTGGCAGTATCTACCAACATGGCAAGTGGAAATGATCATTTACAGTTGCCATTTTTGACCGGGAAATGGCCCCAAAAGGAGGTATCCCATCAGGTGGGTGTAGCCCATGGGTCAAAGGAAAATTGGCCCTCAGTACTTGCCCCAATGTCCATGGTTTATCTCTTTTAATTTGTTTTCATTTGATAGATAGTTTAATATGCATTTCAAATGTAGGCTTTTTTAAAAAAACAAAACCTGTTTTCAATTGAATAAATTGATTTTGTTGTACATTGTTGTACACTGCTATGAAATACTTGGATATAGCATAGAATGTAAACACTTTAATTACTTAATTAATTCCTATTGAAATAAAATGAACATATAGCTTAATCCCATTGATTAAATGGTCTTCATTGAATTGTAACTAACAAAATGATTCAGATGTAAATCTCCACAGCCCTCCATGCTTCGTAGTTTCAGATACAGGTCTTAAAGCTAGGAGAACATGAATTTGGATCTGTTGAAAGCCAACAAATACATAACAGCAAGATCTTCTTTCTAAGGCAGGTGGAGAGAAACACATAAGAGTTCTCTCTTCCTTTGAAATAAGATGATCACTGAGGAAAGTCAATGCAGAAAGTAACATTATTATCATTAAGAGTTCTTTACCAGAAGACATCTACCTAGCACTTAGTTCATGTTGTCCCTCTTCCCTAGTATACTGACCCCAGGAAGGAGAAAGATGCCTTCATTATGTTTGCCTAGGGATGCTCTAATTTGGTTAAGGATCAAATAATCTCCAGGAGAGCCTCTCTCCTGCCATACTTTTGAAAATTGTATTTCCATTTTAATAAACATGACATTCATGTCTTTGTTGACTTCTTCCTGCACTTCAGGAGGCTCCTACTTTTTCCTTCTCTTGACTTTGAGGTGATCTCCTTGAAGCCACAAGAGTTCCTTGGCTTTGGTCCAACTCTGTGGGCCTCCAGCACCATCTGCACTTCAAAACTGAAGAAGCTCCACTCTGTTTGGAGCAACCAGGGCCAGAACCAAGAGCTTTCACATCAGTGTGCCACTGCCCCTTGTGGTGAGCCACTCAAGGTTGTAATGGAAAGTCAGGTGCATTTTCATTTTCCTTCTAGTTTGCAGCATTGCTCCATTCATGAGGACATCCCAATGGTTCTCCGCATACAGGCTTGGCTAGGCTCTATTTTGGAAGTGGACAACTACCCATGATCTGCAGAGCACACACTCCTGTCACTGGAACTTGGACAGCTTTGCACATATACCAAGTCCTCCATCATTTCCTTTCCTTTAAACATATTTAGAATGCCCCCATGCCCTAAAGGACATGAAGGACAATTTATCCATGTCCTTTCATTCTGCTTTAGGCCCAGAGTCTTATTCACACTACACAGTTATAACACTTTGAAACCTCTTAAACTGCCATGGCTACATGTTATTGAATGCTGGAATCTGCAGCGTGGTAAAGTGCTGGAGCACCTCTGGCAACAAATTCTGAATACCTTGTGAAACTACAGATCCAAAATTCTATCAGATAGATCTTGAACTAAGAAAGTTAAAGACAAAGAAAGATCTAGAAGAAGGATTTCCTCCAGGCTTTCTAGCAGCAACTCACTTCCCCACCCCCCATGGAAACATATTTGAACATGGAACCCCACACTATGGGTCTTCCCACACTAAACTATTATAGTGTTATCATTTCACTTTCAACCTCCTGTGGAATCCTGGGGCTTATAGTTTCCTGAGGCCCAAAAGCTCTCTGGCTGAGAATTCTAAAGGCCCCTCTCTAAACTGCAAATCCTAGGATTCCACAGGAGGTTGAAAGTGGAATTACATTGTAATGTGGAAAGGCCCTGTGCCAAAGAGAAGCCTTGGCTTTTGGTTCTGCTGTGAAATGGGTGGGAAAAGAAATAGAAATCATTTCTAGAAATGTGTGAGGATATCTCCCACTCATTTAAAGAGGTTTGAACATGAGAACATTCTCACAGGTTGGGCCCTTAGTCTCTCTCATGTTTATTTAAGATCCAAGTGAGCTTGAAGAGATTCCTAGATGTGAATTGGGCATTTAGTAATGGTTTGCACATTAATTAAGGTAATTGTGATGAAGGGAATACATTAACATTGTTAACATAAATGACCCAAGGCACAGCTCCTTAACATATACTGAAGTTAACTCATTAGACACAATTGCATAGAACAGATGATGCTAAACAAACCTGAGAAGATGAATCCCATTTGTTTGGGGGGAGGGAACACCTTCTTCCATTAAGGAACTGATGCAGCGTAAGGTATCAAAGCACCCTTTGTTGTTTCTGGTGAAGCACTGAGATTCTAACTGTGGACTCCAAGGCCATTTCCACACTACACTGTTATAGTGCTATTATTCCACTTTTAACATCCTGTGGGACTCTGGGTTTTGTAGTTTACTGAGGCCCAAGAGCTCTCTGGCTGAGAATTCTAAAGGCCCCTTCCTAAACTGCAAACTCCAGGATTCCATAAGAGGTTGAAAGTGGAATAATAGCACTATAACAGTGTAGTGTGGAAATGGCCCAGTTTTCAATTGTGTGGTGCTGAAGGTTAATTCCCAGCATTCTGAATAAATAATTCTCCATCTGCATCTATTTCCCCCCCGGCCCATAATGAAGGTAGAACTACTTTACATTGTGATCTCAACTTAAATTTAATTATAAATTTGATCCTCTTGTGCAGGATCTCTGTTTTGATCCTGAGGTTTCATTCTGTAGTACATCTGAAGAAGTGGATTTATGTTCAGAAAAGCTCATGCTAAATTAAATAATCAGGTGCTGTCCACACAACACACTGCCCTTCAGTGGCTAATGGTCTGAGAGGGAGAGGGGAGAAGCGATGTGTCCTCCCATACTGGTAACAAAGAACATGATGTCACCTTATACACAAACAGATCTAGTTGTTACCAGACTCCTTCAAGAGTTATAGTTTGATCCAGAGCACAATGGAGCAGTTCTTTCTTAAGATGCAAAGGTGATTATCATGGGAGAGAAGAGGGAATATTGACAAGGGACCACCACAACCAACTCCTTGATTGTGATCAGGTCTGCGTCTTCTGCCTCAAACAAACAAACAAACGAATGAATACAGACAGACAGACAGACAGACAGACCTTAATCTACTGCTAGTCTCTATTAGTGTAGACAAATTGAATCAATGGGATCTGATGGTTTGTTGACTCACTATGAAACAATCAATTCAAGGGATCAACTCTGGCTGGAACTACTAACCCACAGGATATAGGTGTAGAGAACTAGGAAGGGATGAAGAAAGCGACAACCCAAAGAGCAAGAGGTGGGAGAAAATTCATTATGAGGAAAGTTTATAGAATTTACAGAGTTTTGTCTCAGACCGTTTCCCCTCCACCCTTATACCTGCCATAGGGATGGGAGAAGGACGGAACCACAATGACACTTCTGCATGATGTTGTCATGGTCCCATCCTTCTCCCATCCCCAGGTGGCACAGTCACACTGCAAAGCATTGATGGATTTTCCCCATTAATGACTGGCAATCGTTCCACCATTGTGGACTTAGCTTCCCTGGGGAGGTCCTGGAAGTGCAATGCTTGTGCTTCTTGCACCAGCACAGCCTGGAAAAATACCTGGCTGTGCTGTGGAAGGAAAAGGTGGGACCATCACGTTTCCTTTATCATGGAGGCAGCCAGTGTTGGGAGGAGTGCTCCCATCATGCTCCCCTCCCAGCACAGCCACTGCTAGAATCCCCACAGAAGGGCATAGGAAGAAGATAGGGTGCAGAAAGGGCTTAAGTTGAACTAATCCATCGTTGCCCTTCTTATGCACTTCTTACTTTTAAGATTGAAAAAAGTAATACCTTTCAAAACAATCTAAACATCTCCAAGGACTGGAAAAGCCATTGTTGCCGATCCCTCTGGATTACTTCACTTGAACCATCCCATGCTTGCATTGCACTATAATTTGTGCAAATATGCCTATATTCAGCCCACAAAGGTTTGCCTCTCTCTGAGTTCTAGGGCAAGGCCAAACAACATGAAATTTCTGTGGCTTATGGTTTGCTTCCTCTTGGTTCAGTGCTTCTACAAAACACTCTCTATTTTCCTACACTTATGCAAGGGCACCTGGCTGCCCACTCCTGCATAATGGACAATGAGACTTCTGATTAAAGGATCTCCTTCAGAGGAAATTGAAATGGCAACATTTTCGGGTTATTTGCCACTATGAATAATATGTAAACACACCACTTATAGTCTGAGTAGCTTTCAACACCTTTTGCTTCCGTAAGGGCAGGCTTTGACTGCAAAAGTAAGTGTGTTTTGCTTGATATGTTGTGCCATTATCTACTTCAACGTTTCAATTTATTTACCTACATTTTTCACTATAACATACCCTTTCCAAGTGCAGGAGTGAGGGTAGTGGACAGGGAGATAACAGAGTTTATTACACGCTACTTCATGTTCCTAGTTACCCATTGGGTGTGCACAGTAATCCAATCTATGCACAACTTCACAAATGGACCTTTTCTGTGCCACCATGGTCCAGTTGTTTGAGCGTTGAACTACGACTCTGGAGGCCAGGTTTTGAATCCCTGCTTGGCCATGGAAACTCACTGGATGACCTTGGGCATCTCACACCTTCATATCTTGAGAGGAAGAGAAAACCCCAAATCCTTCTAAGAAAAGCCTGTGATAGAGTCACTTTAGGGCCTCCGTAAGTCAGAAATAAATTGAAGGAATACAACATTCAAATTGTGTTGAATTATTCCTTACGATTATGGTGGAATCCTGTTGTTGTCCCATGCATGTTTATGTCCACTTGCACCTTTGTCCTGTGCAGAACACTCTACTCAGTTCAAAGCTGGAGAGGGACAGTTGTGACTGAGGAATCAGCACTGATGTGCCTACCCAGTGTGCATTGCGAATGAAGCTGTTACCACACTGGCATACCCTATCTCGAAGAATATAAATTTGATATCAAATACGCCTGCCATGCCACAGAGGTTGCCTGAATGGGTACGTAGACAAGGAGATCGAACGACTGAATATAGGTCAGGCTAGGAAAATCTGTAGTCACGTTCGCCTAGGAGACCTCAGGCTAAACATTTCTGCACGGACAAAGGGTCTTCAGCCAAGAAATATCCAGCTTGAGGGGATTATTGGGTTTTCCCCAGGTTGAACAACTCTGACGTTAGTAAACCCTGCACTGCATCTGCATAAGCCAGGCATGCAAACTACCAAGTTGCTATTGTGTGGCATTTTTCCCTTTGTTTTGGCCATTGTTCTTCCTGGGAGAGGGCCTGTCCTTGAGGTACATTTTGCCCTGTAAGTAGTCTCAGTTTTTGAGGGTCTCTTCGGAGAACTCCCCGCCATGCTAGCAGACTGCCACTCTGTTAGATGAGTGATCCCCTTAGTCACTTCTCTTCGCTGAGCTCCATTCTTCTCGCCACTTCCCAGACTGAAGACTCCAGGATAGGTGCAGGATCACCACCTTTACACTCTCTCCACTGAATCCCCTATCAATTTTCACCTCTTTCCTTTCTCAGTAGGCCTTGTGCACATGAGTGAGTGAGTGTGCTGGTGTGTGAGAACACATTTATTTATAAAATCCATTTATTGGTATGCTTGTCTGGCTTTTCTCCTGGTTTGACCTTGTAAAAATTGGGTAAAAGATCCTGCTGGGTTACCTGCCCCTCGTTCGGCTACAGCCAGTGCTCCACTAATTTTCCCAATCTTTGCATTTTTGGAGTGAATCACGGTATCTGCCAAGGGAGCCCCAGAAGTCAGGGTAACAAAGTTTTTCAGGTACATGTGAGTGTGTGCATTTGTTTGGGAGACGTCACCATTTGCTAAGGAGATGAAATTGTGCAATTGCCACATTATACAGTTAAGCTCTGCCTTTCTGAGGTAGGATATCAACCACTGATGATAATATAGACCTTACCCTTTCTCATGAACCTCATAATATCTAAAATCATACTTCTGAAATAATGATTTCAGCATATCTTGAATTGAACATATCTAAAGTTGTTGTTGTTGCTTTTGTTGTTGTGTGCCTTCAAGTTACAGTATTCCACATTTGTAGGTTGAACATTCATGGATTTGATTATTTGTGAGTTTCTCCAAGCACTTCCCCCAGCTCTGCTCCCCTCCCAAAGAACCTGTCCTCTTGACCTCTCCAATCAGGCTACATAGCTCTTTAAAAACCCACCTCTGATTCCCCTCTTCCTCATTGCCTAGCCAACTAAGGACAGCTCGAACTCCAATTTCTCAGCATGACAAATGCTTCCCTGATGCTCCACCACACAAGGAAGGGGATGGGCAAGAGAGAGGAAGTATAGGGTAACTATGCCAACCCACTTCTTTTCCCCCTTCTTTCCCTGACCTGGTTTGGACCCTGAGTGCCACTCTTCCCACCACGACTTGACTCCCTTCTCACATACAGACAGAGAGACACATTTTGATATGTGCAGCTTTCCCACTTCTGTGGGGATCCTGAGCTCTTAACTCCAGTGAAGGGGTAACTGCATTTCCAACTTATAGCAACCCTAAAAGAAACCTATCTCAGGTTTTTCCTGTTCAAAGTCTTCAGGGAAGGTTTGTGATTGCTTCCCTTTGAGGCTGAGAGAGTCTGGCTTGCCCAAGGTCACCAAGTGGGATCCATGACTGAGTCAGGATTTGAATCGTGGTCTCTTAATCCAACATTTAGACCATCACATTATGCTGGCTTTCATATCTAAGATCACTATTTAAAATCACCGCTAAATACTAAAGTAAGTAAAGGCAATACAAACCAGAATCACTCAAACAAACATGAGCATTTGCATTTTTCACAGAAGGCTGTAGAAACAGATACTTCTTTCAGTTCTTCTGACAGCAGGCAAAGACCTTTTTTATTCTGAGGGCTTTAAAAGCAAAAGGTTTTTAAAGAGCAGGCTTTTTAGAAAATACTATCCAGTTTTAAATTGAACTGTTTTTCATCACCTTTTTTTTAAATTCTTTTTGATCTTTGTATGTTCACGTTTCAATTGGTTTAATATTTTGTATAGCTGGGTTCCATTTTCATGTTTATGTTTTCTGAGTTTTCAGTTGTTGCTGTTCTTGCTTTAAATTGTAAGTCAAATTAAGTCCCTATTTTGGTAAAAAGGTTGGATGATGATGATGATGATGATGATGATGATGATGATGTTACCCTGATTTCTGGGGTCCCCTGGGCGACACCTCAATGTGCTCCAAATAATGGAGAATGGGAGTTAGCCAGATCACGAGCTGTAGCACTATGAGAGGCAGGGTAACCTAGCAAGATCTTAAACCCAATGTTTACGGGGTCAGGCCAAGTAAAAAACCAAGCAAAATTAGTTTAGAATTGTTTTCTTTATTTAAAAGACAGTTACTGCACACTTACGTACTCACTCACACAGACCTAAGAAAATAAAGGGAGGAAAGTCAATGGGAGATTTCAAAAAGGATTTTCAGGGGGAAATACTACACCTGATATTGCAGCCCGGGTAACCAGAAGAAATTCAGTAAGTCTGAAGCGGAGATTCTCAGCAAGTGGAAGCTGAGGGGAAGGCTCGGCAAACGGAGCGGCAGCAAGGCGGGATGACAATCGTGACCAATCTGAAGAAATGCTCAAAATCAGGGGTTCTTATAGGGAGAAATGTGCCTGTAGGGTAGTCCGTTCCCGGGCAAAACAATGGGTTTCAGGTTGGAGACAAAGCCTCCGAAAGGTCAGCACTTAAGATGATTGGATTTTGATGGAGTTGTCAATAGGGCAGACAGTATACAAATGGGGAGTGCTTGACAGTTGAGTAGTCAGAAGTGCTAAGCTCGTCAAGCTGACGGTTTGGGGCAGAGAATCTTTTGTATGCTTGATGCATACTTCACTTAGTTACTTGCCTGGAGGTCTCCTGAAGCTGTGTGCTGGAAAATTACTGGCCTGCCTGGGATTTTTCTTGTATTTTTCAGCCGTTCGGCCCTGTCCGTGTGCGTGCTTATCCAGGGGCCTCACAAGCACATGGAGAGGAACAGTTTGGAATGGCCAATCTTTTTATATCAAATTATATATGGCAAGCCCTGGGCTCAGAATATAGACCACAGTAACAATGATGATGATGATGATGATAGTTTATTTGACAAAAGTTGTCCAAAAGATTAAAAATAGGTGGGATGATGGGACAATTAGATGGTTTCATGGACAAGCTGCCAAAATACACTGATTTCTCCACGAAAATGTTCAGAGTTTTTTTACAAAGGGAGCAAGATTTTCATACAAACCATTTCTTTTCCCCTTCCTTCCTTCCTTCCTTCCTTCCTTCCTTCCTTCCTTCCTTCCGTTCTTCTGTTCTTTCTTTCTCAATTACAACAATTATTATTAACAATTGTTAACAATTATTGCAAGAATAAGCTTATTATTTTGGACTACTTGAATCCCCCAACCCAAATAAGAACTTTCTAAACTCAGCTCCAACTGCCCCACACCCCATATCTGCTAAGCACTACATATTTCACTGTACATGCTATTTTTGGGGAGTGACCAAGAACCTGCATCAAAAAACTACTTTTAAAAGCCATTAGGCCCTCAGGGGATGTCTAAATTATTCTGGGGATTTGATGGCCAAAATCCTTAATTTAGCGTAGATAGAATAAAACTATTATCATTGGCCAGAATCCAGTCAGTTAATCCCAACTAGAATAAAACTATTGAATCAACTGTTGTATAATGAGTCAAGATGTAGGTAAATACAATTAAAGGTTCTATTGCAGTGGGAACTAACAAGAAGATTTAAGCAATTGTTTAAAGTGAATGGTTGTGATTCTATATTGCAGCCTACGCTGAATAACTTTATGCTTACTTGGCTATATAGAGGAGGCAATACGAAACCCAAAAATGCAAGAGTGTCTCAATGCTCACTGGAATCTAGCAATGCTTATTGGTGGTCCCTAGCCATTGTCTGAATCGGTACTGTAAGCACCAGGGGTACACTGGTGCCTGCTGGTCCCAGTGCTCAGTGGCCACTCCATCAGCTCCCCTACGTAGTGACATCATAGCACCAACAACAATATCATTCACTTTGTGACTTTGTGAAGCTGCTCAATTCTAAGGAGACTCTACCATTGCAGATGACCCCGATGTCCCCCACCTTTTGAGGTAACAGCTCACTAAGACCTTGCGATCCTTTCTCACATATTACAGTTGATTGGGATGACTCTCTTTGTTTTTCCTCTTTGCCCATATGAAGACTCTTGAATTTATCATAATTGAAATTCATTTTCTTTTGGTTCCAGTCTGTTGAAATCATCCTGAATCCTGATTTTGTATTAGCTACCCCACCCACTTTGGTTACATCTGAAAATCTGATGAGCATGCCCTTATTTACCAACTACAGATCCAGCTTAAGAGCAGCATCTAGTAACAGAAATGTTGCCACCTTCTCTGTGAGCATCTCACTGGGGCCATTTCTGAAAGTCCTGTTAAAGTGAAACATTCCCCTGATATATGAAATATGCAATTGTATCCAAAGAAGAAATAAGATTATTCTGTCATGATTTGTTTCAGACAAATCCACGCTGGATCTTAGGCCATTTTTGCACTACACTGTTACTGTGCTATTATTCCATTTTAAACATCCTAAGGAATCCTGGGGCTTGCAGTTTAGGGAGGAGGCATTTAGAATTCTCAGCCAGAGAGCTCTTTGGCTTTAGTAGACTACAAACCCCAGAATTCCACAGGATGTTGAAAGTAGAATAATAGCACCATAAAAGTGTAGTGTGGAAATGGCCATCGAAGCAAGCCCCATATTGAATTTCAGCCAAGATTTAAATATTTTTATTGCTACTTTGGAGAAACAATAACGGAGAATAGTATGTGTGAATTATAGGGTACCTTGGGGAGATTTTACGCCTTGAAGGTGACATAAAAATAAATTTTAGGGCAACATCAGGCAGAATCCTGCATGTACCAAGAACCATTGCACAACACCATTTCTGCAAGGCTAAATTGAATATGGGTGTTTCACATCAAGCAAAAGTGTCCAACCACTTCTGCATAGGAAGTAATGCCTCTGTTAGTATTTCAGTAAGAATCAGGTTATTGTGCACAAACATGTGCAAAGTCTCCAGAGTGTTTGAGGGAGGGGTTAGGAAAAGGAAGGTTTAAGAGTTTAATTTTTTCCATTATGATCTGTCTCCAAATAAAAGCAATCTGTCACTTGGAAAAAAAAAGTTAAACCACTGTTTCATAGCTTCTTATAGAAAAAGAATATAACAGCTTGACAATGGCAGATGCTGTAAAGAAGAAAAAGAAAAGAAAACAGAGGACAGTGTCATTTTTAATGATTTTTTAAAATGAAAAATTAAGTCCAAATAAACAACGTGTCCTTGATTGGTTCTCCCCCACCCCTCCCTGACAAATTCTTTAGAAGTCTCTTCAGTAGAATCTGTCTCTCTCTATTTCTTTTTAGATTTATAAGTGGCCATGAAAGGAAAGGATGGCAGCATATGTTAATCAAGGCTGCAAGGGGGAAAGCTATTTCTGAAGTTTTATTTAATAAAGATCGGGCAGCAGCAGTGCTTTCCACCTTTTGGTTTGCTTCTCACAACACTTCCCTTTGTTAGAGTACAGCTGAAATCCTGCATCAGTGTTGCCACTGTGCATTTTAGCACGGTGAGTTACATAACATTTCTCCTGTGCAACTCTTATATTGAATGGCAACGTTGCACAACTGCATCAAGATGGCAAAGGTGCAATGGCACCACATGCGCTATTCTGCTTCTACAATGCAACTTAGTATGGATGTTCTGCATTGGAGAAATATGTCCAAATGCTTCTTTTGGGGATCTTACACATACATCAGATACCAATAGAATTCTGCTAGTTGCAATTTGGGACTTCTTCTGCATAAAATTTTATGATTTCTATGCAGAAAACAGCATTTTCTTCATGGAAAATGATATTTCAGTGCAGAACAACTGTAGCTTTCTGTGCAGAAGAAAAGCTATAATGGAGTATTTGGTCCACATTAAATACACACATAGCTGATTTCTACAGAAAATATCTTTTACCTCTTCTCTTCTCTTCTCTTCTCTTCTCTTCTCTTCTCTTCTCTTCTCTTCTCTTCTCTTCTCTTCTCTTCTCTTTTCTTTCTTTCCTTTCTTTCTTTCTTTCTTTCTTTCTTTCTTTCTTTCTTTCTTTCTTTCTTTCTTTTTCCCCACAGGAAACAGTATTTTCTGCACAGAAAATAATGTTTCAATGCAATAACATTAATTCCTATGCAGCAAATGTTGTTTTCTGCACAGAATATGTTATTTGCCATGCAAATGAACCATGTGTGAATTTTATGCAGATACTGAATTACAACTTTTGATTTGCCCAAGAATTAATAATTCTGTAGTGAAATATTCATAGAATCATAGAAATGTAGAGTTGGAAGAGACCACAAGGGCCATCCAGTCCAACCCCCTGCCATGCAGGAAAACCCTCAAAGCACTCCCGACAAGTGGCCATCCAGCCTCCGCTTAAAAACCTCCAAAGAAGGAGACTCCACCACACTCTGTGGCAGCACATTCCACTGCCGGACAGCCCTGACTGTCAGGAAATTCCTCCTGAGGTTCAGGCGGAATCTCCCCTCCTGCAGCTTGCATCCATTGCTCCTTGTCCTGGTCTCAAGAGCAGGAGAAAACAAGCCCACTCCCTCCTCGACATGACACCCCTTCAAATATTTAAACATGGCTGTCATGTCCCCTCTCAACCTTCTCTTCTGCAGACTAAACATACCCAGCTCTCTAAGTCTGTCCTCATAGGGCATGGCTTCCAGGCCCCTCACCATTTTGGTCGCCCTCCTCTGGACCTGCTCCAGCTTATCCATATCCTTCTTGAATTGGGGTGCCCAGAACTGGACGCAGTATTCAAGATGAGGTCTAACCAATGCAGAATAAAGTGGTACCAATACCTCCCTCGATCTAGACACCATACTCCTATTGATGCAACCAAGAATTGAGTTGGCCTTCTTGGCTGCCGCATCACACTGCTGACTCATGTTCAGCTTGTGGTCTATGAAGACTCCTAGATCCCTTTCACACGTACTGTTAGCCAGCCACGTGTCCCCCATCCTATATTTCTGCATACCATTTTTTCTACCTAAGTGTAGGACCTTACATTTCTCTCTGTTGAAATTCATTTTGTTAGCCTTGGCCCAGCTCTCCAATCTGTCCAGATCCTTTTGAATTTTGATCCTGTCATCAGGCGTATTAGCAACCCCTCCCAATTTGGTGTCATCTGCAAATTTGATCAGCGTGCCCTCTATTCCTTCATCCAAGTCATTAATGAAGATATTGAACAGCACCGGGCCCAGGACAGAACCCTGTGGCACCCCGCTAGTCACTTCTCTCCAGGATGAGAATCTGCCATTGGAGACCACCCTTTGGGTACGGTCAGTCAACCAGTTACAAATCCACCTGACAGTAGCCCTGTCCAGTCCACATCTTACTAGCTTCTTTGCAAGAATGCCATGGGGAACTTTGTCAAAGGCCTTACTGAAATCAAGATATACTACGTCCACAGCATTCCCTTCATCTATCAAGCAAGTAACTCTATCATAAAAAGAGATAAGATTAGTCTGGCTAATCTTATCTCTTAAGATTAGTCATTTCCATGCAGCAAGTGTCATTTCCAGTACAGAAGATCCTGATTTTTATGTAATGCACCTATGTATGAATTTTGCCGAAAATAAGTCATGAACTGCAAAGATTCTTGTCCATGCTGCTTTCTTCTTGTCAAAATTTCTTGCCACTCAAAAAAAAAACAAAAAACAAAGCAAAACAAAGCAAACATGTTTTTCAACCATTTTGTGAAATATTTTCAAATAATCTTTCTATCCCTACTCTGTGTCCATATGCACATGTCCATATGCACACTTGTGTTTGTGGGTAGGAACATATATTGCTGGTTTTAGAAAGTGAAGATAAGGTCTTGGGATAGTGGGAATAAATATATTGACTCTATTCATGCTTCCATTAGAGGCTGCCTTTTGACAATCTAGAAGTGTGATCTCAACAAAAAAATAAAAATAAAATAAAGTAAAACATGAGCATTGCTTGGAGGACAGTTCTAGAATTTACCTACATCCATATTCTGACCAGAGGCTCCCCCAGGAGAACTAACTTAGCATTAGCCATACTCATATAAGGAAGTGTTTAGGCTGTGCCTCGGCATTAACTTACAAGGTATCTTTCTGGGGCCCTTTCCGAACCCTACCTTGCTCCAGTGGCAATCCCAGCAGTGGCTCTACAAGGAGAGAAGTGAGACAGGAGCACTCCCCTCCACACTGGTGGCTCCCTGACAAAGGAAGCATGATGGACACACCTTTTCCTTCCACAGCATAGCCATGAACTTTCTGAGGCTGTGCTGGGGCAGGAAGCTCCTCCATTGCACTTCCAGGGCTTCCTCAGGCTGTGTAAGTGTGAGATGGTAGTGTGATCACTTTGTCATTTACAGGGAAAACCCATCAATCCACAAAGGTTCTACCTATCGATGGGAGAAGGACAAGACCACAGTGTTGTCAGCTCCTCTCTTGTCTCCATGCCAGGACAACAGCATCCCACAGAAAGAATCTGAGACAATAGAATCCTGAAGTCATGTGTGATCCATCCATATTCTGCCCCCTCCACCAAGGGGTCTCTTAATATAGAAATGACTTCTATAAATTCCAGTTCATATTCAAAGTTCTATTCACAGTGGATTGTGGGGTGGCACTTATTGATTTGGGGTCAGCATGAGAATGGAGTCTATATGAATGGAGAAGAAGAAGTTATTTTCCATTATGCAATAAAGGATCCGTGATATAAACAATATACAGAGGAAGAAGAATCTTTCTAAAGGGTTGCAGCATTATCCTGGGGATGATATGCTTACTTGTTTCCAACTCACTGGATGAACCTTTAACTCTTCCTTCTCCCCACTTCTTTTTGCCCTTTCCCCTCCCAGGCACTCCAGGGAGCCCTTTCCTGTCTCCTGGACATTCCGCGTTGCCCTTTTCCTTGACATTGCCTTGTCACTCTGGCCACAGTCTTGTTCTGCCAGATATGTTTCATTTTCTGCATGACTTCACCTGGATGGGCATTTCAAGCTGTGATTCCTAAGCTTGATCTCACACTGTAGATCCTGTTATCTCAGCTCTCGAGGAAGAAGCAGCAGCAGCAGCAGCAGCAACTTTAAAGTTCAAAGTGAATGGAATGAACAATGCTTTAAAACAGACTTGCAAACCTCAGCGTCCTCTAGGTGTAAGTGGCCTTAGTAAATGGCAGAACAGCAGAGAGAAAAAAAGTGTGTGTATATATGTATATATGTGTGTGTGTGTGGATATATATGGAAGAAAAACTATTAAGAGTAGAGATGCAGGTCCAAAAGGGGATGTGTAGAAAGATTCACATAAGTGTTTTAAAAGGTGTTAAAACATTGCGTAGAATTTCTGGCAAACCATGGCAGATGTTCTACATCACAGTCTACATACAAATCAGTACCTACGTTGCAGAAATGGAACGGAAATCTGTTAATGGATTGTGAAGATGCACATCCATGCATTGAGAGGAATGTGCTAGTGCTCACTGAATGCTCCTTATGAATATCAGGTGGTTGGATGTGCATTGGGTAGTCCTCATGTGCATTGGACACTTGTGATATATGTTGGGCACTTCTGACATGCATTGGACACTGCCACTGTGCTTCAGCACTTCCTAGTTAGTGTCCATATCTGCACTGAGAGTATCATGATGCACATGGCTGCCCATTACACATCAGGGACATGGCACATCAGTCACTCCATTGGTTATCATTGCACAACAGACAACTGTACATTGTAATATCATGGCAGTTGCTAGGTAAATGTGAATGTTGCAAAGCTGCTGATTTCCAAAGTCCCATTCTGAATATCGGCAATTGATGGGTAGACTACATTGCTATGCAAGATATATCTTGCAAGGCTTCCTACAGATCATACTCAAACTCACAGAGCGAATTGAACTGGAAGCTACCAAGTCTGATCTCATGATTCAAAACCATGAAATGTGAACGATAACCGTTAACTTGGATGGTTCTCTTTTCCACTGCTGTTTTCCAGCAGACAAATCTACAGCAGATGAGTGTTGTGAGGGAAGGGCTATAAGTCTTTGGCTACTTCATTCTCACATGTCAGGAAATCCCTGAGAAGTTAACATCCAGTTCCTTTTTTAAAAAAACTCCAATTAATGAGAGCCTACCACCCTATATGAAAGTCTGTTCATCTGGACAGCCTGTTGGATAGTCTATCCATCAGGTGTCATTGAGGAAGAGGAGGATGAGGACAAAGATGAGAAAAGAAGGAGGAGGAGGAGGAAGAGGGGGAGAAGGAAGAGGAAGGAGAAGAAATCTTATTAGTATTTAGTTAGAACCTCCTTCTGGCAATTTTAAGCCCAATTGTTTTTGATCCTGCCCTCTGGAACAACTTTTATCATAAAGACTTGGACAGGAATGTATGGAATCTTTCCCCAAGTTCATCCCACAGTTCCATCCTTTGGACTCCTTGACCTTTTATCATTAAGATGTTTCCCTAGATCTAGTACCCAAATCTCCAATTGACCACTATTTTGGCTGTGCTGTTCAGTGTGATAAAATGTGACTATGCTTTGCTTTCAGTTCTTAAATGCAAACATCCAGGCCCAGATGTGGAAAATAAAATATGTAAAGATTCAATGTATAATAAATAAGTTAAACGTTAAATCCCTGAACTCCTTCCAGATCTCCAAATCCTACTCAGACCTTTATCTTGTCTCTAACTGCTCTAAAAATTTCACAGACAAGCCTCTAGGTTGTATCCTTCTCTCTGATAGCCCTCCCTTGCCAGCTTTCCCTGAATTGTGATTGGCTGGCTGTAGCCAGTGTTGGGAGTCAGAGTTTCCCAGGGTGTTAGCCCTTTGTGGGAAATTATATGAAAGCTAAAACTGTTAGGAATCAGCCTCCTCTCTTAGCAGAGAAACAGGAACATCATGTCCCAATTTCTGTGTGGCTTCCCTGAACTGGGACTGACTTAGAAAGCAGGACAAGGCAGGCAGTTTCAAGTTACAAACTTAAAAAAAAGTTTACTAATGAATTTTACAATTACCTATGCATTCGAGAGCCCAGATCCTAACTAGCTAACAAAAGGATTAGGTAAGATAGCAGCTTCATTCTTAACTCACTGTCTTGTTGGTAAAGAGGCGAAGTAAGAGGTAAGAGGTAAGTAAGAGGTAAGAAAGTAGAAGCAAAATGGCAAAATGGCAAAGAGAGGGCAAAAAGAGAGAGAAGCATAGTCTTTTATGTAAGGCCAATGACCTCAGGGTCTATCCTAGGTCACCTGGTCTGATCATCCAGCTCCCATAGCCATACATTAAAATAACACACACAGCAAGATTTGAGGCTTTACATGGGAAGGCAAAAGACTTTGATATGTAAACGGGGGGAGGTGGAAGGGGAAGAAAAAGAAAAAAACATCTAAGCCAGCTAAGCCCCACTTGCCCTAGAACAAGAAGGGGGTGGGAAGAGAGAATGCTAGAATTTTCCAACCACCAGGCTTGCCCGGGTTCCTTCTTCATCAAAGAGGTACTCACTCCTGGCAGCATCATTATTCAGTTTCTCCCAGCATCTCTAGTTTTTTGAGGTAAGACAACCTGGAATTAGACTCCCTGGGGGTTGCTGCATTCACTGAGAATCTAGTACTCCTGCCTCCTGTCATGTTTATGGAATGGTTTCTAGCCTACATTGCTATTCTTGAAATAAGAAAATTGCCTTGTAGTAGTGCCGCTTTAAAGACCTGTACTCTTGAGGAATAGATTTCTCCCACGGAAGTCTGTGTAGGTCTCAAGATGAGATATGTACTTGTTATTTTGCAACCATCCCTGGTTTCATTTCTCATTTTATAGCCACAGTCATGAGAGTGGATTAAAGTACAGAATGTCACTGTTACTTTAAGAAAGCATCCTTTCTCTTCTGAATCACAAAGATCCTTTTTTAAAAAAATCAAATAAAAGTTACATCTTGAAAATTGTGTTATAGAACAATTGAAGGAAAATGAAGAAGGCTAGCCACCACAGTTGTGGGGTATGGGCCAAAGGCAAGAGCTTAGAAAGAGGTTTTTTTGTTGTTGTTTTTTTGGATTCCAGTTTCCAAAATCCACTAGTCAGTATAAAGGCTGCCTGGGTGACAGATTTGGGGATTTGGAGTCCCAAAAGTAACCTTTCCAAGCTCTGCCATTGTTGTTGTTGTTGTTGTTGTTCCTTCAAGTCATTTCTCACTTATGGTCATCCTAGGGTGAACCTGTTATCATTGTGAACTGGCCTGGCTTCGGAAGATATTAGATATCGTCTGATATCACAATTCGGTCTCATTTTGCCACCCTTGGCCAAGTGTTTGTGAGGCCCCCCAACAAGCACAGAGCTAGGTATTGCCCTTAATTGCTGAACTGTTACCACCGTGTATTGGCCTGGCCTTTGGTGAACCAAAGATATCATTTTGATATCACAATTCAGCCCTACTCTGCCACCAGCTAATTGTTTTTGAGGCCACCGAACAAGTGAGAAGCTAGGCATGGCTACTATTTGCTGCTCCCACAAAACCAAGCCAGAGATTGCCAGATCTGCTTTAGGGGACCTCCCGAAACAAACACCCTCATTACCAATGAGCGACAAACAAAGAGACCCTCTGCCCTGAGAGGGCACCCTGGCGAGCTAAGTGCTTAACTGCCGAGCTAGCCGCATTTACATACCGGCCATACCATTGTCAATTCAGAACATAATTCAATCATGTGAATTCTGACCTTTCAGAGGCATTGTCTCCAACCCAAAACTTATTGTTTTCACCAAAGACCAGACTAGCCTACGCTCATTCTTTCCCTGATAAAAACCCCCAGGTCTGAGAGCTCTTTGGAACTCTCACCGGATCGCTCTGGACTTCTACTCTACCTTGCTGCCGCTCGGTTCAGCAGATTCCCCTCGGCCGCCACGCCAGGTTTCCTCTTCTACAATCGGCTTCCCCAGGACTACAGGAAAGGTGGTGTATCACCCATTCCCCTTGAACTCTATTTTCCTTTTCTAGTTAGGAGTGTGTTTGTGCTTTTCTTTAATAACTGTTTAATAAATATTAATTGTTATTTGAACTGTTTGCCTCCTCACTGACCTGACGCTGCAGAAATTGGGTAAAAGATCCCCGCTAAGTTACCCTGCCTCTCGTTAGCCAAGACAGTGCTCCAGCTAATTTCCCCATCTTTGCTTGTTGTTGTTGGTTGTTTGGGCGCCCCTCCTGGGACCCCCAATTCACAGGGTAACAGAACCTTCCTTTCTCCACCTAGTCAAGCCAGAGTCGGCCAGATCTTGCTTTAGGAGACCTCCCTAGACAAACACCTCATCAATGATGCACACTACTACAAAAGAGCCCCCTGCCTCAAGCAGGTGACTTGGCAGGCTACTTTTCATTGGCAAAGTGAGTTGCGTCTGCATACTGGCCATTCCATTGTCGATTCAGAACTAACTCAATCATGTTAAATTCTGACCTTTCGGAGATATTGTCTCGCGCCCAACCCTCATTGTTCTCTCCCAAGTCCAGAATAGCCTACTGTCATTCTTTCCCTATAAAAACCCCCAGTTCCGAGAGCTTCCTTGGATCTCTCTGAACTTCCATCAGGCGTTGCTGCAGCTTTGCCTGGGTGAGCCTTCCCCTCAGCAAACCACGCTGAGCTTCTTCTCTCCATCTGCAACTTCTTCAGGATTATGAGAAAGATGTCGTATCACCCATTCCCCCCGAAAAACTCTTATTTCTTATTTCCTAGTTCGCTGTGTGGTTGTGTTGTCTTAAGTGTTTGTCTGTTGTTAATAAAACATCATTTTTGCTATTTTAAAACTGTCTGACTGCTTATCTGACCTGACCCCGTAGACACTGGGTTACAAGATCCCCACTAAATTACCCTGCCTCTCGTTAGCTTAAAGTGAGTGCTCTAGTTAAATCCCCCATCTTGCAGTATTGTGTTTTGGTTATTTGGGCGCCCCTCCCGGGACCGCCAGTTAACATGGTAACAAACCAATCATAGAGTTTTTTCGGCAGAATTTGTTCAGCACAGATTTGCCCTTGTCTTCCTCTGAGGTTGAGAGAGTATGACTTGCTTGAGGAAAAGCAGGATTCTGTGGGATTTGAACCCTGATCTCAAAGTGTCTCAGTCCAGTACTCAAACCTCTGTCAACACTTATACCACCATTGTCCATTAGTGGTTCCTTCATCTTTTCATTTCATCTCTCTCATTAGAGGTGCAAATATGGGATGAGTGGTTTTAAAATAAGAGCATGCCAAATAAGAATCCTGCTCTTCCCATGGAATTTCACTTCAGGCCCCCAAATGCCATCACTGAAGTAATTTAAAGTGTTCATTGCATATTTATAAATACACACCGTTTCCGCACGAGACTGTTATAATGCTTTGATTCCACTTTCAACATCCTATGGAATCCTGGGGTTTGCAGTTTCAGGAGGGGCTGGCCAGCCCCTCCCTGAACTGCAAACCCCAGGATTCCATAGGATGTTGAAAGTGGAATCAAAGCGCTATAACAGTCTTGTGAGGAAACAGCCACAGTTTAGGCATCCATCAAAAAAGAACTTTCGAAGAGAATGAGAATACAGAAAATAGACTATCCTTTGCAAAACATGAAATTTGGAGACTAAAGGAAAGTTTAATTGAGAGAGCAGAATCCCTATTGGAGGAGGCAATGATCTTATTCCTCCATAGCTACATCCTCACTTTTAGTTTTTTAACTGTATTTGACACTTATTTATTTATTGAAACACGTTTCCCAAAATTTACAATTATCCTTATCAGTACAGGAGAACAAAGTCATGTTGAAAAAGAAAATGAATGTTGAACAAATCAAAACTAATTTATTTGTCCACCCAGGTAGAGAGGTTGAAGGGTTTTACTCTTTGGAAATCCAGTCTAAGAATTCCTCTTTCTGGAACTGAATTATGGTTTCCATCTCTTTTTTTCTTTTCACCTCTTTAATAAATGTGTAAAAGGCAGATACAACATGATCTCACCTATGTTGGAAACAGAATGACCTCTTGCCACAGTACAGACGGGTCAGATTTATGTATATGTGTCTGGATTTATTCATTTATTTAGTAATATCTAAATTAACAAGTTGCACCGAGAGACACAGCTAAGACAATGGACCTCCATCATCAAAGCAATGCCCCCTGATTGCAGGATTGCATTATTAGCAAACTGCAGCAATTTTTAAAGATTTGTGGTTTTGTTTGTTAAAAATCAACAGTATAAAAAGGGCTATGCAATGAGATAAGTTCTTAATATAAAGAATTGTAAAAAATGTTGATCATTAATATACATTTGAATCTTCTTGTCTTGTTTTTTTGTTTTACTCCCTGTTCCCTCCCCATCACTTCATGGTAGGTTCAGGCCTTCGGTCACTATTGTCAACAATTGTGGTATCCATTAAAATGGATTTCTCCAAAACTGATGATGTGCAACATACTGAAAGAAGATCACCCTGTTGGTTTTTGTAACGCATAATGGTGCCACGTGCATTATGCTTCTGCAGCCTTGAACTGAATATGGATGTTGCACATTAGCAAGGCTGATGATTTGGCTGTTTTTCAAAATAGGGGACCTTTTCTGTTCAAGTGTGAGATATTCTGAGAGTGGGGGCACAGAAGTTAAGCAATATTGCAGGCAACAACAAAAAACAGTTGACATATGAACCCCCTTTCAACTACACAGTTTCAGTGAGGCTATCAGCCTGACCCCTGAGTGTGTTTGAATCAAACACACACGTAAGTCACACAAAATGTTGATGGTGGAAACACTTCAGGAAATAAATGGGGGAGGAGGAGGTGGCAAAATGCCCCCCTCCCTTTAGCACTGGTGTCAGATAGTGAGGGGCCTGGACAAATTGGAGCACCAGAACTATTAATAATGCAGCCCTGCACACTGTAAAATCATCCAACAGCTTCCAGATGGGATCTCATGTGAATGTCAGAAACCAAAAGAATTCCAACCAAGATTACATGGAAGAAAATGCGCACACACACACACACACACACACACACACACATAGTGAGAGAGGAAGCATATGCTGTCTGTAGAAATCCACTGGGAAAATAATAAATCCATATGAGCAATTAGCAGTCCAGAGGTCAAGAAGCTGAGGAATCAGTCTGCAGCTGGGAAAACCAAGGCAGCCAGAGAGATGTGGAAAGGACTATTCAAGCTCCAGTTCCAAAGGTCCAGAAAGCTGGACAAGCTCTCCTAGCTGGCTTGGATGGCTTTTCACAGAGTGGGTGATAGACATTACTTCCAGTGGCTGAGGAGTGTGCACTGCCTACTTTTTTCTAGATAATTTGACTGTTCAATGAGAATAGATGAGGCCACATCCGTTGAGCTACAAGTGTGCCAAACTCCACCCCAAACACATTTATACTTCTGCTATGGCAGTGGGAGGCACAATGCTATCCTCCCATCCGGATAGTGTCTTCCAACGTAGAGTGGCCATTAAAAGTTGGTAACACGAGTGTGAGTATTCAAAATCACAACATTATACTATGTGCTTGAAGGACTGAGAATTTACTTCTGTTATTATTTAGCTTTTTGGGACATTAGTGATAAGTAAATTTAATTAATGTATAAGAAAATGTTGTTAGTTCTACCAGAAGGTCTATCTAGTTCAGTGTTCTGCTTTCCCAAAAGCCAGCTTGATTTCTTTGGAAAGCCAATATATAGGAAGGCAACAACCTTAACAGCTCAAGAATGTGGGGGGGGGGGAATCACAACTCTTCAATTTTTTTTCTAAAATTAGGTCATCTTCTCATGATTAGATACACTAGGAACACTTAAGAGAAAACCATGGCCCTCAAGACTGAACAACTTTTTGTGGTGGTTTGGCATCACACTTTATAAAATGTCCCACAAAATGTAATCAAGATTGGTGCTAAAATCCTGATTACTAAAAGTAAGAATCATTTGCTTTCTCAGAAATTATCCTAGGATTATTGTACAGGGAAATTTCAAAATTCAGCATATGCCAAATTCATCCAGTGCTTTCTATTTCACTCAACCAACAAGGCATCAGCTATATTTTCCAACACTGCACATCTTCCCATTTTTTAAAAAATCTATTGATGAAATGCGCAATCACAGTCTCACAGGAAGATGAAATTTCTTTCTGTTTCTTACAAACCGAATGAGGTTGAATCTACTCTGTCTCAGCTATCACCCCATCCAGGACAGCAGCTGACACATGTAACCTCTCCATGAAATAGTACTTTCTTAGAGACATTGGTCTAGGAATAAGTATTCAATGAGTGACGGATGTCATCTCAGTCTGGCTTGTTATTGCTGAACGCAGTAGCCCTAGGTTTGTTTTATGCAAAGTTACTAAAATCTACACTTTCAAACCAAAGGAAGGAATCTCAATTGTCGAACAAAATCCACACTTTTATCAACTTTGCTGACGCAAATAAAAATCTGTTTGACAGTAACAGGTTCAAGAAATGTGCACACAAACCCATATCTAATAACAAAGAGAATGTTGAAATATGTTTTACATCAGGAAAAAAAGATACTAAAGCACATTTAATAGGAGAAGCACAAGGATAAAAAAATGTGCATGGCACTTCACAGAAACTGAGAAGAGGCAAATCAAAGCTTGGGAAGAGCCACACTTAAGGCTGGGGGGGGGAATGAGAGACTGAGGGCATATCCAAATAAGTTGTGGGAAAATCCAAACTGATTTAAAAAGACCAGAAAGTCTCAGATTTTGTTCCCACTCTTCCCAATTTTATTTTGGAGATCCATACATATTTTGTTTATCCCAGAATATTTTCTCTCAGTTCTCAATAAGATCACAGTTTGTTTATACCAGTTCCCCAGGTGAGTTTGTGGTGGCATCACAGGAGGGTTGTGTGTGCAGGGAATGTAGACCTCACCAGGTGACATAACTGGGGGATGACACCAAAATGATTGTCTGTCCCTTCTTTCTTCTCCCACTTCGCGACAGCCCAAACAGCTTCATGAAGGATGACTGTCCCATTTTTTTCTTATGAATCTACAAAATCCCCAGTGTCTTTGGGTTTTCCACACCACATTTTTATAGTGCTATTATTTCACTTTCAACATCCTGTGGAGTTCTGGTGTTTGTAGTTTCCTGAGGCCAAAGAACTCTCTGGCTGAGAATTCCAAATGCCCGTTCCTAAACTGTAAACCCCAGGATTCCATAGATTGTTGAAAGTGGAATAATAACACTATAACTGTGTAGTATGGAAAGGTCCTTTGTGCAAGTGGAATCAAGTGGCTAGATCAGTATCTCCAACGTGTGGATCCTCATGGCAGTAGACCAGGGTCCCTGGAATTCAGGCTTGTAGATGGAAAAGGTTCCATGGGACTGACACCATGACTTACTGCACTGGGTACCAGCAGAGGCTAGATGCCCATCTGTCGGGAGTGCTTTGAGGGTGTTCCTGCATAGCAGGGGGTTGGACTGGATGGCCCGTGTGGTCTCTTCCAACTCTACATTTCTATGATTCTATGATTCTATGAACCCTAGTGAAACCACTGTCAGTATGTTTTAACCCAGGCCCTTTCCGCACTGGGCTATTAAAACGGTGCAGAGCGACCTCCAATGGAGGTCTTCTTCACCATAGAGTGGACTGGGGCAGACTACTTTTTGTAGTTCTGCACCTCAGTTGGGTTCAGAGCAACCTGAACTGTTGCTCGGCGTGCTTTTTAAAAACCTCTTTTTAGAGGTTTTTAAAAAGCACGAAGTGAGCGACTCCATGTCGCTCCGTCCCCGCGCTCCGGTGCAAAATTGCAGGCACGCACAAGTGCATGCCTGTAGATCTGCCGGGGGCGGGCTTTACGCTGGTGAGCTTCTCCGGTTGGTGGAGAGCCTCCACCAACCAGAAGCCACCATTTTGGATGCTGGAGCAGTGAGGAGTGATGAACTTGCCCTGCTCCTCATCCTGACGGACTCGCTCGGATGCTGAAGAAGTCCGGTAAGTAGCATTTTTTCGCAGTTCCTTTCCCATGTGTGGAAAGGGCCCCAGTATAAAATCAGAAAGAACAGGTACAAATTCAAAGACCTTTTGATCAATCCAGATGAGTGCTGAGAGGAGACAAAATGGACAAATTTGCCCATTACTTGACAGTGTTTTTTGCTTTAAATATCATCACTGTCACCACCACACTGCAAAAACCTCAAAAATATTTCTACTTCTTATGCTTCCCTTCCCCGTTCCCCTCCCCCAAAAAATAATTTTAGCTCTTGCCCCATGTCATTTTTCTTTGGGAAGAAATGTATGCAATTAAACAGAACACCCCAAAAGTGTTCCTCAAAAGCTAGCTTCTTCTTTCAAGAGTTCTCAAATGTGACCTAGAATCACTTGACTTTTGCCTCCGCTGCCAAATCATTCCTGCAAGCTCCAAAGTACTGGGAAACAGAGCTCTCAAAATATGCACATATCCAAGTTCTTCTTTGCTAAAGAGAAATGATTCTCATATCTCAAAGTGACAGCCATCTCGAGAATTCACAGTGACCTATTCATTAAAGCCCCAGTCCCTTGTGCATAGCAGAATTCATTAAGAAGCATATCCACTAAGCAAATGCTATAGGATTGTACCATCTGACATTCATAAATATTTGTGTCATGCAATTTACCTGGCATGCGAAAAGAAAAAAAAAGTGTGGTGGTGGTGGAGAAGAAATATGAAAGCTTCTCTCAGTTTGAAAGGAAATAGGAAAAAATAAAGTCATTCTGCCACCTCTTCTTCTGAAAGGCTTTGACTTTTGTCAGTCAAGTTTAGAGCATGGATTCCATTCCATAAAGAACAGGGGCTTTACTTCTTAACATCAAAATATTATCTTGTCCAAGGTCATTTCATTCTTGCCAAGTCTGTTCTGGGCCTTGGGAAGGAGATACATTTATAGCCTGGCAAATGGCTTGCAGTATTGGCTGGAGCAGGTGGCAAACCAAGTTTGCTGCTAACAAGAATGGAGACTCCTTTGATTGACGGATGTGCTGAATCTAGCCAGGACATCCTTGCAAGCTAATACACAGAGCTGCAAATATTGAATGCTCCGTGGCGGGGATATGTGAATCTCCCCTTCCTTGTGCCACATTTCTGAGGAGGCTTCCATCCATCCAGCAGCAGCAGCCATGCTCGCAGGAAGACTGGGTACAGGAACTGTTTTGTTGGGCCTTGACAAGGAGGACAATAAGACATGTTAGTAAGTCTGTAAAACCTATCATTGTTCATAATGTCACCCTGTTGAGAATTGGAAAAGCAGAACTAGATGGCTGTTTTGTGTGCAATCTCTAATGACTCTCGAAAAGCAAACAGAAGGATTTTAGTCACTAGTCATTTCATATGGACTTACCTAGAGCAAGAACTGAAACATCAATTGCAGGATATTTCCTTAGACCTGGCGGAAACCGAGAGGGCGGAAAAGCTCTGTTCTTTCCTGATCAGATGTCTTTTTTCTTTTGGCTGTTGGCTGATTGGTTTATAACCTCCTTCCCTCTTTGAAAGAGTGTTAAAAGTAGAAGTAACACAATTCCTGTCAAGGAAATGTATATAATTATAGAGGTTTACCAGGACTGTAAATAATATTCACCAAGTTTCTCATCCTCAGTGAGAACAGGCATTGACAAGTCTCTACATGCTTGAGGAATTTTGCATACTTTTTCAATGATTGTTCATGTTTCAACCCTTTATTGCAACCATTTCACTTCCATAAATATGTATCTTTGTGAAAAGTGCTACTTTGCACAAATTGTTCCAAATTCTATTATTGTTATACACTAGTTGCCTTATACTTTTTTTAAAAAAAAATATATTGAGAGACAGACATATTCAGTTCACAGCTGCATAAACTGATTCCTGCAAATGTGGTTATTTCACATAAACTTGTACTTTTTTGGACTGTGCATAACTATTTGTCAGTTCCTTCAATGTACCACTTTATTTCAAAAGTAAGTTAACAAGCACAAGGCAATTTACTCTTCTGGAACATCATGCCTAGTGTTTTCTTGTTACTTTTGAAATTTTGTTTCAAGGGCAATTTTAGCATTTGTCAAGGGATTTTGAAATGGATTTTTCAGGTTTATGTCATTTTCGTATCCATCCTAACCCCTACCTAAATAAAAGAAAGTAACAGAGGAAATTTCCAAGCCCCACTTCTGGGCTGCAAATATGTTGTTGCTAGGATTACCAGTTCAGTATCATCTGAGGCCCTGTCATTTGGGGGAGAAATCCTGAAAAATCTATGGAAGGCCTACGGTAACATCACTAAGCACTATCCGTTAAGTACCAACAACATTTGCTCATAGGTTGTTATTGAAATACATAGACATAGAGAGGGAAAAATCATAAATTTCCAGTTTGGAAATTAAGACAGGAATCTTAAGCCCTTTCCACACCCTACCTTGTCCCGTCATGCTCTGGTGGTGATCGTGGTAGTGGCTTTGCCAGGAAGGGAATGTGACGGAAGTGCCTCTCCCCCACATGGAACTAATTTCCTGTGGAAGGAAGTCAAATGGACACACTGCTTCATTCTGCAGTAGAACCTGGTACTTTCCCAGGCTGCACTGGAGCAGGAAGTGCTGCCGTCACACCTCCTTCCCTTTTGCAGGGCAGGTAAATGTGGGACGGTGGTGCAATCATGTGTCATTGATGGGGAAAAGCCATCAATGATTTAATCTGTGATCACTCCGCCTGGGGGCAGGAGAGGAGCAAGACCACAATGACCTCATGCAGAAGTGTAGTAGTGGTCCTCCTCCTCTCCCATTCCCCTTCCAGAATGGGAGGACACTGCTGGAAGGGCCTTAGCTCAGAGGGCGGACTGAGATCAAATGAGGTAAATATTCCTCCTCATTTTCTTAGACTGACCAGGTAAGGAGCTTGTAACCTAGCATATATTTTTGTAGCCAGAAGGTGGCTGCAGACAGACTGGAGGGTCAGCCCTGGTGCTACAACAATTGAGAGAGAGAGAGAGAGAGAGAAGAAGCTAACTAAGCAAATGCATGGACTCTTGACAACGATTGAGAGCAACAAATCAAATGACAAATTGCGGCAACAACCTAATTAAGCCTTGCAAATTAATTGGAGCAAACTGCTGCTCTATTAGTTGAGTTGGAGACTGCACAGAGCCCTTTTGTCTCACCCAAAGCTGAGCCCACCAAAACTGGAGAATTTGGAGATGCCCAATGAAAACTGGAGACTCAGGGCCAAATCCTGTGATCTGGCAATGCTAATCCTTTCTGAAAGGTAGACTTTTGTTTTGTTTTGTTTCCCCCCAGACTACAGGTTGTATGCCTTTACCTTAGCCAAACTATGCAGACAATATGACTTCAGCAAGGTTTGTAAGGCTCAGTTTAAAACTAGGGAAGCATCACAGCATGAAAAGCTCTCTGCCGGCCCTTACTTCCATCCTTGCTTCCCACCACATCTTGCTCTCAGCCTAACTAAAGGAACGTCTGGGGACCCCTAGGGGTCTGCAGAGTCCTCACACGGGGTTCACAATGCCTGGCTGCTGGACAACAACAGCAGCAACAGGAATGTGTCAGTGAGGGGAGAAAGTGGTTGCTGAAACTGCTCTCTCATTTGCAAACTATAACTCTGGAGGCCAGGGTTTAAATCCTTACTTCATCATGGAAAACCACTGAGATACCTTAAG
Source organism: Iguana delicatissima (assembly GCA_948472985.1). NCBI lineage: Eukaryota > Metazoa > Chordata > Lepidosauria > Squamata > Iguanidae > Iguana > Iguana delicatissima. The sequence goes on along the minus strand of CAOKZL010000539.1, from coordinate 426,042 downwards.
GAAATCACATTTTCTCAGCCTTAGAGAAAGGCAAAAGCAACAAATCTTGCCAAGAAAACCCTCTTGATGGGTTTGTCTTAGAGTTGCTATAAGTCATTTGTGAAAGGGGAGAGACATTGTGGTTAATAAGAACCTCTCAGGTTAGCAACATTTTGTTGTTGTGAGTCTTCAAGTAACTTATGATTTATGACATCCCTAACATGAATCTATCACAGATTTTTCTTTTTCTTTTTCTTTCGGTGGGGACAAGATTTGTCCAGAGGGGATGTGCCTTTGCTTTCCTTTGAGGCTGAGAAAATGTGACTTGCCCAAGGTCTCCCAATGTCTGAGCAGGGATTTGAATACTGGTCTCCAGAAGCCTTGAATAAATATTTGAAAATTTAAATAAAATTTTGAATACTTAAATCTAGATTTAAATATTTTAATTGTGAGTTATATCTTAGGGGACCCTGGCAATATGTGTGTCTGTGTGTGTGTGCTTTTGCAGGGGCCCCCAATAAAGAAAAGATTAAGAAGCACTGATGTAGAAAATGGAGTGAACTTGTTTTCTACTATTCCAGAAACTAGAACAAGAACCAATGGATTAAAATTATAAGAAAAGCTATTCCATTTAAACTATAGGAAACTTCTTTACTGGAAGAATTGTGAAACAGGCCACCTTGTATGATGATAAAAAAGTTTCTTTGTATGGACACCTTTTGAGAGTGTTGCAGTTGTGTATTCTTGCATGACAAGGAGCTGGACTAGATGATCCTTCTAGCCTCTTCAGATCCTATTATTCTATGATTATTTCCATCTCTAACCTAGCATTCCTTGTGTTTTGCATGCACCCCAGCAGCATATTAGATATGAGGGGACAGAGGGGGAAGAGGTATCTTCCGTTCCTGTAGGATAACTCAACAAAGGCAAGATATGAGGTCCCTTTAATAATCGAGGGAATTTCAGAGGGAATTTTGGCTGGCATAATTGTTATCCTAAGAAGTAGGGAATGTTGGGATCCACCAGCAATGCCGGTATCTCCTTAGAAATTGGGGAATTATAGCTCAAAGGGGGCATGCGAGAGGAGGGTAACAACAGGATCTTTTCACCTATGTATACCAGTACTGACTGTAGAGAAGGCTACAATTAAAGATAAACAAAGTATTTTATTTGAATTGACAAACACATGAGAAATCAGACACTATTAAAAACCATTCAAGGCTATTAGAATGTGAGGTGAGAAAAGCTGGACAGAGAGAGATTACAGGTGAAAGGGTGATAGTTACCAGTCTTGAAGAGGGAGATGGCAGTGGAGGGGTTTAAACAGCATCTGGGGGTGGCACAGAAGAATGGCAGTCTGGACATACTAACTGCTATGTAATATGTACTAAAATTATCTAGGGTTGAAGCTAGGATTTTAAATCCCATTTCATACCTTAAGGTGTGTGCTGACAAAGTAGTAATGACTTTCCCATGGGATTGACAAAGGGCTCCGGAATGGGTTGGTTGCTTTAATTCCGGAGTGACAAAACATTGAGGGGAGTCATGACAATCTCTTACTGTTTGATCAGGTAGTGGGGTATACAGAAGAGCTCCATAAGGTTAGATTGAGGGATGGTCTCTGAATGCCCATCAATCTAGGCAGTTTGTCTTCCATTGTACTCAAAATACCAACAGCTTGAAGCAGTAAAGCAATTTGCACAAACTCATCAGTGCTGGAGTTTTCCACATAATCCTATCTGGACTTTCCCGCCATCACAACCTGATATATGTCACTAGTAAGCACTAGTAAAACCCTAATCGTGTTCTAATAAGTCCAGTTTATGAAAACTGCATATGTTGTTGGAGAGGTGGTAGAATATGGTAACATAGTGTTCCATGCACTCTGTTTACTCAAATTGCTATCAAAGGTGCAGGGTCCCTCTCCTCTTTTTTGTATGGCCACTCTACTTCATCTATCATGGTTGTCACCACTGGAACAGCTGCAAATATAAAACCACCAGAAGACAGGCTTGGAATTAGAGGAGGGGTTGGATGGACATTTTCCTCAGTGAGAAAATGGGAAACTGGGGAGAGGGAGGAGAGCAATGGCAGCTATAATATTTTCCACATCTGAGGGGAAAGAATCATTTGCTTACATGCAGATTATTTAACCTGCTTACTCCCCAGCACTTTTCCCCAGTGCTGAGTAGGAACATAAATTCTTACTCTGTTCTTGCATGCAAGCAAGTAGAAATACAGAGCTTTTCATCCCACCGGGTGAGAATATGAGAGATGCTTCACGTTTTGCTTGCATGTAACCAACTGACGAACGCCTTTCAAGTTGTATGGGAGAACAATGTGCAAAAACTCTCACAACTTCACCCAATGCACAGAAACCTTTTGTCATTCTACTTTATTGCATGTTAGAACAAAAGGGCCTGAAGTCCTGAAGATTAGTCCTGACTAGACTTATTTAATCAACTGTTGAAAAGTCATCATGTGGGTCAATCCTATTGATTCAGTGGATCTGCTGTACCTGGGCTAACAAGAGGACTCAGGATCATAAGTGACATTCCTACTTAACACTGAGGTTCTGCTACAGAAGAAGCAGAGAGCAGGAATACCTGAAAATTTCCATGCTTTGGGGCACATCCATGGTGACTATCAAGGGCTATGAAAAGGTCCAAAACAGTTTCATTTAGAATTCTCAGCCAGAGAGCTCTTGGACCTCAATAAATTATAAACCCCAGGATTCCACAGGATGTTGAAAGTGGAATAATGGCACTATAACAGTGTAGTGCAGAAATGGCCTTTAGGCTGGAGGGTATTCAGCTTTTTAGAGTCCCATCTCAAGCCTAAATTGGGGGCAGCATATAGTAATGGGGGGGGGGCAAAAAAGGGCGCTACCTCTCCAAATAAGAACTTTCCCCCATTTTTCCTTCATTTCACAGATTTCTAATGCTTGAGAGAATGAGACACTGAAAATCATTCTCATATTTGCTGTCTTTTCATTCTTTTGGCCACTTTGTCTTCTCCTGTTCTTTTGACGTCTAGACTCTTATTTCTGAATGCTCATCAGAAATTTTAAGTTACTGAAATGCTAGAAGGTGGGGGACTGGTGGAAAATTTCATTTGGGAAGGGCAGAATTTTTATGGGGGAGGCAACACCCTCATTTTGCCCCACCCACATGGTAACTGCACCCCTGCTTGGAGGAGTTTGTAGCACTAATTCCTCAAGTTTAAAGCAGAAAAAAAGAAAGAAAGGAGGGGCACATTTATTACTCTGAGGGAGACCAAAAGTATTCATTTAACCCTAAAAGAGTAAAGTGCCTTGATGCAATTCCTTTGAAAGATACCGCGGTTTTGATCAAAAATATTTGGATGCTGCTTTCATGGGTAGATAGTGTTTATCTATCTTCCCTCTTCTCCTCCTTCTCCTCTCCCTTTCCCTTCTTCCTCATCTCAGTTTTAAAGCGTATTATCAGATTTATTTGCTGTACTATTTAGTTTCAAAGCCTTGTGGTTTCAAACCCAGCACTTCTAATGTAATTCAGGCTTTTGACTCAAAGTCTCATCCTCAGATATTAAATCAACACGGGCCTTTATAACTCAACCTTTATCTTTGGGTTGATGATTGAATTCATAATTTAGAAAGGCATCTGTATAAATGGATCCTTTCTAATCAAGGCAAAAGATAATCCTGTCGTATTTCCCTTTTATTTCCCTTCTGAAGAATTGTTTAAGGAAGGGATGGTGACTTTTGAAAAAAAAAGAAAAAGAAAAAGGGAAGCAGATTTTCTCTTCAAGAGTAGATACGTGAATGTGAAAGTTCCCACATTTATTTTTTACCCTAATATGTGGGTGATTCAGGAGTGTCCCACAATGCCTCTGTGAAACGGTGGGGAATATTAGCTCAAAAAGGAGGCCTGTGAGAGAGGGTAACTTAACAGGATCTTTTACACCTGTGTATACTGGCACTAGTGCAGGAACACCAGCTCGAGAGTCAAAGAATGAGTGTTTTATTGGGAGAATTCACAATCACACACAAACAAGATCCGAGCAGTCTCGCAATTGCACAAGGCTAGCTGATGGAAAATGGAAGGAAATTTTGAATAGCGAGAGTTTAGGGAGATATTTGTCTGATATTTACCTATCCAGAAGTGAAGAGACAAAGGGATGTGGCTCAGACCAAGGGTCCAAAGGTCGTACCAGAATAGAAATCAGAACAACAGATCGAAGGCCAGAATATCAAAACTATTACAAGCTATCTGGCTCGGAGCCAGGGTTTAAATATTCTTTTCCCACCCTAATGGGGAAGATATTTATGGCTCTCTGGTAGACAATGAGGTCCAGAATGAGCTAATGGTCTCAGCATTTGGTGACAAAGGACTGATGGGAATTGTGATAGCTCCTTAATGATGAGGCAGGTGAGGGGACAAAAGGAGAGTTTCAGTGGATAAAGGGAGAAGGTCAAAGACAATCAGTCATTCTATGGAGGCAGTTTTGGGTGCTATTGTTTTTAAAGGTTGAGTCATTGAGGGATATCAGCCAGTCCATTGCCTGGGGTTTCCTTAATTATGACTTTGCCATGCCCTGAGGTCCCAATCTGAACTAGTTTTGTGGCACATGTGTGCAGACAGTTCCTCTTTGCCAGCAAGCTTCCAAGTCATAGCAGGATACAATTTATACTTCATCTCAATTAAACCTTTTGCCAATTAAACCATATCATGAGGTGGGGGTGTACTGCTTGGCAACCATTTTTTTATATCAGCTGCTATAATACTACCGTTAAGGGTTAAAAAAATGTGGGTTGAACAGAACTTCCATGTTTAGGGTCAGTACAGCTTTCTCAGAACTGGGGATAAAAACAGAAAGCCGGTATCTGCATATCTTAGGTTTACTGTGTCACACTGAGTGTATTACCCTTTGGGTTCATGCCTGATGTACCCAAAGCAATTACCACCAGGCAAGTGCACATCCAACAATGACTTTTATTTCACTGCACAGCAAAGGCCGAAGGGATTCAAGCAAATCAAAAGCCCCAAGTGATAAGTTCATTGGTAATTTATACATTCATGTTGGTTCATAAGATCATTCTCTGATTGGTCTGTTAAAGCTATGTTGGGAACTCTTAATTTCTTAATATCTCATAAGTGTTTGCTGTCAGTTATCTCATTCCCTTTATGGCTAGCATTTTCTGCAATTTTGCTTAAGTAGATAGTTTCTCCATACCAAGGACCTTCTAGTCTTCCTCTTTCACTGTTCCCTATAGACCAGTGGTTCTCAACCTGTGGGTCCCCAGATGTTCGTGGACTTCAGCTCCCAGAAGCCTCAGCCACTATGGCCAATGCTCAGGGCTTCTGGGAGCTGAAGTCCACGAACATCTGGGGACCCACAGGTTGAGAACCACTGCTATAGACTGTTCTTCTTGTCCACAGTGTGACCCAAGAGCCTGCTTTTATGTGGTCCTCTTTCTATTTTCTGTATGGCTTTGTATTAACTATCCCACGGACTTCTCATTTTTATTTTCTCATTGTCTCAACCATGCCTCCTCCTTTTCCAGGACATGTCCTGCTTTTTCAGAGCTAAAATTCGCATTCTCTAGTTTCCCCTGACACATCACCTTTTTCAGAGCTTACATTTCTCTCCAAGTGGGTTTCAAAGTGTCTGGGTTTTCTTACAAGATCAGGACTGGAGGAAGCATGTGATCAGGTAGTAAAGCTCTGAGGAGCCGGAAGAAAGACACAACAGAGCAAGAAGACCCTCCCAAGCAGCCTGTTCCTTCCCTGTGAGGGTTACCAAGTGACTCCCAGCAGGGTCCCAGTTGCCACTGTCATTGTGATTGCTGGGACTGCCACCTCCCCCCACCTGTGGGGAAGGTCCTTCAGGGAGGAAGGTGGTGGAGAGGCAAAAGAAGTCCCACCACCAAGGTCTCATTTGTTGGGATGACTCAAGTGAGAAACAGAGACTCTTACAACTATCCGAAGCTGATAAGGCATTTAAAATGAAAGTTGACCTAGTGATCAATGGTTTGAAGTAGCTGATCAGTCAATGTGTCATCTTTTAGTTTTCAAAATATGGTAACTCTACCATGTCTGATCATGAGTGCTCTTGGGTTCATAGCTGAATTTTGGCATCCTAAAAGCAGAGAATGCAAGAAATTGTGCAGCGTGTCTGTTGATATCCATGATTGTAGGATGGAAAAGTAGAAGGCATGGGGAAAGAGGAAGAGATTTTCCACATCTGAGCAAGGAGGTTTTGCTGCAAGAAGTCATGTGGGCAACCATCCCACAATATTAAAGATTAATACATTGTAAGGCCTACTCTGCACATGGCTTTTTATTTTTTTTTTTGCCCCAGTTTAAAATTAATTGCAACACAAAAGTCATAATAAAAAGCTGAGGAACACCTCTCTCCCCTACTCCTAAATAATGACCACAAAGCTCAGGATGAGATAGAAAAGAGGAGGAAGGAGTGAATTATTTTAAAACTTAATTTAATAAAGTGTGTTACAGATGCTGAAAAATGCATTTACTTTTGAACTGGCAAGACTGTGTATTGTGAAGTAGAATTTAGCTGTAATGGGGTTTCTGCTCCATCAACTGCAATAATTATTTTCCTCCATTTGCCTTGGCCATTTTGTATAATGATTTCTAGGTGTGCACTTGCAAATGTGTGTGTGTATGAGAGAGAGAGAGAAGAAGAAGAAGAGAGCGCGTTTGTATATTAACATATACAAATGTGCCTTTTATCTTACACCCTGTTCGGATTTCTTTCTTTTTCAAAAAAAAAAAAAAATTGGGGGAGAGGGAGGGGGGAAAAATATCTAAAATGGCTTAATCTGCAACTCCTTTAAGCCAAAGAAGCTGGACTAAGGGAGACAAGAAACAGGCTGTTGCGTAGCTGACTTGGAAGGTGAGGAAGACCCAAAGCCAATGAAGCATTTTGTATGATAAGGCAAAGAAGTTGTTTACAATTAAGCATGTCACCTTGGATGGCTGGTTTCATTTTTGCCATTAATTTGTGTTTTTCATTCATGCCATTTAGTGGATTAATAAATTGTTCTGCTGAGGTCGCTTTCTTTCTTTCTTTCTTTCTTTCTTTCTTTCTTTCTTTCTTTCTTTCTTTCTTTCTTTCTTTTTTTCTGCCACACGACATCTAAGAGCCAATTCTGTGTCAGATCAGTCATCAAGCAAAACAACACAAGACATAAGATATTGTCAAGAATATTCCTTTCTGTTCATTTCCTGGCCAAAGAAAGTGTTTCCCAGCACTTGAAGAAAAATAAAAGAGCAGTGAGGTTTCTACACCATTTTCTCCTGGTATGCATACTTTTGTGCAGTGTTCTGGGGAATGGAGAATGGAGAATGGCTCTGTGAAGATAAACACTGTTTTGTTTTATTTTTTTATAAGCAAACTAGTGTATTTTTGTGAAGAAGATACAGATTGGGATCTTGTTGGTAAGTTACATCACTGTGAACTGACTTAAATCACTTAAAGTTGAATGGTGCCATTGTGCAATGTTTCGTATTCTCAAGAGGAGAGCAAAGGTATGTTAGGACTCGCGTCTGGCTACCAGTGATTGTATGGTTTGGATGGTTCCGTACCTAATTGGTATCACATTTAATTGGCAATACGCTTTAATTGGCTCTGATATTAAAATCAGACCTGAAAGGTGACTGAGAGATCAAACGATCCGAGGGAGAACTCTGACTATGAATGTGAGAAGGAGAGGTAGGTCAACCTAAACACCCTCCAGGCAAGACTAAGTCATTTGCCAGGCAAACAATTGCTGTTCCTGTGGACATTAAGCTCAAAGCAGAAGCTGGAGTTTCCCGGAGAATGCAATTGTGAGAAGCCCATCATGACACTGATTGACAGATATTATTATTATTAGTATCCTTTACTTATATAGTGCCATCCATGCACATGGCACTTTACAAATTTAAAAAACAATACTTGCCCTAAATAAATACATAATAAAATGAAAATATACAATGAAAAGGATCCAGGGTATATGGAATTACAACCAGTACAACATAACATTACTATAATGGCAATAAACATTACTATAATGCCAATAAAATACAATATCTAAATAGCAATAAAACTAGTCCAACATTCCACAGATTTCGGTAAACAAGAAAGTTTTCAGTTTAGATTTAAAAACAGTAAGAGAAGGGGCAGTTTGCAAGGTCACTGGAAGGCGATTCCACACATAAGGGATAGCAAGAGAAAACGGGCATAACCGAGCTAAAGAGGAAGAGACTATAGACTGGGTAAGAAGGCAAGTATTTGCGGACCATAGGTTTTCAGCAGGCTGGTGAGGAGAGATAACAGCAGCATCCTTCAGCCTTCCATCCTTTCGTAGGTCGGTAAAATGAGTACCCAGCTTGTTGGGGGCAATTAGCTAAAATACATTGTAAACCGCTTAGATAAGACTAGTTGATAGGCGGTATAGAAATAAATGCTATTGCTATTGCTATAAGGAGGAGCTAAATTATGTAAGACCTTAAAATTCAAAACAAGAAGCTTAAAAAAGATCCTACAAGGGATAGGTAACCAGCAAAGGGAAATCAAGAGAGGGGTAACCAGCAAAGGGAAATCAGGAGAGGGGTAATGTGATCGAAAGGGCGAGCTAAGAAAATGATTTTAGCAGCAAAATGGAAAACAGAGACCAGAGGGGAAAGATGAGATTGAGGAAGACCGGTGAGTAAAAGATTACAGTAATTGAGATGAGAAATAACGAGAACATGGATTAAAGTCTTGGAAAAAGAGGAGAAAGGAAGGGTCGGATTTTAGAGATGTTATAAAGAAAGAAGCGACATGACCTAGCGACAGTCTCAATATAAGAAGCAAAAGACAGAGAGGAGTCAAAAGTTAATCCCCTGTGCACCTGCACTCCTTCCTCTTGCCTCGTAGCACCCACAATAGGCAGCTATTACAACACCCATCATGTCTTTGTCATCCAAACACTGAGAACATTAGTGAGTTGATAGTCCATTGTCTGTGCTGCAACTCCCATTGTTCCACAGCCGGAACCGCACATATCTTCCACCACCACCGGCTATTTTTTGATTACAAATACTGCTGATTTCAGGCTGCTTAGAGCAGTCTCTCAAAGGTCTACACATCACTCTGCCTGGCTGGCTTCTGAATGAGGACTGTCCTTAGGTCCTACCTAAGCCAAGTCACATTGCAGTTTCTTCACTTATCCTCTGGACTGATAATTATACCTTAACCTCTCAAGTCACAATTTTTCTTCCCTTTCTCTTTCAGTTTGCTCCTGTGTGAATGTTTGACTGTTTGTGTCTTCTTTGCATACATGAGTCAATTCCCATCAATAAAACACATTTTTAGTTTATTTCTGAATATCTGGCTGGTTCTTTTCCTGCAGAAGCCTGTAAACATTGGTAGAAGGGTCTCGCTAAGTTGCCCCCCACTCAGTAGCCTCCTGATGTTGAGCTAGTTAATTCTACACTTTTGCAAGGAGATATTGACATTGCAGGGTGGCCCTTGTGGCACCTATGTTTTGGGGTAACAGGTATAGCTATGTCACCAGCACCATTTCATTAGCATAACTGGCCATTGTGCAGCTGTTTTGATGTACAATGTGTCCCAGTGAACAATGTGTCCTGTCATACAATGTTCCCTAATACACTGTATGTCCCAATATGCAATGTAACCCATGGGGTAATTGAAACTCCTCCTACACAATGGGACATCTTCCATGCTGCTCCATTTAGCATCATTGAAGTTCACAAGCATGGTTGAATATGATGTCAGCAATGTAGCTCCATGACTGTAAAGTTGTGCATCATAACCTCTGATGCAAGACCTTTACCAAACGCAGAAAGACAAGAGGCCCAAATCCCATTATTAGTCCCAACTAAAGTAGAACCACTGAATCAGTTAAGCTCACCTGACTTTGTTGCTATGTGCCTTCAAGTTGTTTCTGACTTACAGTGATCCCAAGACAAATCTCTCGTTGGGTTTTCTTGGCAAGATTTGTTCCTAGGGGGACAAATCTTTGCCTTCCTCTGAGGCTGAGAAAGTGTGACTTGCTCACGGTCATCCAATTGGTTTCCATAGTGGCAATGAAATCATGGTCTCCAGAGTCAAAGTTCAACAATCAGACCACGACATCATGCTGGTGCTTGACTTGTCATCCAACAAATGATTCAATAGGTCTACTGTAATTGTGACTAACCATAAGGATAACAGCCTATGTTTTGACACCCAAAGTCAGGCTCTTTTTTTTTTTTTTTCTGTAGAAAGGACATGACTGGAATCCTGCTGGTGTGTTACATACACATACCTTCCCTTCTATGTGCAACTGACTCCATAACATAACATCCATATTCAACTCACATTTGTGAAACTAGAGTTATTACTGTTATTACTGCAGTTGAGGGATGTGAATCTCTGTCTGTTTTGTGCTGAGATGAAAAGAAACTAGAGTTGCATATGCATCTGTTCTTAGGGAACAAGGCCTTTTCTGGTTTGAATGGATGAAGCTGGGGGTAGGTACACTTCCTTTAAAAAAAAATCCTTGTTTTAAACACATCCATGTAAGCTACAGCCAACTGTAATAACACCAGCTCCTCCTACAAAGTTCACATCCAAAGTCAGAGGTTTTAAGAATAAGAAGTTTTAAGATACAAGGACAGGAGTCTTTGCTAGCCCTTCCCAGAGACGCCAAGAAATGAAACCAGGATCTTTTGGATGAAAATATGGGTTTGGTCATTAAACTATAGTCTCATTCCATGGCCTTCTCTAGGTTTTCACACTAACAAGGAAATGCCATAAAATGTAAATAATTACTCTGTTAGGAGACAAATGCTGACAACATTTTTGTGATGATCATGTCATAAATCATGGATGGAAATTGTGTGACCTCAAGATATTGTTATATGGCAGCTCCCAGCATCTCTCCCCAGAATAGCCTGAGCTGATGAATGCTGGGAGTTATATGGAGAGCTACACAATTCCCACCCTGTTGTAGATTGCAACGTGCATTCTGGCTATTACTTCTGCAGTTGAGTGATGCGAATCTCTGTCTGTTTTGTGTTGACATGAAAAGACATAGATTTCTTCAAGATATAAGGGGAAAGGAAGAATTCTGTGCTGTGTCTTCCCAGTTTTCAAAAGTTGGGCTGGTATGTCACAGTAGTTGGAGTGTTGGAGTGGGACTCCACAGACCAGGGTTCAAACCTCCACTCAGCCACAAGTCATACTCGTTAATCCTCAGATGAAGACTATGGAAAACCTCTTCTGAATAAGTCTTTCCAAGAAAACATTGGACAGGCTTTCTATAAATTGGACCTGATGGTACAACAAAAGCCATTTGCATGTTGTAAAGTCTTCCTGAGAATTATTCTGCGCATAAATACCATTAAGCTGTGATCTTGTGTTGGTTTAAATATACACGCATTATTATGTGGCAGTAATGCTACACCATCCTTCAGCTGGATACCAACACTGGGTGACAAACTGCCTGTCTATGAATTCCCCCACTCCCAGAAAACTAAGTAGTACACTGAAGGCACTGATGAGTGGTTATGCATCCTCCATGTATGCACAAATGCACATGTAACCAAATCTTATTGTTAGTCCCAACTACAGTAGAGTCATTGAATCAATTAAGTTTATCTGCATGTTGACTTACCACTCAACAAATGATTCAATCGGCTTACTCTCTGGCTAAGCACAAGCTTTACAGACATGTGTTTGTATGTTCTTGACACTGCATACGCATTTGTCAATGACTTCAGTGTACCACTTTATTCACCGGCTTGCAGAAACTATGCACATCCCATTATCTAACGGGACAATATCTGCCTGCACAATCAGTTATGTATTATTAGTAAGCAGTAAGCATCACAAAGTGTCACACTTGTGTGGCATTTGCAAAACACAAAAAATCCATTTGACACCTCCAATCATGCACCGTTCCCATACTTATTGTAGTGCAGAAGCCACGGAAGTGCAATTGCAATGCTTCCTGCCCCAGTGCAGCAACGGCAAGTGCCCAATTGCCCTGTGGAGGGAGGAGGTGGGGCTATTGTGCTCCCTTCTACAGGGAGCAAGCAGGTATGTATGGAAACATTGCTGATGTGCTCCCTCCCAGACCTGGAATTGCAACACGATGATGCAGAAGCACATCGTCCTGTAGAAATGGCCTTGCACTATGCAAGCATGATGTAGGATCTTAACCTATCTTGTAGAATCTCAACTGATGTACGATCTTCAATTCTGTTTTTAATGAGGGTAGAAAGAAGTGGCAAAAGTTATTTCTGAAGTAGCTGTATGCAATGAATTAGTTCATCTCTCATGTACAAAACTTTGAAAACAAGCAGAAGGCCATAAGAATTACTACCTTTGCCTAGTAAATGCTACCTCTGCCCCAAATGTTAGTACCTCTCCACTTCAATCCACTGAAGAGTCCCATGTCAGGGCTTAGACCTTGCAGATTCTGAATCAACAAAGATATACATTGATTCACTCCACCGTAGCCTCAGCCTCTCATCTTAAGCAGTGCTAATTTAGTCAAGAAGTCACCTGCTTTCTCTCTCTCTTCTCTCTCTCTCTCTCTCTCTCTCTCTTATATATATATATATATATATCTGCCACCAAGATGTGAAGGCTGTTTCTGCCTATCCCAGAGGAGGAGGCTGTATGACCATTCCATTTAATTTTAATTTATGAAAATAACAGAATGAAATCTGGTCATAGTCCCCCTCTGGGGAAAACATACTTCGAAAATGAAGTATGAGACAGAAAGAGAGAATGAGGGAGAGACAGAGAGAAGGGTGATTCATACATGCTGTTAGGATGTTCATTTGCATATATTATCTCAGATGGAAGTGAAAGATGAAACCAAATTTAATAGATTTCATGAAAAAATACAGAACCTTTGTAAGAGATGAAGTGAGATGTCCTCCAATCCCATTCTATACTTGCAGTTGCTTCCAAACCAAGGATGCGACTTGAGTTTAGATGCTCAGTGGCAGGTTAGTGGGAGAAAGGATGGGTGAGAATTGTTTTCTAGAGCCTTTCCACAGTACACTACTACAGTGCTATTATTCCACTGTCAACGTCCTTGGGGAAATTCTGGGGTTTGTAGTTTCCTGAGGCCCAAGAGCTCTCTGGCTGAGAATCCTAAAGGCCCCTCCCTAACCTGCAAACCCCAGGATTCCATAGGATGTTGAAAGTGGAATAATGGCACTAGAACAGAGTAGGGTGGAAAGACCCTTTTATTCTCTTGTTTCTTTGCCCTACCCATTTGACTGCACCTTCATATGAGAATTTTGTTTTAGTTCTTCTGCCCAACTGAATTATAACAATTTGTCAGCATTTCAGATTTTTCCCTATATGGGAAGGGGGAGGGAAAAAACTTGAAAGTTACTTTTTTAATCATTTTTTTCTGTGTGCACTTTCCCAAATGTACACACATTTATGCTCTGTATCAAAGGTTCACATTTTGTGTACTTTAAAAAAAAATACACATTTGTGTGTACTACATCCTAAACCACCAAAAAAAACAAAACAAACGGATTTCAAAATCTGTGTTTTTATATATGTTCTTTGCATTTTTCATACAGCAAATGATGCATCTCAAAATCTGTATGCCTAAGTGATCTTTTCTAGGTGGGGATCTTCTTTTGCTGCTGTGGGAAAGAACAAAATCAACACCACTCCTTCCAAAATCTGGAACTGGATGACTGGAAAGCCGCATCCAGGTTTGATTTGAGGGATAAAAAGAGTTTATGGCCAAAAGAATCTGTTTTGCCAGTAAGGGATATTGAGAAGCACCACAAGAGCCTGGATGCTTTAAAAATAGCCTTGGATGATACATTTTGGAAATGTGATCACATTTTGTCCGCTCCTGTTCTCAATAATGTTCAATGTACATTGCTGGGTTTGCATATTGTATGGAGTTATGGATCAATAACTATGGTGTGCAACTGAATGCAGAGCCAACTGGGCAAAATGCACTCAACTAAATACGCCATCAAATGTACAACCCTGTGTTGACTCTGCATGTGCAAAATCACCACAGTGCAACTCCATTTCTACAACTTTGATCTGCAAGTAGACTTTCAGGATAAACATACAAATGTTCAACCTCTTCCGCAGGGGACCTTTCATATTTATGAGACACCAATGGTCATTGAATTTTATCCAGAAATCTCTTCAGTTGCAACAACACCACTCATTTCCCCAGGAGAAAAAAAAAGTGGGGGGCGGGCTTTGAAATAGAACCATAGTTATTTAATCCTGATTAACCCTGGCTTTTCTTCCTCCTCCTCTAGCAGGGCCATTTTATCATCCCTTTCAATACACTGGGTGCATGCCCTTCCTTCAAGGAAGCATCTATTAAGCATTCACTGTACTTTGGAACATCTAATATGCAAGTTTGGGTGTGTTTATTTTAGACATTAGCTAGGGTTGAGAGACATTTAGGAATAGTTCGCAGCCATTCTTCATGGCTGCCCAATGTATCTCACTTTACAAACTCTGTTAGGTGAAAAAAATAAAATGAAATATAAATATATATTAAAATCTTAACTATAATGAAAATATAAGGGTTTCTTTTCCTTCACTTGGACTCCTCCACACAACCGTCTCCCTTTTCCTTGACCAACACTAAAGGTCCCTCATGACTGAACCAGGTGGCATCAAATGCTGATGGCTACTCTTGTTCTCCTCACACTGTTCTACATAAGACCACTAACTGGAACCCCTTAATGCCAATTTTGCAGAAAAGAAGAACCCAACAGCAACCAAACAACCATCAGTGCCTCCTCATCTGTGCTGGGTCTATTAACATATTGCTATGCTAATTAAGTATAATTGGCAGCGCTTAACAATTACAAAAAAAACAAAAAACTTTTGCCTTTTTCTTCATTCAAAGAAGCTGTCACATGCCTCCCATCACCCTTCTGGGTGCTTCCATTCAGAGACATGTCATGGAACTGTAGTTCATGCTCAGATTTCCTCCTTATGGCCATGGAAACATATGGAGATATAGCAATGTGTCTTCCAAGGAGGCACTGATGTGGAAAAGGACCCTAAATGAGCTCTCATGTCTGCACGGTGGAATGCGTTACCCATCTTTGCTTTTCACTGAGTGTCTTGTCATATCAGTGAGTGACATTATCACCTAGCTGAGAATGGCAGGAAGGGCTATGAGCGCCGGGTATTAGCAAGTGCCCTCAATTATAATAGGTTCTGACCCTGTTCTGTTTAGAGTCCATCAGAAAATGTCTACCAGATTCAGATCTGAAACACCGAGCTGTTACAGAGATTCCATGCATTTTATAAATGTTAGCCAATTAATTCTGTCAGGTAACAAAGCGTTGAACTCTTCCTGCAAGAAGTATATCTCTCTCCACACAGGAAGGCTATTTTTTCCCTACAATAGACAGAGCAATTGCAAACATAACAAGAGTAATAAATAGGGATATGGAAAGTTTGTGTTGCTATTGCTGTAGCCATTGTTGTTTCTGTTTCTGTTGTTATTTCCTTGGCTAGTGTCATCTCACTAAACGAGATGGCTGAATGAAAAACACCGTTTTTCTAGATTGTTGGCTCTGATGTTACTTACGATACTATCATTGGTGCACACTGTTCAAAGTCATAATTAAAGCCATGCCTCCTCTGAGTTCAACTAAACATAATAAGGATGGGAATTTTTCACTAGATTTCTTCTCAAAGAATGAAATGAGTAAATTTAATGTTTTTATTCCTGCTGTTAGAAAGTCAAGCAGCGGGTCGTGCAAAAATCATGCAGCTTTTGAAACCTATTTGCAATTCAGGATTTATTCTGCATGTGGTTGCTTTCTGCATAGGAAAACTGTTTTCTGCCCAGAAAATGCTGTTGTTGTTGGGGTTTTTTTGTTTTTGTTTTTCTGTGCAAAAATAAATTCTGAACTGTGAAGACAAGTCTCCTCATCAGAGTTCAGAAACACTTGAAAAACATAAATTCAGAGAACAATGAATTGCCAGCAATGTTTATCTTCACAAATATTTGGTGGGGGCATGAGACAGAAACTTCTTGGTGGCTGCTCCTGGGTTCTGGAACTCCCCTCCTAGGGAGGCTAGATAGTCTCCCTTCTTTCTGTCCATTTGCTATCAAGAAATATATATATATATATATATATATATACACACATATATATAAAAAAAATCCAACAGCCTTGGTGGAACCAAATGTCTCTAAAAATTGTCTTTTAATAGAACATTATAATATATTTAACCATTGTTTTTTAAAACCACTTTTTATTATTTTAACAGTATAGTTTTTGTAAAAAAATGTTATTATCAGTTTAGCTGCATATTAACTTTTTTTGTTTTGTTTTGTTTTAATGTGTAAGTCACTTTCAGTCCTGATTTGGAAAGGAAAGGCAAAATACAAATGAAATTGTCAAGAAAAAGAAGAAGAAGATTATTTTTCAAATAAGGTCATGAGATTTACAGAGAGAGGCACCCAAGTTGCCACAATTGATTCCCTAGTAGCATTGCATGCTCTCTTTTTGTCCATCACCAATTAAGGAGCATGATCTGGAATGTCAATGGTACATCATATGTTTCTCTAATTTAGCTCAAAGGGACTCGCTTTTTCAAGGAAAGACATTGACATGAACGTCTCAAAATTTTTGATCCACTAAAAAAGGCAGGGAGGGCAAAATGAAGAATGAAAGAAGCCATATTTGTGTGGGGGGCTAGAGAGCGAGAAAAACTTTTCACTTAATTATGAAAAGGCATAATGTTGTTTGAACAATTCCGAAAACACTAAAGAATTACAAGGGGGTACACTGCATCTCACCTCCAATAATAACATGCAATGCTACACATTGCATAGCATATATGATAAAAATATGAATACAATCAATAAAAGAAGAGAACTGAAAATAATCCCAATGAATCCCATTCTCAGGAAAGAAACCACTAATTTCCATATACATTCTCTGTGTGGCTATTGCGAGTGTGTGTGTGTGTGTGTGTGTGTGGGTAGAGGGGTGGGTGATACCATTTCTTCAGACCTAAAAAGTTAAAAATTCTGAAAGGGTCATGAATGGCACCTGTTACCCCAAAATATGGGTGACTCAGGGGCCCACCGCAACGCGACTGCCTCTGAGAGACAGTGGGGAATATCAGCTCAAAAAGGAGGCCTGTGAGAGGGAGGTAACCTTAAGAGATCTTTTACACTTATACATACTGGTAGTAATGTAGAGAACAACCAACTGAGATTCAAAAGTGAGCTTGCCTGTTTTATTGGGGGAATTAGCCATCTCACACACACAGTCCAAGCAGTCTCACAATCATACATGGCTAGCTGAAGGAAAGGGGAAGAAAAATTGGATAGTGAGAGTTTGGAGTGAAGTGGGTAAAATTTGCCAATGCAGCAGAGAAGAAACAGAGTGATGTGGCTTAAACTAGGAATCCAAGGGTAGTAAAAAATCGGGAATTGGAGTGGCAGAGTATATATGTCCAAAGTACCATGACTTATCTGGCAAAAAGCTAGGGTTTAAATACTCTCTCTCTCTCTCTCTCTCTTTTTTTTTTCTGCACTGAAGTGGAAGGTATTAAAGACTTTCTGCCAGAGTAGACAATGGAGTCTGCAGAGTGGACAATGGGGTCCAGAATGAGCTAATGGTCTTATCATTAGGTAACAAAGGTCTGATGGGGATCATGTTAACTCCTTGATTGTTGGACAGGAAAGGAGAGAAAGGAAGACTCTCTCAGAGAGTAGGAAGAGGGTTGAAGATTGTTAGTTTAGTTTTGAGTTCCATCCTTTCTGGAATTTGAGTTGTTGACAGTTATTTGCAAGTCTTTTGTCACAGGAGTTCCCGGAAAATTTCCTAACAGTGCCTGTTCCATGTCCTGAGGTCCTGCCTAACCTAGTTTTCACGCATCTTCAGCCAGTCTTTCCTCTTGGCCAGCGTGACCATGCTGCCATACCACTGTATAATTTATATTTATGCCAACTAATATTTACCATTTAAACTACCTCAAAGCATGAGGGTGTACGGCCTGGTAACACACCAGGACTGAGAAGCCAAATCACTCCCCCTACCCCATTCCAAGGTGGCTTCCAATGTAAGATAAAACAAAATATAAAAGCTTTAAACATGTTCTAAAACAAACAACACAGTTAAAACATATTTTACATTTCCTTCACTCCTATGGCTGTCTGTTTTATGCCTGGTGCATGAAAGAGATATGTTCTTCATTGCTGCATAAGCAGAGTTTTGCAAATGTAATCATTGAACATGTTGTTGCACATTCTTGGAGGGAGCATAACATTTGTTGATTTCTTTATTGCATCAGTACATCAACTGGGAGTCAGTTGCATACAGAAAGGGGTGGCGGGGGGTGGCTCACTCCCAGGGGGCAATATTTTTAGGCATCCCAGCCTGTAGCCATGCCCCTGTGCACTCTGGCCATGCCTGCATGTATCACAGCCACACCACCATGAACTGTGGCCCCACCCCGACATCATAGCCCCGCACCCGTCCCACCCCTCCTACACACACTCCAAGCTCTGCCACTGCTGGGAGTATAAGAGAGAAGCACTGTATCTTTCCCACTGCACAACAGGACAATAATGTTATCACCATGAACTGGCTTGGCTTCGGAAGATATTAAATATCATTTTGATATCACAATTCGGCCCCATTTTGCCACCCTCACAGCCAAGTGTTTGGGAGGCCCCCGAACAAGCACAGAACTAGGCATGGCCATTGATTGCTGAACATTCCTTTCTCCACCTAGGCAAGCCAGACTCAGCCAGATCTTCGCTTTAGGAAACCTCCCTAGACAAACACCTCATTAAAGATGCATGCTAATACAAAGAGCCCCTGCCCCAAGCAGGTAACTTGACGAACTAAATGCTTAACCGCTCAAGCGAGCTGCATCTGCATTCTGGCCATTCCATTGTCGATTCGGACTTAATTCAATCATGCTAAATTTTGACCTTTCGGAGACATTCTCTCGTGCCCAAACCTCATTGTTCTCTCCCAAGTACAGACTAGCCCACAGTCATATTTTCCCTATAGAAACCCCTAGCTCTGAGAGCTTCCTCGGATCGCTCTGAACTTCCGTCCTGCCTTGCTGCCGCTTCGTCTGCTGAGCTTTCCCCTCAGTCTCCATCCAAGACTGCGCAATTACGGACCTCCACTGTGATCCACCACAGGCTTTGGACAGGTGTAGTATCACCCAATTCAACAAACACTTCAAACTCCTCTATACCGCTACCACCTTTATTTTCTATAGTTATTTGTGTGAGTGCGTTGCATACACTGTTTGCCTGTATTTAATAAAATCTCAGTTAATTTCCTATTTTGGTGTGCTTCTTGACTCAGCCTGACTGCGTATACATTGGGTTGCAAGATCCTGCAAAGTTATGCTGCCTCTTGCTAGCTTAAGTGAGTGCTCCAGCTAATTTCCCCCAAAATTGTGTGTTGTTGTTTGGTTATTTAGGAGTCCCTCCCGGGACCCCCAGTAAACAGGGTAACAATAAGCTGTCCGATAGGCAGGCACACAGTTGGTTTTACAGTGTTGGTATTCAGCAGAAAGATTGTGCAGAGCAATTGCTGTGAAACTACATGATTTACACTGTGCAAGAAGGATGTAGCATCTTGGTTAACGTATTTGGAAACACGTATATCAATACGAATTTCTATATGGATTTCTTTTCTTTTTTTTAAATTATAGAATCAGGACAGAAGGAACTGATTGCTGCACACATGCATAAGTAAGACAGAACAGATGCAACAGGTATGTGTGTAAAATCTCAGACAGTTTTCAAGTGTCAAGAGGAAGACAATGACAAATTTTGGAGACAGGGAAAAGTGACAGACTAGATTGATTTTGTCATCACAAGCAGGCAGTGACAGTCTCTTAGTTTATTGGCCTCTCCTTCTTTTCTTTTCCCCTTCCTTTGTTTATGCTGCACTCCAGCCCAAATTAAAATGGTAAATTGCAAATAGGGCTGGGTGTACATCTTTGTTCTGCTTGTTTGTTTGTTTGTTTGTTTGTTTAATGGATGTGTGAGAAACTGTCACAAATAACATGCTGTCATAAATAGAAGAAGCAGTTTCCAGAATTCACCATGACCTGAGCTGAAGTATTAATGAGGGATATTTTTGTCCAATGTTGCTTCCAGCAATCAACCTATATGTCACCTTGATTTCATGGCAACGGAGAGCTGGGTCTACTCTGATCGTGATGCAGATGTTTCCCTCTGTGCTGGTCCCATCAACAAACACTCATTCCCATGGCTTGGCTATGTCTGCTGCCATGTCAGCATAACACATATTCATCCAGGTGTTACTACACCCTACCACCCCTTCCATGAGATGTGCAATTTTCATAAACTGGACTTATTAATACTCAGAGAACACAATCAAAATCATGCTGGATGAAGAATGTGTTTTGGAGTCAAGATGACCTAGGGACATATTCAGAGTCATAAGTTCAGAAAGGATTAGGTGAGAATACCCAATATTGATGGGTTTGTGCTAATCCTTTTGCCACTCCAGGCTCTTTGTATTTCTGAATAGAAGAAAAGACAAACTGCCCAGAGACCATCCCTCAATCTTATCCTATGGAGTTCTTCCCTGTACACTCTATCTGACCAAACATTAAGAGATTGTTCTGTGTGTTTTGTCATTCCAGAGTTAAAGCACTCAGCCTATTTAGGACCCTTTTGTCAGTCCTGTGGGAAAACTATTATGGCTTTTTAAAAATGATATAAAATATATATTAATTTTTTTTTTATTTGTAAAAGGTTAACAATAAATATAAACTTACTTAGTTTTAGTTTTAGGGCATGGTTTGTTGCACATTGTGCCCTCAACTGCCATTCCCCCATGCTAGCCTCAGACACAGGCCCTTTCCACAACTTACCTTTTTTTGGCGCTGAGGTGCGGGGATCGCGCAAGCAGCCTCCAGCAAGAGGCTCTCACATCCTTGCTGCTTTAGCTCCACATGAGCTGCCTGCTCCCGAGCAGGCAGCGCGAGAGCCCTGCCTCTTCATTCCATAGCGCAGCCTGGGAGTTTCCCAGGCTGTGCTGGGGCAGGAAGTGCAACCACCATGGCTCCGGAGGCTCCGCATGCATGGCAAGTGCGTGCAGGGCCCTGGAGCAATGCGCAATCACACATCATTTTTGGCTGAAAGCTGAAAATGAAAAAGTGCGTGAGCGGTACCTACCCTACCTTGGAGCATCACAAGATTGTGATGACTGTGTTGTGCATATCGCTCCTCACAATTGTGCA
This sequence comes from Iguana delicatissima, assembly GCA_948472985.1. NCBI lineage: Eukaryota > Metazoa > Chordata > Lepidosauria > Squamata > Iguanidae > Iguana > Iguana delicatissima. The sequence continues at coordinate 404,796 of CAOKZL010000539.1, read as the reverse complement.
ATGCTCCAGGCACCCTTTCGCATGGCAAATGTCATGCAAAAAGGGTCACAGTCTGAGCCACTCTGTTGTGACACCTTCTACAGGACTGGCAACTATCACCCTTTCCACCCAATCTCACTGCATCCAATCATTCTCAGCTCACTTTCTGATAGCCTTGTATGTTTTCTACGAGTGCCTGATTTCTTATGTTTGTCAATTCAAATAAAATACTTTGTTAACTTTAACTAGAATCCTCTCTACAGTTAGTAATGGTATACATCAGTGAAAAGATCCTGCTGACACCTTCCTCTCTCATGAGTCTTTGGAGTTATAATTTCCCCAAATTCTAAGGAACACTAGCATTGTGGGTGGAGATCAGCATCCTCCAACCGTTAGGTAACACAGGATGTCAGATGTTCTCAACAATGTCAGGAGTGTTGGACACTTCTTTTTATAAAGAGGCTTCTTGACTTCAACAGTTACATGGCAGCAGGGTACAACCCAGTTATCTCCATGCAGGGAATAACAGAATTATAGACTTGGTGCAGAACACAAGGATCCCCTAGATCAGCCTACTTCCAATACAGAAATCTATACCTAAAGAATCCCTGACGTATGGCCACCTAAAAACCCTGATTAAAAAACTAAAATGTAGGAGATTCCACTGTCCTCCAAAACAGCCCGTTCCAATGTCAAACTATTCTTACCATACTAAAGCTCTTCCTACTCTTTAGTTTGAATTTTTTTGTACATAATTTGAATCCATTAGTTTGAGACTTTGGGTTCTAGTCTCTAAAGCAGCAGAAAACAAGCTTGTTCTAAGATAAGAACATTTGAAAATGATTAGGATCTTGCCTCTCAGTCTCCTCCAAACTGAGCGTACTCAGATTCCTCAACCGTTCCACAGAAGGCCTGATGTTCAAACCCTTTGCCATTTTGATCTTCATCCTCTGCACTTGTTCCACTTATTAGCCCATGTTTACTTTGTGGTCCTGTTACCATACCATAGACGCGCTCCCTTCTGTATTATGTGCTATTTTCAAAATTGGGCATATAAATGGCTGAAAAACATGTTTGAACCCACATTGGCTGCAAGCATGCTGCCCTCCGACGTGGTCAGGTCATACATTCAGGGATGATTAGGTGGGAAAGGCCAGTTCTAATGGGCTCGGGACAATCCTTTCAAGACTGCGGGCTACAAGCACTCCCAAGAGCAACGGAATGAAAAAGTCCAGGTGAAACAATCAGGGACTCTACTGTGATCTTATCCTACAGCAATGTTTCCTAGACCCCCTGCCCAACCAAACATTAAGAGATTGTCATGACTCCCATCAATGTTTCATCACACAGAGTTAGGAAAATCAGCCTATTCTAGACTCCTTCCTCAACCCCATGAGAAAGCAATTGCTGCTTTGTCCACATATCCTCCTTCAGGGTAGGAGATAGTGTATAAAAATCCCAAATTCAGCTCCAGAAACTTGTAGTACATTGGGCATGTTATGCTGCACATGGTATTCTGGACTCTCATTCCTTTGTGCTACCTTCAGACAGCTATCTGACCACTGCACTTTGAGTTTCTGCTTCAGAACTGGTAACTATTACCCTGGCAACCCAACCTCTCTCTCTCTATCCAACCTTTCCAATAGTTTCTATGGTTCTTAACTGTCTGATTTCTTGTGTGTTTGCCAATTCAAATCAAATACTTCGTTCAACTTTAACTGGAGTCCCCTCTACAGTTAGTACTGATATATGTAGGTGAAAAGAACCTATTGTTACCCTCGTCTTGTAGGGCTCCTTTGAGCTATATTTTCTGCAAATTCTAAGGAGACTCTGGCATTGCAGATGGACCCTGATGTTCCCCACCTCTTGAGGTAACAGTCCACTAAGACCTTTCGAACTTTTTACAGTTCACATATTACAGTTAATTGGGATTACACTCTTTGTTTTTTTCCCCTACCTATATGAAGACTCTTGAATTTATCACAGTTGAAATTCATTTTATTTTGGCTTAGGTTTCCAGCCTGTTGAAACAATCCTGAATCCTGATTTTGTATTAGCTGCCTCACCCACTTTGGTTACATCTGAAAATTTGATGAGCATTCTCTCATTTACCAACTACAAATCCAGATTAAGAGCAGCATCTAGTAACTCAAATTTTACCAGCTCCTCTGTGAGAATCTCACTGGGGACATTTCTGAAGTCTTGTTAAAGTGAAACATTCCCCCAATCTATGAAATATGCAATTCTGTCCAAAGAAGAAATAAGATTATTCTGTCATGATTTGTTTCAGAGAAATCCATGCTGGATCTTAGGCCATTTCTGCACTACACTGTTATAGTGCTATTATTCCACTTTCAGCATCCTACGGATTTCTGGGGCTTGCAGTTTAGGGAGGGCCTTTGGAATTTTCAGCCAGAGAGCTGTTTGGCCTCAGTAAACTACAAACCCCAGAATTCCACATGAGGTTGAGAGTGGAATAATAGCCCTGTAACAGTGTAGTGCAGAAATGGCCTTAGTGATCACAGCATTCTTTTCTAAGTGATCACACTGCAGCATAGAAATGTTTAAGGGCATTAATCCATAATAAAAGTGAAACAGTTTGGACAAGTTAAAACAAGAACAACAAAAGAAAGTTCAGCATATTACATATGGTGTGTGACCCCTGGAAAATCAGTTTTCAAAGGTCTGCAGGAATGCAAAGCTTTTTAACTGTTTGCAGAAAGATAGTAAGAAGAGTCCCAGTCTAAGTTCTGTTAAGAAGAGTTCCAGAGATTGGGGGTAGACACTAAAAAGGGTCTCTCCTATCTTCCCATCAAATGCACCTGTGAAGGTGTGAGACAGAGAGCACACCCTCCCAAGAAGATCTCAAAACATTTAACAAAGTGTTCTGAAATCTATCCTGGTATCAGATATAAGCTGACCCCTTGGTATCTCACCAAAAGTAGTTACCTGGATCCACCACCACCACGCCGTAAAGATGGGAACACAATTTTCTTGCCTATAGTTGCAGGGGCCTCAAATATTCTCCAATAATTCTCAAAGGTTATAAACAGAAACTCTGAGATTTTGTCTGTGTGATTCTTCATCACCCCTGGATGCCCTTCATCTGACCCTGAAAACTTGAAATCAATTGAAGTAGCAAAGTGTTTCTGCACCACTCTTTATCCACTTTGGTCTGCAGCCCCCTCATAATATCATTTGTTCTATTTTCACCCAGCTGAACATTATTTTTTTCCTTTTGGGAGAAGACAGAGGCAAAGGTAGGTGTCAAGCAGTTCTGCCTTGTCTCTGTCACCCATTAACATTTTTCCATCTCCTCCACACAGCAGACCTAGCACTTCAGTAGCTGAACATATTAATTTGGTTAGTGCAAACGTGGGCGAGATTCATGTCATTTCATTTCTGAAGAGCATGTCAACATTTGCAAATCAAGTATTCAAGAAGGAAAGAACTTGAGATTGGGGAAAAAACTCAGTTCAGGAGAAAGTGAAGCTGACAGGTTCTTCTATCACTAACTGTAAACTGCTGTATGTGCATTTACTGACGTAGAAAGAAAAAAGTTGGGTTGTGTTTCTGAAGACTTCCTTGAATATTTGTTCACTAACTTCTTCCATGAGGTAGAAGAACTCACAAACAGGTTGTCAGAAGCGGACAGGGAGATGGTGGAAGCCAGTATTCCTTCTGCCAGAAGCAAGTGGCAGTGATATAGAATATGGACCTTTCTTCACCTTACCTTGCTCTGTCGTTGTCCAGGCATCATCCTAGCAGCGTCTCTGCTGGGACTGTAGTGTGTCCCCAGGGCTCCCCTCTGCATCCAACTGGCTGTCTGTGGAAAGGAGTGCAAGGGAGACATCCCTTCCTTCACACAGCATCCAGCCTTCTCCCTATGCTACAGTGAGAAGGAAGTGTGTGATCCCGCTTTTGGCCCTTCTGCATGGCCAGCTGTGATGGAAGGTTTACATGATTGGGGGTCATTGATGGAGTCTTTTTGGCAATTATATTCTCCTCACAATTGCACCAGCTGGTGATGGAAGAAGAGCGGGACCACCAACGATAGTGGTCCTGCTCCTCTCGTGCCCCCATGTCGGGATCCCATTGTCCAGTGAAAAGGGCATGTGCAAGTGGGACAGGGTGTCTTTTTTGTTGGTCATCCAAGTGCTATCATCAAAGATCAACTATGAAATGACTATGTCGGTGGCCAGAGGCAAGGACCTCCTTATCAACCAGTTCCACGCTTCATTATTTCTCACTTTTGTCATCAAGTGCCAGGAAACTGTAGGGCCCATATGACACTTTCCTCCTAGAATCATAGAATCATAGAGCTGGAAGAGACCACGGGGCCATCCAGTCCAACTCCCTGCTGTGCATGAACCCACATGAAAGCACTCCCAACAGAAGGTCATCTAGCCTCTGCTTGAAAACTTCCACAGAAGGAGACTCCACCACACTCTGAGGCAACATATTCCACTGCTGGACAGCTCTGACAGTCAGGAAGTTCTTCCTGAGGTTCAGGTAGAATCTGAAGTGGAGAATCCTAGAGAAGAGTTTTCCTTACAACCTATCAATAATATAAATAACCACATCCTAACATCACAGCAGTCACAAGGAGGTTCTGCAGATCATTGGTAGAGTACAACTTTAGCATGAAGAAAACCTCTAGTTTCCTAGAGAGCAAAAATCAAGCAGAGTGGAGTTTGGCTATGGGGACCATGACTGTCCTAAAACATTTTGCTTCTTCGTGTGGGGCAGCAAAGGGCACATTTATACACCTCTCACCATTCCAAGGGCAATTCTAGCAACACTGCATTACCAAGGATTCAACTGGGGAATTTGCTACCATTAAAGGTAGTGTTGACCACCAAATTGGATAAGTTTAAAAGAAGATTGGATAAATTCATTGAGGATCATGCTATTAAAAGCTACTAATTATGGTGGCTCTATGTTCTGTCCAGTGTCAGAGGCATTCTGCCTTTGTGTTGTTCTATAGCATAAACAGAAAGGGGCTATTTTTGTCAGTTCTTGTATATGGAATAGGGGACTAGAAAGGCATTTGGTTTGATCAAACAGAATTCTTCTAAAGTTCTAATGCAAGCTGTAGAGGCAGTAATACTTACTGGTTCCACACATGCCAAGCTCACACCACCACATTGCAGCAGCACATGCTGCTTCATTTTATTTGTATTATCCTTAATCAATATATCTACTATTAATCAACAAGCAAGTATTCAACCAATATGGCCAGTATCGGAGGAGAATGTGAAAGAACTCTAATTGAATTCTTACTCATCCATTAAGTTTCCTTTCCCAGCTATTATAATTTCTGGAAGAAAACAAAACAAAACAAGTGATGGGGGTGTGTGTATGTGTGTATTAGAGAGATCCTTTCCTCGTTCCTTGGGTGTTTTTGTCATGAAACATGGTATTCTATTAAGGAACGCTTCCTTTTCTATGGGGCCTCTCCATGGCATTTTAAACCCTGATTTTATAGCACTTGATTTCAAACCTAATATCCCAGTGTTCACTTTAAACCTGGACTTTACAGCATTAAATTTAAACCTTGATTCCCAACTCTGGATTAAAATTGAGTGCAGAGATAGATAGACAAGATCTTCTTTCCACAAAGCACTCTCTGTGAGTGGACAGAGTTGAGTATGAATGAGGATGGAGGAGGGTTTGACCACACGCATTCTTCTCATGTGCTTACTCCCACCCCCTGGAATTATAACACCTACATAGGGGTCTGAGAAGTTTGAAATCTACAACTCTACCTGTTGCTCTTTTTCTTCTCCCTCAGTCATTCCCTTCAATTCTGCTTCTGTATTAGTGCCTCTTCTCCTTTTCTCACAACCTGCACAGTTTTATTTTATTTTAGATAAGATAGACAGACAGACAGACAGACAGACAGACAGACAGATAGATAGATGGATGGATGTTCCCCTCTGTGCTAATCTGTTTTTAATGATGCTGGTCTTAGCTCTGTTTCCTGCTCATATGTTGCACTTCTGCTTTTTTTTTTTTTGTTCTCTGGTGCAATCTGTGTTTGGAGTTTGGGGACAGAAGGCAGTCACCTAAACATCTGATGCCAATTCAAATGTGCTGCATTTTTTTTCCACCCATGTATTAAAGACATCAACAAAATCAACTATAAAAATTAGACTCTTCTCTTCTTCTTTTTCTTCTTCTTCTCTTAACCCATCTCCTGAATTAGGCAGACATTAAAAGGCATGCATCAACCAGAGAAATCCTTAAATAAAAGGATGGGTGGGTTAAGCGTTTCCCATGCTTGGCAGCTGACTCTTTTTTGATAACCTACGTCTCTGCACAAATGCAGCCAGCCAGCTGTGGGCAGGCAGATTTGTGGAAATCAAAGAGCAGGGTTTGGCAAAAAGCTCCAGTGGGTTTGCCAAAATTGTCAAAGGAAGCATGTGGGTTTTCAAAAGGGTTACGTTTGGCTCCGTGTTCAGAGGTAACTTAGGTACCACCCTGCATATATAATTCTGGCACAGCTGGCACTGATAACAAGAATTCACTCTCTACTAGATCCTCGTTCCAGCTCAGTGAAGGCAGACGCTATAAAGCCATGTTGCCAGACTCATCTGGCATTGTGGATGTGAAACACAAAGGAAGAATATTGAGAACAAGTCCAGAAAAAAGGTCTAGAATGCTTCAAAGACCAGGGAAGGTGACTTCTTAGCTGGCACAGGGCAGAAGCAACAGGTGTGAAGTCAGAAACTGCAGTCAAAACCTCGTTGCAGAAAATGGCCAAGATCCTACACTGTGTTTTTGTAGGGTAAATCTACACTCATATGCTTACATGTTTGTACTGGTATACCTCCCTTCTGCTGAATACCAATGTCGTCCAACCAATAACATAGAAACTAGTTGGTTTGCTTATTGTCCCATTGCGCAGTGGCAAATGGACAGGGTTGCTTTGATCAGTCCTAGTGAATAAAGTGATACATTCAAACTTCTGACAAGTAGTTATGCCCTCTCTAAAAAAATGTATAACTGAATGGCTGGAACATCGTTGGTTAGTCCCAGCTAGAGTAAACCTACTGAATTGGTTGTTGAATGGTGAGTCGATGCATAGATAAATCAAATTAGTCCAATAGGTCTGCTGTATTTGAGAAGAGCCAGCTAAAACACTGGGAGTTCAGAGACAGAATTCCCATCCTGTCATGGAAAACCACTAGTTGACCTTGAGTAAGTCACAATCTCTCAGCCTCAGTGGAAAGTAAGGACAAACACCCTCCAAACAAATTTTGCCATGACAACCACATGATAGGGTTGCCTTAGGGCTGCCTTAAGACCTTAAGGGTCACCTTAGGGTCAAGTCAGAAATGACTTGAAAACACAGAGTAACAAAAAAACAAACAAAAAACCCCCCCTCTGCTTTAGACTTAAATAGGATTTAGGATCCATGTGATGTGATGAAAGGGTTGCACTTGTATGTAACCACAGACTGAATACAACCATAGTGCAATGGGGGGTTGAACATACATCAGAGAACATTCATGGATGTATGGCACCATGGAAATTTTGGTCCATGCCATCACCCCTCTTGATATTTGAATTTGGATGAATCTTTGGATGAATCTTTGGAATATATATTTTGATGAATCTTTGTAGCAACTCCTTTCTCAGCTTAGCTCATGAGTGATTTTTTTCCTTGGTTTTTGGACTACCTGAACCAGACTTCAGCTTATAACTGTCATGCCTGTGTCCCAGGATCCAGACAGGATCCTTCCCAGCAGCCACACCCTAGAGACATGAGAAGAACAGTGCTCATGGCAACCAATGTAGGTGGAAAAGGGAGAGCCCAGGAATCTGGCAGCATTTATATAAGAAGGACTTGTTAATTAGACCACAGCTGGGTAGGACGCTGAACCTATATAGCAAGAAGCCAGAATGGGAGGAAGCTGTTGGAGCCAACTGCTTCTATCAGTGGTAGCAGCCCAGCTGACTCCTGTATTCCTTGCTCAAGTTCCTTGAACCTCTGGTCTTTGTCTGGACTACAGATTTTGCCCTTGGACACCCTCTTTCTGGACTCACAGTAAATTTGGACTTGGTTTTCCTAAACCTACTAAGAATTTGGACTGACCGAGACAAACTTTGCCACATAGCTCCTACTAAGAGCCTGATTATACAGCTGGGCCCTTTCCGCATGGCATTTTCCATGCAAAAGGGCACTTGGAGCATCACATGATTGTGAGGAGTGATCTGCACGATGCACTCACAATTGTGCGATGTTCCAGGGGCTGGCAGGCGCTGATCACACATCTTTTCATTTTTGGCTAGAAGCCAAAAATGGTGCACAATCACGTATTGCTCCCGGGCCCCACGTGCACTTACCTGGCATGCGGAGCCTCTGGAGCCAGGCCAGTCATGCTTCCTGCCCCAGTGCAGCCTGGGGAACTCCCAGGCTGTGCTGCAGAAGGAAGAGGCAGGGCTCTCATACGAGTAGGCAGCTCATGTGGAGCTGAAGGACCCCGGATGTGAGAGCCTCTTGCCAGAGGCTGCTTGCACGATCCCCAACCCCAGCGCTGGAAGACGGTAAGGTACAGAAAGGGTCCTGGAGGCCTTGGTGGGCTGCCAGCATAGGATAGCAATCCTAAGTAAGTTCTAAGTGTGTTCTAGTTTTCCCTTACCAGTTCCTGTTGACTGTAGGTATGTTCTCCTAAGGACTTGATGTCCTTATTAGGACAGCAGATGTGATCCAATGAGTATTATGTAAAGCCCTCCAGTCTTCAGACAGTTCATCATCTCTGGTTTAACTGGTGATGCAAGAAATGTCCCTGCATGGAAAAACATCTGCTTCACTACAAAACTTCGCCACCCTTGCCCCCACTGTTGTTCCCTATTGTCCTCTGGAAATACAGAAGTTGGCCATTTCTGGCAGTTTCCATTAGTTTCAACATGCTTTAGATGAGAACTTTGTACAGCAAAGCAGATGTGGTGCTGTTGGAGGAAACAGTACCTAAAGAAAATAAATTGCAAACAGCAACTTTCCGAGTCTTCACCTGACGGAGGAAGAAAAATGAAGGAAAGCGTAATGTTCATCCTCTTTAATTTATCTTCCTCATCATCTAACCCCTGCAGAGAGGAGTAAAGGATGCTTCACCTCCTGTCTCCAATTTCCCAGTGCCCAGTAACTACCAGGAATTATTTCCTGACTGATCAGTAAGGTGTCGGTTGATACATTAGTGTGAAAGCCTGGATGTGTTTTGACAATAAGTCAATGATTCTTTTTGACATGACTTTAATAGGACCAACAAGGTGATTGTGGGATGATACTTTTTAATGGGATATAGATATAAATGACCCAAGTTTTATGACAAAGGTCAGAGATATTGATGATTAGTGTAAGGGAGATAATTTGGCTGGCGTGGTAGGAGGCAACCTGCATGATTTATGAATGATGGTTGTCTTTTCCTTTCTCTTTCTCTTTCCCCCTTTTTTTTTCTTCAGAGGATAGAGTCGGACAAACAGTTTTGACTTCATGGGGTGCCTGGATGTTTACAGTCTGCTGTGCACCAGAAATCATCCCATAATGGGAGAACAAATAAAATGGGCTTATAGGGGATAAGAATTGTAGAATCATAGAGTTGGAAGGGACTTCATGACCATCTATTCCAACTTTTTGCTCAGTGCAGGAACTCCAGAAAGAACATCTCCAGTAGGCGGCTGTCCAGCTTGTGTGTGAAGATATCTATAAAAAGAGACCCATTGCTTTTAGGTAATTAGTTGCACTATGGAACCACTCTTATCAAGAAGTTCCTTCTAGAGTTATCAAAATCTTCTCTTCTTAAAACTGTTAGACTTGATCCTATCCTCTGGGGCAGCAGAGAAGAAACTTACACACTCCTCTCTGTGACAGCTGTTTAGATATTAAAAGACTTGCAGTCATGTTGACCTTCAGGGCCTTTCCATACTACACTGTTCTAGTGCTATTATTCCCCTTTCAACATCAAATGGAATTCAGGGCCTTGTAGTCTCCTCAGGCCAAAGAGCTCTCTGGCTGAGAATCCTAAAGGCCCCTCCCTAAACTGCAAACCTCAGGATTCCATAGTATGTTGAAAGTGGAATAGTAGCACTAGAACAGTGTAGTGTGGAAATGGCCTCGGTCTCCTCTTCAAAGACTAAACACAACCAGCACAACCAGCACGTTTAATCTTTCATTATCATCCTTTTTGGTCTTCTCTAAACCCTCTCCAACTTGCCCAGATCCCTCTGAAAATGAGTTCCCAGAAAATTGGACTTTCTAGCCTAGTGCTGTCTACTCTGACTAGCAGTAGAACAAGCAGACAACAAGGGATGTAAATGCACAACTATTTCATTTTTGCATGTGGTGGATAGATAGTGATATTGGCCATCCCTCCACTGTTCTGAAGTATTCTGGAAGGATTGTTCTGAATAGAAAAACAGATGTTTTTTGTCCAAAAAAAAAAAAAAAAAACCCAAAACAAAACAAAATGAAACACTCTGTTTCCTATGCTGAAAAATATTTTCCTAAGCAGGAAAAAGATTTTTCTATGCAGAAAACATGACCATTTTATCTGTGCTGAAAAAGCACAGAATAAATTGGGAGAAAATTTCACTAGATTTGCACTGGTCTATTATTCTTCCCAACTGGATTTCATAACAGCCAGGAACCCTGTTTTAGTTTCTTTCCATCCTTAGGACCTTCCTTGGCAACTCTTTCATGTAGGGATAGGAAAAGCATGGCCTATATTTTACAGATATCTCAATTGCGTGATTTTATGGTCCTGATTATCACCGTTGCCGCTGCTACTAACAGGCCACACGAGTGAAAATCGTCAGTCCCATTACTACCTCACAATGGAATTTTCTTCTTAATTTCATTCTAATAGAAAAGGATAAATAATCAAATTTCCCCCTGTTGTGAAAAAGGTCTCAAAAATGAAGTTTTCAAGGACTACTCACATTTTGGATGTCTTATGTGTTGTGCGGTGATTTGCTGCTCAGCAGACGCCATGATATCTGCAATATTGTTTTATGTGCAGAAAGCATGATTTCTTATTTAGGAAATTTTCTTACTACATAGAAAATAGCTTTTTTCCTGCTGCAAACAGCAGGACAAAGTTCATGCAGGATAATTCTCAAATGCCAAAAATTCTTATTTTTCAGCATTCTGTTCATCATTTGGGAAACTGTTCTATATCCGTGCTTTGAATATTTGCAAATATAAGCCAAGATCTTGCACTGGAAGACATGATTATGTTAACAGAGCTCTATTGTCATAGCTATGTCTGCTGATTCTACCCTGCAAAATCCTAATTCTTAAGCTAGACATCACCACAACTGAAGGGTTTCTGAGTTATAGTTTTCCAGTGTGCCAATTTACAGGCCCTCAGAATCCCTCTGGTTGGGATGCTGCCCAGCTTAAGGGGTAAATTTTGGGAAAAATATTTGATCATTAACAACCATAAACATGAATCTTTAATGTTATGGGATTGTAAGTACAGTTTATGATCTCACGAACATTGAACAGAATGCCAGTCTCACAGAAATCAAAGATATCTTTTCCCATACTGTTTCCTTCTGAATGAGAAGGAGATGGTGTTACCCTGTTTACTAGGGGTCCCATGAGGGACTCCAAACGTGCTCAAATATTGGTGGGGAAAACTATCTCAGAGCACAAGTTAGCAAAACAAGAGGCAGGGCAACACAGCGCAATCTTTAACCCAATGTCTACGGGGTCAGGCCACGCCAAGAAGCACACCAGATGTGAAATAATAACTTTGAATTTTTATTAAATACAGGCAAACAGTGTATGCAACACACTTAACATAAGTAATTATAGAAAATAAAGGTAGTAGTGGTATAGAGGAACTTTTGAGAGGGATTTGTTGAATTGGGTGATACTACACATGTCCGAAGCCCTGGGTAGATTACTGCGGAGGCCCGTAATTGCACAGTCTCAGACAGAGACCGAGGGGAAAGCTCGGCGGACAAAATGGCAGCAAGGCGGGGTGGAAGTTCAGAGCGATCTGAGGAAGCTCTCGGAACTGGGGGGTTTTATAGGGAAAATATGACTGTGGGCTAGTCTGTACTTGGGAGAGAACAATGAGGTTTGGGCGCAAGACAATGTCTCCGAAAGGTCAGAATTTATCATGATTGAGTCAGTTCCAAATCGACAATGGAATGGTCAGTATGCAGATGCAGCTTGCCTGGGTGGTTAAGCATTTAGCTCATCAAGTTCCCTGCTCGGGGAAGGGAGTTCTTTGTATTGGCATGCATCTTTAATGAGGTGTTTGTTTAGGGAGGTCTCCTAAAGCAAGATCTGGCTGAGTCTGGCTTGCCTAGGTGGAGAAAGGAATGTTTGGTAATTAAGGGCCGTGCCTAGTTCTGTGCTTGTTCGGGGGCCTCCCAAACACTTGGCTGAGGGTGGCAAAATGGGGCCGAATTGTGATATCAAAATGATATTTAATATCTTCCGAAGCCAGGCCAGTTCATGGTGATAACAATGGTCTACCATGAACACATGCATGGCTTTATGGTACAAGGGAATGCTGTGGCTCATTCATTCATGCATTCGTTCATTTAAAATATTTACAGCTTGTGCTATATCACAAGATATCAGGATGACATATGGATACAATCAATTCAAGGGGCTGTCTCTGAACCCAGGGAGAATTCTCTATGCCATGGGAGCACAGATTGTTCCACCAGAACATAAAACCAAGCTTTGAATGGGCAAGGTCACACATGTGTACAAGGGGACTCTGTTTTTGAACCTCTGGGCCCTAGCATCATATCTAGCCTTGTTTGTGAGCAGTAAATGTTTGTGAGATGTACACCTGTACATCTAAACAGCATCAGCATTCTGATACCACTCAGAGCAACATGGCTCTATTATTGTATGGAATCTTGTTATTTTCAGTTTAATGAGAATTTTAGAGATCTAATTTTGTGTAGTGATTTGAGTGCTGGACTAGGACTCAAGTGGACTGAGGTTCAAAGCCCTGCTCACCGTGGAAACCCACTTGGATCTTGGACAAGTCATACTCTCTCAGTCTGAAATAAGGGAAATATAATATTTCCTTTGAACAAATCCTTACAAGAAAATCCTGTGTAGGGTTACCTTAAGGTTACCATAATTTTGAAATGACTCGAAGTCATACAACAACAAACCATTTAGAATTCTCTGTGGGGGACTCTAAAGCCTGCCCAAACTGGAAATCCCAGGATTCTGTAGGATGAAACCACGGCAGCTGAAGTGATACCAAAATACTATACAGTGGCCTCCCCACATTAATGGGGTTTTTGGGTACAGAACCCGAGTGAAAGTGGAAAAAGGTGAATAACCCCCCTGTGATCCCCTTCCTATTCCCTTGCCTCTGGTCCAGGCACTCCAGTGGAGGCTGGAGGAGGAAAAAAGACAAGGACTTACTGGTACTTTCTCATCACAAGGAAGATCAGAGCACTGAGATCTGCAGTTCTAGATACTTCAGGTCACTATCTTGAGAAAGGCGGTTCCTCCCACAGGTGGAGGTAGGAGCAAAAAGAACATCTGACTAATCAGCGGCCATTACACAGCAGAACATGCAGCGATGTGACAGAGGACACACCTCCAGCAGTGAAGGAGGGGCTTTGTCACCCAAAAGGGAAAAAAATCTATATTTTATACATAAGCCTTGCAAGAATGCAAGGGAATGGGAGGAAGAGAACGGCAGGGAGGCAAGCATGTGCCTCATGAATTATCAAATTGGTGAAGATCAGCACCAGAAATGTGGTGGGAGGACTGTCATTGAACTGTGTGCAAAGAGTTTCAGTTTAAGGCTTGCTGTAGGGCCTGTAAAGTGAAGGAACATGTTCATCTTATACTTGCTTATCCAGCACCACACAAAAATCTAACTGAACAAAAATGTAAAATCAACCTCACCTAAGCAGATTTTCATGCAAATTCATGTTGCCCATTTTGAAAATCCTGATACAGTATCCGGGAGCAGAAGTGCCTTTGGACTGAAGGCAAGCCAGGAATGAATTTTCAGGAAAGACCCTTCACCCAGGTTGAGCATCCCTCAAGAAAATTGCCACCTGAACAACTCATGTGCGTCCACCCTGATCAGCTGCAGAAGCATTCATTTCCAGCTTTAAACAAACAAACAACAACAAAAAAGGGGGGAGAGAATGAAGGGTGACACAATCAACCTGATAAAGTAATGTATTAGATGAATAATGTATTGCTGGAGGGTTTCCGACTGCATTGCCTTCTACACAACCGTCATTCCTAATGTTTACTTAAACGCTAGCTCTTGACAAAACACTTAGAATCACTTAGCATCTTGTCCCTAAGCAGTTTGAATTAGAAAATCTGGACTGCTTAATTTTATTGTGCTAAAGGCATTAAGTAAGATTTAGATGGGGTGGGGGAGGAGGGATGTTCTTGGACTGCAGAACACTGTGAACATTTTTTTTAAAAAAAACAGCCACAACAACATCTTCTTAATTGGAAAGCAACTTTTAAACCCATGACTTCCCTGTACCACCAAGAGTTGTAGCAATTTAAATATATATTATGGAAACTTTTTATCTGGGAACAATTGCTTTGATCTCTAGAACCTGTCTCTTTGCTGTCCTGTTTTATACGTTTTGCCGGTTCCTTTACTGGTCAAACTGAATTAAATGTTACAAAAGCTTCAGTCTTCGGCCCTTTCATCAAGGCAGCCTAAAGGGATATAAAAGAAAAGAATTTTCTTCTCTGGCTGGAATCCAGTTACTAATGGTGTTAAAATGCCACCTTATTGCATTTAAGTCAGCAGATAGGTCAAGTAGACAAACCGATTGGAGGGGATGTTTAAATAAACACTCTATTTAGCCTGAGTATTCCGTTTTCCTCGCCCACCAATCCTGCCTATCGAGAGCGGTGACACTTTTTCAATGATATGACAGAATCTTGGCACAGGCAATGATTGTCAAGGCTGAATATCTTGCTGGCTGAATACCTTGCCAGGTAAATAAATAGTTGGTTCTCAATTTAAAAATCTAGGGATTATCTCTTTTGAGATTTATTTATTTATTTAGATGTTTCTGCCCTGCCCTATATTAAAAAAGGTCTCAGATGTTACCCTGTTTCTCGGGGGTCCTGGGAAGGATACCCAAATAACCAAATATTAACACAAAACTGGGGAAATTAACTGGAGCAGACTCAAAGGCTAGCTGGAGGCAGTGTAACCCAGTAGGAACTTTTTGCCCTATGTATACAGCGTCAGACCAGTGAGCCAAACAACTTACAGAGTAAACCAATTAATGTTTTACTGAGAAGTAAACAAATAAGACAAACAATCACACCACTAACTAAATAAGAAATAGGAAAATGGAAATGGATTTTAGGGATAGGCAATACGACCTGATCACGTAGTCCTGAGCAGCTGAAGAAAATGAGACTTCCTCGGGAGCTCGCTATACAAACTGGCAGCAAGGTGGGGTGAAACTCAAAAAGCGGCTCCTCTCAACTATCAGAACTAGGGTTTTTTATAACAAAATTGTGCCTGCGATCCATGTCATAAACTTTGAGAACAAAGTTAACTTTGAAATGCACCAAAAGGCTTAGAAGTGGATCAAAACATATCAATCATGCAGCCCATGTGCCAGTCAATGGGCACTTTTATGGTGTTGTTATGTATGGGTGCGAATCAGGTATCTTGTGAGATGAAAGGAATAAACCATCCAGATCCCGGAGCCACAACCAAGGCTTTGAAATGCCCGCCTGAGAGAGGGGAAGTTGGAATTCCCGTCATTAAACGGCTGCTCCTTGTGTCTGTGTTTTTCTCAGGATCCTGGCAAACATATTAGCCAGGGTGCCCTGGAAAGGTCAAATTATTTGATACCACAAAGGGATATCTAGTGCTATCAAAGTTTATGCCTAAATCACAGTTACACAGAGCAATCTACAAATAACATTAAAATATCTGGTTAAACTGTTTAAAACAATAAAAAAAATCAGTGAACCAAAAACCCATCAGGTATGAAGATGAGTTAAAAACAGATTGAAAAGATTAAAAAGTTGTGCACATCAGTGTTTGATATGAGGCCCAAAAACTTTGGCCATTTCTGCACAATACTGTGTATAGTGCTATTATTCCACTTTCAATCTTGTGTGGAATTCTGGGGTTTGTCGTCTACTGAGGCCCAAGAGCTCTTTGGCTGAGAATTTTAAATGTTCGTCCCTAAACTGCAAACTCCAGGATTCCATAGGTTGTTGAAAGTGGAATAATAGAACTATAACCGTGTAGTGCAGAAATGTCCTTTGATGAACAGCAGTTTTCACTCGGCATCTGCAAATGAAATGAGTGTTGTTGCCAGTCGGCCTTCTAAGGGTTGGCCATTCCACAATTGGGGTGCCACAGTTGAGAAAGCCCTGTCCTATGTCCCAACACAATGCATTGACCTCCTTGCTGGGACACAGTGGAGGTCTCTTCCAGAAGACCTCAATCCACGGGCAGACACGTATAGCAAAAAAGACTTCCTCTGATTCTGATATCACAAGCCATTGAGGGCTTTAAATGTCATTCCAAGCACCTTGAATTCAGACCAAAAGTATATTGGCAGCCAGTGCAATTTTTTAAAGACTGACTTATATGCTGCCTGTGTAGCATTCCAGTCAGCAGTCAAGCCATTTCATTTCGCTCAAACTTCATACCAATACCAGCAACCTAACTTTGGAGCACACAAATCTTATATTTAGCACTCTTTATTTGTAAGATTAAAAACTTAACATCTTCATTTTCATTGGTTGTAAAATGTTGCCTTCAGTTGTAATGGAAATATTGAAGTTTAATTGTTTTACAGTGCAATTTTCCATGCCAGTCTGCTCAGAAGAAAGTCTGATTGGGTTTGCAGGACTTGCATCACATGCTGGGCTATAGGACTGCATCTTGAGATTTTTTTTTTATTTTTTTTGTCATATTGTAAACCTCTTTGATGCCATTCTTAAGGCTTAAAAGGTAGACAGAATTCTACAAATGTTCTTTAATTAATACTATATAAACTGCACCTAGGAACACATGAATCCGTCTAAGGCACTGTGTATTTTGTGTACCCATAATTCTATTTTATTTCCCAAATGATCTGATTTTTTTAACAACAACAACAATAACACCCCTATCAAAATTGGTATTTAAATGCCTATTTTGCCATTTGTAAAGTGCCAAGAATTGCATCCCAGCATTATGAGAACTGTGAAACCCAATGAATAGCTGAGCTCCTATCTGTATATTAATCCAAGAAGTGCAAATCAGGTAATTTCATTTATGGATTTGCAAAGATTGAATTCCTCAAGCATCCCTAATGGCCTACCCTTGCCTGCAAAACCATTTATTTCCTAGTCTATTCCGAACCTGTGCATATGATTGATTAGAATGTGCGCCATATACTCCATAATATATTTAGCTTGCATTCCAGATATCTTGGTAGTCCTTAGATTTTTTTTCTCCCTGAGCTTGCCAAATTCATAGTCATAGAATCATAAAGTTGGAAGAGACCCCATGGGCCATTGAATCCAAACCCATTCTGCCATGCAGGAATACACAATCGTAGCACTTCCAAAAGATAGCCCCCCAGCCTCTATTTCAAAACCTCCAAAGAAGGGGACTCCACTACACATCCAGGCAGTGTATTCCACTGCCAGACCACTCTCACCATCAGAAAATTCTCCCTAATGTTTAGGTGGAATCTAAACCCGAATGTTTGATCTGACATCTCTTACAATCAAGCCAAGCTTACGGATGTCTATTCACATACAAGAAAGTAATGGTCTAGAGCAGTGGTTCTCAACCTGTGGGTCCCCAGATGTTTGTGGACTTCAGCTCCCAGAAGCCCTGAGCATTGACCATAGTGGCTGGGGCTTCTGGGAGCTGAAGTCCACAAACATCTGGGGACCCACGGGTTGAGAACCACTGGTCTAGAGAGTTACCTGCACAATTTGGGGTCACAAGGCTAGCAGAATCACTCCCAGTGTAATGCGCAAACTGGATGTCTGACAGGGAATGGATGAAATGAGCCCAGTATATGAACCTGTCTTAGCAACCATTGAATTAACTTGAGTCACTTTTTAAAAACTATAGGCATTTCCACACTACACTGTTATAGTGCTATCAATTGTCTGATTCCTTTACGCCAAAGAGGAGCAACTGATCCCAGCTACACTTAAAATATTCCAGGCTAGATATCCTTCCTCAATTACTGTGTGGTGTCCCAGGGTAGATCCCAGGTTTCTTGCCAATAGTGGAATGAGCTATTTCTGTGGTTCTTACATTTATTTGCTATGCCAAAGTATGTTCTATCTGTGGTCCTACATTTGGAGATTGGTTGTACCTCAGTTGAACACACTGCACGGAAATGGACCTTAGAGTATTGTCTGAGATTTAGGCCATTACTGCACTACACTGATATAGTGCTAGTATTCCACTTTCAACATCCTGTGGAATCTTGCGGTTTGCAGTTGAGGGAGAGGCCTTTAGAATTCGCAGCCAGAGAGCTTGTTGGACCCAGTGAACTACAAACCCTAGAATCCCACAGGATGTTGAAAATGGAATAATAGCACTATAATAGTATAGGGCGGAAATGGACCAAGTTTTCTTCAAGACCCCCCCCCCCCATGTAGAGGATATTATAGGAGTCTAGTTGGGAGCTTACTAGAGCCCTATGTCCAGGTTGGAGCTGGGAAGGAAACTAAGGTTGACAAAAGTTATCTGAAGCTGCCCCCACACGGAAGTAGGCGAGGTTCTGAATTCTCCAGCGAGAGAGACAAATGAATGCCTTTAATAACAGCGAATGCAATTTTTTTATTTCATTACCGAGGTATTCCACTGAACTAAATTATTCTGTTAATGGTACTTGATCATTCAGTCTCTAGGTCTGGGATCATTTACTTTAAGGTTAGCACACAGTCACTGCTTAAAGTACTTAACAGTCAGTAGAATCAAAATCCTCTTTCTTTCTCTTTCGTTTGCTTTTATTAAGTACTCCAGCGCTAAGGCAGCTGAAGCTTGATAAGGGAGGTCAGCTCAGTTGGAGTACACTCATTGTTACATCTAAAACGATGCAAAGCAATGTTACATCTCTCTGCAAGCCATCCTTTGGCACCCAGAATGAAGCACAGCTGGCATTAACTGGGTCACCAGGGCCTCTTTGCTTCTTGATTCCCAATATCTCCTACAAAAGCAAAGAGGAAGAGATACTGGGAAGTTGGCCCATGGCTCTCCAACAGATTGACTTCTGAGCCTTCCCAAATACTCTGACTTTCTGCCCTCCCTGCATGTCCTTTGACCTCCTGTTCACTTTTCCACACATTGCTAGATACTGAATATTGTACGGTGTGTTTTTTATTGGGCTTCTATCATTTAGACTTTGTGACTTGTTTGTAATTTAACTAATTTTTCTTATTTGTTTTTTTTTCTCAAGTGCTGTCTCAATTAAATGCTGTCCTTATTTAAATTTTGTAAATCTTCATATAGCTTGCAGGTTTCATTTATTTCAAGTCTTGTTACTTTTAATGTAGCTGTATTTATAGTTGAGTTTCATTTGTCCAAGCCCTGTAACTTGTTTATAATTCCATTGTTGTTCTTGTCCAAGTGCTGCTCTTGTGTAAGTACTTTTCTTATTCCAGTTCTGAGAACTCTCATAGAGCTTGTATCCCTTATTTATTTCAGATCTGTATACACGATGTTATTATTTTACTGGTAACTTAAATTTCATCAACCAAATATTCCAAAAGATTTCAAGCAAATTATTATCTATAACCAACTGCAAATATAAGATGTTAGTAAATTACAGCACCACATTGGACATAGTCATACTAGACTAGAGGGACAATAAACTTTTCTAACACCTGTTGTACAAAATGTAGTTTATAATATACAAGTTACAGCACAAAAATAAATGGATAACTTTTCAAAGATTTTTTTTTAAAAAAACCAGTTAAATACTAATATTTTAAAATGCGCTATTTTAAAACAGTTTTTAAGGCTGTTCCAATGTGGTAATGATGATTAAAATGCAACACACGTCAATTAAAAGACCTTTTCTCGAAGCACAGTTAACTTTCAAAGAGCCTTTCCACCCTACATTGTTATAGTGTTATTACTCCACTTTCAATCTCCTGTGGAATTCTGGGATTTGTAGTTTCCTGAGACCAAAGAGCTCTCTGGATGAGAATTCTAAAGGCCCCTCCTTAAACTGCAAAGCCCAGGATTCAAAAGGGCGTTGAAAGTGAAACAATAGCACTACAACTGTGGAGTGCGGAAAGGCCCAAAGACCTGGATAACCACAAAGGTCTTCCCCTATCTATGAAGGGTTGGAGGGAAGGACAGCAGTTTCCTGTGGGCAGGAATTCCACAGCCTGGATAGGACAAATTAATGGAAGATGAAGCTAGTCAGAACGGATTGATGGATGTATGTATTAATCTATCTGTCCATCCACCCATCCCTTCTGATACCGAGCTGATATACCTCTGTGTATCATTTCTAGGGATGTAGCTCATCACCAAGTTTTGTCTCGAAGGAAACAATTAGTAATTTTAGCATTTTTTTTTTCCTGTTGAGAAAAAGCCTTCGGAATCACTCCGGTTTTTTAAAGCCTATTCTCACAACTTAAGACCTTTCCACCCTACACTGTTATAGTGCTATTATTATTCCACTTTCAACCTCCTATGGAATCCTGGGGTTTGTAGTTTAGAGAAGATCTTTTAGAATTTTCAGCCAGAGAGCTCTTTGACCTCAGTAAACTGCAAATCCCAGGATTCCACAGGATGTCGGAAGTAGAATAAGAGCACTATAATAATGTAGGGCAGAAACGCCTAAAGTCTGTGTAAAATCCACACTTGGTTGTTTTGTACAGAAAATAGCATTTCTTATATATAACTACGATTTTTTATACAGAAAAAGCTGTTTCCTGCAAAGAAAAAAGAAAGAAAGAAAAAAGCTGTATCTTGTTTAGATCGAGGGAAGTACTGGTACCACTCTACTCTGCTTTGGTTAGACCTCATCTTGAATACTGTGTCCAGTTCTGGGCACCCCAATTCAAGAAGGACCTGGTCAAGCTGGGGCAAGTCCAGAGGAGGGCGATCAAAATGGTGAGAGGCCTGGAAGACATGCCCTACGAGGATAGAGAGCTGGGTATGTTTAGTCTGCAGAAGAGAAGGTTAAGAGGGGACATGATAGCCATGTTTAAATATTTGAAGGGATGCCATGTAGAGGAAGGAGAGGGCTTGTTTTCTGCTGCTCCAGAGACCAGGACAAGGAGCAATGGATTCAAGCTGCAGGAAAGGAGATTCCACCTGAACCTCAGGAAGAACTTCCTGACGGTCAGGGCTGTCCGGCAGTGAAATAGGCTGCCTCAGTGGAGTGGAGTGGAGTGGAGTCTCCTTCCTTGGAGGATTTTAAGCAGAGGCTGGATGACCATCTGTCAGGAGTGCTTTGAGGGTGTTCCTGCATGGCAGGGGGTTGGACTGGATGGCCCGTGTGGTCTCTTCCAGCTCTACATTTCTATGATTCTATGATTCTATCTCAGTCACTCATGTGGGAATTTTACAGAGAATAAGTCCCCAATAGCATTTTCTGTACAGGACTCAGCATTTTCTGTACAAGAAATAATTGCATAGAAAAATGCTGTTCCTTGAGTAGAAAAAATTCACAAAACAACCCTGTGCAAATTTTGCGCAAAATAAGTGCAGAATGGTGAAGATTCTCATCAGCCCGCAATTCTTCTTGTTAGCATTTCTCAAGAATGTTTTCTGACGTTTTTACAAAATATTTTTTTTTATTCTTCCTCCCCTTAATCACTTACTCTGGAACATGAGAAGGTAGAAGGTGCTGTATCATAGAATCATAGACTTGGAGACTCCACCACACTCCATGGAGGCGGCAGCATATTCCACGGCTGGACAGCTCCAATCATCAGGAAGTTCCTCCTGAGGTTCAAGTGGAATCTCCTTTCCTGCACCTTGAATCCACTGTTCTTTGTCCTGGTCTCTGGAGTGGTAGAGAATAAGCCCGCTCCCTCCTCAACAGGACATCTCTTCAAATATTTAAAGATGTACTCACGTACTATTTCTGGGCTTTTTGTCCCCACACCTGTTCAGCAATTACAGAGCTATCAAGGCTAGCTTTAGCCCTTTGTCACCTAAATTGCAAACCCCAGGATTCCACAGGATGTTGAAAATGGAATAATAGCACTATAACAGTCTAGTATGGAAATGGCTTTGGATACTAGATACTTCTTAAGTCTGTTCCAGGAAGGTTCTGTTTATGTTGAAAACTGGGGCTCCTACGAAGCTAAGCAACTACAAATCTAGCTTCATTAGTAATTTAGATTTAAAAAGGGACCTATACACTTGAGACAATATGCCTAACAAAAAAGAAAGACAGAGAGAAAGGAAGGAAGGAAAATAATTGGTACATTTCTTGTCAAGCTGTTCATAAAGGAAAAATTGCAGGGTATAGCAAAAGTGGGAGACAGTGATTCTTTGCTGGGTAGGATGATGGTGCTTAAACAATGGACAATTGTTCATTGAGCTTTCCTGCAACCAGTTTGTTTTGGATGTGTGTGATTTGGTTTCCTCACATTTTCCCAGTTTGCTCAAAAGATATTTACCATGCAATTTAGAATCTTAGTTGGAAGTTTAAAAGAGTTACTGAACTGTTCCTTAAAATATGTAAAGATTGTGAACAGGATATTTTGGTTGCTGACAGCCACACGTGGCTTAGTACGCATGGACATTACTGTGAGACTGTGACTGTTAAAGAAATAAAGCAGAAGTTACTAGTCTCTCCATTACATATATTTTTTTAAAAAATGCAAAGACATATAACATACAGGCACAGCCAAAGGAAGCTGCACCTTCATGCTAGGCATAGTCCTATGGAATGGACATGCCTGAAATATTATAACATTTAGGTGTACACTTTAAAACACAAATGGCAAATCAGTCTAACACATATTTATTAAGCTCTGAGCTGATGTTATAGTCCAGAACGTGCAAAAGAAAATAGGCAACACTGTAATAGAATTTTCCCACTATTCACAGACGCTTCTCTTACATTTAGACCTGCAAAAGAACTGCACAAAGAAATGACATGTGATTCATTGTACACATGAGACTTATGAGCTAGGCAGATTTGTAGCCACTCTGAACCAGGAGATTATGAACTTTGGCAACATCGCCAGTCATTGTTAATTTAACAGGGCCTCAAGGTCTCCTCTCTTCCCCATGAATCCTCCTTCCAAAAGCTCACAGGTGTACCAGCCACTCCTCCCCTTCGCTGCCTTAGAAGTTGAATGGTTGCAGTTAAAGTTATGAATTAGTTTGGAGGGACGAAATGGAAGTAGTTCATTTTGGACTTCTGGCTATTCAAGCTGTTCTCCAACTTCATGGCTGTGTCTTCAGCTGGTTGGCTACAGATCTGGGCTGTCCTTTGCATGCCCTAGAGAAGAAAAGCAGGAATATGCCATGAGCCCTAGGACTGTGATGAGGACAGCATTAGTTTTGTCCCCTAGGTCTGGCATCTTTTGATAGTGTATTAGTCTATCCTACCACCCTAATTGCTGATAGGCCCTTCACCCCCCCATGCTTTGATACAGTTTAATTGGCATGAATATAAATTATACTTTCCTGTGGCTACATGGCCCCGCTGGCTAAGAGGAAAAGCTGGCTGAACGCATGCATTGCAAAATCAGGGCAGGAAAGACTTTGAGGCAGAGCCAGGTCATAGTCAGGAAATCACCAGGAAACTCCGGCAATAATGAACTTACAGTTAGCCTTCAATGACTAGATTCTTAGAAACAATAGCGTCTGTGATATTTCCACAGGAGAGCTGATCGTCTTTGTCCTTCTTCTTCTGACCAACAATTTTCCCCTTTTTTGTCTCCACACCTGTCCTGCAATTACAGAGCTTTCAAGGCTACCATTAGCCCTTTGTCAACTAAAGCTAAGGCCTTTAGCACATTCCAGACCCAACTGTCCACTCTGCAAACTCCACTGTTTACTCCTCCAGAGAGCTATTAACACCGTTGCCCTGCAGGCAGAAAAAGAGTATTTAAACCCCAGTTTTGGGCTAGCCAACTCGCAGTACACAGTGGTTGCTGGTCACCACTTTTCCATCCAATTCCCATTTGTGTACTGTCTTTGGACTCCTGGTGTGTGATGTGCAATTGCAACTCTGCCAATAAATGAGCAAGCTTACATTTTGGATCTCTAGAATGATTTTTCCCTGCGTTAGTACCAGTAGACGTAGGTGTAAGAGATCTCATAAAGTTACCCCCTCCACAGGCCTTTTCTCTGAGTAATATCCCCCACTGTTTCACAGGCGCACTTGCATTGCAGTTGGACCCCTAAGTCACCCACCTTTTGGAGTAACATAACAGCCAATGTAAGTTTGGGCTAGATACTTTGAGGCTGAGTGATAATTTGGTTGCTGTGAGCCACACATGCCAGAGTGATTTCTCAGATAGATTTCCCTACCATTCACTCTGTTTTGAGACATGTAGAATATCAGGAGAATTGACAAAGACAGAGCAGTTAAATAGATGGCCACACGGGAAGGTTAATATTGCTGAAGTATATCCCAGAAAGAAAGGGTTTTTCCATGGGATAGTGGGTTCTCTGATTTGCCTTGTAAGTTGAGGGGGGCAGTGAAATGGAAAGAACAACTTTTGCTGGCAACCCTGGACATGTGCCACTTTTAAGTGTTGGGGTTATTTGGCCAAGTTCAGTATTCCCTCTGTGACATTCTAGGCCTGGGGCAATTTATTAGATACAGATATAGACTGCCTGTATGGTTTTGGGCACCATGATTGAAAAAGGATATTGAAAGCTGGAACATGTCCAGAGGAGGGCAATAAAAATCCTGATGGGTTTGGAAGCCATGAAGCCCTCTGAGGAGAGGCTTAGAGAGGTGGGTATGTTTAACCTGATAAAAGGAAGGTTAAGAGGTGACATGATAGTTGTGTTTAAATCTTTGAAGGGATGTCATGTTACAGATGGAACAGGCTTGTTTTCTGCTCCTCCAGAGACTAGGATGTGGAGCAATGGATTGAAACAACTGGAAAAGAGATTTCACCTAAACATCAGGAAGAATTTCTCGATGGTAAGAACTGTTCAACAGAGAAATATGCTGCCTCAGAGTGTGGTGGAGTCACCTTCTTTGGAGGTTTTTAAACATAGGTTGCATGGCCATTTGCTGGGGGTGCTTTGAGTGTGTGCATGCCAGGCAGTTGGACTCGATGGCCATTGTGGTCTCTTCCATTATTCTATGGCAACTTATTAGATTAGATTTATAGTAGCATAATGGATAGCGTACCCATAGTTTAGTAGAGTGGGAGGTCTAATAGGACCTTATTGTGAGCATCAGTTCACTGTATCATAGAAATATGGAATCTAAAAATTGGAAGGGCCACAAGGAACCTATAGTCCAACTCTATGCCATTCCAGAATACACAACTAAAACACTCCTGAAAGATGCCCACCCTACCTCTATTTAATGATCTCCAAAGAAGGTCTATATTTGAAACACTCTGCAGATCACTTTAAATAGTTAATAAACTATGGCTCTAATTTAGCTTGCATTCCATCTTTTTCTTCCACACTGGTGTGTCAAAGTGTGTCACAGAGGTACATGCAGTCGCTGGTGGAGCTCACACTGCTACAGTGCAGACTATTTAACTGGAACCTTTTCCTGCCCCCACTGTATGGAATGTGTTAGCGGCAGGGGCTGTTAATTGTCAACCCACATATGACGTACACACATGTAAGTCCCAAGTTAAATTGCTGTTTCGGGGGGGGGGAATGTCCAAGACCTTAGCACTGCAATTCTTTGGCTGGGACCCATGAAATGCTTTCAGTAGTTGAAGTCAGAGGAAGTGACATGCCCTCCTTCTGTACTCCCCTGTTCACCCTGGAATTCTGACCTGTGGGGTGGAAATACCTTTAGCATACTACCATGGGAAGCTACACGTTGGGGAGAAGAAAGAGAAAGTCCTGAGCAAGACGTTGGATTTAGACTTTGGATTTCCTAGTTCCATGAAAGTAACCATCCCCTTCTTTTGTACCAGTTACAGTATTAATTACTGCTGCATGCTGAGCTGTTTGTCAAGTCTGCTGCCCTCCAAACACCCTCAGCTTTGCAAGGTGACAGGAGGTGGGAACATAAAACAACTTCAGATTGGATGGTTAGATGGAGTTGAGGATACGCTGGACATGTCTCCACAGGTATCACTGTGCTATGATGACATACTAGGGAGCTGCTCACTGAACCATGGTGCTCTTGTAATGTTCTTCTCTCTAGGCCAGCTGGGTATGCTCAGTTCTCCAATTTTCATGTGTTCTGCCTCCTGCTTGTAAGAAAGAATGTTGACTTTCTGAATGGATTATGCAGCAAGACGAATGATATCACCAGTTCCAGAGTACAGAAAGCAGAAGAATACGGAAATCCTAACAAGTTTAGAAGAAGAAAAAAAATACTTCTCCATTTTTACGGATCTTACTGAAAATCACTAGGATAAATATATGCATTAACTGTGTGCATGTTTATTTTGTAATGTGTGTATTTTCCTCCATTCTGTTTCTGGGCTATTCCATGGATTGGCTCTTCCCTGTATTCTGTTCTTTCTGATTTCTAGTTTAGCTAGGATAATTTCTAAAATACCTTCTGAACACTGGAACATGCACAGTGCCAGTTATTTTCCATCCCTTTCCCCACATTACTAGCAGCAGACTTTTGTTTGGTAACATCCCATCCCAGTACTCTTGATAAAATCAGACATTGTACTAAGATTCTTCTTAATGTAGAATAATATTAGTACAACACTATGCACATCCTATTTTATAGTGTTTGCCTGTCTGTCTGTCTGTCTGTCTGTCTGTCTGTCTGTCTGTCTGTCTATCTGTCTATCTACATTGTATTGTAGTGCTGTTCTTCTTCTGTGTCTTGAAGTCATTTCTGAGTTATGATGACACTAAGGTGACTCTATCATGGGGCTTTCTTGGGGAGATTTGTTCAGTTTTCCTCTGAGGCTGAGACAGTATGATTTGCCAGAGGTCACCCAGTGGGTTTCCATGGCTGAGTGGGTATTTGAATCCTGTTCTCCAGAGCCGTAGTCCAGTGTTCAAACCACTATGCCATATTTTATCTCTGTATTCTGCATTGTAGTGTAGGATAGGATAGGATAAATATGCCATACATCCAGAGTGGGATGGGGATTATTTGATGACACTGGGTAGAAGGAATCAAATATTTTTAAAAACTAGAGAAGTAGTGAGGACTTCATCTTTTCATTCTGCTCAGTTTTGTAACACTAATTCCCCTGGCTGATCAAAATGGCCATGAGCAACAAAACTCTGGGCAGATGGGACACCGTGACTTCCCTTAGAAGCACAATGAGAATATTTTCAAACATAACACCACACTATTCTAGTACAATATTAGATATCTTATGGAAGAGAAGAACAGTGGACAACTCTACCCAATGGAATGATCCCTTCCCGAATAATGCATCCCATCAGATCATGATGTCTTATCACTCAACCAATACACTGTGGGTGGAAAGGGATGGTTGAAGAAAGCTGTCACAGAGCCCTTATCAGCAAAAGTTCAAGCCACCTTCCAAATATTTTTAAATCTTTCAGCTACCTTCTCCAAACTTGGGAGGAGGAGTGAGATTTTGCATCTGAAACCCCCCTTGCTCTTTGAAAGTGCCAAAATTGCAAAATTGCCTCTCCCATGGCTGCTTCATTTGTTGTTGATGTGTGCCTTCAAGTCATTTTGGGGCCTGAGAGTGTGTGATGCACCCAAGGTCAAGTGAAGAATTTTTGACTCATTGGTTGCATAGATGAGTGGAGAGCCAAAGCCACATGCAGCCTAAGGTTGGCCCTCTAAATCCTCTTTGTACAATAATTTGCTTGAATCACGTGACTTTAAAGCCAACTCTGATCCAACAAGTGTATTGAATTCCCTTAACCTACTTTCTCTTTGCTTCTTTGGACAGCATAAGTTCCCTTGGCAAACATGTTTTTTTTTTAAGAAGAAGAAGAAAAAATATTGAAAGAAGAAGGGCCTGGAGAGGAAAGAATATGGTCCTGTTGAGTTTGGAGGCAGCCCTGCTGGGAAATGTCAAATCAAATTCTCCTGAAAGGAAGTGTTATTCAAAGTAATTTTAATCCAGCCAGACGGCTCATAAAAGCACACAGTTGAAGTCAAACAAAGAAAAAAAAGAGTCCCTTTCCATGATCTGTTTGCCCCTCTGGAAAGCAGTTGGAAAAGAGAAGAGCCACCTTATTTTTTTTAATCTTTTTTTTTTTTTTTTACAGTGAAATGGCACAGTTGTGGAATGAGCTGAAATTCCCCTCCTTTTCTAAAGCTTCTCTTTTTCTCTATTTCAATTCATGCAGACACAAACCTGGGCTGCAGACACAGAAGGGAGCAAAAGATGAATTTTAATATTTTGCCTTTCAAGTGGTTTAACCAGATCTTCTTTTCAAAGCATTCTTTGGGATGTCGCATTTGATCTTGCTCTCATGGTGTTCTAGTAAATCTGAATGACAAAGGAAAGAACTGGTTATCATGTGGAGGAGTCTCTGCTCCAAATGTCCCAACTGGCCAGTGACTGTCTCTATCAGCTGTTTTGTGTTGGGTCACAAATCTTCACTGATATTCTACATTAGCTGCTTAGTCAATGTCTGCGTAACTAAGTAACATCTCCTGGCCCAACTCTCCTTATAAGTCAGCAGCTGGATTAAGTGAAGAAGGTCCATTTAGCTCCCAATCAGGGCACAAGAAGGATGATGCTTCAATCTCTATCCTTCCAGCAAATGAGACAGTAACAACAAAGGTCTTGCTTCTGATTGTAACAACCTCACTTGCAGACAAGGGAGATGGAAATCTCATCCTCTTTGCAGCTTGAATGGAGGCTGAATGAAACTTCTTCAACTGATCTGACTGGTGGCTCTTAAGGTGAGCTGGGGTGGCATTTAGGTAGTTTTACAGTAAGACTACATAGTTGTACTCAGATCCATAACTCTAAGGGCCTTTCTGTACTACACTGTTATAGTGCTATTATTCCACTTTCAACATGCTGTGGAATCCTGGAGTTCATAGTTTAAGGAGAGGCATTTAGAATTCTCAGCCAAAGAGCTCATTGGCCTCAGTAAACTACAAAGCCCAGAATTCCACAGGATGTCGAAAGTGGAATAACAGCCCTGTAACAGTGTAGTGCAGAAATGCTCAAAGTAACAAATCCATAACTACAAATACTGGACCTCAAGGGGTTGCCCACCTTTTGGGGTAACAGTAGCCTCAGTTTAGTTATTTTGACTACTAAGGAGATTTTAGAGTAAGGAAGCAGAACAACTATAGCAAAACTGCACACAGAGTGAAAAACCCATTTGGCTGTCACAGGAATCTCATTTGCAATTCCGTGTAGTACTTTCCATGGCTGAGCAAGGCTTCAAACCATGATCTCTTAAAGTCAAACAATCAAATCACTACATCACAATACATCTTCACTTTTGTTGTTATTTACTGGTATCCTTTAGGTGATTAGCCAGCATCTGTGATGGGTTCTGGCTCCATCTCTTACCCAAATTAGGCTGTAATCCAGAGTTTAGAAATGTCACTTCTTTGGACTACATCTCTCAGGATCCACAACTAGCAAAGCCATTAACTATGTTGGCTAGAGGTTTCTGTGAGTTAGAGTTCATAAAGCCACTTGTCCAAGTTCTGCCCTGAATGCATACCAGTCTCCCATATTCAGCTGTTTGGGACTGCCCAAAGCAACTTAGAACCAAATCAACTCTGGCTCTACAGTCAGATTTGCTGTAGATTCATTCCAGGTACCAGAATTTCTGATTTCATGCACTGGAACTGGGAATACTTTCTCAAAGTTTATGGGGGCAGGGGAAGCTTGTGATTGGCCCCATCAGTTCTTAGAAAAGAAGGGATTCTAGCAATGGTTAATACTACACGTAGAGATAAATGAGGCTGCTGTTAGAACAAGCTCATATCTAGTGGTGGCTGGTTGCTTTCATGTAGGCTTCAGATTTTAGCCAAAATTTTACATGAGCTATCCTGGTTGCTGGACTTTTTTGGAAAGTGGTAGTTGATGGCTTTTTTGGTACTGGGCCAATAAAGCCATCCCAGTTTTAATTTTAGTTTTATAGGAATTTTCCAAGGTGCATAACTCTGTTCTCTAGGTTGGTGAGCTATTTCAATGTTCAGACTGAAACCTAGCGCAAATTCAGTGTCCCACTGGCATAGAAGCCACCAGCTACAACTACTCAAAGCACAACAATTCAAACAAAACACATATATTACCACACACACAAAAAAAGTATTTTGGACTGGCATCTCCATAAGTGGTCTTACACATGTATTGGACTGAATCATCCTGAATGCATCACAAAAGAAAAGGGACTATACGTTTCTGTACTTCTGGCTCATATTATGTTCCTTTACCATTCCTATCCATCCCCAAATCAACCAGATAAGTCTCACATTGCACTGAGGGTGAGAGCGTGGGTCATGCTGAAAAGAGGATACATGATAGAGTGATCAGGTTTACATAGCCTACTGTCACATCTCTATCACATGAAATAATCTGGCACAGGGTGCACATCACTCAACATTCTGGTCTTTTCCATGGAGACTGTCAAATGGTGACCTACCTCAGCAGTGATGCTAGTCATGCAGGTTCAAGTAACCATATATTTTGTCCTATCTACCACTTATCATCCTTGCTGCCCTTCTCTGAAACTGCTGCAACTTCTCTATATTCTTTTTAAAATGTGGTGCCAAGAACTGACTAGATGATACTTGACCAGTGCAGAATATAGAAAAGATGCTTCTCTAGTAAAGAAGGGTAAAGTAGTATTCATGTTCTTTGCTGCAGCATTGCACTGTTGGCTCATGTTCATCTTATGATCAACAATAATCTCAAGGTCATTTTCACATGTAGGACTGATGACATCTGCCATCCTATACCTGTTTTTGTGTGTGTGTGTGTGTGTGTGTGTGTGTGTGTGTGTGGCTTCAGTGTAGAATTTTGCATTTGTCTCTATTGTATATCATTTCATTAATTTCTGCCTGATTTTCTAGTTTATCAATGTCCCTTGGAATTCTGTTCCTGTGTTCCAATGTGTTAGCCACCTCTCCTAGTTTTGCACCATCTACAAATCTGATGAGAATTCCCTCCATCCCATCATATAAGTCATTGATAAAAATCTTGAAGATTAATGGGCCTAGGACAAAATGTCAAAGCACTCCACTCAAGACCCCCTTCCAGTTTTAAGTGCGGTCATTGATAATGACTCTCTGAGCCTAGTTTTCCAACCATTTATGAGTCCATCTGATGGTGTTTCTGTCCGTTTCATTTTTAATCAGTTTGCTAATAAAAAATATTATCTAGGATCTTATCAAATGCTTTGCTGAAATCTAAGTGAAAGCCATCCACAGCATTCCCACCATTTACTAAACTAGTGACCCAATGGGGAAAAAAAAGTATAAGGTTAGTTTGGCAGGATTTGTGGCTTCTTTAATCTTGTTGGATGTGACCTGTACTGGATTAACAATTCAACAGCTCTTCTCTCACAACCATCAGACTTTGGATCAGTTGCTCACTCCGGCATAGGACATTAAGCTGTGTTTGTTCACATCTTTTATTCTTTACAGTGAGTTTTTCTGTGGCTTCTATCCTGCCCCTCGTCTTCTCCTGTAAAGTTCACATCCTTGTGTTTAACACTTATTTCTGGACAGATGTTTGAGGTGTCATCTCCAATCCTCCAAAGATTTAGTTCAAAGCCCTCTTGATCAAATTTGCCATGTTTTTGCCAGTGACATTTTTCCTGGTCTTTTGAGGTGCAGCCCATCTGTAGCCATTAGCCCTTCATCTGAGAAGTGAAGATCATGGTCCCAGAAGACAAACTTCTCCCACCAACACCATATGTGTAGCCAGTCACTCACTCCACTATCTCTCCATCTTTATGTGTCCCTCTATCTTTCACTGGTAGAAGTGGTGAGAATACCACCTGCACATCTGAATCTTTCACCTGCAGTCCAGGGCTTCAGAGTCAGAAGTGATCTGGCCAAAAGTGTGTGTGTGTGTTTCCAAAATTGTTGGTGCCTACATGAATAAGGAGAAAGGGATAATGATCTCTGTTCTTGATTTCCTTCCAAAAATTTTCAGTGACATCTCAAATGTGCACACTTGAGAGCCAGCACATTTCCCATTTCATCTTGTCAGGCTGACACCATGGCCCCACTTTACTTCCGAGCAATGAGTCCACTGCCACCAGCACCTTTCTTTCCTTTTCTTGTGTGGTTAAGTGGAATTCTTCCTTGTCTTACTATGTCTGGCTGTTGGTCTCCTCTTTGATCACACTTACCACCTTTATCTTCACGAAGACTCTCTGTCTTTCATTTCTCTGAAGTGGTCTAAAAGAGTCTTTAATTTCATCTGAGAGAGAGAACACTTTTAAAATTCATCCAAATCCATTGGGGAGAAAACTACCAAAATTCTCAAGCCTTTTCATATCAGGTTGTCGCCTTCCAGAAGATTGACTCCAAGGGGAGTTTGTCAACAGCAATCCTCTTTTTCCTGTGTTGACTAAAACTATGTAGAATTCCTGAATGGTACCACTAATACCTGCAGATGTTGAAGATAAAACCTATGATTGTCTGCAATAGAAGCATTGTTCCACCACTGAGCTATGCTATCACCCAAAAAAATGTCTCTTCAGCCCCCCTTTTTAGAACAGGAAGGTTCATATTGTGTTGCCTCCTTTTGTCCTTTCTGAGCCACTGACAGCCAGCTTGGGTCAATCAGTTTCTG
Source organism: Iguana delicatissima (assembly GCA_948472985.1). Lineage (NCBI taxonomy): Eukaryota > Metazoa > Chordata > Lepidosauria > Squamata > Iguanidae > Iguana > Iguana delicatissima. The sequence goes on along the minus strand of CAOKZL010000539.1, from coordinate 371,975 downwards.
CAGAATATTTGGCTCATCAGTGCTGTGTCACAGAGCCAGCCAGGAGGACAATCAAGCCACCCCACTGCATTTCCCCCCCTGGTTTGGCTGTCCTGAGTTGGCTCCACAACTATGGAGGCATTGAAGCCATCCCTTGCCAGAGGACTCAACCTCTTTTTGCTGTTACCCATATGGCCAGAATGTAGCAACCAATTGGAATCAAAAAGATATAACGAGGGCTGCAACCCAGCTGGATTGGCTCTCCAATGCTAACCTTCCTTTATCAAACAGAGTCAGATGTTAGCCATGTGAAGGTCAGCTATCTCATTCCATTCCAGCTTCAGATTACTGCCTTCTGTACATTATCGCTCCAGTCTCTTCTGGGGCACATAAAGTTTGGCAATGAAAAAGTCAGAGAAGAAGGTCAGAGGGTTATTGTCATTGTCCAGAGCTGCACCAAATATATTTACTGCCCATTGGAGTTTTTGGGAGGGTCAAAATATTGTTCCTTGTTGTAACAATAGCATGACAGCTGCTTTCCACAGAGAACAGGTGGGTTTACATCAGAAAAGAAGCGATAAAAAAATAATCCATGAGGATTTCTTTGCTTTTCTTTTTAAGTCATCCTCTCAACTTGGAAAAAAAAAACTCGTACAAAAGACAAGGGAGCAGCAAGATTAATCACATATTTGGAATATTGTTCAAGGAATAATTTAGAAGAGAAATACATGTTTTGTTTTCTCCTGCATGGGAAATGTATACAGTTCTCCCTCACATCTGCGGGTTTCCCTTTCATGAATTTGATTATTCTTGGGGTGCCTGCTTGCTCCCCCATTCTCCCATTCATTTCCACCCAACCTGCTCCTACCATTTACCTTGCTCCCAGTGTGGACGCAGCCTGTGCAGGTGGCATGAAGGCCCAGGGAAGCTGATTGCAGGTTCCTGGCACTCATCACGCCACCCCACCACCACCGTGGGTATGGGCATGGCTTGCAGGGGCCACACGAAGGCCCAGGGGAGCCAATCACCAGTTCCCTGCCTCCCTGACCCTGCCTGGGTAGGTGCACTGGCTGGGCAGAAGTCTGTAGGGTGGGGCACCCTATTCGCAATTATTTGACATTCGCGAGGGATTTGTGTCCCTATCCCTCACAAATGTGGAGGGCCTTCTGTACTTTTTATGCACAGAAAAAAAAGTTCCCAGCATAGAAAATAGTGCATTTTTAAAAGAATATTTTTTTTCCTGCACATGAAATTGGGGCCTTTACATATTCCTTTATTTATTTAAATATTTATTTACCTTCCCATCATTTCTAATTTATGGTGACTGTAAGGAAAACCTATCACTTGGCAAGATTTGTTCAGAGGGGCTTTTCTCTTCCCCTTTGTCAGAGGCTGAGAGAATGCAACCTGCCCAAGGATACCCAGAAGGTTTCCATGGCTCAGCAGGGATTCAAACTCTGATCTGGTATTGCTGTCAGGCTGACTGGGCAGTAATTTTTTGGGTGCTACTTTTTCCACCCCTTTTTGAAGATGGTGGCACAGTGGTTAAATGCTGGTACTGCAGCCACAAGGTTGTGAGTTCAGTCCTGCTAAGCTCCAGGTTGACTCAGCTTTCTGTCCTTCCTCAGGCTGGTAAAAATGGGTACCCAGCTTGTTGAGGGCAATTAGCTAAAACACACATAAACCACTTAGAGAGCACTTAGCTGAAAAATGGTATAGAAATGCACATGCTATTGCTATTGCTCCACATGACATGAAACAAGCTTGTTTTCTGGTGCTTCAGAGACTGAAGCACAGAGCAGCGGCTTCAAGCTATAAAAAAAGAGATTCCACAAATATTAGGAAGAACTTCCTGACAGTAAGAACAGCTTGACAGTGAGATACACTGCCTCAGTGGTATGTGATGGAGTTTCCTTCCTTGGGGTTATTGAGAGAGTCTAGATGGCAATCTGTCAGAAGTGTTTTGATAGTGTCTTCCTTCATGGCAGAATGGGGTTGGATTGGATGGCCCTTCGGGTCTCTTCCAACTCTATGATTCTATGGTTCCAGAATCCTAGCCCAATGTTCAAACCACAACACAACACTGGCTCTCATACTACAGGATTAGTGCATCATGATTTTTCTTTAACAGCCATGGCTGCACCCTGTGGAATCCTGGGATTTTTAGTTTGTTGAGAATCCAGGATACCATTCTCTAAACTGCAAATTCCAGAATACCAATTATGGAAGAGACTTTCTCTTTTCCTTTCTCTGTTCCATATCCTCCCTTCCCCAGCTGCTTTCCGCCTTTACCTGGTGACTTCTCCTACACAGGTGTTGCAAATCCAAATAAGACTTTAGAAGCTCTTGAAGGTTAAATCCCTTGTGGAAAAAGACAGGGAGAAAAGAAGTAGTGAGTGATCAAAGGTTAGCACACTATCTCCTCTTGTTGCTTCTCTCCTCTAAAACTGGTCCCCCGCCCCGTATGTGCCATGCAATTAAGCTCTTAACTATAGGGATATTTGGTATCTATATTAAGCACAGTGCAGTAGGGGTAGAGCAAGATGAGCTAGTGGTAGAAACAGCAGTAATTGCTCTTGGTGCTTTTGTAAGGCTAAAAAAGGAGGAAACTTACATTTATTATCTTATGAAATCCATCTTAGGGTAAAAAGGAAGTTGATCTATACTTGGATAGAAGAGTGGCTAAAATCTGGCTGTCATGCATGGCTGTAGGCTAGCAACCATTATTGGAGTTGGAGCCCCATAGATCAGTGGTTCTCAACCTGTGGGTCCCCAGATGTTCATGGACTTCAGCTCCCAGAAGCCCTGAGCATTGACCATAGTGGCTGGGGCTTCTGGGAGCTGAAGTCCACGAACATCTGGGGACCCACAGGTTGAGAACCACTGCCATAGATGCTGCTTTCTCAGACAAAGTGAACAAAGATACTAATTAACTTCCTGAAGAATGGGGAACTGACTTCTGCAGGTAAGAAAGGAGCAGAAGACTTGAGTGCATAGACCAAAGAAAGATACAGAAGGTGAAACAAAGAGCAGATGTTATCTAGACTCCCTCACTCACTGATCACTTCGTACGAGTGTTGATGCCTCTTTGATTCCAACATTTGCAGTATGTGGTTTCCATTTGCATAGCCCAGCTGCAGAGATGGAAGGACAACGCAAGGAAAGAGAGACCATGTGAACTAATAGGCCACATTAAAGTCACTTCAAAAACGGAGTGGTATCGGCTTTGAAATGTCTGTCTCCCTCTCTGAAATTTGTATTTTCTCTTTTATCTTGCCCTCTCTCCTATCCAATCCACCCTCTCATTACTAGACTTAAATATAAGGAGTCTAAAAAGAAACCTTAATTGAAGGTAAATCCCCGACAGTCAAATTCAAGACTTCTCTTTGATAAAAAATAAAATAGAACAACTGTGAAAGGTAAAAAGCGCAGAGAAATCCTGATTAGAGTTGAAAAGAATCTGTTTGATTGGGGATAAAGTACACAAAGCCATTCTTCAGAAGTGTCCTTTTCTTTCCATTTGTTGGCTCTTCTTTAGATGTCATTCAACTTGCAGCCTCAGATGAGTTGGAGACATGTTGAGAATATTGTTACGGCTGAGATGAGTCAGCCACAGAAAGCTCAGGGACCCCATCTACCCTCATGCCTGAGACCTGGTGAGTGGAAAATACAGTTGATTTAAAGGAGTAAATATAGTTTGATGAGCTGGGCACTTTCATGACCGTAAGAGTGGCTCAACAATGGAACCAATTGTCTGGGGCGGAGATAGGGTCACCTTCTCTGGACCTCTTCAAAAAGAGGTTGGGCAGCTTTCTTCTGAGAATACCTTCTGAGTTGGAAGTCCTTCACTGATCAAAGGGTTGGACTCAGTGGCCCATGAGATTCCTTCTAGTCTATGATTCTATGATCTTGGCCAAGATCCTACATTTTTCTTGTGTAGTATCAACCTACACTCACATAGTCATGTGGTGCTTCAGTTACACCACCTGTCTGCTAAATATTGATATTGTTCAACCAATTGTGTTATCTGCCAGTGTGTTTGATTTTTATCCCATTGTTCAATGGGGAATGCACAGTGACTGTCTCTGCAGTACCTGAAAAGAGTGATGAATACCGTTGAAGAACACACAACTGGATGGTGAATGTCTTGTTGGTTAGTATGAACTGCTGTAAACTCATCAAATCAATTGCTGAATGTTAAACTAACATGTTACCCTGTAAACTGGGGATCCCAAGAGGGGCGCCCAAATAACCAAACCAAACAAGCAAAAATGGGGAAAATTAGCTGGAGCACTCTTTTGGCTAACGAGAAGCAGGGCAATGCAGCGAGACCTTTTGTCCTATGTATACCGGTTCAGGTCAGTGAGGAGTCAAGCAGTTTCAAAATACTAACAGTTTTTATTAAGCAAAGAAAATAAAACTCAAACACACCTAATTAGAGAGAGAAGAAGAAAGTTTAGAGAAATAAGCAATACGCCACCTGTCCAAAGTCCGACACCAATTGAAGATAAGGAGGGAAACCCGGTGAGTAGACCGAGGGGAATCTGTGGAGCCGAGCGGCAGCGAGGCAAGGACGATGATCCAAATGGGAGCTTCGAGTGATTTCAGCTCAGTCCAGTGAGAGTTCCAAAGAGCTCCCAAAGTGAGACAACTTTTATAGGGATAGAACGGCCGCAGGCTAGTCTGATTTTTGCATGAGAACAATGAGTTTTGGGATGGAGACAAAGTCTCCGAAAGGTCAGGATTTACATGACTGAATTATGAACCGAATTGACAATGGTATAGCTGGTATGCAGATGTGGCTAGCTCGGCCGTTAAGTGCCGGCTTGCCTAAGGTGCTTTCACAGGCAAAGAGTCCTTTTTGTCTTACAATCCAGGTGTTTGTTTCGGGTGGCTACCCCCTGAAGCGGAACTGGCTATATCCGGTACTTTACAACTATCGCCCATGCCTAGCATCGCGCTTGTTTGGCGGTGCCCAACAACCACGCGGCTCATGGCGGGAAAAAGGCCGAATTGTGATATCAAAATGATAACTTTTAGTTCACCAATGACCAGACCAGAGTGCCGTGGTAACAAACACTTTGGTAAATCCAACAGTTTCAGAGAGTTTTTTTAAAAAAATAAATAAAAAAATCCTTGTCTTAAGCAGAAATCTCTGGTATTCTCTGGTGACCATGTCCATAAGATGAGACTGATTAGTGGGTGTGCTAGATGCAGAGGCACACATGGAATAACATCATAGAATTCCATGACAGCAAAGTATAAATTAATCAAGATGAGTAAATAAGATTGAATTTAAAGGCAATTTTTTTGTCCTGAACCCATGCAGAAAGATATGAAACCACACAAATCCCACCACTACAAAACAGAACCTGGTAAAACCCCACATTTGGCTCTGTAGACTCTATCAAAATGGCAAGCGGAAATGATGCAGCATCACTTCTTGTCACCATTTTGAGAGGGATTTCTGAGCAAAATGAAGATAATTGGGATAGCTATATGGCCGGCAGGACATCTACTCAGGTAATTAGCCTCTGGCCCATATGCGGTTGCCCAACTTTACTTAACTGAAACATTATTATTTATATTCCCAACTAAATTAGACCCACTGAATCAATAAGATTTACTTACAGTGATGCTTTACCATTCAACAGTTTGCTAGTGGACCCTTATATTTATGATCAGATGAAGCAGGGAGGTTTTTTTCTTTTTCTTTTTTCTTTTTCATGAACTTTCCTATTTGGGGCAGCTATTATGGAGGCAAGTCAAAACAGATGAATCAAATTCACAGGGAGTTTTTTTGTCTGTGTAGAAACTGTCAATTCAGATTCCACCCAATAAGCTTGGATTCCCATGTAATTCTGCAATCTGTTTACCTTTGGCTCAGCATCAGATTGAGTGGTGGAATATGTTGTGCGGTGCAGTTGACTATTTTTAATTGGCCTATGAATTAATAATTCACGGTTGTACAGTACTCTGAAGTACTGAAACATGGTGGGGGAGAAGCAGCAAACCCAGCTGTTCAAGAGCAGGTTTGAAATTAATCGGAGTTGCTAACAAATGGAAGCCTTCTCTCTTCAGGACACTCAGATGTTGGAACCTGACTAACAGGTCACATAGCATGAAGGTGTTGATGGCTTTTTGGGCCTCAAGCATTGTCTTATTTATTCTCCTCTTTCAATCCAAATTTGTGAACGGAGTCATTCAAGCCGCACGCCAGGTTGGAAAGGAAGAAAAGAAACATTACTTCTCCATAGCTGTTCCCAGCTGAGGAAGTTTCACACTGCCACTCATTATTTTAAATCAGAAGCTTAAATAAAATAACAGATTAATGTCAATGAGCTGATATCTGCTTGGCACTCTACCTTCCTTTTTACATACTTTAGAGATATAATGCCATATGACAGAGAGAATGGAATAGAAAATAAGTCCAGTTGAGTCTAAACAAGGGGGTTCACTCATTAGAAAAAGTTGCAAAAATGAATTATACACTCCTTGAAATTTTGATGCTGAGCCTCCTTTTCTCAGTTGTCTTACAGTCAACTTAATCAAGTCATTTGCCTCATCTGGAGGAGTGTGTTCCATTCTGGCCCCCTCGTTTTTAAAAATGAGATATAGACAAGTTGGAGCAGGTTCAGAGAGGGGCAATGAGTCTCATAAGAGGTATGGCGAACAAAACATGTCAGGAAAGGTTGAAGGAGCTGGGCATGTTCAGCCTGGTGAAGAGAAGGTTGAAGAGTGACCTGATGTCACTCTTTAAATAGCTCAAAGGCTGTCATATAGAGGAGAGGGCAGGCCTGTCCCCTGTATGTATTTATATATGCACAATTTTCAAGACAGCACTGTCCTCATACTGAGTTTTTTCCCTCTCATCCTGATGACTGGAGGAGAAGAACTAGGCCCTCAATTCCCCATTTTATTTGCTCCCTGGAAGCTAAGGATGAAACAAAACGGCCCTTCCTGAGTTTCTGTCTTATTAGTTGAAAGCAGGCACCCATGTTCTAAATACCAAATAGAGATAAAGAGAGGAAGAAAAAAACATTCCTTAGATGTAGTGGTTGACCACCATAATTCTTCTTCCACAAGGGGACAGCATAAGGGACTACCCCTCAAGCCATTTATGCACCTTATCTTATACTGTCATCCTCCAGCTGCGATCCTAGAGGTGCCTTTGCCAGGAAGGGGGTGCGATGGGAATGCTCACCTCCACACCCAACTGGCTCCCTGCAGAAGGGAGTGCAAGGGACACACCTCTTCCTTCCGCAGCATAACCGGGCTCTTTCCCATGCTGCACTGGGGCAGAAAATGCCTCCATGGTGCTTCCAGTCCTTCTGCATGTCCGGGAAGGGTGGGAGCATTGTGGGATGGGAGCATTTGGCTTTTACAGGACAAGAGAAATTGCCTTGGTGGCCCTTCCGAAGTCCCAGCTGAAAGACCTTGAAAAACATGCTTGAAGAAGCAGTCAAGTGACTTGCTTCCCAGTAGACCATCTTTCAATTAAAGTGACGCATTCTCCAAGCACGCACAAGCAGCAAAATTGAGCAGCCGAATTGTGGCAGTAACTACAAGGGCTTTATCAAGAAAAGCGCAGTCCCAGAATCCTGTACTTGAATGCCCAAAGAGGAAAAGAGGAAAAGGCATTGCCTCTGGGCTGTTTTATGTACCAGTTGTTTGGGGAATGGCTAGCTTGCTTTGTTTCTCCCCCACTGCTTGTCTTCCTTAATGAATTATTGTTGTTTGTAGAATCAGGATCCTGGCTTCCCAACCCTCCCTCCCTGCTCAGCTTATTGAGTTTTTGTGTGAACACCCTATTCCGATCCCTGCTTATGAATGAGCATAGAGTAATGGTAGCCATTTATGTGCATGGAAAGTAATACAGGATGGAAGACTCTAGAGAGATTTGGCTTTTTTAATGAAATCATTAGAACATTGTACTCAGATCTTATTCTTTTCTAACAGAAAAAGCTATTCAAGTAAAGAAAATCTACTGTTTCTGCTGTGGGAATTTCTAAGCAATTGACTGTAAACCAAAAAAGAAAAGAGAAAGAACTGGTAGCTGCAGAAAATAAAAGCAAACAAGGAACAAAGTCTGAAAGAACCCTGACTTAAAGACATCTCTTTGCAGCTGCCCTGATCTTTCTCTGTTGCTTTTCTGTTGAGAATTAGAGCAAAAACTAAGTCTTTTTTTTTCAGATCAAATGCCTCAAAATGGTTGATTTTTCCCACACTTTGAACCATCTGTTTTCTACTCAGAACTCTTGATGATTTTTCTCAAGCAGAAGTTTTAGAATCTTGAGGCCTCCAAATTCTGAGCCTTTGTGTGTCTTTACTTGTGTGATGTCTAAATTGTTCTAAGCTGCACCAGTGGTGAAGAAGTGTGACAAGCATTTTTATGCCCTGAAAGCACCCATCTATTCTTGTCAGCAGGTGCTGGGATGTGAAATGAATCTGTGTACAATTGTGTTGAGTGATGAACAACTGAATTTCAAGTGTTGGGATCTGCTTAGGTGGTAAAGCACTCTGAGTTTCTGAACTGCTTCTGCCTACTTGGACTGGGTACGGAAAAATCTTGGACAGGAAAGGACGTTACAGAGCTTCCTATTCCAAATGAAACTTGATGAACAAGATGGGCCTAAATCCAAATGTTAGTCTCCAGCTAGGGTAGACCCATTAAATCAGCTGGATTTGCCTACACATTCATACAATTTTCAACAATTGATCCACTGGATCTACTTTACCTGGGATTAACTTTGAGCCCTAATTGCTTTCAGATTCATCTCTGGCTGCTTCCTACTTTTCAGTCCTAACAAACACACAGAGAGAGAGAGAGATGGAGACAGAGAGAGTTAGCAACCTCTGCATGCCCATACCCACTAATTGTTAGTTTGCATGATAATCTATAAGCATTTAAATATTATATATTTATGGTGACTTCAGTTGATGCAGGCTTTTCTTTTTCTACAGCTATGTTTTCCCACATCACTCTAACATGCTGTTATTTTCTTTTCCCAACTCTCTTTTCTTTAGACCACGTGTCGGAGTTTGCACAAGTATTTGTAACCAAAGCTACTTTTATATATTTTACAAAAAAAGACTGAGTTTGTTTCTTTTCTTTGCTAGACCATTTGGGAGGGCATGTGTGGGACTGGCCGTTGTTCAGCTCCTTATTTGTCAACATGAACTGGATCTTGAGTCTGCTTGAGTGATTCAATACTATGTCTCATGTTTCCCAACACACACACACACACAATAAAAATTTCAGGGCTGTTCAGATCCTGCAAAACAGTGTGTACTTCACAGAAAAGTCATACCTTTAAAAAATTGAGGGCAACAGTCTTGATCAACCAGATTTCATGCCAACCCCATTGAGTAACATATGGCCTCTTCACTGGCCACACCTTCCTGGGTAGGATATTCCACAGCCAGGCTTCCAGCACCAAAAAAAAATCCTATTTGGTTATCGCTATGTTCAGTCTGCCATTTGAGATAAGGTGGTTAATGACTGAAGACTAGGAATCATCAAGCTTACCAATATTGGTTTCACTGGGCTTTTCTGACTTTTAAGGTCAACCTTGCACTGTGCCATTTCCCTACAGGACTGCATTTTGAAAAGAAATCAGAGAATTTCTGTGCAAATTGCTTTCTAATTTGGTGGATATCATAAATACATTACACTCGGCCCCTCCCGAAACTGCAAAACCCCAGGATTCCATAGGATGTTGAAAGTGGAATAATCGCGCTATAAGAGTGTAGTGCAGAAATGTCCTTCTTCATAGGCTGCAGTCTCCTTCTCACAGCAAGCCCAGTACCTCCATTTTCCTCTGTAGACCCTCTCAAAATGTTGACAAGGAGAGATGTTGTAGAACTTCCTGTTGGCGTTTTGAGAGTGACTGCAAAAGAAAACAGAGGTTTTGGGTAGTAATACGGGTGCCCGAGTGTTTATAGGGTGATATGGAGATATTTTCATTTTTTTTTCACACATTTGGGGGGTATTTTGTGTGATGTAGGGGCAAAAATGGTCCGAGTGTTATTTTTTAAATGAGAGTTGGGGGATCTTTGGGGACTGCTGCAGGCCTTTAGGGGCCATAGAAGTAAGAGTAAGAACATCCATGTGGCCAATGGGATACACTATGCCTGCTCCCAATTTAGGCCTTTTTTATGCACAGAAAGAATGGGTGATATTCTCCTTAGAACAAATTCCCTGAACCAGTTGCAAGTATAGGGAGAATACTGCATGAAAATACTCATTTTCTCCCACAGTAGGGGAAAGTTACAGAAATTATGTGTCATTGCAAGTGAAGCTGCACTAGGTGAAGATTTAACTCTCTAATCTCGTTCCCTTTCAGTTCCTGGGATCTCTTACAAATTTACATCTTGGCGCTATATTTTGTACTCTACCTGAGATCAAAGAATCGGGGTTTGTGAACGCTTTGAATACTCTTACCTACAAGGAGACGGGTTCTGTCCTTTGGATCCTGCAGCATTTTGTTCTAACTGGGATGCAACCATGTTTTTACTCTCATCTGAATGGGGTCAAAAAAAAAAACTCTATGGAAGAGTTTCTACATCCCTAAATTAAGCCCTCGCTCCAACTTTCTTGTTAAAGCAGTGACTATTTAAATATGTGCATACATTACAGGAAAAAGGGGTAAAAAGAATTTATTGATTTCTGCACAAATTAAGCCCTTTGCTAATTTGCACAGATACAACTGAAACAATAAACTCAATGAGAACAACAAACTGGCTAATTAGCTTAATGATCGTTTAATTTTACATTTGGTAATGGATATCTTTTCCCCCCTCTGCTCTCCCTTTCCTCCAGACTAATAAGATGTAAATTATAATCAACTGGTTCTAAATCTTAGAAGTATCATTTTGAGGACTTTTAACTGCTGAGGGAAACCATGACAAAATGGTTGCCTCTTATTGCCACCCGGTTAGCGCTTCTGAGAGGACGATAAGATCACAAAAGCCGCCAGAACCAGCTGGGATGATTTTTGGCACATTTCTTCAGTGAATTATTCATGTTTGAAATGGAAGGGAAGAATGTGGCGTAGTCCTATGTATAAGTGTAGGGCTATGTACAAATCTAACTAAATTACTGATTTTCAATGAAGCAAACTGAGCAGAGATGACCTTTTGATAGTTTGTTCAACTCCTTGAGATTTCTCACCTTGAAGCACAATGGATGTGTTCCTCACATCCATTGTTGAGGCTTCCTTAGTACATGCAAAATTTCTTTGCACAAAACTACTCTGAGTGCTAAACTGGGAAAAAATGATTGGATAGAAATTAGTAGATGGAAAAGGAGATGGAGGAGGAAGATAAGAAGGAGAGGGGGCTACTAGGCTGTACACCCCTACTTCTTGATATAGTTTAATAGGTAGATATGATTTAATTGTCATGAAATATAAATGATATCCTGCTATGACTGGGAAGCTAGCTAGCAAAGAGGAATTGGCTGCACATGTGCATTGCAAAACTAGGTGAGAAGAAGACCTCAGGGCATGGTTAGGTCAGTCAGGGAGATAATGGAATGACAGATGTCCCTCAACAACTCAACCTCTAGAAAAAGTAGCACTAAAAATGCTTCCAAAAAACAACTGATTTCTTCAGTTTCCTCCCAATGTCCATCAAAACTCTCCTTTTGTCCCCTTACCTGTCCTAACATTAAGGAGCTATCACGATTCCCATCAGTCCTTTGTCACCTAATACTAGGTCCATTAGTTCATTCTGGACCCCATTGTCCACCCTGCATACCCCATTGTCTAGTCTTCCAGAGAGTTATTAACATTTCCTCCTTCAGGAATTAAAAAACCTATGTAAACCCCGTCTCTGAGCCAGATAACTCAGAGTACTTTTATCATACTGAGTGTCATGCTGCTACTCTGATTCCTGATTTGTACCACCCTTAGACTCCTAGTCTAAGCCACATTGCTTTGTTTCCCCTCTGCTGGATTGGAATGGTAAATATTGTCCATTTCACCTTAAACTCTCAGTATCCAAACCTTTCCTCTCTTTTCCTTCAGTTAGTCTTGGATGATTGCAAGAACAAGCTTATGTTTGAATCTCCACCTAGTGTTTCCCTGCATTATTACCAGTACCCAGATGTAAAAGATCTTGTAAGGTTACCTCTCCTCTTGCAGGCCTCCTCTTTGAACTAATATTCCCAACTGTCTCAAGGAGGCACTGGCATCATGGGTGGACTCCTGAGTCACCCACATTCAGGCATAACAAAAGATAAGGAAATGGAGAAGGAGAAAGAGAAGGAGTAAAAGAAGACTCCAGGGCTCAAACTGGAGATATAAATAACAAGACTTTGTTGTTATGTCCTTTAAAGTCATTTCAAATTTCTGGTCTCCAACTTATGGTGACCCTAATGTGATCCCTGAAGTTTTCTTGGCAAGATTTGTTTAGCAGGGGTCTTGCCTATGTCTACCAGTAAGGCTGACAAACATTTCATTGACCAAGTTCACTTCTTGTGTTCCTGTGGCCAAGAGGTTATTTGAAAACTGACCTCCTAGAGTCCTATTGCAGTACTCAAACAACTACACCATGATGGCCATGTCACAGTACCACACCCTGGCCTGAAAGCGGACTGACCTAGGTCCAGATAATCTGTTTCCTCCAGAAATATCTGAAATTGGTTGGCCACTATATGTTCAAGCACTCTGCCTAAATATGGGATATTAGTGATACGACAGTAGCTCTCACATACCTCTGGGTTCAGGGAGGTCCTCTTCAGGAAAGCATGCACTACAACCTCTTTCAAGGCAGTCAGAATCTCCTTCTGATATAGTGAGGCATTTACCATCATCTGAATCCACCCAGTCTATCCACATCTACTAGATTGCAGTCAAAACGAGCAAGAGACAAGGCTACAGGTGGGTAGGTGCGCTGATTCAAGTCTCTTCTCCACATCATCAAACTGCAACAACTGAAACTGATCTGAAGAAAATTGGTGTGCTGGACACTTCCCTAGACTCTGCGATAGCAATGCCATTAAGTAGTGAACAAATGCAAACAACTTTCTGCTCAAAGTGCCTGGCAAATTTATCACAGCAGTCAACCAAGGGTTGTAATGCTGGACCTGACCCCAATAGGCTTTTTACCATTCAGAAAAGCTCTGACAGATGGTACAGTGAAGATAAAACAGAGAAAGCATACTAAGTTCTTCTTGCCACCTTCACTGCCACATAATAGGCAGAACAAATGGCCTTTGCCAATTTTTGGTCGTATTTGCTCTGTAACCTGTGCCGCTTACATTCTAGCTTTTCTCAGGCCTGTCTCATTGCCCATAGATCTCCTCTAAACTATGGTGAATTACAGACTCCACAGGACTGGATTGGCTACTTAAGAGCAATTGTATCAGTAGACCTTCCCATCTCACCATTCCATAGTGAGACCAAAGCCTAAAAAGAATCACCAGCCCTGACACCTGAAACATCCCCAGAACATCTAGGAATTTGTCAGATTCCATAAGCTTCTGGGAGCTTACCATCTTACCATCCCTGAAGGGAGAATCCACTGACTCCAAACTAAACTTCACAAGGAAATGGTTTGACCATGACAGTGGGGTTGCTGTACACACCCTAAAACCAGCACCATCTCCTAGATCACCTCAGCCAGTTCAGGCAGGGAGGCTTGTAGGCAGTGTGGTGAGTTGCACAATATTTGCATCTCTGATCCTTTCCACAGGAGCGAGACTATGACAACACTTCTGCAAGATGTCATTGCAGTCCCGTCCTTCTCTCATCATCAGCTGGCATGATCACAGGGTATATCATTGATGGGATTTCCCTGTCAATGACTCACGATAGCATGGCAGTCTCACACTTACCTGCCCTCCAGAAGGCCCAGAAGTGTATTGGAGGCACTTCTTGTTCCTGTACAGTATGGGAAAGAATCTGACTGTGCTGCAGAAAGAAGAGGCATGTCTATAGTGGTCCCTTCCACAGGGAGCAAGTCTGGTGCAGAGGGGAGCATTCCTGTCCACTCCCATCCTGGTAGAGGCACTGCTGAGATCGTGACTGGAAGACTACGGGAAAAGGTAGGGTGTGGGAAGGGCCTCTATTCTGCCTTCAGCCTCATGCTTACACCTTTGCCATATTTCATATACCATCTATATTGATCTGCAACAAGGATTAAAATTCTGCATCTAAGTATTTGCTTTTTCAGAAGTCACCCTGACACTGTAGGAAACTCTACTCTTTTTAACAATAGCAGAAACCCAGAAATTAAGCAAATGAAAAGATTTTGCTGATGGTGACAGAAAATAACACATTTATTTACCATATTGCATTCACTGCATTAGTATCCTGTCTTCCCACCACAAATAATTCCTGATGTGGCCAAGAACAGTGTTAAAATAAAATTATAACTAAAATGTGAAAGCGAATCAGCTAGAAACACATTAATAAAACTAACAAATAGGAAAACTGTTGTTGTTGTTTGCTGTTGCCATCCATACTTATCCCTCATCTTCTTCTTTTTTTTCCAGACTGAGAATCATACTCATTTGTAAATTAAAATAAATACAACATAGTTTTTTTAAAAATACAAAAGATCAACAGAGAAATAAAATCAAGCTATTAGCAACAGTAAACCTAAATCTAAAGCAGATAGTTAAATTGTTAAAAGGCGGTACAAAACCAGTACAATGAAATTGAAGATGACTAAATAGAAGATGTTGTACTTTGGACATATTGTGAGGCATTCTGGCTCAGCAAACGACAATAATGCTCATTGAAGTGGAACATAGTAGGGAAAAAAGGAGAATGCATTGCAGGTTGTTTCCTGGGGGTCCTGCGAGGGACACCAAAATGTGCTCAACTATAGATGGGGGAAATTAGCTCAGAGCACTGCTTTAGCGTTTCGGGAGGAAAGGTAACTCAGCAGGATCTTGTAACCCAGTGTTTACAGGGTCAGGCCAAGTCAAGGAGCAGACCGGTTTGAAAGCAATGAATGATCTTTGTTAAATACAGGCACACAATGTAAGCAACGCAAGCACACAGATAACTAAGGAAAATAAAGGCGTGAGTAAGATAGCGGAATTTTCAGAGGGATAGTTGGTTCGGGTGATACGAAACTTGTTCCTGAAGCCTGGAAGAAGATAGAGAGCGATGCTGGGGCATGGTGTATCTCAGCACGTGGAGCTGAGGGGAAGCTCACCAAGGAAAGTGGCAGCAAGGCAGTCTGGAACTCGGGAGCGATCCGAGGAAGGTCTCGGAATCAGGGGTTTTTATAGGGACAAGTGTGAATGCAGGCTATGCCTTACTCGGGGACAACAATGGATTTTGGGTGCGAGACAACATCTCCGAAAGGTCACAATTTAGCATGATGGAATCAGAGCCGAATTAACAATGGTGTAGCCAGTATGTAAATGCACAACGCTTGACAGTGGATGGTTCAGCCTTTGTCAAGTTGCCTGCTTGGGGCAGGGAGTCTTTGGTAGGTAGCGCGCATACATAATATGGTGTTTGCCAGGGAGGTCCCTGAAGCTGCGATCTGGCTATTTCTGTATTATTTGAGAATATTTCAGCAGTTAAGTGCCGAGCCTAGTTTTGTGCTTGTCCGGAGGCCTCACAAACACGTGGAGAAGGGTGGTATGGTAAGGCCAAATTATGATATCAAAAATTATATCAGGTGCTATCTCCAGGTAGGCCTAAACTGCAGTAACAAGGTGAAATGAGTCAATCAAAGAATCCACTGCCTTGAGTTTTAAGACCTGAGAAAGAAAGAAAGAAAGAAAGAAAGAAAGAAAGAAAGAAAGAAAGAAAGAAAGAAAGAAAGAAAGAAAGGTGATTACCACAATTCTTAGATATCTCTCATTCATAGAATTGTCGTAAGTCAAAATTGACTTGATTGAAAATTATAGCAAGAAAAACACAATTGGAACTGTTTAGCACTTCTTTTAAAAACCTTCAGAACAATGATGACATTGATGATTTTCCTGTTGTTGTTGATGATGATGATGGTGTCTGGCTGTTCCTCTCTTCCGCTGGAGGACACAGTGGTGGCAGTTGAAATTTATGGAGGGTCATTCCTACTAATAGATTTGGCACAACAAAAGTCTTAACTCCAAATGGAACAAGCGCACTCATGTTAGAAAATGTTAGTGCATTATGTGAGGGATGCCATTCTGAAGTAGAGTTGTTTTTTATAGGAGATGGGGGACTATTGAGTTGTCATGTTGATTGGCCTGAAATTGCACAAGACGCAGATTTGTGAGAAATGTCAAAAAGGCAATACAACAACAACAACAACAACAAAAACAGAACAAAAAGGTCAATCAGTTAGCTTATTGTTAGGTGTTCCACTTTAAGCACTACAGTCTTTCAGACCATCTCTAACAATGTGACCCTCATCTCTTTCTGGAGGTGGGAAATTCAGACAATCTTTGTATTTTTCCCGTAATGAGCGGTGACACTACCAATCATTGGTTGTAGGCTTAAATTTGAGTTCAGCTTTCAATCATTACGTACATTTGCAAGATTAATTTGATATATGTTACAGCTAGCCTTTAGAAAGATAACAGCAGAGATGCAATAGACTCAAAAAGATTATATTCTTGGTGTTTAAGAGGTCCCAAATTCAATCCTCAAACTTATCCAGCTAAATATAACTGGGGTCATTTCCACACTACACTGTTATATTGTTATTATTCTACTTTCAATATCCTGAGGAATCCTGGGGTTTCCAATTTAGGGATGGGCATTTAGAATTTTCAGCCAGAGAGCCCCCTGGCCTCAGGAAACAAATAGCACTATAACAATGTGAGGTGGGAATGGTCTGGGCTGAAAAATTCACAATCTTAAGTGAGCTATTACTGATCACAAAGAAAACACTGCTGTGATTTGTAGAACAATGCCATCTCAGTAACGTGTTACCAAACAAACCTACAGCCCACAATTTCCAAGACCTGGGTAATGGAGTTAATTACGAGATTACTTGGAGATCTCTCATTCATTGGGTCACAATAGGTCAAATTCAACTTGTCAGGAGGAAACAATATGTTTCTGAGAGTCACAAGGGATGGTTATAGTTATGTGTCCAATGGGTTTCTAACCTTGATCATCCAAATGTTTTGGACTTCACCTCCCAGAAGCCCTATCCAGCTCAGCCAATGTTCAAGGGTTTTGCAGTCTGAAGCCCAATCCATCTGGAAGACCAAATTCAAGTCTGACCAATTTAAAGTAGGTGACCATGACTATCTTAAGGTAGATTGCTCTTTCATGAGCTTTTGGCTTGATCAGTGTTTAGAAAGCTACAGTTTTGGGCTACATCATCTGATATCCTTCACCTACATTGGTCACTGGCTCTTCTGCCAGCAAAATACTTCAAGGTTTAATCCAAATATTTGCTTTTCACAGCTCTGACCAGGATCACCATGGATTATTTGGACTTTAGGGAAGATTCAGAGTGGGTTCTTCTCCTAATACTTGGATCAAGATACAGCAATTGCATATGTTCAGAAGCTCACACATCCACTTGCCTGTGTTTGTAGTCCATTGGAACCTAGCAAACCAAGAATAAAAACAGAGTAATGTGTATGTGAGGTGGTGGTGGTGGTAATATGTCTGTTCATTAGTGATCTCTGTTTTGATTGTCTTTCATTACTAGAGATGGACCTGTGAAAGGTCAAAGCAAATGAATGGGTAAATACTCCTTTGCTACTGCAACAGAAATAGGATGTTCTCCTGTTAAAACTCCTTTATACTTATGTTGATATAGCCAGCTATGATATTTTTCCCTGTCTGGGAAAGTTTAGTAATTGTTACAGCTTATAGATTCCCTTTGCTAGGTCAAATCAGTTTGGGAGGGTTTTTTTGTTTTTGTTTTTTTAATCCACCTAACTAAGGTTTTTATCTTTAGAACAATACTCTGGTGGATTTTTCAAGGTAACATGGTATTGTTAGAAGCAGAACATGAGACTTTCATCAACCTGCAGAACAATCTCCATAAAGGAGTACTTTTGAAACACATTTTGAAAATGGTAACCTTTGCTGCTGCACCAATGTATGAATAGGCCTAGGTGACCCGAGCGGATCTGGAGAAGGAAAAATCCTTTGGTGATTACTTGTTCTTGTTCTTCTCCCCCCACCCTATGTGAATTTGAACAGAATGTCATTGAGTTACTTTTAAAAAAAAAGTATGTTCAAGAGAGAGGTTGGCAGGGATAGAGAGAGGAGTTCTAATGGTAATGCTTTGATGCTATTATAAAATACCAAAAAAAAAAAAACCCTCAATAATTCTGATTGTTTTTTTTTCCAAAAGGTTTTCAGGAATTCAGGACACTCTGTGTAGGAACAGATAGATCCTTCTGCAACTGGCCAATGTCAGTTTTGCTTGCTTTTGTGTTGCTTTGCAATTCTGCATTTTTTTAAAAAAAGCAACTATTGGATTTAACTATGCTATCAAACATAGTTAAGTTATCAAACATTTAACATAATTATGTTGTCAAATTATAAAGCACACCTTTCTAGAAGCTAGAATCCCATCGGTGTATGACTTGAACATCATTCCTTTATACATGTGGTTGCACTGTCTTGCCCATTCCATAACATTGGCATTCAGTTTGCCATTGTGTAAGTGAAGTTCTGCCCATCCAGCCTTTTCACCTACAGCTATCCATCCCTGAGTGGTGCATAACTATTCCTCAGTGCCATCAGAATCGGAAAGGACTCTGAAGATGCAGAGTCGATTCCATAATGTTGGAATTTATCAGAAGGATGGTGTTGCTCAAAAATTGTGCATATAGATTTAGACTTCTCAAGCATGAAGTAGGATCTTAGTCACTGTGGTTTTTTTTGGGGGGGGGGTTAAAGAAGACTTTAAATACATTTCAGTAGGGTTCTTGAGCGAAAATCTACACTGAAAAATTCAGAAAGGTGCAATTTCTGAAAAGAAAATGTGTACTCATCCACAAATTAGCTTCAAAGATGTAGATTGGGCTGCAAAGCATTCCCATTAGAATTAACCAACAATTCCCACTTGAATTTCTGAAGCATCTCTTGCTCTTTGCTTATCAACTAGGAAATAATGAAACAAGACAGCAGAGTTGGGGTAACTAAAGAGACACTTTATTAATGATGTAAACATTAAGTATTTGTGATGTGTAGAAATGAGGGCCCTAAAGTGTGTTCCAGCTGCAGCAGAGAGTCTCAACCTGACCTTCTCTTCAGTAACCCCTAGGCAATGCACCCAACTCTGAATGCCGGCTGCCAGTTTGGCTGGACACCCAACCAGCTGTCAATAAAAGGGAGAACATCTTAGGGAACCCTCCCATATACACTCGCGCACAACATACCATGACATAAATGGAAATTATGACCCAAAAGGATATTTCCTTTCCTATGCCCAGGCACCACAAACCTGCAGGAGCAGTTCTGGAGGGGTCTTCTTCATCAAATTGGCACCTAGGAGTACTAATAATTACTGGTCCTTCAGTCTTATATTTAATTGCCACACCAAGGGACAGTTGTCCAAATTCCATGCACAGCAGTGCAGAATAGAAGAGGGGGGCGGGAATTCCTGGAAAAGGAAATGGAAGAGAACATTCCTATCCACTTCCAGAAGGTGATCAGCAATTGTCTGCATTGCCTGTACCAAAGACACTGAAAATGTGAAACAGAACAGGCTATACTCTTCCTCTCTGTGCCTTGTTCTGTACACTTTTTTACCCCAAAATATGGGTGATTGAGGGGGTCCACATCTGATACCAGTGTCTCTGTGAAACATTGAGGAATATCAGCTCAAAGAGGAGGCCTGAGAGAGGGGGATAACCATATGAGATCTTTTACACCTATGTCTACCAGTTAGCACTGGTATACATAGATGTAAAAGATCTCATAAAGATATCCCCCTCTCTTGGCAGAGGGGAGAACCAGCCAGAGATTCACAAGTAAGGTTATTTGTTTTATTGGGTGAATCACATTCACATGTACAAGATCCAAGCAGTATAACACAAGGCTAACTGAAGGAAAAGGGAGGAAAGATGGGACAATGAAATTTTTAGGATGATGTGGGTGATATTCCACTTGATGTGGGTGAGATTCCACTTGAACCTCAGGAAGAACTTCTTAATGGTCAGAACTGTCTGGCAGTGGAATACGCTGTCTCGGAGTGTGGTTGAGTTTCCTTCTTTGGAGGTTTTTAAGCAGAGGATGGATGGCCATCTGTTGGGAATGCTTTGATGGGTGTTCCTGAATGGCAGGGGGGTTGGACTCGATGGCCCCTGGGCTGTCTTCCAACTCTATGATTCTAGGATTCTAGGACTTCTCTATCCAGAAGTGAAGAGGCAAGATGCCATGGTTCAAACCAAGGGCCCAAAGATAGTACCAGAATGGGAATTAGAGCAGCATAGTGATGGTCGGTATACCAAACGTATTGTGAGTTATCTGCCACAGAGCCAGGGTTTAATTTATATTTATATTTCATGTCAATTAAATGTATATTTCATGCCAATTAAATATTTTGCCAAATAAACTTTTGAGTTCATTCTGCTATCAACCTGCCCTCATGAACCTTGATGAGATTTCTTTTTTAAAAAAAATCTCCTTTAGATAGAAGGGGCTCAGTTTTAACAGCATCCTCATAATTTTTGAGGGCACGGCTGGGAATTCTATTTCATACAGACTTTTCAGAAAACATATAAAAATCTTCAAAAATCCAGAAATTTCTTTAAAAGTTTCTTTTTTAAATAAAAAAACCCTGAGCTTTTATTTTAAAATAATAAATGTGTGAAAGAAGATAACTGAAAAATTAGCCCATTCCTAATTTAACCTAATTCTATACTGACATTCCCCTTGTTGATCATTCAAATAAGTTGATGATCCCCATCACAGCTTTCCACTCTAAGGGTGTTCCGGACAACATCCCAATTGAACAAACTCCTTCTATATTTGTAGATAAGGTTATTCCATCTTGCTGCTAGCCCTCAGTCCTATAGCTGATCTCAGCTAGATTTGATTCACTCAATCAATGGGACTTATTCATGTGTTGACTCTATGGAACAAGTGATTCAGTATATCTGCTGTAATTGGGACTAACTAGTAGGATTCAGGACACACATACACACACAGAGGTTACGTGCTCACTATAATTGCTTATAGATGTAATTTTATCCTGCTGGTTTCCCAACAACAAAGACCTCTCATATAATCATAAAACTGGAATGGACCACAAGATCCAGCTTCTTGCCATGTAAAAATACACAAATAAAGTGTTCATGAAAAGTAACTATCTGACCTCTATTGAACAACTTCCAAAACATTTGAGTCTAACACCTTCTGGGGCTATCTATTCTACTCTCAGAGTGGTCTTACAGACAAGAAGTTCTTCCCAGTGTTTAAGTGGAATCTCTTGTAATTTGAATCCATTGGTCTTAGGCCCTTTCCACAGCCTACCTTTGTCCTGGTGGTGTTACCCTGTGTGCTGGGGGTCCTGGGAGGGGCTCCCAAATAACCAAACAACAACAACAAAAGATGGGGAAATTAGCTGGAGCACTCACTTAAGCTAATGAGAAGCAGGCTAACTCTGCGAGGATCTTATAACCCTATGTATACAGGGTCAGGTCAGTCAAGCAGTCAGACAGTTTTAAAGTAGCAAAAATGATGTTTTATTAACTGACAAACAAACAGAAAAGACACCACATTCACACAGCTAATGGAAGAGTTAGAAATAAGGATTTTCAGGGGAAGTGGGTGATAACGACACCTTTCTCGTAGTCCTGAAGAAGCCAAAGATGGTAGTGAAGAAACTCAGCGTGGTAGCCAAGGGGAGCTCACCCGACAAAGTGGCAGCAAGGCTGAGTGGAACTCAGGAGCGATCCGAGGAAGTTCTTGAAGCTGGTTTTTTTTATGGGGGAAAATATGACCGTGGGCTAGTCTGTACTTGGGAGAGAACAATGAGATTTGGGTGCGAGACAATGTCTCCGAAAGGTCAGAATTTAACATGATTGAGTTAAGTCCGAATTGACAAAGGAACGACCAGTATGCAGATGCAGCTTGCCTGGGCAGCGGAGTGTCCAGCTCGCCAGGGTACCTGCTTGGGGCAGGGGGCTCTTTGTATCAGCATGGATCCTTAATGAAGTGTTTGTTTCGGGAGCTCTCCTAAAGCATGATCTGGCTGTGTCTGGCTTGCTTAGTTGGGAAAAGGAATGTTCAGCAATTAATAGCCATACCTAGCTCCGTGCTTGTTTGGGGGCCTCACAAACACTTGGCTAAGGGTGGCAAAATAAGACCGAATTGTGAAATCAAAGTGATATCTAATGTCTACTGAAGCCAGGCCAGTTCACGGTGATAACAGTGGTGTCTGGTGACAATGGTGACAGTGACTCTCCTGAGAGGGGATCACAGTGGAACTCTCCTGTCTGCACTGACTGCCTCCGGGATCCAGGAACTGTGATGGCCACACCTCTTCCTGCCACAGCTTAACTGGGTACTGTCCTAGGCTGTGCTGGAGCAGAAAGCACAGCCACTGTGCTTCCAGGACCTCCGCAAGCAAGGTAAGTGCTGGTGTGCGGCAGGAGGGCAGTGCAATCACTGGTCATTGATGGGGAAAACTTGTCAATGATTTGCAGTGCAATATCGTGCCACCTGGGAATGGGAAGAGGATGGGATTGGTAAAACATTGTGCATAAGCATCATCCCAGCCCATCTTTCTCCTCTTCCCATAGTGGGTTGGGTACATCAAGCAGAAAAGGCCCTAGTCTCTGGCACAGCAGAAAACAAGTTAGCTGCATATTCCACATGACAACTATTCCTTTATATAAAGATGGCTCTCACAAGCCTTCTCCTAACATGCTTGTAATATAACTTCTTCTAACTTTTTGCTTGATGATTTGAATCAGTGCAAAGCACTGAAATGCTGGAGTAGACTCATGCAGCAGTTTTAAAACCAGAAACCTAATGCTTTGTTCTGGAAGTACAAGGCTACTTCTGGCTCAGAGATGTTATCACTCCACTCCCATTCATGGCAGAAACACTGGCCTAGAACAAGGTTTCTTTGACTCAAAACTTATACCGTGATCGACAATAGTCGTACCAGCTGACTATTTTTTTTTTTTTTGAGCTGGTTAATGGAATGTTGAAAATATGTTACTAGCAGGACAAAAGCTGTGTGGCCACCTGCAGCTTTCTGTCAAGGCTTTAAAAAGAAATACCGACTGTGCTATAATAGGAAATCAGCTTGCCAAAACATTATAAGAAGCAGGAACTTCCAACTCGCTGCAACTCTGCTTAAATTATTATATGCTTGGATGCCCCCCAGAACACTAGATAGCTAGGCAATTAATGCAAAACCTTGTCATCCCTCTCCACCTCCCTTGTCTTTGTGCAGGCCTGTAATGAGCCTTGTTCAAGCGCTGCGTATATTCAAAGCTCTGACAAATCGCCTCAGCGTGAAAAGAGGAAAGGACCCAAAGAAAAAAAAAAGCCAGGAGACAAGAGCACAACCATGAATGGCATTCGTAACTTGGAGGCTAGACTACTACAGTGATTGCCCCTGGATGGGTGTTTTAGCACTTGGAGATTGTGGCATTCTGCCTTCTTACCATGGTGGTGTGTACTGTGATTACTACCTCCTCATACTTTGGGTGAATTGTTCATATTTTGGAACCTGCCTGATGGAAATCTTCTTAGTTTTTTTTCTCCATAGGCAAGAATAAACATTTTTTTCATGCTGCTGCAAGATAGCATTTGAAAACTGCATAGTTTTCAAAACTATTTCTAGTCAGGGTTTAGTATGTGCAAAAACATACAGGTTTTTGTTTTGTTTTGTTTTTTTGCAGAGAGAACTTTTTTTGCTGAGAAAATGGTGGAGAAAATTGAATGTTCTGCACAGAAACTTTTCTACACTTTTCTGTGCAGAAAGTGTACATTTTGTGAAAAAAATCCCAGGTGCATATTTCAGGCAGAGTAAGTCTTGAATGGCACAGATTCCCATCTTTCGAGGATTCTGCCTTTCAAAGTTTATCAACATTTAAGAAGACCATGTATTTGTTTGTTTTTTAAAAAAGAATAGAATATTCTCTCCATCCCTATCTGTTCAAAATAAGAACAGGCAGTTTGGCCACCAAGATTTAGACCATTTCTGCCCTACCCTGTTACAGTGCTATTATTCCAACTTTCAACGTATCCTGTGGAATTCTGGGGCTTGTAGTTTATTGAGGCCAAAGAGCCCTCTGGCTGAGAATTCTAAAGGCCCCTCCCTAAACTGTAAGTCCCAGGATTCCATAGGACACAGGTCTGGATTTGCAACTATGAAAAGCTGGAAGGTATGCTAATGAAGAGTTGTTAGATAGTTAGATAGTTAGATAATGAAGCTCATAGCAACCAAAATCATTGACAGGTCATTTTATAGTGTGGTGTCCTGAAGCCCTGATGTCTCATTGTATTTCTAAAATAAAATAAAAATAAAAATCTAGGATTTTTTTTCTTTTTGGTCCAAAAAACTAGAAATAGCCCCAACAGTCAGCAGTCACACTGAGGGAGAAAAAATAATACATTTGGCCCTCCACAATAGAGGATTGGACTATCTGTGAGTTTCTTCAAACCCTGGTCCACCCTGCACCAAAGGCGTTTCTTTCCTGGGGGAATCTTCCCTCTCGGAGGCTCTGATCAGGCACATAGGCCTTTAAAAATCCATCTCTGGAATAAGAAAGAGTGTTGGAAAAAATGGTAATGAAAATTGAAGTTCCTATAGAATAAGTATAAGCTGAATGTAATAAGGTTAAAAGTAATAATGTGCTAATCTTAGAATAGAAAAAATTGTATAAATGGGATGTAAACACAAACTCAACTGGAAAAAAGATGCTCGGATGTGGGGGGTATTTTTAGTAAAACTTTAATAAAAATATATACAAAAATAAAATAAAATAAAAAAAATCCATCTCTGACCCTTCTCCTGTTCCACTGGCCACCTCTTGGCCAGCTAAGGACAATTCACAGCCTGATTTATCTGCACCACAAATCCTCTCCCCGTGATCCCCCCTCCATACCCAAGGAAGGAGATAAGTGTGAAAGAGGAAGCATAGGGTCATCATGCCAACCCTATCCCCCTTCCTTCTCCTTTCCCTGCCATTCCGCACTACACTGTTTATAGCGCTACTATTCCACTTTCAACATCCTATGGAATCCTGGGGTTTGCAGTTTCAGGAGGGGCATTTAGAATCCTCAGCCAGAGAGCTCTTTGGCCTCAGGAAACTACAAACCCCAGAATTCCACAGGGTGCTGAAAGTGGAATAATAGCACTATAACAGTGTAGTGCAGAAATGGCCCAGGTTTGGGCCCTGGGTTCCCGTTCTCCCCAACATGCCTCTGCCCCCTTCCTACAGACATACACACACATTTTGATATTTGCAATTGTCCAACCTTTGCAGGGGTCTTGTGTCCCTGACCTTGTAATGAATAAGCAGGGGCACTTGTATACTGTTGGCAATGTGACAGGTTTCCTTCCATTTTTCATCACTGTTGAGCCATTTGCTAGTCAACAGTTCAAAAATTTCCTCTAAGTAATTTTTTTTCTCTTTACATGGCCCAGTCTTCAGCTCTTGTTTTTTGTTGCTCTTGTTTTTTTTCTTTTCCCTGCAACCTTCATCACTCCCGCTGGAATTATAGGACCTGTTTGCAATCATGTGGCATTAGCTATCAAGACAGAACATCTGACCGGATCAGTAGGATGGAGAGAGAAATGGACTTAAAATGAAGATGCTACTACCTTAAGCAATAAGAAAAGCTGTTAATGCTTGTTTTCCGTTGCTGAAGCTCAGAAACTTTATTGGTTACAGCAGCTCAGCTTTGCTAAACACAAAAGTTCACATGCCTGCGAAAAGGTCTCCTGTTGAAGCCACAGCTTTGGACTAGCTGAAAAGAAAAAAAAGAGGGGGGGATGGAAACAAAATCTAATAATGTCCTGTAAATTGATTAGAGGTTTTATTGAATTAAGTGGAGCTGAGCCTAAACTACTTTCCCCTTTTCACTTTTCCTTCTCACTGCCAATTGTGCATATCTTATGTTTTTTTGTTTTGTTTTGTTTCCTTTGCCTTGAAATCCAAACCATTTCCACACTACGGTCCCATCCCAGCATGGGGATGAATTGAAGCTTGTCCTTCTGGGATGCAGTACTATCTCTCTCATTCTCCAATAGATCTCCAGTGCCATCATATGACACCAGAACATAATTATGTGATCACAATGTTCCCATGCTTCTTTATTGCTGCTGTTGCTCTTGTTGTTTAAATTTATTTCTTAAAATATTGCTGTCCCATCCTATTTCAAAAGATCTCAGGCAGTACACACATAAAATTAATGAAAACAAGTTAAAACAATTTAAAACATTAAAAATAGTGTTTTCTTAAAAAAAAAACACACAGAGGCACTTTGGGACAGCTTTGATGTTGATTTAATATGATTTCATAAAGATCTGGACAGAGGGAGAGAGGAGGAGGAAGAAGAGAGAAAGAAGAAGAGGAGTGGGGAGAAAATTATGACATGGACTGACCTGTGGCCTCCATGGGAGTTCTTCCCCTGCCCCCTTTCAGTATTTACAGTTCTCTGTCACTATCAAGGTTTAAGCACAGCTGTTGCTGTCACCCTTTCCAAGCATGTTGCAAGGTACATGGGCAGGTCAATTGCAGATATGTTACCCTAAGAAGTGGGGGGACTTTGAGGTCCACCAGCAATGCCAGCTTCTGCTTAGAAATAGGGGAAATATAACTCAAAGAAGGCCTACTAGAGGAGGGTAATGGCAGGATCTTTCACTTGTGTATACCAATACTAATTTTAAAGAGGACTCTAGTTTAAAGTTAAGCAAAGTATTTCATTTGGATTGACCAACACACAAGGAACCAGATACTCTCAAGAACCATACAAGGCTATCAGAAAGCAAGGCATGAAAGGTTGGACAAGGAGAGAAATTGGGGTGAAAAGGGTGATAGTTACCAATCCTGAAGAAGAAGGCTGAAGTGGAGCAGCTCAGATAGATGCTGAGGGTAGCACAAAAGAACATCAGTTTTGGCATCATGTCCAACATGCATAAAAAGCTGGGGTTGAAGCTAGGGTTAATATATCCTATGTCTTACCCTGATGTGATAACTGAAGCCTCTGTCAGAGCTGCTGATGATGAGCAGCAGCTGTTGGTCCCTGTGGCTTTGGATGGAGATAAGCCCTGCAGCTCAAGATCTCCCCCGGCTGCTATGGACCAAGCAGGCTCAGACATTCCTCTGCCTGCTCCTTTAGAACAACAGGGATCCAGCTGGGATCCTGAGGATGCCCTGGAGCCTGTGTCAGTCAGCCCACAAACAAGGCGGAGACTCAAGAGGGCTGAGCAAAGGGAGGCTTCCTTGATTAAGTTCAAGAAGCGGTGATTGGCCACACCTGTGCCTGGGCTATATAACTGACTGCCTGGAAGCTTTCCTTTGCTTCTGGCAAACTCTCTACAAGCCCTCTCCTTGACTGTTCCTTGCTTCCAGCACCTGGCCCCTGGACTGATCTCTTGGCTCCTGACCTCTGGATTTTGGACTCTGACTACAGCTTTCACTTGGCACTCAGGCTTAGGTAAATGGACTGCCTATGAGTAATTGCTTGCTTTGACTCCTCCCGGCAGGACTCTGCTATCTCTCCCTCTCCCTTCTCCAGGCTAGCTCACCACCCAGGTCTCTGACCTTGACACCTGAAATGAGGGGGAGGGTGCTTGACAAAGCCATGGTTGTTTTCCCATGGAACTGAGAACGGAGTCTGGAATGGGCTAATTGCCTTACTTTGGAGTGACAAGACATTGATTCGGAGTCATGACAATCTCTTAACGTCTTCGTCAGGCTGGGAGTACAGGGAAAATTTCCTTAAGGCAAGATCAAAGGATGGTGCCTGATTGCTTCACCTGGGCAGTTTCACCTTCCATTGTTTTCAGGTGTGCACAGAGCCTGAAGTGTTGAAAGGATTAGGATAGACCCATTAGTGTCTGGGTTTCCTGTGGAATCCTAATTGAACTTATGTCCTGACCATGTCTCAGGTCAGCTCAACCTGGCAACATGCTTTCTGCTCAGCATGCTTTCAATTGTGTTTTTCAGCCATAAATATATTCAATTATGAAAATAGCACATCCTAGAGGATAGCAGGTGTAATAGGATATATTAGCAGGTATGTGTCAGGATGCCTTCTATATTAAGTAATGGGATATGTAGTCTAGTATAATGTAACAGACAGCTGGTAGCTGGAGAAACTTAGGTACCAGGGACCGTTAGGTAAAAATTGCTAGGAATGTGCTGATATGTGCTGCTTGGCTCTCACAGCTTCAAGATCTCTTGGCTAAGGGAAGGGAACACAGGGAATTTTAAACACTTGTATTTCCTTTCGGAGCTCAGTCTTCTTACTAATGTCTATTACATGTACTTCACTCCAAATAACTAGTGTTTATGCATTGTACTGTTTGCGTGTGTGGATTCAGTTCCTGACACAGTGAGAAGACTCAAACCAAATTTTAAACCATGTTGCAAGAATCTGAAGAAGAACCACAGGAGGAGAGAGCAGCTGGTGGAGCAACTGAGACCCAAGGAGAGGAATGAGCTGAGAGAGCCGAACCAAACCCCAACTTGCCCACAGATGCATTAGTGAAAGTTCGTCCTGGGATTCCTGCAACCACCCCCGTTGCTGGACAAACCTGGGCCTGGGGAGATCGTCCTGATACGGCTCACAGACAACACCGCAGCACCACGCATTGGGATGTTGCAACCAGCAAAACAGACCTGATGGAACAACTTTTAGTCAAAGAAGTGGAGTCACTATGAGAAGAGATGTCTACATTGCAAGGACAGCTAGCTGACTGGAGGAATCTGCTGCCTCAGTTAGGCCAAGCCCAACAATGTGGCCTTGCAACGGCAACACCAATTGCCACGGCTCCAGCACCTCTAGGGGGACCAGCACCTCAGCTTGGGCCCAGACCCTTCTGAGAGATGAAAGCCACTTACAATGGAGAGAGAGCTACTCTCAACTACTTCCTCAACATGGCCTCCAACTACACGGCCAACTACAGGAACAGTTTCAGCGATTCCGACGCCAGAGTGAGATATCTGGGTCAGCACCTAAAGGATGAGTCATCAGAATGGGTCACCACCTTATTCGACAACTGGGCTGAAGAAACAGTGGGCTTACAACTGTTTATGAACCAGCTCTGAGAGAAGTTCGAAGACCCTTTTATCCAAGAATAAGCCAGACACCAACTCAGGAAACTACACCAGGGAAAAGGAACCATTGGAGAGTTCGCTCGGGAATTTAGAAGGTTAGCTGCTAAGGTGTCAGAATGGAAAGTTGAAAGACTGAAGTAGTTCTTTCAGGATAGATTGAACCCCACCATTCTGGACTGGTGCCTTTCCCAAGGAAATCCTGCCAGCCTATTGGGCTGGATGAAGCTTGCAAGTGAACCAAAGAGCCTCCTGGAAAGTGTCCAACTCTACCTCTACTTCTTCTCTCCTGTTGTTCTTTTCTGCTGGTCTCTGTATGCTCTCCATCTACCTCCTCTCTTTGTTCTCCTTCCACTCTTGAAATAGTCCACCTTCTTCTTCCTCCTAATTCTTCCCCTTCCAGTAGCCATTTTGACACTTCAGCTAGTACCTGAGGCAGGTAATGTCTGCCAGTGATGTCACTCTGGGACTCCACCTCCTCTTGTTCTTTATGGCTAGGTTTATGGCCAAGGTAGTAAGATTTGTGGAGCAGCAGGAACCTCTAAAATCTTTTAACTGCTATCATCGTCACCACCATCTGATATCTCACTCTGTCTCATAACAGCCTATGGCAGCTACCTAGGCACAAGGTTAATGTAACTAGGGAATGTGCAGCATAAATCTCCACATGCAGAGCTTTTTATGGATGGTACAACAGGAACCTCAAGGCAAATAGTAGTGCACAGTCTAAGTGTACAAAAAAGCAGAGAAGGGATGCCACAGATTTCACCAACAGCCAATGGATACACACTGGCTGGCAATGTATATCTACATGCTTAGTGACACCGCATGTATGACTCCATTTCTGTGACTTTGAACTAAATGTGTATGTTGCACATTGAAAAAAAGATGCAAAACAACTGCTGTAGAATCAGTTACACATATGTGAGACATCAACAATTTTCATGTTAAGATATGCAACAAAACTCTCTATAAAAATGCAATGACGTCTACTTAGCTGCATCTATTTTTCTCAGAATACCATCACAGATATGTGTTGAAGTATTTCTCTTAAAATGGGCCTCAGACTACTTTCAATCTGTTAAGTTCCAATTGTGTTTGTCAACCAGTCTTAAACATGGAGACCTCAGACCTCTTTAGCTTCCTTCCAAAATCTGACCATATGTCTCCACCCCCACCCATATCTTTCAGGATGTATTAGAGTCAGCACTTTCCTTTTTGTTTAAGCTAGTAACAAGGTCCCAGGAGATGCTCGAAGGAAATATATAATTTGCCAATTTAAGTTTTAAAAGGCTCCTGAGCTTTTTACCCACTCTGCCTTTGGTTGCAAAAATTCTTACCCATAATGGAGATAATATATGGACATTGCAGACAATCCTTTCTCATATAGTAAATTATTCTGTGAGCCACTGTTGAGAGCTATAGCTGAAAGGTTGTTAATAAAATGTTTTAAATGCATAAATTTGAGCTGAGTGAACACCCCCGACCAAAAAGAACAAAAAAATAATAATAATATTGCTGCCTATGCAGTTAAAAAGAAGGGGTAAGCAGATAAAGAAATGATCCACCTGTATTGTCACCACAGTAGCAAAACAGTCCAGATCATTGCACTCTGTGTTTCTCTCTCCCAATAATCTGCCCTTCTTCCTGGTGCCCAATGCAAGAGATGTGTTTCTAATGTCAAGGAATCATAGAGTGGTAAGAGATCACAACAGCCATTGAATCCAACCCCCTCACAGGCAGGAACACACACTCAGAGTACCCCCAGCAAATTGCCATCCAACCTCTGTTTAAAAACCTCCAATGAAGGTGACTCCACCACACTCCATGGAGGCGATATATTCCACTGTCGAACTGCTCTTACATTTAGAAAGTTCTTCTTGATGTTTAGGTCGAATCTCTTTTCCTGTAGTTTGAATCCATTGCCCTGAGTCCTAGTCTTCAGAGCAGCAGAAAACAAGCTTGCTCCATCTTCAACATCACATCCCTTCATAAAATTAAATATGGCAATCATGTCACTTCTTAACCTTCTTTTCATCAGGCTAAACATACTTAGCTCCCTAAGCCACTCCTAACAGGACTTCTTGGTTTCCAGACCCTTCACCATTTTGGTCGCTCTTTTGTGGACATGTCCCAGCTTGTCAACATCCTTCCTGAATTGTGATGCCCAGAACTGGACACTGTATTCCAGGTGAGGTCTAACCAAAGCAGAATAGAATGGTATTATTACTTCCTTTGATCTAGACACTATACTCCTATTGACACAGCCTAGAACTGCACTGACATTTTAGCTGCCACATCACAATGTTGCCTCGTGGTCAGTTTCTGATCAACTAAACCTCCTAGATCCCTTTCACACAATATTGTTTTTAAGCCAGGTGTCACAATCAAATTGCAGTTCTTGAGACTTCTGGGGTATAACTTATCATTTGGGCAGGGCAAACATTTAGACGGGGTTCACGGTGTCTGGAGAATCAGGTTGAAAAGAAGACTGGCCTGCCATGGTTCAGAGGAGGACACCAGCACCTGGTCCTTAAAGGTTGTACATCCCTGCTTGAAATGAGCAATTCCTTTCTGTGATGGTTCTGAGTCTGATAGAGCCTATCAGAAAACAAAGTTCTATACAGTTGCTTCTCTTGGGACCGAGGTGGCTTTCCAGACAGAATAATGCCCTCGTCGTGGACACACGCTGATGCTTAGTGAAAAGCAGAAATGACTAATTTATCCATTCTTTGTGTTGGCAACTAGTGTCTTCTTAATCAATCAATACATTTTAATCCTTGGTGTGACGGGAGAATACATTTGTCTTTGAAGAATATGAAAATCACTCTGGTAATTTTTGTCTTCAAGGGTGCACACCTTATTTTATTTTTTAAAAAAACAACAACCACATTGACTATTCCTTTCTCACCTAACACAAAAACAGGTCAGCAAATGCCTTCACAGTACAGCATGGATGTTATTCACTACCAAATCACTGTTTATTTTCTAGATATCTCCTTCAGATAGGCATCAGCAATCTGATTAGAGTTATCTTTTGTTCATTCTGCTAACCCCTGAATTGAATTTGGTCCTAGAATGAAAAAAAGGGGGAAAAAACAGCAGTGACTAATCCAACAAGCCACCCACAGCCTTGGAGATTGTTAAACATCAATGGGATTAGCTTGAAAAGCATAAAAAACGGAAGATTTTCTCTTTGGTTCCCATGCAGACTAGAGTATGCTGAACTGTGTTTTGAACGTATGCTCTTGCACTGAGTTATTTTTCCTTTCTTATCCTGGTCACCTTGCTCCTACATTACTAATTGAGCCTATTCTCTCCGTATGACAACATTTTCTTTCATGTTTCAGTGGTTAGACTCAGACTACGGTTGACAAATTGGTGGCCTGCAGATTGAATTTAGATCTGAAGAATTATTTTGTTCTTGGCCTAACCCAATGTGAATCAACATATATAGGGAAAAAATGGTTGGAATTAAAACTTCAACAACAACAACAAAAAACCAGGTACTTATAAATCACATTCCCAGAACCAGCTGGGTAAACCAGGAGTGAGTAACTGTGGAAGATCTAGCAATGTCACCAATTGTTGTTGTTGTTGTAGTGTACTTTCAAATTGTTTTTGACTTATGGTGACACTTAGAAAAACCTATTATGGGGTTTTCTGGGGCTGAGAGTGTGTGACATGCCCTAGATCACTCAGTGAGTTGAGTGCTGTTGTCCACCACTCAAATCACTACACCACTCTGGCTCACATACTACCAAATACTGTCAGGGAATACTTCATTTTCCCTGTTTCCAAGGGGTAGCGCCCACAATACTGATTACTTGGGGGGGGGCAAAATGAGGTCACTGCCCTCCAAATAAGAATTTTACCTCCCCCTGAAACTTTCCTTTCATCCCCACATTTCTAACATTGCAGTAATTTAAAACTTCATTTGAATCTTAAGAAGTACTGTTTAGTCATCTAAATGAAAGTTATCAAGGAAATACAGACAAAACAAATAAAAGAGTTCTAGAAGTGAATGGTTTTCAATGTTTCACTCTCTTCAATGCTAGAAATTTGGGGAGCCAAGAAAAATGTCAGAATTCTTATTGTCAAGTGCAGTGCCCTAATTTTGTCCCCCAGCCCCATAACTATACCCTTGGATAGCATTCTCGGAGGCTGGACTATCTTGTCTCAACAACATCAATGTTCATATCCGCTGCCTCAAAATTTGCAGAGATTTTTATGTAGATTCCTTTGGAAAATATTGTGTTACCTTTGACAGTGTTCAAAGATGTTGAGAAAGATGCAGAGAGAAGAAAAGAGGAAGATGGAGAACATTGTTGTGTATGCAATTGTGTCTAAGTGGCTTCCTTTTAGCATGCTTTGAAGAAAAATGTGAATTATTTTACACACTTCTTTCTTGTTAATATCTCTTTTTTAAAAAAATTAAGAACTCTGTGGAAATGGCAGAGTGGTCAAGAGCCCTTTTATGTGCTGGGACTCAAATGGGGCAGATTATATTTGATTTGTATGACCCTACAGTTGGCTCTCCACATTTCCTAGAGTTAGAGACACAGGACCCCTGCAAAACTGGAAAAAAAACCCACAAATATCAATATCCATGTCTTTGTAGGAAGGAGTTGAGGCATGGTGGAGAGAGTGAGTACCTAAGGTCCAAGCC
Organism: Iguana delicatissima; assembly: GCA_948472985.1. Lineage (NCBI taxonomy): Eukaryota > Metazoa > Chordata > Lepidosauria > Squamata > Iguanidae > Iguana > Iguana delicatissima. The sequence goes on along the minus strand of CAOKZL010000539.1, from coordinate 338,148 downwards.
AGATCAGGAAAAGGAGGGGGAAAGGGGATAGGTTGGCATGGGGGCCCTACACCTCCTCTCTCTTGCCCATCTCCTTCCTTGGGTGTAGGGGGTCATCAGGAGAGGGTTTGTAGTGCTGAGAAAGTGGGCTGTGAGCTGACCTTAGCTGGCCAGGCAGTGACTGATGGAGGAAGAAAAGGACCAGAGACAGGTTTGTAAATGGTTGCATGGCTTTGTTGGAGCCAGTGAGAGAAAAAGGTTCTTCCTAAAGGAAGTGCTTTAGGTTGAGGGTGTGCAGGGACTGGAAAAACTTGCACATAATCAAATTGGTGAAGAAAGTGAAACTGGCAAATGCAGAAGGCTAACTGTATTAGGACACACCGCCACCACCTTTTCTTGTCCGAAAGCCCTCCTTAGGCTTCACGGACTAACAAATATGCAAAATAAATCAAAACCCACTGCAAAATAATCCAAAAGTCAGTCCTCATATTTTTTTAAATGATCATTTTTAATTGTTAAAAATGTGTAAGTAGAGTCTGAAAACTCCACAAAGGACAATGACTGCCCTTGAAGAGAGAGAAGATGTCGCTGCTGCTGCTGTTTGTTTGTTTCTATAGCACCGTCACTGTATGTGGCACTTGACAAATAAAAGCTTAGCCGAACAGTTCCTTGCCCTCAGGCTTGCAAATAAGACATGGCACAAAATGAAAAAGGGATGGCAGTGTAGGAGAGGATTGAATCCAGCAGATACTGGGTCTTCTTCTCTCCCTCTGAGGCAGCAACAGTGGTAGTTGGGATGGATGGAAGGCCTTTCATTTGCTTCTGGGACTAGGTACAATGGAGCTGTGCCGCCTCTTCTTCTCTCCCGCTGTAGCTAGGGTAGTTGTTGCTGGGATGGATGGAGGGCCTTTCATCTGTTATATACTGCTAGAATAAAAGCAAAGTCCAGAGGGGTCAACACACACAAAAACAATCTTGGAGGGATCTATGAAGCCCAGATTTTGCTCTCTCCTGGACTAAACTGAGGCCCTTTTCGCACAGCAGTCACGTTCCAAAGTGGCCTCGGGAGCTTCGCGCGATTGTGAATACCATTCCACATGACGTCCTCACACTCGTGCAATGCTCCTGAGGCCAGTAGGCGGCGATCATGCATTATATCTTTTTTGACTTGTTGCAGAAAATGATGCACAACCATGCATCCCTCCCAGGCCCCACATGCACTTACCTTGTGTGCGGAGGCTTTGGAGGTGCAGCCATCATACTTACCCCCCTGCGCAGCCTGGGAAAGTACCCGGCTGTGCTGCAGAAGGAAGGGGCAGAGTGCTCACGCTCCTTCCGACCAGCATGGAGCTGGTGCAGAAGGGAAGCAGAGGGGATGCGAGTGCCTCTCGGAAGAGGCTTCTCACGTGATCTTCTCACGCTGACTCTGGAAAAAGGTAAGATGTAAAAAGGGCCTCAATGCATGCAAACCAAGGCAATTAGGCTGTGATTATGGTTTTGGCCCGTGTATCAGGTTGTCTGCACAGAACTGATGCACATGGCTTTTGAAGGCAAAGAACTGAGTTTTCAGATTGTAAGAAATTGTAAGAAACATAAACAACCTTTGTTTGGAACCCTATCAACTAATTCTAAGTAAAGTAGACCTATTGAATCTGTTGTTCAATTATGAGTCGACAAGTAGGTAAATCCAATTAACTCAACCTACTCTAGTCAGGATTAACAAAGAGATGTAGGCAAATATATTTGGACCACAATCCTGCTGGTGACAGATATATTTGGACCATAATCCTGCTGGTGACAGATACGCATGTAAGCACCCTTATGCATACAGTTGTATGTCTTTGGTCATGCAAGAATGTGTATATCCAATTCATAGTTGTGCAAGCAGAATTGCACAAGGGTAAGTATTACACACACAATTTCACGTTCTCCAATGGTGCAAGGACTTATCCATGCCTTCAATGTAACTTGATTCACCGGTATTGCAGAGATAGGAAGCACATTCATAAATAGGTAAACAGTGGCATAAAGTTATTATTCAGTAGATGAGTGACATGGTGCAACCACTATGCGGTTATTTGAATGTGGACTATATGAATGACCAGATCAATGTTATCAAACAAAGACCAGAGTTCTGCTGGTATAAGTATGTAAGTTCGCTTGCATATGTGGGTGTGCTTTTTGGGCCATTGTACAGTGGAAATATTCAGTTCATGGTTATTCAAGTGGAGATCGGCATGTGAAACCATTTCACAGGATGCTTCATATTCTTGGATGGTACCTTAGTCAGGGCCTTCAGTGTATTACTTAATTCCCTGGGATTGCAAAAACAGCCATTGTGCATTCTCCATTCTCTTACAGTGGGGTAAGAAGCAAAGACATTGGCAGAAAGACAGCTTGTTGCACCATATTGGAACTGTCCATCTGGTTCCACAGATAACATTACCCATATGTAAGCCACAAACCAGCTTCCATCCTTTTTTTTTGCACAGAATATCAGTTTGGTTAGACCTCACTTGGAATACTGCATCCAGTTCTGGGTGCCATGATTCAAGAAGGATAGATATTGACAAGCTGGAACGTGTCCTCAGAAGGGTGACCAAAATGGTGAAGGGTCTGGAAACCATGTAGCCCTATGAGGTGTGGCTGAGAGAGCTGGGTATCTCTAACCTGATGAAAGGAAGGTTAAGAGAGGACATAATAGCCATGTTTAAATATTTGAAGGGAGGTCATGTTGAAGATGGAGAAAGTTTATTTTCTGTTGCTCCAGAGACAAGGACACAGAGCAAAGGATTCAAACTACAGGAAAAGAGAATTGCCCTAAACCTCAGGAAGAACTTCCTTACGGTAAGAGCCATTTGACAATGGAATATGTTGCCTGGGAGCGTGGTAGAGTCTCTTTTTTGGGGATTTTTAAACGTAGACTGGATAGCCATTTGCTGGGGGTGCTTTGAGTGAGTGTTCCTGCATGGCAGAAGAGGGTTGGACTCGGTGACCCTTTTGGTCTTTTTCAACTCTATGATTCTATGATTTTATGATTCTATGGATGTAACTTTGTTTTGCACCCAATGAATTTTCCCTCAAAAATATTCTAAAGAGTGAAAAATCATTTTTTTAAAAAATGCTCATAATCCAACACAAGTGGAAGAAAACTTTTCAATTTTTTTCAATTCTGAATTTTTGTTGTAGCTGTATGTGGGAAAGAAATAAGTGTGGATTTCTATCCCTAACTAGAACAGCAGGAAAGCAAACAAATACACAAACAAATAGATCCCTTCCAACGCCAAGATTTTATCACTCTATGATTCAGCAACCAACAAGCCTTTAATTGTGTTGGTGGTTGAATATGCCAATGAATTTAATTCTTCTTCTGTCTCCCCTCCTCTGGTATGATCCTCTTTCGGGACAGTGAGCTTAGCGGATAACTAGCATGTGTACGAAACAAAAGGTTCCCTTTGCCACCTATGTGCCCCCTCAATGTCCTCACACGTGCTCAGAACTGCCAACCCACACCAATCGAGGAAGAGGCAGCCTCTTCTTCAGCAGGAGTATTCAAGACGGCGCCAGCTCGCCTGGAGCACGGGCCAGATGCTGCAGCTTCCAGCTTTCTTCCATCAAAGCCGCGCGCCTTCGAAATTAAAATCTATGGCAATAATGAAACATATTAAAATGCATGCAAAGTCTTGAGGGCTTATAATATGCTAAAAACTGGCAATGCATGTTTACATCCATATATCAACTTGGATGGGCTGAAAAGATTTAAAGTCTAAAATATGCAAATATGTGTCATATTGTCACACTTGGTCTCCCTAATGGAACTCCCTTTCATCTCGGCTCCCCTTAATTTCATGAATATTACATGGCCCTCACACCTTTTTACTCCTGCTGTTGCCACGCTGAGAAGATTATGAAAATATGTTAATAGTAACTTTCATCAAATAAAAGTTGCATATATATATATATATATATGTATATATTCACTAAAATACAAAATGCTTACAATTTTTAACATTTCTTTTCTTCCTACAAACTGGTTGGGTTGTATTTTAAGAGCAGGAATAACTACTGACCAATTAAATTAATGAGGATGAGGGAAAGACTATGGTATAGAGTTGACAGAAAAGCTTGCATAAACGTTTGCTAATGCACACATATTAAAATAAAGTTGAGGTCAGTCTTGAAGGATGGAAGGGGTGAGAAAGAGAAAGAAAAAAGAAATGGTGTTCTCTGGAGTCTTATTTCTATTACATTTTAAAATTGGTTGGGAGGGAGCACTCATATAAATACATATACACACACATACACACACACACATACACACACACACACATACACACACACACACACACACACAAACAGAGAGAGAGAGAGGGAGGGAGGGAGGGAGGGAGGGAGAGAATGAACAAAGAAAAAAAGAAAAGAATTTTAAAACTGTTAGACTACATTCGCTCTGGATCCCAGAATGATGGAATGTACTTCATAGTATGGTCAGCACTTCGTACCTTCAGATTCTGTATCCACAGATTCAATTGACCACGGCTTGAAAATATTCCAAAATTAAAATTTTAAAAAATCCAAAAACCAAAAAAAAAAGCAAACATTGATTATGCCATTTTATATAAGGGGTGTCATTTTACTACACCACTGTACATAACGGGACTTGAGCATCCACAAGTTTGGCATCCACTGGGGTGTGTGTGTGTGTGTGTGTGTCCTGGATCCTAGTGCGTACTGAGGGCCTCCTTTAGACTGACAAAAAAGACAGAAATATTTTGAATATGATAATTTGATGGTTTAAAATTCCACCTTCTTCACCTCTTATGAAAAGATACTGCAACCAAGGTGGCAACTATAGAATACGGAGCACAAAGCACTACAACATTGAAGAGACAATGTTTAAATATGCAAGAACATCAGAGAAAAAGGGGAATTTATGGACTGATAGGTTTGGCAGCCTAACACCTCATGATCTCAACCTAGAGTACCACAAGATAAAACAAAAAAGAGCTACATCTACAGATGCTAAAGAGAGGGTTGGAATACTGTTAGTGAATTATGATTCACTAACATAACTAACTAATTATGATTCACTTAGACTCACTTTTACAGTTGTTGCAGAGGTCAGAATTCTGTTTGCAACACACAAGGAGGAAAAAAATAACCCCAAAACCTGCCTTGTAAGCAACCAATGAGAGCTAGTATGGAGTAGTGGTTTGAGCACTGATCTAGGACACTGGGAAACTAGGGTTGAAATCCCCGCTTGGGTATGGGAAACTCATTGGGTGACCTCAAGCATGTCACACTCTCTCATCCTCAGAGGGAGGCAAAGACAAACCCACTCTGAACAAACCTTGCCAAGAAAACCCCATGATAGGTTCACCTTAGGGTCACCATAATTTGGAAACAACTTGAAGGCACATTCCAACAAGAAGCCAACACAGCCATTTTGATATTATCAGAGAGTAAGGGGATAAGTGGGAAGTGTCCAGCTATGTTCCTGTCTCCAGATGCACTTCAAAGAGATAGCCTATTTCTCCTTGAAACACAAGTTTGCAGTCTGAGTTTACTCCAAGATCCATCCCTTAGACTGGAAGGTGAAGCTTCTTCTCCAAGGATTTGCCCAATCAAATTTTGTACATTAGCTACAGAGGTCCGCTTTGGCTGTGATGGCTCATCTCTTTGTTATATCCTTTTTGGATTACTATAAGGATTACCATGAGATCTTTGAAAAGTGTTCAGAAACTTCAGTTAATCCAAAATGGCTTCAGCCAGACTGTTAAGAAGAGTGGTTTACAGACAGTGCACAACAGCTCCACAGGCTACCAGTCTTGTTTGAGGCACAACTCAAAGTTCTGGTTATGACCTGAAAGCTTTTTACAACTCATGTCCAGATTAACTGAACAAATGTACTCTTCCACAAGACCCTGCCCGGACTTTGAGATGTATGGAGAAGCCCCTTCTCTTCACCCACTACCCTCCCAGGTACATTTGGAGAGGACCTTCTCTGTGGCTGCTCCCAGGTGTTGGAACTCCCTGCCTTGAGTGGTTAGAGTGGCGTCAACCGTAATGTCCTTCCATCAGCAAGTAAACAGGGTTTTGTTTTGTTTTGACCCGTCTCTGGGTACTATACACACACACACACACACACACACACACACATATCTTAATGAGGAAGTGGCTTTCAGTAGCATGCTGTCCTGTTCTTATTTCTTTGTTTCAAATGGATATTAAAAGTCTTTTAATGTTCTTAATAGTTCAGTTACATTTTCATTTTTTTTGGATGTTTTACCAATATTTGCTTCTGTCTGGGTTATTTGTAAGCCATCTTGATTCTCTAAGGCTTTTAAACAGTCAGGATTGTGGTGCTGGTGGTGGTAGTGGTAATGATGATCGGGTTGATCATGATGATGAAGATGAAGACTGAAGGATTTTCACTTGAAATTTGCTTCATTTCTTTTATTTCCACTAGAAGAAATGTGCTGTGGTTGTAGAATTGTGTCAAATCTCATGGTTAATCTATGCGAGTTAGCAAAACATAACTTTTTCTTGTTTCTCACAAGCATTTTGCCTGTATTGTATACGTGCAGAATGAGAATTTCATTTGCAGTATACTTTGTGTTCATTTCTTGCACGTGTTGTCTTTCTTCATTAGTTCACTTGTAAAAATTTAGGTGTTCAAAAAGAAGAAAACAGAATGTGAGAGAAAGCAAAGTTGCTATTCTTACCCTAAGAGGTGGGTGACTTTGAGGTCTACCTGCAATGCCAGACTCTCCTTAGAATTTTGGGGAATTATACCTCAAAGGAGGCCTGTGAGAGGAGGGGGAGCAGCAGAATCTTTTCACCTATTTATACCAGTAGTAACTCTAGAGAGGACTTCATTTAAAAGTTATACAGAGTATTTTGGGCTAATTAGCAATTAGCAAACACACACAAGATCAGACACTCTCAAGAACCACACAAGGCTATCGGAAAGTGACTCAATAAAGGTTGGATAGAGCATAATTGGGCAGAAAGGGTGAAGAAGAAGATTAAAGCAAAGTGGCTTAGATAGCAAGTCTGAGGGTAGCACAGAGAAACAGAGATCTCAGTGCCATGTATTACATATGCATACACATATGCGTACAGCCAGTACACTTTCAAACATGTGTTCCAGGCATGAATTATGTCCAAATATGAAAATAGCACATCCTTCAGTGTGGGGGTATATGGTGTGGGAACAACATTATCCTGATGGAACACAGCAACTCCATTTTCTCACCCCACTCTCGCCCCCTGCAGCATGCTGCTGCCCAGAAAATCCCAGTGAGCAAGCTGAGAAAGATTAATGGACACACACTCAGTTTCATCCGATCATGTCTCTGCAATACACACCAGGTTGGAACATTCATCCAGGATCAAGTCTTGAATGGCAGCCGTCTAACCATTCACTGACCTGGCATTAAGCAAAAGCATTATCCACTCAGGGGACTGGATAGCCATAGCTACCCAGATTTTTTGGAATGAGAGAGAGTTTGGGGATCATCAACACCCTACTGAGAAATTTTGGTGCAGATGTACATGGTTTCTAAGCTGTTTTTGACCCCTTTAACCTGTTTCGAATTGTTGGGTTTTCTTGTTTTTAGATGTTTTAAATTATCTTCTATTGTTTTAAGCTCTTTACATGGTTTACAATTATTTTACCTGCATGCCATCTGCTATCCCAGTGTGGTATATAAATATAATGGAAGGAAGGAAGGAAGGAAGGAAGGAAGGAAGGAAGGAAGGAAGGAAGGAAGGAAGGAAGGAAGGAAGGAAGGAAGGTTTGCTTGTACCATAGTAAACAATTGTTCCATGTATTTCTGATCATCTATGCCAGGTCATGTAGACTTTACAGACAATGTGGACTACAACTCCCAGAATTTTTCACCATTGACTGTGCTGGCTGGGGCTGATGGAAGTTACAGTCTAACAATACATGGAGAGAGGTATCAGAAATCTCTGGATAGGACTGAGAAAGAATTATTCTTAAATCCTGTAGATGTGCTGCATTTTATAGTTGACACCACAGGGTTAGATGGATCGAGGAACTAGTTTGGTATACAGAAGCTCCCAATGCCTATGTACATATTGCTATTTTTCCAAGGTTACAGACACATTTTTAGTTCCTTAGTCTTACCTGGAGCTTTTGTGGACTGAGCACAGGAACAGGGATCAGGTATCTAAGAGATGAAGGGTAATTTTATACTCATGGAGCAACACAACTCCATGTTGTTAGTGAATTGAAATGCCAAATGCACATAAAAATCTTCATTCTGCCAAGCACAATGGACAGCGCATGTCAATGTGCAATGCAAGTAAGAGTTCAATCTGCCTCAGTGTGCATGGATGCACATCCATGAACAACGGATCACATCTGCAATTCCACTTCCACAACCTTGAACTGAATGCAGCTGTTTTGAATTGGACACCTGCTTCCACAGGGAATTTACACAAGTAATAGACATCAACAAGATGCTGGCCAGGGCCTTTGCTATGCATATCATGTGCTCTGCCTCTGAACTATGACCCTTTCCTGTGATCTTGTGAACACACTCCTCTTTCATAGGAGTGGAATTTGGTAGAGATAACACCCAACTACAGCAAAACCATCAATCAGATTTTCATTTCTGATTCTGGATAGGCTTGAGCATTTGAACATCATCATGATTTGAAACCAAAAAGAGGAGGAGCAGCTGGCTGTTAATAAACAAGATGGAGAACAAAGTCATAAACAAGCACCTGAGAGTTGAAAGAAGTTTGTACAGCAGCTAGTAAATCAATTTCTTTATGCTCCTCCCAAATGAATACTTTGCATAGAAAATGGGAAGCGTGTTTCTCAAAGCACTTGTCTTGCTAAGGCTGGAGGGACCAAAGGTTGTCACTGAGATAAAAATTCTCATTTGTTTGTGTGTATACAAATCTGTCAGTTCAAATCTGATCATCTATGTTCTTGCTAGTGGACTTAGAAAATGTTTTTAAAAAGCTGTATGAAATACTCTTGTCAGCATTGCCGAAATTCATTAGGTAAAGAGGAGACAACCCTGGCTCAGCACTGTAATTCAGAGTCAGACTATTAGAATCTACTTCCTCCAAGTCCCCTAAAATCTATTGTCACCACACTATACACTCCCACTCTGCAGGATGTGCTATTTTCATAATCGGACATATTTCATGGCTGAACCACATATTTGAAAGTGCACTGTCTGTACACATATGTCAGGTCAGGATGACTTCAGACATGATAAGAGAGTGTTAGGCAGGAAAGTCCAATGCTAATGGGCTTGGGATAATACTTTCTAAAAACTGTTAAATTGCAAGCACTCTCAAAAACAATAGCAGGCGAAATCACTCAAGTGAAGCAACCAGGAACCTTGCTGTGAGCATATCATACAGAGACTGTCGCTGTTCACTTTACCTGACCAAAACATTAAGAAAGTATCAGGATTCCCACCAATGCTTTGTCATCTAGGGTTAAGGGAATCAGCCCATTTCAGACCCCTTTGTCAGTTTTGTGGGAAACCTATTACAGCTTTGTCCACAAAGTCTCCTTGAAAGTAGGAAATAGGGAATAAAAAACGTAGCTCCAACCCCAGTAACTTGTAATATGTTGGACATAGTACATGGCATGTAGATCTCGCTACTCGCCATCTGAGCCGCCTGCTTTGATCTGCTGCTCTTACCCTTTCCACCCAATTTCTCTCCCTCCAACCATTCTTTCCACATTTCCTAATAACCCTGTATTGTTCTTGAGAGTGTCTGATTCTTTGTGTGTTATTTCCAAATAAGATATTGTTTTTAACTTTTAACAGGAGTCCTCTCTGCAGTTACTGTTGGTATACCCAGGGGAAAAGACTATGCCATTACGCTTCTCTCACAGGCCTCCTTTGAAATATAATCCCCAAATTCTAAGGAGACACTGACATTGTAGATAGACCTCAAAGGCCCCCATCTCTAGGGTAACAATGTCCTCCTGACATGTCCCTCAGCCTTCAGGATTTGTGTGTTTTTATTTGAAGGTGCATGACCGGGACAGATTAGGGCTTCTTTTGCAATGTACTTCTCACCGCACTGTTCAACAGTTACAATTCTTGAGCTAGCCAAGATAGTCTGAGGGATAGTGCTGGAGTCCCCATGGCTTGTGATCCTGGGGAACTTCAATACCCATGCTGAGGCTTCCCTATCAGGAGTGACCGAGGACTACATGTCTGTCATGACAGCCAGGGGTCTGTCCAAAGTGGTTTCTGGCCCCACTCATGCTGTGGGACACACTCTAGACCTTGTTTTCTGTACAGGATGGGGTGATGATGATCTGGGAATGCAAGAGTATTCTCCTGTTCTGTTGTCATGGTTGGATTACTTCTTGGTCAGGTTTACATTTGCTGGGATTCAGAGCCCCTATGGGGTTGGGGAACACATTAAGATGGTCTGCCTCAGGAGGCTTATGGATCTGGATGGACTCCTGGTGGCTCTTAAGGAGTTTCCTTCTTCCCAGCAAGTGATCCTGTTGAATCCCTGATTTGGAATGGGGTTTTGGCTTTTGATATCCTTGATCATGGCATCCTCTGGGTCACCTCACTGGGACTGGGCTTAGATATATTGTTCTACAGTGGCTTCGTTTTTTCTAGGAGAGGAACTCTCAGAGGGTGGTGATGGAGGATTCCTGCTTGACTCCTTGACCATTGGACAGTGGAGTCCCTCAGGATTCAGTCTTGTCCCCTATGTTATTTAACATCTATATGAAACTGTTGGAAAAGGTTGTGTGGAGTTTTGAGATAAGGTGTCTCCAGTATGCTGATGATATCCAGCTCTATTATTTCTTCCCACCTAATCCCAAGAAAGCTGTTCCTATGCTAAACCATTGCATGGAAGCTGTAATGAACTAGATGAGGGCAAGCAAACTGAAGCTTAATCCAGACAAAACAATGATGCTCCTGGTTAGTTAAAAGAAAGATCTGGGAATAGGGATTCAGCTTGTGTTAAATGGGGTTACACTCCTTCTGAAAATGTAGGTTTGCAATTTGCGGGTACTTCTAGATTCAGCCCTGAGCCTGGAAGCCCAGGTTTCAGCAGTGAGCAGGAGTCCATTTGCTCAGTGAGAGCTCATGTGCCAAATGTCTCCATTCCTGGAGAAGTCAGATCTTGTCATAGTAAGACATGTGTTGGTTACATCCTGTTTGGATTATTATAATGTTCTCTATGTAGGGCTGCCATTGAACAATGCTGAGGAACTTCCATTGGTCCAAAGAGCTGCAGCCAGATTGCTAACTGTGAATGGCTACTGGGAACATATCATTCCCTTGTTGAAGCAGTTCCTCTGGCTGCTGGTCCATTTCCAGGAGCAATTCAAAGTGCTGGGGCGGACCTATAAACTCCTATATGGTTTTGGCTCAGACTATTTGAAGGGCCATATCTTCCTTTATGAGACTAGAGTTATTATCCAGAGAGGCCCTTCCTTCTATCCCACCCTCTTCTGGGGCTTGTGTGGTGGGAACAAGGTAGAGGCCTTCTCAGGCCATTTCTGCACTACACTCTTATAGTGCGATTATTCCACTTTCAACCTCCTATGGAATCCTGGGGTTTGCAGTTTTGGGAGGGGCCAGCTGGACCCAGCTGGTCCCTCCCGAAACTGCAAACCCCAGGATTCCATAGGAGGTTGAAAGTGGAATAATCGCGCTATAAGAGTGCAGTGCAGAAATTGGAACTCCTTTCCTAAACAGACCAGGATGCATCCCTCCTTGCTCTCCATCGGCAGTAGAAAACATTTTTTTCTACCATGAGGCTTTTAGAAATTGTATGGGGATGGCTTCCAAAAAAGTGCTGTGCTGTTTTAAGTTTTTAATGTTTTTAATGTTTTAACTTTATCAACTATTATAATTGTTAGACTTTTTCAAACATTTTCTATCATTGTTCACATATGTTCTTTTAAAATGGTCAAACCTTCTTGAGTCCCATTATTGGGAGAAAGGTGGGATATAAATTAATAAAATTAATTATATAGTTATTGGTGGTGGTGCTGACAGCAGCAACAACAACACAAACCTTTCACAAATGAAAACTGGGACACAAATGGCCAAGCAACATCAGAATGTGGTTAAGATGGCAGGACTTATTCATGAGGAAGGCCACAAATGCTAGGAGAGGCTTCTGCCATAGCCCTTTGAGAAGCACAAGATTCCAGCTTCTCCTATGAGAAGAAAAGGGGAAAGTGGTTAGAGGAAAAGAGAGAAACTGGGACTTTTTTTAAAAAGTAGCTGGAAAAGTGGGATGATAGAAGATTAATTGGGACTGACCCTGCCAAATTGTGTCTATTGTGATGATATGAACATTTTTTTGGGGAAAAAAAAGGTTTAGGCCTCACGGTCTTTAGTATAAAGCCATGCTTTAACTTGAGGCTAAAATGAAGCCAACATTAATGCCAATTTAACCTCCAAGGGCAGTCTAAAAGCAGAGTGCCTTCACACAGAAGTCTCTGCCTCATGGCGAATCACAGAGGATGTTCTCTCCAACAGATCTCAGTCCATGGGCTCGAATATATAGGGGGAGATGCTCCCACAAGTATCAAGTTCCTAAGCTGTCTAGGTCTTGAATTTTAAATTCAAACTTGATGTGGGCTGGGAACCAGTGCAATTCCAGAAGACAGATCTTACATGGTTTCTGTACAGTACCTGGTCAGCAATCTGACCATTGCACTTCAAATTACCTATAGCTTTTGGGTTATCTTCAAGGGCAGCCCCATGCAGAGTGCATTACAGTAATCTAATTGAGACGTTACCACTGTACAGACTACTGTGGTTTGTTTATCTCTAATAATGGCTTTGTACAGATTCCCTAAATGAAAACTGAGAATTTAAAGACTAATGAATGAGAATTCCAAATGGATAATTGGAGAACATAACACGATAATCCCACAGGTGAGCATTACCAATCATCCCTACCCACTTCCAGAATTTCCTACACAAAAAAAGGTTATACTCATTAGAGCAGGACAGAAATATGGTAGCTTTCAGGACTGGTTAACAAGTAACAAGTTGAAACTTCTTTGCAATCATGCCACTTTGTGAAAAGTGTTCCTTTTTATGATCTGTCCCAAACTCATCTATTTTTAACTGCACAGATTTATTATAAATGGGGAGCAGAGCTTAAAAGGTCAGGCAACCCTTGATTACAACTACAGTAAATCAACCTAGATTCATTTTAATGAGATACATCATTGCCATTTTTTTTTCTTTTTGCATCGGAAAGACAGAAGCAAGCTCACCATTTTTTTTTTCTTTCTCCAAAGACTAATGCATAGAAATTTGATGGTAGGTTTCCTATTTTTATTCCTCACCATTTCCCCCTCCCCACACAAACCTCTTTATATACTCGTTTCCAGACAAACCAGCAGCAAAAAGAAATGCTTTATTTATTCAAATTCCCAAGGGAAGTGCTTAGAGATGTAAGTAACAGTCTAGAAAGATAACTTTTTTTCCCCTTCAAAACAAAGAAGTAAATATATAGTAAACAAGGAAAGAAAATGGAGCCCTCCTCCCCAACAAAATGTTGTCTTTGTTGAACTAATGTCTGCCCACAGTTTAAGTAGCAAATTGTAATTTTACAAAGGAAATTTACAAAATGCAAACCAATTGGCTTTTTTAAAATCCTTCCCCAGTTTGGCTTACACTCCAATTCATTGCTGTTATTTCTCTCCATAGATTCCTCCTGCCCTCAGAAATGTGAGGTATGAAGGTGGTACCTTCTGCACACAAATGTAATCTACCATTCAGCCCAGAACCTCTTGCCCTGAAGATGACATCTTCCATTGCTTTTGCCAAAAGAAGCCAAATTAGCTGCCCCTTTCCCCTTGAATTTTATAAACTTCACTGCAAATGCTAGAGAGGGGGATGGAAGCACTTCCTATATGGAAGGGGTGAGGAAAGTATGGTGCATGGGACCCTAAAGTTTAGTCCCTGTAACCCCTCAAAGGTCTAGGAACCCATTTTTTTTTTTAAAAAGCTGACGCCCCCCCCAACTTTTATCCCACAAGCATCTCAAACTGCTGCAAAGTGCAACATGGTTTGCCTTTTTCCTAATGCTGACATTCAGCTTTGATGAACTTAGGGTCTTGAGGATGGCCCTTGAGCCCCCTTCCCACCTAAACAGCAAGCCACAGGATTCCATAGGATGTTGAAAGTGGAAAAATAGCAATATAGCAATCTAGTGTGGAAATAGCTAATCTGAACAACGTGAACAATGACTGGGGCCTGGGAAGATCTAGCCACCAAAGGACAGACCAACTAAATATACCCTTTACTGCCTCCAAACAGAAAAGAAAATGACGTCGGGTTTAGAATCTGGGAAAAAAGCATTACACTGTTCTGGGACCATCACAGAGGCTGCTCTGAGAATATGCTGAACTAACATTGAAGAAATGTTGGATCTCCTAACAGGGCCTTGTTGTCAGATTTCAGAGCTGGAGAAGGATTTGTATGAGAGAAGGTGGTCCCCAAAATAATTGAGATCCTGATTGTCTAGGACTTGGAGACAGAAAGCAGCACCCTGAGCTGTACCCAGTAAAAGAGAGGAACAACTAATTTACATGCTTTAAGATAGGCATTGTTACTGCAGTTTAGGCCTACCTGGCGATAACACCAGATATTACTTTGATATCATAATTTGGCCTTACCATACCACCCTTCTCCACGTGTTTTTGAGGCCTCCGGACAAGCACGAAGCTAGGCTCGGCACTTAACTGCTGAAATTTTCTCAAACAATACAGGCAAGCCAGAAATAGCCAGATCGTAGCTTCAGGGACCTCCTCGGCAAACACCATAATATATATGTGCGCTACCTACAAGAGGCTCCCTGCCCCGAGCAGGCAACTTGACAAAGGCTGAACCATCCACTGTCAAGCGTTGCACATTTACATACTGGCTACACCATTGTTAATTCGGCTCCGATTCCATCATGCTAAATTGTGACCTTTCTGAGACATTGTCTCGCACCCAAAACCCATTGTTGTCCCCTAGTAAGGCATAGCCTGCAGTCACACTTGTCCCTATAAAAACCCCTGATTCTGAGACCTTCCTCGGATCGCTCCCGAGTTCCAGACCGCCTTGCTGCCACTTTGCTTGGAGAGCCTCCCCTCAGCTCCACATGCTGAGCCACACTGAACCCCAGCATCGCTCTCTATCTTCTTCCAGGCTTCAGGAACAGGTTTCATATCACCCGAATCAACTATCCCCCTGAAAATCCTGCTATCTTACTCAAGCCTTTATTTTCCTTAGTTATCTGTGTGCGTGTGTTGCTCACATTGTGTGCCCGTATTTAATAAAGATCATTCATTAGTTTCAAACCGGTCTGCTCCTTGACTTGGCCTGATCCCGTAAACACTGGGTTACAAGATCCTGCTAAGTTACCTGGCCTCTCGTAACGCTAAAGCAGTGCTCTGAGCTAATTTCCCCCAACCTATAGCCGAGCATATTTTGGTGTCCCTCACGGGACCCCCAGTAAACAGGGTAATAGCATAATCTGTTTATGTTGATTTGTGCCTTTTAGTAGTCAGGACGTCTGATGCTAATCTGGATGGTCAAATGGTATGCCTATGTCAACTGTATTACAGCACTCAAGCCGGGAAACTGCTAACACCTATAGCACTGCAAACTAAAAAATGTGCTAAATTGTTCCCATTTCTTAAAAATAGCAAGGAATACCCACCAGGGAGTAGAGATGAATTTCAGGAGAAAAGTGGTTCAGGGTTTCAACCAAGAACATGGCTCTAAATTAATCTAAATGGTGTCTCTGTGTTCTGTGCCTGCTTCCTCTATTGAGAGGAGGAGTAGGAAATGAATAAATGGACAAGCTGGAAAGTGTCCAGAGGAAAGTGACCAAAATGGTGAAAAGTCTGGAAGCCATGCCCTATGAAGAATGCCTTAGGGAGCTGGGTATGTTTAGTCTGCAGAAGAGAAGGTTGAGAGGGGACATGATAGCCATGTTTAGATATTTGAAGGGATGTCATGTTGATGAGGGAGCAGGCTTGTTTTCTACTGTTCCAGAGACTAGGACAAGGAGCAATGGATTCAAGCTGCAGAAAGGAGATTCCACCTGAACCTCAGGAAGAACTTCCTGATGGCCAGAGCTATCCAGCAGTGGAATATGCTGCCTCGGAGTGTGGTGGAGGCTCCTTCTTTGGAGGTTTTTAAGCAGAGGCTGGATGGCCATCTGTTGGGAATGTTTTGATGAGTGTTCCTGCATAGCAGAGGGTTGGACTCAATGGCTCCTGGGGTCGCTTCCAACTCTATGATTCCATGATTCTATGAAATAGTGGCCACTTTAAGAACACTCTAAAACCATTTCCGCATTACACTGTTATAGTCCTATTATTCTGCTTTCAACCTCCTGTGGAATTCTGGGGTTGGAAGTTCAGGGAGAGGCCTTTAGGATTCTCACCCAGAAAGTTCTTTGGCCTCAGCAAACTACAAACGCCAAAATTCCAGAGGAGTTTGAAAGTGGAATAATAGCACTACAACTGTTCAGAGCAGAAATTATCTTAATGTGAATAATGTCAAAATGTGAATAATATATGAACATGTAAAATGCGAATAATGTAACATGTAGTTTGGCCATTGGTTGTAGTGATTCCTCCAGCCAGTACAGGCAGTGATTATCCTAGCTAGGAGTTTCTGGGAATTCTAACCTAAATAGCAACTTTCCCTGTTTTTATTGTTGGCCAGTTTCTGCTTTTATCTCGTACTCCGTCTTAAAGTATGCTTTATGTGTAGAAACAAAACCTTTTGCAAACATGACAGACCATTACAGAACCATTTCCAGAGTCAGTAAAAAAATCACCCCTCTTTGGCAATGCCATTATTTAGATGATGGAAACTTTTGAGTTGGATAGAACGCTTGTTCAGTATGTATTCCCAGTAGGCAAGGAGTTTTGTTTTGCACATGGACAACCAAGAACACCACACACTTTTTCTTATGATTAGTGAACTGTTCATAGTCACTAAAGTGATCTGAGCTCTTAACTGTATTCTTTTAATTTTTCACACTGTAGCTAATGAAAAATTTAAATGAAATCATTTAGTAGTGATTGCTCCATAAGCATAACACAAACTCCTTTAAAATTCCAATTATATAAGAATTGTATATATATTCTGGTTTCCAATTGGAAATAGCAGAGAATGATGTCAAGTTAGATTCTATTTTCGTTGTTTTGAAGAGGTCTAATGATGTTAAACTGGAACCAAACTTAGGCCCTTTCCGCATGGCATTTGCCATGTGAAAGGGTGCCTGGAGCATCTTGCAATTCTGAGGAGCAATCTGCACAATGCACTCACAATCACACAATGCTCCAGGGGCCAGCAGCTGCCAATTGCACACCTTTTTCATTTTTGGCTGGAAGGTGAAAATGGTGCTTGATCATGCATTGCTCCCAGGCCCTACGTGCACTTACCTGGTGTGTGGAGCCTCCGGACCCGCACTGGTCACGCTTCCTGCCCCAGTGCAGGCTGCACTGTGGAAGGAAGAGGCAGGGCTCTCGCGCAAGCAGGGAGCTCGTGCAGAGCTGAAGCGGCAGGGACATGAGAGCCTCTCGCCAGAGGCTGCTTGCGCAATCCCCGCACCCCAGTGCCAGAAAAAGGTAAGGTGTGGAAAAGGCCTTAGTTATGGAGGAGGTCTAAGCTACATTGTTTTCAGTGATGTAACCAGTGTGGTTACATCTAGTGGTTTGAATATTGGACTATACTCCTGGAAACTAGGGTTCAGTTCTCCACTCAGCCAAGGAAACCCACTGGGTAACCTTAGGCATGCCACATAATTTCATCCCTTGCAAACCCAGTGATAGGTTTGCCTTAGGTTGCCGTAAGTTGTAAATGACTTGAAGGCACACAACAGTAAAAAGAATAACAACAAACTCTTTGTGTAGTGTGGTGTCAGTCAAATCCACTGTGCTTCTGACTATACTTAAAATATCTTTTCTTCTCTAATGGGATCCAATAATCTAGAACGTACGGATTACTCTAGAGAAGACCCATTGAATTGATTCTTGAATGGTGATTCAATATGGAGTTAAATCCATTGATTTAGTGGGTTCACTCTAGTTGGGATTAACAACACAATTCAGACCTGTTGAAGATTGCATTTTCAAGGAATTTATATTCTTTCCTTGAAGAGGTGTCTATTTGTGTGCTTTAAATTAAGGCATCAGTGCTGATACTGTGGGCAGCTGCTGAGGAAGATGAAAATTCAAAGTATTAAGCAAGCAAAATTTTCCCAGGAGGGTAAAATTTATCAGACATAGGATTAAGCATGTACTGCAACAATATGTGCTACTCCTGATGCCGTTTGTATCAGTCTACATAAAATTATACCACAATGCTTTGGGTTGGGTCAGTGGTAGTAGAAATGCTTCTGAACCGAGGAAAATATGAATGGGATCGCAAGATTCCATGAGAGTTCATCTACCATGCACCATGTGACGTTGGGCACAGAATCCAGTGGGTTCTGATTTCCTTAACATAATTGCAAGAAGACCTTTTCCACACTTTATCTTCTTGCGTTGTCCTCTGTTTGCAATCCTGGCAGCTCCTCTGTCGAGAAGGGAGCATGACAGGAACACTCCCTTCTGCACCAGTCTGACTCCTCGAGGAAGGGAATGCAATAGACACACTTCTTCCTTCCACAATCCAACTGGGCTCTTTCCCATGCTTCACTGGAGCAGGAAGCACTTCCATTGCACTTCTGGGCCTTCCACAGGGAAGGTAAGTATCGAAGAGTCACGTGATCCGGGTTATTGAGGAAGAAAATCCGTCAATGATTTACCCTACCATCACACCACCTGGCAACAGAAGAAGGACGGGATTGTGATGACATCTTGTGGAAGCATCATCACGGTCCTGCTCTACTCACATCTCCATGCCAGGAGACACTCCTCCCGAAGAAAGGGCCTAAGTTTATAGACCTTGTGGATGCAAGGGCTTTTGTGCATGTGTTTTGAGATCCTGGAAGATATAGGCCTAAATCCTATTTGTTAGTCCCAACTAACGCCAACCACTTGAAAAAACTGTTCAATGGTGAGTCAACACACAGTAAAAAACAATTGATTCTATGGACCTACTCTGGTCGGGACTCACAATAAAATTTAATATCAGCTTTCAATGTCATAGATAGTTTTTTGCTCCCATTTCCCATGCCTAGTCAAACTAAACAAAATGGAAGAAAACACTTTTAGATGCACCTTAAAAAATGAATTGTGCTAAATAATTGACTTTATGTAAATTTACCTCAATTTGTGTAATTTTTGCAAGTTCCAGAATTGGACAGGGTGTTTCTTGGCATGGATTTTCGGTGCAGATTTTGCTTTTAATGGTGCACAGCAGACAATATCCTCATTCTCAAGAAATCTAAGTCTCTGATGTGAAGTCCACTTTTTTGACCCTCTCTCCTTCAACGAGCCACTGGATTCTTGCCAGCAAAAGACTAACTTGGGTGTGTAATTGCATGTGCAATTATGGAATGCTGTGGACACAGAGCAGGTAATTGTGTGTGCAAATGTCTAATTATGGGCCTTTGTGTGCACAATTAACCAATTTGCCCATATCATCACCAAAGCTTTGCTTTCAAATTAGACATGCATCTGCATATACAAATGAGTTGCATGTAATTGCACAGACAAAAAAAAATCAGTCTGATTCATAGATAATTATTCTGGGAAGGGTCGGTTTTGTTCTGACTTCAAGCAATGTATCTCAGAAGACAGGCATGGAGGATGGGAAGGAAACCATCAAAATATGAATGGACACCCTGGTCGTGGTTTCTTAAGCAATTTTGCATTCTTGTTATAATGCTTACACTACCATCTAATCTACATTTCTTTTGCTTCCATTGGAAAATGTCATGTGGAACTGTGCCTAATGCATTAGGAGATTCAACAACGACTTTTGTCTCCTGCTTTTTTTTTTAAGAAGAAGAAGAAAAACCTTGCATTTGTTATCTTTTAAAAGAAGAACGTTTCAGTGCAAATGCCATTCTTTTGCTATCAATATTCTGAGACATTCTTGAAAGACTCTGTGTTCTAGATGGAGTTCAGTCCAGAAAATCAGAGGTCAAATGTGACCTCTTGGCTGGACCATCACAGGTCCTAGGTAGAAGACAGGACCAGGGGTGTAGTCACAACTGGGCAAAATGAGGGTATCTCCACCAATTAGAAGTTTGTTCCACGTGAAATTTTCTTCCAGTCTCCACATTTCTTGCATCATACAGGGTGAAAATGATTCTCATCCAGAACTCCTATATTCATTCTTTTCAAATTCCCTTGGTACTTTGGCATGCCTACACAGTATTCCTACATGCTCAACTGAAATTCTAAAGTATTTCAATGCTAGAAATTTGAAGGGGACAGAACTCTTATTTGGGAGTCAATGCCTTCATGTTGCCCCCCACCTCATGGCTACACCCTTCCTAGAAGCACAGGTCCTTTAAAGGTAAAGATTCCGAAGACATCTGCAGAGGAAACATTAAGTCCGAATGTAGCAATCAGCGAAGCAAATAGCAAACTTTTCCTCCATGTCAATGTTACGTAAAAGGATGGGTGAGAGAAAAGATTTTACACGTAGGCAGCAGAGCTTGGAGAAAATAATATTAAAGACCACATCTCCTGAAAGTCCCCAAGTCAACATGGCCATTGGATCTGTGATCCAGATGAATAATGCTTCCTAGCTGTAGAACAGAACATGGTAGCCTTATACACTTAAATCCAGCAAAATCTAGCTAAACGTAGCATGACGCTGTCTACTTGTCTATTCCAAAGTAAGATTCACTTAGATCTACAATATGGAGCTCCAAAATATGCTAGTACAGGGAGTGGAGATTTGTTGTCCTTCAGACATTATTGGATTTCTGATCACATTAGCCACTTCCAGAATGATTGGACTTGTAATCCTGAGGGCTGCAAGTTCCCGACATCTTACAGCAACCAGAAATGTTCAGTAGTGGTTATTGCCTAGTAAATATCCTGAGAAATGCAACCTTAAATTCTATGAGTTCCAGCTATTTTCATTAGGACAGACGTAATCCCAGACTCCTCTTAGTAACTCATGCTGCCACTGGTAGGATGTTATACCGGAGTAATCTCTGGTATAAGAGCGATTTTTTGGGGGGGGGCATTGCATTACAGTTATACAAGACCTTCTCACTCAGGGTGAGAAAGACTGAAAACAAATGCAAAATACAGGATAGTGTATTTATTAAAAATAAAAATGTTCACAAGCCCAAGTAAGAATAAATAAACTTTCATGTTTATGATTACTGCATTAATAAACTACTTAATTGGTAGTGGTAATACACTAGGTGGATGGATGGATGGATGGATGGATGGATGGAAACACACACTGGCCAGGATCCTGTTGGTTTTCCATGCACATGGAGGTTCACTTATAGACATGGTTGGGCATTTTTGTCTTATGTGGAACATCTGTGTCCACTTCAAGGCTGTGGAGGCAGAATTATGTTTGTAGTGCACATTCTTCACTGTGCATGCAGATGTGTGCTCAGCATTACATGTTATGCAGGCAAATATGCCTGTGTGTTTGGTGGTGTGTTTCTTTGCAAAACATCACAATGAGGTAGCATTGTGAAACTGCCATGTGCCTCCAACAGCGTAAGTGTAAGTGTATTGAGGAATATACCTTTAAGGTTCCAACTTTTCCAACTGCTTTCTCTAGGAGAGATACTGTGGGTAATCTTAGTAATACCCTTGTCTCCTTGTTGTAGGATTTTCACACTGTTTATTGCTGCTTTGTTCATCTCCAGGCCTGTAGAAGCACCCCAAAATTTCAAGACTGTACAAGTTTATTCTCCATCCCATCATCTTTTCTGAAACCCAAATGACCACTTGGGAAGTGCTGGGAAAACTATTCCAAATGTTCTGTAACCTTCCCTCCTCAATCCCTTGCCTAACTGTGATGTACAGGCTGGCTCTGAGTTCAAGGAATTAGGCTTCAAAAGCTTTATTCAGGAACATCTAAGAAACAACTGTACACTTCGGTGATCCCAAGACTAAAGAAGCATTGGAGCTGCAATCCTTTATAAACTGTAACATTTCTATTATGCATGTATTAACATCCCATTTGATGGCTAACCATAACAACTCCTTCCCACAGCTATTCTGTCTCTCTCCCATTTTCTCATTTAGTTTGCCAATAGTTCAACTTTGCAGCTAAGACTGTCCATCTGTATCTGTCCTCTTATTACAGCTCACTAAAAAAAAAAACATTTCCCTGTGTTCCCAGCACGCTACTCACCAGCCAATCCTCTTATAGCAGAGTACAGTCCACAAAGCATCCAAGCAAAGAAGATAACTAAAAACATGGCATGGAGAGCAAAGCCAAACTTGTATTAAATATGCTGGTGGAGTTTTACACTCCATCATTGTTAAATAGGATCTAGACGAAGAGCACTACATCATGACATTGAGATCAGTAGGCTGAGACTGCTGCAGTATCTTTGGAATGTGCCTTGATAAAGTAATGTTACAGCTAGTACAAGCAACCACAACTAAATACTGGGACAGTAAGAAATGGGCCAGAATTCTTTTGATGTTAAACACATGTGCAAATTTCTCCTAACACATACGGTTATAATTTTGTGGTTATTGTGCAGTGGATATATTCACTACAACATTGTATAAGCAGAATTCCACAGTATAACCATTTCCTAAGAGCCTAGATCCTATTGTCAGTCCTTACTAGAAAGAATTCATTAATCAGTTAAAATGGACCCTTTTCGCATGTTACCCATTCGCACGGCAGGGCGGGGCGTCTCGTGCAAAAAGCCTCAGCAGGAACGCTGCCGCTTCCCTGCTGCTTGAGTTCTGCAGCAGCTTCCTGGTCGAGTGAGCGCCGCGCAAACACCCCGCCCCTTCCTACCGCAGTGCAACCTGGGAATTGCAGGCTAGCGCTGAGGTGGGAAGCGAGACTGGCCCAGCTCCCGATGCACCGCACACCAAGTACATGCGCGCAGGCTCTGTGAGCACTGCATGACCGCCCACCATTTTTGGCTTTAAGCGAAAAATGAAAAGGTGCGTGCGCGGTCTGCGTCAGGGCTTTGAGTGTCGCATAAATGAGAGTGCATCATGCAGACCGCTCCTCCCATTTATGCGACGCTCAAGGGGCCCTCTTGTTTTAGAAATGGCGTGCGAAAAGGGCATATGAGTTGAATCACCATTCAACAGTAGAATCAGTGATTCTGCTCTAGTTGGGGCTGACCAAGAGCATTATAGTTATGTCGTTGTGTAGTTGATGCCTTTGGTGTATTACTTCATTTACTGACATCACAGAAACAGCCATCATGGGAGAGTGAGCAGGCATATTGGCAGATATACAGTGGTGAATGGATGCTATCAGTATTCAGTGGAAGTGCTGATGTAGCACGATCATTTAAGAGAATATAGTTTTAGACTAGGAATAGGAAGAATACTCATCGTTATCCATTCCCAGTTGGAGGGGGAAACTGAGTTTCCCAACAGTCCAGAAATAATAGACCAGAAAGTATTCTTCCCATAGTTAAATGTTCCACAATGTCCAGTAGAGAGCTTTTGTTATGTTACTACAAAGCAGAACCAAAAAAGGTCTGATGTGCATTGGAATGTGATGCACATTAGTATGAATTACACACCAATGTGCACTGTGCACCTTTGCACCTATTGCACACTGATGTTCATTGGGTCCTTTTGCCGGTGTCCCATTATGCAGCTTTGCAATAAAAGTAAAGCGGTTTCTTAGCACCTCTCCTACATGGCTAGATATACATAATATTATCTAACATAATAGGACATACTGGATTCTCACACCTATTTTCTGCACAGAAAGTACTTCTTCCATGCAGAGAAACTTTTCTGTAAAGAAAATAGTTTACAGAAAGCAACGCCTCCATTTCATATGCAGGATATTTCTGCCACAACACTTTGGGATTTTCGAAGATTGTACAAGATTCCCACTGCTCTATTATTCTTTCCAGCTGTTGGAAATCTCATTTTCCCCCCACCAAGATACTTCACAGAATATAGTGAAGCAGTTATGTTTTTTTTCCAGAAAGGGGAGAAAACTACTGTCATCATTTGTCCCTACATGTTTGCATTGGGAACAAGGTAAGGGTTCTTAAGGCATCATCCAGTGACTTACATTCCTACTTTAGACTCCACACCCCTATACTAGGATACACAGACATGATGTGGGAACTCAGCCAAATGCTTGAAGTGAGGACATGCAAAATAATGCTTCTTCTGGTACCCTTTTCTCTCCTTATCCTCCTCCTTTCTCTTCTTCCTCCTTCCTTCTTTATTGACACAAATCTTTCCTTGAATATATTATTCCTCTCTTGATGATTTCAACCTGCCCCCCCCCGGCTCTTTGCTCTCCCACCCTGTCTGAAATGCTGCCCCAGCTTTTCTTTTGTCAACTTCTCCTAAATTCCTGATTTGCATTTCATCTCCTTTTTAGCTCCTACTCCTCCCTTCTCAGTCTCTTTTTTCTTTTGGCTTTTCTGCTCTTTCCATGGCATCGCTCCAATCTCTTTGCCTCCCTCCTCCCATCGAGCAGCCCCCGTGCCTTTCTCTGTGAGCCAATTTCCATTGCTCTGTTTGAGATTTCAATGGATTTTTAAATATTTTAAAAAGCAAAAGTCATCCTTACGACTGTTAAATCAGTATTATAGAGAAGCTAAAGCTAAGGAACAGAAGTAGTGCCGTGGCTTTGATTTACTTGAAAATTGCACAGGGACAAAAAGCTGCTTTAAAAATGAAAACATGGGGCTTAGTTGTACATTTTCTAGGGGGCTTTTCTCATGAAAAAAAATGTGCCAGCTTGCTCTAACTCTGTGTCTTAAAATACAGTCTAAAAGATTGCTATGCTTGATGACAGAATAGAAGAGGAGAGGTGGCATAGATGGTGAGAGAGCCAGTGTGGTGTAGTGGTATGAGCATTACAGTAGGATTCAAATCCCTGCTCAGCCATGGAAACCCAGTGGGTGACCTCAGGCAAATCACATTCTCTCAGCCTCAGAGTAAGGCAATGGCAAACACCATCGTTTCCTGAACACAAGCCAGCAAGTGTCCAAGGTAGAAGATCGTTGGTGTGTAGGACCATTTGGGTAGTCAATCCATTCTGAGCCGGCCACGGGTTGTCTGAGCAAGACAAAGGGAGAAACACAACAGCTGTCATTAGTTGGTCCAGAAGTCATATCAGCCAGTCAGAAGGCCAGATGCACAAGCCAGCAAGGAGTAAACAGAATACTTCAAAGGTAGCCAGTCCAAGGTGAAGACAAAACCCAAGAGAGCACTGTCAATCAACCAGATAAGATGGTTGTCAGGATGAAGGCTGAGAGATAACTGCTGTGATATTTAGCAGCAGCTCCATCAAGGCCACAGCTGCCTAATTAGTACCTAATAAGGTCAGTTATTTAATCAGCACTGGGCTTGGTGTTTCTTCCTCTATGTCCTAGTAAAGGATGGGGCCATGCCATCTTCAGTGTTTGTGTCTTCTGCCAAGTCCTGCTGGGGAGCAGTATTCCTTCCTGCCTGCCCTGCCTCGCCCTGCCCCATTCCTCACGTTTGTGGGGAGCGGTCACTTCTTGGCAATCCTTCTTTTCATTGCCAGAGGCCTCCAGGAGATAAGTTATCACACATCTGAATAAATCTTGACCAGAAAAACAAAGAACAAGAGTCAACATAAGTCAGAGTTAACTTGAAAGTGATTATTATTGTTGTTGTTATCATCTTTTACATAGCACCATCCATGTACATGGCTCTTTACAAAATTAAAATACAACAGTTGCCCTAAATAAATACATAATAAAATGAAGATATACAAAATGAAAAAGATCAAGGGTATACAGATTTACAACCATACAACATAACTTTGCTATAATGCCAATAAAATGCAATATCTAAATAACAATAAAAACCAGTCCAACATTCAAAAGATTCTGTAAAACGAGAAAGTTTTCAATTTAGATTTAAAAACAGTAAGAGAAGGGGCAGTTTACAAGGTCACCAGAAGGCGATTCCATGCATAAGGGGCAGAGAGAGAAAAAGGGTGTAACCGAGCTAAAGAGGAAGAGACTTTAGGCTGGGTAAGAAGACAAGTATTTGCAGAGCATAGGTTTCCAGCTGTCTCGTAAGGAGAGATAAGGGCAGCAAGATAAGGAGGAGCTCAATAATGTAAGACCTTAAAAGTCAAAACAAGTTGCTCATAAAGGACTCTACAAGTGACAGGCAACCAACAAAGGGAAATCAGGAGAGGGGTAATGTGATCGAAATGGCAGGCTAAGAAAATAATAACAAGAAACTGATGGTAAACTTCTCTGGTGCTATCCCTATCATTTTTTTATATCTTAACCCATACATCTATTGCAGCATTAATCTTTATGTTAACAAAAACAAGCCCCGTGCCAAGAATGCTCTTGTTGCCATACACAAATATAAGTTTTTACTTATATGAGTTTTTACTCTTTTGTTGTTTCACAGTGGGTATATACCATCCCTAGCTGCAGAAATCGAGTTCGACAAGTACAGTCATCCCTCCAGATTCACTAGGGTTAGGGGCAAAGGACCCCCATGAAAGTGACAAAAACATGAATAACTCTAGGCCCTCCCAAACCATATTTAACACACAAAAACACATTGTGAATTCCTTTGAGGCATCAGGGTTCCTTCCTAAGGCAGAAGTGGGTGGCTGGTGGGGCTTACTGCCACCACCACTGCTACCCCACACCATTTTTAATGGAGACCTACAAGCCTTGTTCACAGTTTCTCAGTCTCACAAGGCTTGCAGTCCCTGTTAAAAATGGCACGGGGAGGCAGCAGAGGGGACTGCAAATAATCAATGAATAATCAAATCCACAAAAGGGAAACCCACAAATATGGAGGTCTGGCTGAATAATCATTTTGCATGCAGTTGTGCATTCTTGGATGATTCATAACTATTTGTCTGTGTCTTCAATGTACAACTTTATTCCCTAGGGTTGCTAAAACAGCTAGTGTGCATTTCTTGTTGTGCACTGGGACAATAAGAAGACAAAAGTATGCCATTATATGACACATACACACAATGTATGGTTGCACAATGTTGGTGTTCACAAGAAGGATACTGTACCACAACCACTATGTAATTTTGAGAATGCTGATTAATATTACACAGACACAATGTAGTGTCTCAACCTATGTGAACATCTGGATTTAAATACTTAAGTATCTATTTTGTGTCAGAAGACAGATTCTGAAAATTATTTTTAAGGATGTAAATGAGTACCTTAGTTTGGTTTGGAGCCCAGCTTGGTCATTTTGATTGGCCCTGATTTCATTCATAGTGATTCACACCCAACTCAGCCCTCTTTGTATCTCCAACTCGAACTGGTATTTAGGAATCTGAGTTTTTGCATTTCCATTGACCTGCGTTGGAAGACCAAGCCAGTTATAACTACTGACTCACCTATCTATGTATTTATTCACTTTCACATGGGTGCATGAAATCTGGAGATGTTATAGCTCCATAAGAGACAACATTCCCTGTTAAGTTAAAGGCCCTTTCTGCACAAGGTGAGGGAATTGCTCCATGCTGTTACCTACCGCTTCTTCTGGGGTCCGAAGCAACGCAGACTGTGCCTGAAACCCTTCTGCAGGGCTCCTCCTTGGTCCAGGGTGAATTGGAGCAGTGAGAGGTCTGTAGATCTCCACTGCTTCAGGTTCCAAAATGGCGGCTTCTGACTTCCAAAATGGTGGCTTCCGGCTTCCAAAATGGCGGCTTCCAGTTGGTTGTGGGTCCCAACCAACCGCTGAAGCTCGCCATGCCTAAAGCCCACCTTCTGCAGATCACAGGCTCACATTGGTGCGAGCCTGTGAATCTGCACAAGGAAGCAGGAATGCAATTGCGCGTTCTAGGAAAATAAAGACCTGTTTTTTGCAGTCTTTAGAAAACACACTGGAGGACCACTTCGGGTCATTTTGGAGCAGACTGGAGGGCAGATCTCCAGTAAGTAGTCCGCTGCAAGGTGCAAACGACCTCCATGAGAGTACACAGTGCCCCATTCTAATTGCCTGGTGCAAAGACCATTCATTCTATAGATCTTTGTGCTAGCTTTCATAAAATGTACACACCCATGCATGGAAAACAACACATTTTGAACAATACTTTTTTAAACCATGTGTAGCAATTTGAATGTTCATTCTGGACTTCATGTTGCTTCTGCAAGGTAGTGCCCTTAGTGTACATCTGCTGCTTGAAGTAAGAGACTGTGGCCAGCATCCTGTTGCTGACAAAGGCTAACAGGATACCAGCAACTAAGTTGTCTTGTGTGCATACAATGTTTCTGTTTGTTTGGTTTGTTCTGTTTTTTGGATCAAGCATAATGGTTTTACTCTGCTGATAGCAGTGTAAGTGGAGTTGTGCACTTGGGACCATTGTGTATGTGGCAGCACATTAAAATGCACAGAGAAGGTGTGGCTTCATACTGCATTTGTGCGTTATGCATTGCAATTGTAAAGTGGGTTGTAAATCACACACATTGACCACTAATGCATGCACATTGTGTTACGTTGGTGTTCAGTACAGGAATCAGAAACATAGAACTGGAAAAGACCACAAGGGCCACCCAGTCCAATCTTTTTCAGCCATGCAGGAATATACAATCAAAGCACTCCCATCAGATGGCCATCCTGCCTCTGGCAGGGGATTGGACTGGATGGCCCGTGTGGTCTCTTCCAACTCTACATTTCTATGATTCTGTGAAGTTCAGAGAGTATGTTTGAGCTCTAATGCAAAGAATTCTTGGTATCTTACCAAACTACATATCCTAGGACACGATAGGATGGAAACATGGTAGTTAAAGTGGGATCAAATTACTATGAATATGTAGCATAGACGTCTCTTTGCCTTGACAAAAGGCAGTGTAAGAATATTTGGTAGCTATATCAAGCACAGTGTAGCATAGCCGATACCACATGAACCTGTGGAAGAAAACAGGAGAAAATATTCATGCTGCTCGTGTAAGGTTAAAAAGGGAAATCTTACATTTACTGTTTCAGGAGATCCATCTTGTGATTGGAAATTGGATTGACCAAAAAAAATAAAAAATCCCTAAATATCAGTAGAAAAGCCCCTAGAAGGTGGCAGGCGCTTAATCAATGCTCCCTTCCCATACAAGAGGAGACAGATGGCTAACTTTTCATAGAAGAGGGAAGTGACCTCTGCTGGCAGGAAGGAAGCAAAAAGATTTAAGTACATAGAACAAAGAAAGAAACAGAGTAGTGAAACAAAAGGGCAAGCATGCTGTCTAGAAATCCCTCTCAGAAATCACTTTATACAAGTGTTGATGCCTGTTTGCTTTCAATGGGCAGCAGGTGGCTTCCATATCAATGAGGTGGTGAATCCACTCCACGTTTTAGCTCTAACCCAGTCTGCTAAACTCTAAGCTCAAAACACCCTCCTGCAACACCTTGGATGTGTCATTAAAAGTTTAGGTTAAAACCTGGAACAGATTCCTTGCCCCTCTGACCTTGAATCCAGATCAGCAGTGACTCTCAAGGGTCTTGTAAAGAGGTGTTTCCCACCAGGAAGTATCTGGAAATTTTAATTGGAGATGTGAGTGCTGGAATTTGGGACCTTCTGCAGGCCAGGTGTGGTACTTGTAGTTGGCATATCTTTTTCTTTCTTTCTTTCTAAAAAGTACCTACAGATTTCAGCTCCTCCCAGTGTTATTAACTGGACCAGAGAGAGAAAGAATGAGAAACTAGTGCAGGAGGGGAGGAGCTGCATGCATTTTTTAAGGACGTTGAAAAGAACAGCCACACAAAACAATGTCCAGGGGAGAGGCTTTAATTTTATGGATGTCGCCAGTTTGTTGTACATTCTATTATTTAGTTGATTCTTCTCATTTCCCTCCCCACCATCTTCCAGTCTAATTTCACTTCACCTCCTTTTCATATCCCACAGCTAGCTTAGGAATTGACCAGAAATACAAAATTCCCCTCGGCAATGAACACAATTCAGCCGCGCTTGTCAAATTCTGTACGACCACTGATTATTGCCAAAGGGGATTTTCTTTTCTTTGTATACATTTTATTGGGGAGTTTGCTGTGGTAAGAGACAATCTCCCACGCTACCTCTCTGAGGGAGCAGCACAGTCTTTCAGAAGGAAACATCCACAAGATTTGGTTTCTCTGAATTAAAGATGAATGTTGGCTGCCGGACTTTGACAGGAGGGAGTTGTGGGGAAAAAAAGATGCCCGGAAAACTTTAGAAAAGGTGAACAAGAATATCCACAGCCCAAAGAGAGAGTTGTTCTTTTTGCTGCAGCCATACATGGGCTGAATCCTGCTTAGACATGGTTAAATTCTCCTGTAGGTCTTAATACCATAAAGGCACCGAATCCCATCTGATCTTGGGAGCTAAGCAAGATCATGGGGTCTCCCTCTGTTAATACTTCCAAGAGAGAACACCCATGAATATCAGGCCATTTCCACACTAGACTGTTATAGTGCTATTATTCCACTTTCAGCGTCCTGTGGGATCCCTAGGGCTTGGAGTTTAGGGAGGGACCTTTAGAGTTCTCGGCCAGAGAGCTCTTTGGCGTCAGCAAATTACAAACCCCAGAATTGCACAGGAGGTTGAAAGTGGAATAATAGCACTATAACAGTCTAGTGCAGAAATGGCCTCAGATGTTGTTGGCTATATATCAGTGGAAGGAACTGGCAAAACCACCCCTGAATATTTCTTGCCTAAGAAGAACACCATGAAATCCGTGGACTTAAGTCAACAGGTATCATGAAAGTACATACACATGCACACACACAAATATTCCTATGAAAGTCATTGAACACTTTTATCTGATATGGGATATTCACGGTTTGTTTAAGGCAGTGGAAATGAATTTCCGCATATAGTGGTATTGCATCTGGATATGAATGGGGGCTTAGATGTACATGTGGTCTGCCAAGCCTATATTCAAACCGAGGCCTGCCCCACTGGACCACACAACTTGAGGGCTCTGGAAATATTGGCCAGTATTCTGAATCAGCTATTGAGCAACCTCTCTTGGTCTGAACCCCCCCATCCCAAAACCTGACAGAAATGACCGTCACCTATACTCCAATTATGGGCAGAATGGACCTCTTTTTCTCTACGCAGTTGGTGCCTGGTAAGGTAGTTTGAGATGGAATTATGATTGTGAAAATGGCATTGCAATTGTGAATAGTACATATCATGAATATGACACAGTTATAGAAGGGTAAATCTAGGTAACTCTTCCTTTCTTAACATTGCTGCTTAGCTAAGTACCTTGTCTAGAAAACCGGCCACTGTTTCCTGTGCAGAAAATGCTGTGTCCTGCACAGAAAACACCTATTCTTCTGTAAAAAATTTTGAAGACTCCGGGAAGACCGGAGACGGTCTTTTTTAAAGACCAGGAAGCAAATTGCTGAAATTTCTCTCTGCTTCCTTCAAGAATGAAATTAATAAAGAACAACATCCCTAGTGTACCCCACCCTTCTTTAATAATATTGCTTGGAAATGGTAGTTGTAGACCAACATTTCTGGAAAGCACCAAATAGTCAAGTTATCCAAAGAACTACAGCAGTGGTTCTCAACCTGTGGGTCCCCAGATGTTTGTGGACTTCAGCTCCCAGAAGCCCCAGCCACTATGGTCAATGCTCAGGGCTTCTGGGAGCTGAAGTCCAAAAACATCTGGGGACCCACAGGTTGCAAACCACTGAACTACAGGAAGATTGTTGACTGAAACTGGTTGTAGAGGAACAATTCCATTATTACAACAGCTCCATTGGCTACCAGTTTGCTTTTAGTTACAAATCAAAGTGTTATTTATGACATATGAGGCCCTGTACCATTTGGCCACAGATTATCTGTGGGGCCGCTTGTTCCCATATTAGTTTGCCCAAAATATGAGATCTTAAGGCAAAGCCCTGTAAGGCCCTGCTTTAGGGGTACCCGATAGCATTATGGTTTGGATGGGCACCATACCTAATTGGCATCATATGTAGTTGGCAACACACTTTAATTGGCACTAATATCAAATTCATCTCTTGTACACCTGGATTTTTCGTCTGTCCTTACAGCACCCACAATAGACAGCTATTACAACATCTATGATGTCTTTGTCAATCAAAGCACTAAGCCCATCAACAGGCGAAAGATCCATTGTCCACAACAGGTTCCTTTTGTCTTGCATCTGGAACCTTCACAGCCACAAGCCATTTTCAGGGTACAAATACCTCTGATCTCAGGATGCCCAGTGCAGTCTCTCGAAGGTCTACCCATCACTCTGTCCATCTGGCTCCTGAATGAGAACTATCCTTAGGTCCTACCTAAGCCAAAACACATTTCTGCTCTTCACTACTCTTCTGGACTGGTAATTGTAAATCCCCCCAAACCCCTCAGCCTCCTATAATTTTCCCTCCCCTTCTCTTTCAGTTAGCTCTTGTATGAATGTATGATTGTGTGTATCTTGTGTGCATGCATGAGTGAATTCCCCTCAACAAAACAAATTTTTAGCTTACTTCTGAATCTCTGGCTGGTTCTTCTCCTGTGTGTGCCCGTAAACACTGGTAGGAAAGATGTCACTAAGTTGGCCCCCTCTCATAGCCTCCTGATTTTGAGCTAATTCATTCCCCACTTTTTCAAGGAGGTATTTGACATTGCAGGGTGACCCTTGTGGCACCTACGTTTTGGGGTAACAGCCCCTCTACTCCATCCCATAACCTTCACTAGTACCTCTGCTGGGAAACTGAGAGTGAAGACCTTCTTTGATGGCTGCTCCCAGGGATATGTGAATCTCTCTTCCTATTCTGGCACCATTTATGGTGTTCTTTCAGTGGCATTTGAAGCCCTTCCTGTTTCAACAGGCAATTGGGGACCAGTTATTTACAGGGAAACAGGCTGTCATGTCATGTTTAATGGTATTGTTTTCCTTCTTTTGTGGGACACTTTTTAATAGATTTTTTTTTAGCTCTATTGATAGTTGATTTTTTTAATTCTATTTTAGTGCTGACAGCTTTTAATTGTATTTTTTTTAAATTGTTTTGAATGATGTTGAAAACAAAGGTGGGACATAAATAGAAAGTGTTACCCTGTTTACTGGGGGTCCCGTGAGGAACTCCAAACGTGCTCAAATATTGGTGAGGAAAATTAGCTCAGAGCACAAGTTAGCAAAATGAGAGGCAGGGAAACGCTGCGGAATCATTAAACCCAACGTCTACAGGGTCAGGTAAAGCCAAGAAGCACACCAAATATGAAATAATAACTGTGATTTTATTAAATACAAGCAGACAGTGTATGCAACACACTCACACAAGTAACTATAGAAAATAAAGGTGGTTGCGGGAAAGAGGAATTTTAAGAGGGACTGTTGAATTGGGTGACACTACACCTGTCCGAAGCCCGGGGAAGATCACAGCGGAGGTCCGTAATTGCGCAATCTCGGACTGAGACTGAGGGGAAAGCTCGGCGGATGAAGCGGCAGCAAGGTTGGATGGAAGTTCAGAGCGATCCGAGGAAGGTCTTGAAGTCAGGGGGTTTTATAGGGAAAATATGACCATAGGCTAATCGGTACTTGGGAGAGAACAATGAGGTTTGGGCGCGAGACAATGTCTCCGAAAGGTCAGAATTTAGCATGATTGAATTAGTTCCGAATCAACAATGGAATGGCCAGTATGCAGATGCAGCGTGCTTGACAGTTAAGCATTCAGCTCGTCAAGTTGCCTGCTCGGGGCAGGGAGTTCTTTGTATTAGCATGCATCTTTAATGACGTGTTTGTCTAGGGAGGTCTCCTAAAGGGAAGATCTGGCTGAGTCTGACCTGCCTGGATGGAGAAAGGAATGTTCAGCAATTAAGGGCCATGCCTAGTTCTGTGCTTTTCCGGGGGCCTCGCAAACACTTGGCCGAGAATGGCAAAATGGGGCCAAATTGTGATATCAAAAAGATATCTAATATCTTCCAAAGTAAGGCTAGTAAACGGTAATAACAAAAGGAAAAGGAGGAGGAAGTAATAATCACACCGATTTACATTCACTGACAGTGATGGAAAATGAGTTCCTTTCAATTGCATATAGCGTTCAGATTTAGGTTGTTGTTTTTATTGTTGTTGTCTGTAGTTTCCTCCATTTTTTTTTTTAAGGCCAAGTGTAGGGATTTTCTTCAAAACAAACTACAACCTGCAAAATCTGAGCTCCAACTTCATGCTTGCATATTGCAAATCGACACTTGGGCAAAGTGGTGGCTGTGTTATGTTCCTTTCTCCTTAATTCCAGCATTCTGCAACCAGTTGCTTATCTACAATTGTGCTTCCATTTCTGCAATCCCAGTGAATCAAGTAGTACCTTGGAGACACTGATGAGAAGTTGTATACCATCTGAGAATCTGGAATTGCAGGCAAAACATTTAACACTTGCTGAACTCTGTTTGGACAATTGTGAGCTGGGTATGGATATTATACCATGGCCAAAAAAAGTAAAACACCAACAGGATTCCAGCTAAAACTTTCCCTTCACACACAGAACACTCTTTATAGGACCTCCCTCTTTGCCATTCAATATGCATTTGTAAACATGTTAAAACTACAATGCTGTCATAACATGTGGCAACAGATGTGATCATAAAAGCTTCCCGGAATAACTGTGGGCAATAACAATGAATATAATGGACAGAGAGGGAATAATATCTGTATTTATAGCAGTGTGGGTAGAATAGCAGAGGGTTCTTGTGACATTTAATCTTTGGGGATGGACAGATTCCCATGGCTTCAAGTGTTTACTTTGGCATTATTCTCCTGGTAGACGGATCTCCCACTGAGGTTGCCCCTCCAGCCTTAAACACTGGCATAGCCTTGCAATAGATCATTTTCTGAGCGATCCTATTGAGAAAGTGAGAGTGGGTAGAATAAATAAAAAAATGGGTACAGTTTCCATATTTGTGAAGAGCCATTGCATATCTAATAATCAGTTGTCATTTGATGGTCTTTGCTGAAGAAGAAATCCTGACATTATTTATAACTAATTCCCTTAAATACTGTTGATTAAATTAGATTATTTTCATATGCATACTCCCCTTATTAGAACCACTATCTTATGACTGTTTCTAAAGCTTGTTTTCAGACTTCTTCTGGGGACAATTCAAACTGCTGGTTATAATCTGTAAAGTCTTACATGGTTTGGATCCAACTTGTCTGAAATAATATATTCTTTCTTATATGCTTTCCTTGGTTTTGAGACTTACAGGATGGACTCCTCTGTCTATTCTAAACATCTCAGGTACGCATGGTGGAAATATAGGAAAATACCTCCTTAATGGCTAGTGGCTAATTCCAGGATATGGAGCTGTCCAACTAGATAAACCTGAATGTCCTCCTCCATAAGTATTCCTCCAGTGGCAGGTGAAGACTTTGTTCCTGTTGCAAAGGTGTATCTACGGTGGGGCAAGTAGGGGACATACCTTGGGTGCCAATGCCAGGGGGGACACAAAAAAGCCGTGCCCCCTCCCCATTGCTTGGGACAGCCAGCCCAGCAGCACACTGTGAAAGCAGCAGCATTCCCCATTGTCACCACCACCATCCTCGCTGGAGTTGTTCTCAGCTTGGGGCAGTGGCAGTGGCTGGAGAAGCAGCACCTCCACCCAGGCCTGGCCCATGACCACCACCACCCTTGCCAAGGTCATCCTTGGCCTGGAGTGATGGTGGCAGCAAGAGAAGCAACACCTAGGGGCCCAGCTTCCATGCTTGCCCTAGGCACTGATGAAGCTAGATATGCCACTGTGTTGTTGTTGCTGCCATCATTTTTTTCACAGACCTTCAAGAAGCAGTTATTTATGTACTGTACTGTCCATATTGAGAACCAGTATGGTGTGGCAATTTGAGTTCTGAACTATGACTCTGTATGCCAGGGTCTGAATTCCTGTTCAGCCATGGAAACCCACTGGTTGACCTTGAGCAAGTCACATTGTCTCAGCCTCAGAGGAATGCAAAGGTAAAAACCCCTCTGAACGCATCTTAACAAAACCCTGTGATGGTTTCACTTTCGGGTCACAATGAGTTGGAAATGACTTGAAGCACATAACAACAACAACAGACAACATAATAATTGTCCATATTTTTTGCTACCTTATTAAAGCTGGAAAGTTTCTAGCCAAGTTGCCTGGGATGGACAGTGCTCTGTTTCTCTTCTTGTCATGACAAGACCACCAGGCTCTTCTGGCTGTGATTGGATCCCATTATCTTTACTTTCTTTTTCCACTTCCACACCCAGTAAGGTCTCCCCTGGGTAGGACATGGCTGCTGAATTTAAACAGAGCTTTTTAAGATAGTTTTTAACCTTAATGAGAATGCAGTTCAGTTC
Organism: Iguana delicatissima; assembly: GCA_948472985.1. NCBI lineage: Eukaryota > Metazoa > Chordata > Lepidosauria > Squamata > Iguanidae > Iguana > Iguana delicatissima. Next base: position 301,778 of record CAOKZL010000539.1, on the reverse strand, counting down.
AGCTATTGTTAGCACTAACAAGAGTGGAATGATTGAATTAATGGAATTTGCCTGTATGCTGACTCACCTTCAAGGAATGATTCAATGAGTCTACTCTAGTTGGAGCTAATCAATGGAATTCCAGTCAATACATTGCATGTTTTAGTCTTGTGAACATTTATTAATACCGTCAGCCCTCCATATTCACTAGGGTTAGGGGCGAAGGACCCTCGCAAAATTGGAAAATTTGCAAGTATCGAAATGTGTATGTTTGTATGTGGGAAGGGGGCCGATGCATGGCAGGGAGAATGGATGCCCAGAGTCCAAACCAGGTAAGGGAAAGTGTTACTGTGGTAGTTAGCCCTCTCCCAGGGTCTACAATTTGATATTAAATTATCTCTCCACGTGCCTGAAAGGGTCCGCCGAATGAACACGCAGGCAGGCACGGCCGTACGGCTGAAATCAGGAAAAACCCAGGCAGGCCAGTAAATAATTTGTTACGTAGCCCCAGGAGCCCTCCAGGCATGCACACTTTAAACTGCACAAAGGTTCCTCTGCCCCAAGAAGCCAGCTTGACAGGATTAGCACTCCTGACAAACAGCCCATCAAGCAGGGACAATTTACATACTGCCGCGGCTTTTTACAACCCCAGCAAAAACCAATCAGGCAAGGAACTTTGACATTTTGGAGCTTTGTTCTCCCAATCATGCAGACTTTGGAGCTTTGTATTGGCTCCTCAACCCATTGTTCTCCCCGGGAAAGGATTAGCTCTCCAGGTACATTTACCCCTATAAACGACCCGGTTTTTGAGCAGTTCCTTGGATCGCTCTGATTTACTCTCGGCTGCACGCCACTCCATCCGGCTATCCCCTCAGTCATCCACGTGCTGAACCTCTTCTCTCACTCTGTTGCTGTCTCAGACGTCGGACTTCAGGACCAGGTGTAGTATACCCCTACAATAACCCTCCAAAATCTCCTATCAATTTTCCTCTCTTTTATTTCTAAATAGCTTTCATGTGAGTGAGTGCATAAGTGCAAACATCTGCAAGGACTTATTTTTAATAAAATCATTTTATTTGACAATTTTGCTTGGTTTTTGGCTCAGCCTGACCCCATAAAAATTGGGTTTAAAGATCTCGCTAGGTTGCTCTGCCTCTCGTATTCTTACAGCTTGTGCTCTGGCTAGTTCCCATTTGCCATTGATTGAAGCATATTTAGGTGTCCCCCACGGGACCCCAGAAATCAGGGTAATGAAAGGAGAGGGAAAGGGACTAGGTTGGTATGGTGGGCCTATACTCCCTCTCCCTCACCCATCTCCTTCCATGGGTGTGGTTGTGGTATCAGGAGAGGGTTTGTGGTGTTGAGAAATCAGGCTGTGAGCTATCCTTAGCTGACCAGGCAGTGGCTGGTGGAGGAGAAGAAGGAGGCCAGAGATGTTAAGGGCTGCTCAACCTGATAGGAGCTGCCAAGAGGGAAGGAGCCCCTGGAAAAAGAGTGCCTGAGTTTGGAGGACAGGGATTGGAGAAACTTGCAAATAATAAAATCCGTGAAAGTCAAACCCACAGACGTGGAGGTCTGACTGTAATTTTGTTTGATATTTGTAATCCACCTTGCATTCTAGGACTGAAGAACTTAACATCAGCTAGTCAGGTGAACACACATCACCCTCTTGCACTTTGGAGACCTTCCAGTAGGAATTAACAATTTGTAAGCTCAATATGTTGTTGGATTACAATTCCCATCAGCTAGGCAGCACGAAGAAATGCAGAGGATGAAGAAAGTTATTGTCAACATATGAAGGGTCACACAGTTCCCAGTCTTGCCAGTGAGATTCCCTGGCAAGGGAATCTGCTGCAGCTACTACTGTTGCTGTTTAAAGCAGGTACATTTATTACAGAAGCAACTTTATTAAAGAGATTGCCTGAATATCCTTCCACACACATGACCATAGTAAGTTACATAAACCAATTCTAGCAGGAGGCTTCCCTCTCAATGGGGCAGTGAATCTATTTGGGTCTGAGGTCCTTAACAGTCCAGGTTCTGAACACTACAGCCAAAATAGCTTAGTACTTTGAGTAACTCCTTAAACATTCAGACTAACAGCTGGAACAGATTAATTGCCCCAGCTACATGGAAGCCACCACATATTGCTGCATACAATGTTTGTAGGCTTAGAAGGGCCTGAATCTGACAGATTTTCCCACCTCTACCTCTAGCCCTCTTAAACCTCTAGAGCTAAATCTCATTTCTTAGTGCCTATGAGAGCAGACATACTGAATAGCAGGATTGTGATAAATCAATAGTTGTCTAAGTTCTATTGACTCCATAAGGCTTCTCTGATAGGAGAAAACAATTGGATTTCATCCCCTGTGGTCCTACTTTCCCTACCCCACTTCCCCCCAGAATAGAACCTCCTTCCCACTGGCATCCTTGCTCACGTATTGGTAAGCATATATCCTGATGGCATCTTTGAAATCAGATATCTTTTCTGTGTTCCAGAGTATGTAGCTGAGCTGAGGGGTTCCAAAGTAGGGTGACCAGGCTGCTCTGAATTATAGACCCTTTATAAAAATGTAGGATTGGTGAACTTCTGCTTTAAACAACAACAACAGAAGCAGCAGAGGAACAAATCACATGTGATGTTAAGTCTCATATGAGGCTTTAATATGGTGGAGAATCAGGAAGGAGAAGGTGGAGAAGAAACCCCAAACCTGGCTGTTGGTGCTGTACAAACAAGTAGCACTAGATCCTGTCTGAACTTGGAAGCTAAGCAGGGTCATTCCTTATTCATACTTGGATGGTAGACCACCAACAAATACCAGGTGCTGTAGGCTATATTTCAGAGGAAGGAACTGATGGAACCATCTCTGAGTATTCTTTGCCTAAGAAATCCCTATGAAATTCATAGGGTTATGTCAACAGGCAACTTGAAGGCACACTCACACACACACACACACACACACACACATAAGATAGAAGCAGTTGGGTGTTCTTTTTTGTTTTTTGTTCAATGTCTGCTCTCAATTCAAGGTTGTGGAAGTGGAGTTGCACCCTTGAACATGCAGATGTGCATTGCACACAGATGTGCATATACACTGTACATGGGTGTGGACTGCACATGGGTGTATGTATACATCTGATTGAGCATTCAGATGCACTTTCGATGTCTTGATTTAAGTTTGCAACATTGTCATTCAATACAAGAGTTGCATAGCACAATTTAAGAGTAACTCCACATGTGGAGATTTATGGAATGCTATCCCAGTGTGGAATTTCAGTCCTTGCCTCCCAGTGTTTATTTGTTTGTTTGTTTATTTGTTTGTTTGTTTGTTTTATAGAAAATGTGGTATCTAAGAAGCTTTGTTAAAAATGATTGCAGCCAAAACTGTTTAATGCTATGCTCATTGTTCAAAACTCTATACGGTGAGCGGTAACCAAAATAACAGTGTGTCAGTACTTCATTTAATATTTTTCCACCATTTCACTCATTTTGATAGACAAGAAATTGTGTTTAAAATATATGAAAGGAGAAAAAATGTTCTGGTGAAGTTCTTGTGAGTGGGCTGCAGGGTTCTTGTGTGATTACCTTAGTGACAAGCTGGCTGAAGGGTTTATGCTACTGAGTGTTCTATTCTTTGCTGTACAATAATCTCTTAATAAAAGCCCAGAGGAAGACATCATGGATAATTCCCCCCACATGGCTTTTTCAGATGAGGAAGTGTGGGCAGCTGGGCAGGCTGCAGTTCACTGGAGAGATGTGTAATAGAATGAAAAGCAACACACAGCACTCTCAGCACAGTGATAAGGTACACACAAAAAACACCACTGAAAGAAATTGCAGATTGTCTTAGGAATAAGATGGGTGTGTGTGCGGCAGAGCACGAAACCTAAAACAGCTAATGAAAAGTTTGTTTCTTTCCAAAGGAAGTAAGTGTTTGTGGGTAAGCTATGGGAGGGTAAGTAGTTTGTACAGTGCCAAACAGTTGCACCAAATGGCTCCCACATCTGTGGGTCAGCGAAATCTCAGGCCATTTCCATATTACACTGTTGTAGCACTATTATTCCACTTTCTACATCCTACGGAATCCTGGGGTTTGCCATTTAGGGAGGGGTATTTAGAATTCTCAGAGCACTTTGGCCTCAGGAAACAAGAAACCCCAGAATTCCACAGGAGGTTGAAAGTGGAATAATAGCACTATAACAGTGTAGGCTGGAAATGGGCTAAGTTTTAGTCTGAATGAGTCCACTGAGAAAACCCATTTATGGATGAATTGCTACATCTGTCATATTTAATTCCAGGATTAAAACCAAGGGTGGCATCCTGTTGATGCCATCCATCTGTTCCCCTTTAGACATCATTGGACATTTTTGACCAGTGTGGAACTTCTGTATATTCAGCTTAAGATTAGGGAAGCAAAGTTGTGTGTGAGGTTCCACTGCTTGTGTACATTCATTGCACACTGATCCACAATGACATATGTTCAGCTTTGCATATCAATGCACTCTGTAAATTGTGCACACCTGTGTGTGTGCACATTTGGTATTGCAATTCACTGCAAAGATGGTATAGCCCAAGAGCACATTCACTGTCCCAATGGCATGATAGCCACCAGCCACTGCACTGAAGCCAAAAATGACCAAGACAGTTTAGATCATAGGCAAGACTATGGGCCTTTTGGCACCCTACTTATCCCCAAAATTGTCCGGTGAGGATCCTGACGCCGGCTCTACTGGGAGGAGAATGTGATAGGAGCCCTTCTTTCTGCATGGGCTGGCTTCCTGCAGATGACCACACCTCTTCCTTCCTCCCGCAGTGCAGTCAGGTACTTCCCAAGGCTGTGTTGGGGCAGGAAGCACCGCCATTGCACTTCTGCAGAGTGGGTAAGTGAGAGATGGTGGCATGATCGTGGATCATTGATGGGGAAAATCTGACAATGATTTAATCTGTGATTGCACTACCTGGGGATGGGAAGAGGACAGGACTGCAACAATCTCAGGCAGAAGCATTGTTGTGGTCCCATCCTTCTCCCTTTCCCATGGGGGGATGGGAGGGTGGTGTGGAAAGGGCCAAAGACAGATCCCTGTCCTAGCACAACATTTGGCAGTGAGGCAAGAAGAAAGAAGGAACTGCTTGGGAACATCAAGAAGCTAGAGTTGGAGTGCTGGAAACTCATCAATTTGTAATTTGAAATACTTGCAGTAAGAGAGAAACACTGCAGTTCTATCAAGGGAAGCACAGTGAAGGTGTTTCTCTCTATCTTACCACTCCCAGGCTCAGCTGGTGAGGACACAAGGGAGAACCATCTCAGTGGCTGTTCTGAGGCTGTGGAGCTCCCTTGCAAGGTAGGTTTGATTTTCCACTCTCTGCTGTCATTTAATTTGCCAAAAAGCACAGTTTAAACTTGATTAATGCAGAAGGATATGCCATTAGATATGCCCTCCTCCTCCTCTTCCTCTTCTTTCTCCTCCTCCTCCCTCTTCCTCCTCCTCCCCTCTTCTTCCTCCTCCTTCTACCTCCTTGTCCTCATCCTCGTCCTCCTCCTCCTTGTTAGTATGCATATATTTATTTATTTGTATCATAAGTCACTTGCAATATGAGTCTCATTTGGAAGAAAAGAGGGATACAAATAAAATATATAAATGAATGGAGTGGTGTACTGAAATAATTTTTAGAGAAAATGTGGAAGGCATACAGGATAGCTCAGGAGAAAGCTCAGCATCATTTAAGATTAGGATACTTTAAGAGACAGGCAGCACAATGCTGTGGCTTGGAGTGTTGGATTAGGACTCTGAGAGGCTAGGGTTCAGATCCCCACTCAGCCATGGGAACCCATCAGGTTTTCTCTAAGGCACTCTCTCAGCCTTAGAGGAAGGCAAATGTCCTCAAAATAAATCTTCCCAAAAAAAACCATAGGATAGGGTCATCATGAACTGTATACAACTTCAAGGCTAACAACATGAGAATGAAGGTGTGAATATCATAAGAACAAATGCCATACACTAGCATGTGTGCTTTAGGTTTCCCATAGACAAATAGCAGCTTAAGAAATATACACTGACATTCTACATTGACTGCTTAGTTATAGGTCTGAAACACCACAGCACAACTTAAGGTCCATCAGCTGAAGCAATGGAGGTCCATTCCACTTCTGATCAGGGTGCAAGAAGGATGACATTTCCACTCCTTTCATACTAGAAAGAAAGTTTATGACAAGGAATCGTGAAAAGAGTCCTGCTTCTGATTTTCACAACCTGAGTCACTGGTGATGGAGGTTACTGGCTCTTTTTTTTTTAATTTTTATTTTTATAAATTAAGGGAGTTTATACACAATACAAGTGCTTAACCTTATTTCCATATTATACAACAATCTTACATTAATTCTCTATTAATTCCTTTCCCGCTTTGTTAAAATGTACATATTAATTTATATGTTGCAATCCCTCTTTAGTCTCCCTCCCTGCCTTCCCTTCCCTCCCTTTCCCACCCTCCTCCCTTATCTTAATAAAAACCATCTTTCCCCTCCCAATCCTCCCCCTTCCCTCCCCCTACCCTTTCCACTCCTTCTCCACATTTTCTCCATTCCAAAGTCTTTATTTCTTTCTTAAACTAAACCTCCTTCATGTGAAATCTTTTTTTGTTGTTGTCTCTCCTTCAATTAATAATATTTTCCTCCCTCTCCCTGAATTCCCGCCTTACCTTAGCTGTTACCCTACAATTCCTTTATTGTATTCTTTACCTCTCTTCTCATTTCTCTTTCACCCATCTAATAATACCTTGCCACTGCCTTTCAAATTGTTGAATTGAATTACCTTTTAAACTGTTGGATAGTTTTTCTATTTCCATGATGTCCATCACTTTTAATTTCCATTCTTCTTGAGGGGGCTCTTTTTCTTCTTTCCAATATTTCGCATAGTTCAACCTCGCTGCTGTTATTAAATTTAACAATACTTTCTTTTTCTTCTTCATTTGACTTTTCTCTTCAATCATATTTAATAAATATATCTCCGGATTCATCTCAAAATTCACTTCCGTTGCTGGCTCTTAAGGTGGACTTGGATGGCATTTATATAGTTCCACAGTAAGACCACTTAGTGTTAATGTATGGATAGTAGTTAGATCTGTAAGCCTAGGCTGTGAATCCATAACTGCAGTACTGAATTCCAGCCACAGTCTGGAGGATTAATCTACAGAGGACTTTGAAGATGTAGGAAAGTGTCTGCATGGGATCTAGAAAGAGAGAACAAAGAAACATTAAAGCATCTCAAACGGAATAAGGTGGTCAGTGTATTATAAAGATGTGTCATTGGCCTGAATCCAATGCTCATCCTAACTAGATTACACTGCTCTGAATCAATTGCTCACTGGTAAGTCAACATGTGTGTACACTCTATTGATTTAGTGGGTTTATGCCAGTTGAATGAAGCTATTACATTTAGTCCATTGTTAGCAAGGAATAAACTAAGACACTGGATCTAGAAAGAGCAAGTAAAACCCTAAAATCCATACCAGGGGTCCTGGAAACCAGAGGAAGAAAGCCCCACCACACACACACAAATAATTTGCAAATCTTTGCACTTCTATTTCTTTATTTTCTTTCCTTTTGTCTGATTTTTTTTTCTTTTTCTCCCCTTTTTGGCGCTAAGTGCAGTCCTCCAATGGTACACTTTGATATGGGGCGCCCTAGTCTCACTGTTCTTTGTTGTTACCTGCTGTCAAGTCAGCTTTAACTTATGCCAACTCTATGAGTGGGATTCCTTCCAGTTACCCTATCATCAACAGCCCTGCTCAGGTCTTGCAAACTCAGTGTAATGGCTTCCCTTAATTGAGTCTATGCATCTCTAACATGGCCTTCCTCTTTTCCTACTACTTTCAACCTTATCAAGCACTACTGACTTTTCTAGCAAAGTACAACAGACTCAATTTAGTCATCTTGGCTTCTCTGGATAGTTTGGGCGTGATGTGCTCCAGGACCCATATATTTGTCTTTTTAGCAGTCCAGAGCATCCGTAGAACTCTTGTCCAGCACCCCATTTCAAATGAGTTGGGTTTCTTTCAGCTTTGTTCATTCTCCAGCATTTACAATCATACATAAAAATTGGAAATATAATGGCACGGACCATCCAAACTTGGAGTGCCCTAAAGTGATATATCATTACACTTTAAGATCTTATATAGTTCTTTAGTAGCTGTCCTTCCAAGCCCTAGTCTTCTGTTTTGTTGATAGAAGTCTCCATTCTGCTTAAGATTGAGCCAAAGAATGGAAAATCTTGACCTATTTCTTGTTCCAATCATCTTTTGATTTCTGCTTGGTCATTTAGTGTGTTCCTCCGCTAGTTGTGTAGCATCCCCACTCTTGGTTTCAATTTATCTTTGATTTTCTGGATGTTATGGAAGAGTTCTCGTTCCCAATTTTTATGTGTCACTTTCTGTTTCTCTTAATTGATTATTAAAATAGTCCCCCTTGCCTTTACATGCAGGTCTCTGAACAATTGTATTCAGAGTTCTGGCTACATTTCTGTCATGTTTTACTATTGCTTCTCACCAGTCTGTAGCTGCTTGGAGAGTTTCATCTGTCTCACTGACCCACTGATGCTAAGTAAATAAATGGCATTTGTTACCCACTCAGAAGGGACTGAAACATTTTCAAACAAAGCTTCAGCCAAGGTGGCTATCTGTATAATCACCAAACTTTACAATGCTAGTATAATAGATATTGTAGATATTACTGTAAAATGTTACATTGCTTCAGCAGGCTGAGATCAGGACTAAGGTCAGAAGAATCAAAGAAGGAAATTAAAAAAAAAAATCTTGCCCAGCATCTGGTTCTGGAGCTTAAAGTGTGCTGTATTTGACTCACTGTGGCATTTTCACACCACTCGCTTCCAGTTTTGAACTCCACTGGAGTAAAATTAAAATAATTCCTCAGTAGGATTTTGCTGAGTTTCATGAGGTCCCTGTGATGGCCAACAAATCACAGGTGGTTTAGGAACACCAGCAAAGCATATCATGAGTTTGCAAGGATAGCTGAAACAAGGAACATTTCTTTCTGCTTCTCTATAACCGTATGCTTCTTTTCTCACATCTGCTACTATTAGCTAACAAGACTGAAAGGCATCAGACTTTTATCTCCCCCTCCCTTTCTCCAAATCCATTTGTTTCTCCGTTTTTTCCCTCCCCTTTTCTTTTTCTCTCTGCTTTATTGCCCTTTGTCCTTTGCTGATTCAGCATCTAATTTCTTATTTCTATTAAACTACCAAAACCACCACCATGAGTATCTAAGTTTCTGTGCATTCAGAATTATATTATAACCTTTGTGTTCTGCTTTGACCATCTACCTTCAGTTGCATACCCATCAACAAATTTCATCACCTTGCTAGGATGGATAGAATGTTCCAAAATATTCAAACAATTGAAGATTTATTTATTTTTTAAGATGCTTTTGCAAGAGCCAAGAAACCCTGATTTGAAGAATCTGGTACTCACATGAATCTTCACATTTTGGAACTTATTCCATGCAAAATTTGAATGTGGTTCTTTTTTGCAGAAAAAAAGCATTTTTTTTTTCACAAAGGAAGAATCATTTTCTTCAAAAAACAAAAAACAAAAAAGTATTTCCCACACATAAAAATATCATATTTGAATTTTATTTGGGAAAAAAGATCCCAAATTGCAAACAGTTTTTCAAAACTGTAAAGCAACAGGAAGAAGATGGCTAAAATTATTTTCTGCATCCTGCAAGAAGAATATCAGTAAATAATTACATATTTAGACTGGGCCACACATCTTTCTTCTCACTTGCTGCTGTATCAAAGATATTTAACTGGTTATCATTTTACTCCTCTTTGTCACAATGGATACCTGAAAATATGAAATAAATTGGCCAGAATCCCATTGCTCTACCCAGATATGTACATTCCCCTGTAGAAATAATTTGTCATTTTTGTCTCATGTGGAATGACTGCATTCATTTGCAGATGAAGAGTTAAGCATGTGAAGCTACTGTACATATGACTACATGGTGCAGTTGTACATGCATATACATGTGTTATACAGTTTATTGCACATTTGATATTGTGATTTGATTGTGCAACCATTCCGTTGCCATTCCTAATGACCTATATAGAAAAATTAATTAGAAAAGAAAATAATTAGGGTTTAATTAGGAATGGAAACAATATTTGAAAATATTTGAAGAATGGTCAAAAATGTGTTGGAAAGGCCATATGATTCTCTTGAAAGAAAGAATCCTAAACTAGTGAGAATCTTCACAATTCAGGACTTATTCTGCACAAAGTTTGCACTATGGAGATTGGAGAGATGGAAAATGGCATTATTTGTGTTATTTCTGCACAGGAGAAGGTGGCTTTTTTGTACAATAACCAGATGCAAATTTTGTGCAGAATGATATTTGACCTGCAGATAGGTTTCCAAGTCTGTTCAGTTCTCAAAAGCTTTCTTGAAACAGGAAGAAAATGGTTAAAACCATCCATTGCTTCATTCAAGAACCAATTTAACCAAGAATAATATCCCTACAATTCTCTTAGAATCATAGGGTCCTCATGGGCCATTCAATCCAACCCTGAGCTCAGTGCAGGATTGCCATCTAAAGCATCCTCAGCAGGTGTTTGTCCAGCTTCTTTTTTGAAGATGTCAAAAAAAGGAGGCCCCCACGACCTCTCTAGGCAATTGGTTCCATTGCTGAACCCTTCTACTGTCAAAAAGTTCCTTCTAATATTCAGTTGGAAACTACCTGGCTGTAACTTAAAGCCATTAGACCTGGTCTAGGATAGCAGGGAACAGAGAATAGAACAGTAATCAATGTATTACTCTACATGCAAGATTTCTACCAACATGGTCAGCCTGACATCAATACCAGGAAAGATCCTAGAGCAGATCATTAAACAGTCAATTTGTAATTACTTAGAAAGCAATGCCATAATCACTAAAAGTCAACATGGATTTTTCAGAAATAAGTCATGCCAGACTAAGCTTATCTCTTTTTATGATAGAATTACAAGCTTAATAGATGAAGGGACTGCTGTGGATGTAGTATATCTTGACCTCAGTAAGGCCTTTGACAAAGTTCTGCATGACATTCTTGCAAAGAAGCTAGTAAAATGCGGGCTGGACAGGGCTACTGTTAGGTGGATTGGTAACTGGTTGACCAACCGAACCCAAAGGGTGCTCACCAATGGCTGCTTTTCATCCTGTAGAGAAGTGACTAGAGGGGTGCCACAGGGTTCTGTCCTGGGCCCAGTGCTATTCAACATCTTCATCAATGACTTAGATGAAGGAGTGGAGGGCATGCTGATCAAATTTGCAGATGATACCAAATTTGGAGGGGTTGCTAATACATCAGAGGACAGGATCAAAATTCAAAACGACCTCGACAGATTGGAGAGCTGGGCCAAAGCTAACAAAATGAATTTCAGCAGAAAGAAATATAGGCTCTTTCTGTCAGGACCCTGGAACTCCAGGACACAAGCTCTGAGTCTGAGTCAGAGGCCCTGGAGCCTGCTGCACCAGCACAGCCCACCCCAGAGGCTGCCCCAGACACAGAGCCCTTGGCCCCAGTAGTCCCAGCAGCAGAGCCAGGGGCTGCCTCAGACCCAGCCAAGCCAGAAGAGTCAGATAGTGAGATTCAAGAGCAGGTGCCTACTTACCAGCAGCATCGGGAGCAAAAGAGTGCTCTCAGGAGGTCAGAGCGTTTAAATAGAAAATGCCAGGCAATCAGGGTCCAGCTGAGATAACACCTGGAGGAGTGATCTGCCTATAAAAGCACTCACTCAGCCTTGGCTCTTTGTTGGCTCACAACCGTCCATTTTGGGGGGTGCTTGTCGCGTATCTTGGATCCCTGCCTTGTCTCCTGGAACGCTGCTTGACCTGCTGGAACGTCGCCTCCTTTGGATCTCGGACTAGCCCTTGTAACTTCTCTTACTTGAACAAACTCAGACTGTTCACTGAGAACCTGGCTGTGACATAACAGCCAGGGAGTCTCCTTGCTGCCAGAAGCTCTTTTATTTACTGCTGTCTTATCTATTCATTTACCGTTCGCCCGGAAAGCTCTTTGATTTATTGCCTTATTTGCGAGAGACTTGTTAACCGGCTTTTGAGGCTGCTTGCCAGGCCTTGGCATTGACACTTTCCTCATGGGGGGGGCGAAACGGGGCGGCGGCGCACTCAGGGGTGGAGCTTACCTCATAGTCAGTTGCTCTGTCCCTGCGGGGAGCGCGGATTCGCCATTCTAAATGCTGTTGAATTTCAGCGGCACTCGGCGGCGTTCGGCAGTGCTCGGCAGCGCCCAAAATGGCGGCCAGCAGCTTCTGGCAGCGCTCTGCCAATCACGGCAGTGCCCAGCCGGAAGCCCGCCCCAGGCAGATCTGCAGGGACACACTACCACGTCTCTGCAGTTCTTCACTGGGGGCTGCCACAGAGCTGCGTGGGCGAGTTTCGTAAAAACCACTTGCGAAGGTGGTTTTTATAAAACTCGCAGCGCCACCCCCGCGGCTGTGCTAGAGCAGTTTGAGGTCTAGAACCTCACTTTTTCAAACTGCTCTAGAGCACCCCACGGTGAAGAAGACCTCCTGGAGAGGTCGTCCTAGCGTGGGCAATATGCCCGTGTGGAAAGGGCCATAGAGTCCTACACTGAGGCAGAAAAAAATAAAATGCACAAATATAGGATGGGGGAATGTGTGGCTGGATAGCAGTACATGTGAAAGGGATCTAGGAGTCTTCATAGACCACAAGCTGAACATGAGTCAGCAGTGTGATGTGGCAGCCAAGAAAGCCAACATGATTTCTGGTTGCCTCAATAGTAGTATGGTGTCTAGATCAAGGGAGGTAATGATACCACTCTATTCTGCTTTGGTTAGGCCTCATTTGGAATACTGTCACTAGTTCTGGGCACCTCAATTCAAGAAGGATATCGGCAAGCTGAAGTGTGTCCAGAGGAGGGCAACCAAAATGGTGAAGGGTCTCGAAGCCATAACCTATGAGGAACAGCTCAGGGAGCTGGATATGTTTAATATGCAGAAAAGAAGGTTAAGAGAGGATACGATAGCCATGTTTAAATATTTGAAGAGATGTCATGTCGAGGAGTGAACGGGCTTGTTTTCTACTGCTCCAGAGACTAGGAGAATGAGCAATGTATTCAAGCTGCAGGAAAGGAGATTCCACTTGAACCTCAGGAAGATATTCCTGATGATCAGAGCTGTCTGGCAGTGGAATATGCTGCCTCAGAGTGTGGCAGAGTCTCCTTCTTTGGAGGTTTTTAAGCAGAGGCTGGATGGCCATCTGTTTGGGATACTTTGATGGATGCTCCTGCATAGCAGGGGGTTGGACTCAATGGCCCCTGGGGTCTCTTCCAACTCTATGATTCTATGGTGTGGGATCCTGAGAACATCACAAGTATTTGTTGCTATTTTTCTTTTAAAAACAAAGTAATCTATTTATTTATTTTCTCCAAATTTTATCACACACACACACACACAAGAAAATGGGACTCAGAGTGGCTCAAATATGACTGAAAAAAAACACAAAGAGGGATTCAAATAAAAGCACAATGCCCAGAGTCCTTTTGGTATTGAATCTGTATGCATATTTCCAAAAAAAAGTGGCTGGACCTTTTTTTTTTGCTATGTGCAGTGTCTGCCTTCCATAGTTTACAGAAGATAGTTGTGTATACAGGGTTGTTGTGGATGTGTTTGCACATTCATGAACACAGTGTATCTGTCTGTCCCTGTTGAATGTGGGGTAGTTCTCCTTCAGTTCCACATTGGGCTGCACATTTGATAATGTCTTTAATTTCACATTGAACTGTCCATTCTGTCGCATATTCTGTTATGCATTCTGTTGCACCTTGTTGTATAAGGAACAGAAGAATCATTTTAGCACAATCAATGTGTAACTTCACATGCATAGATTTACCCTGCACAACTCTAAGCCAAGCAGTTATACTATCAAAACACAGCTGTAGTAATTATCATATCATGACAGCCAAATTAAAAGCAATTTTAAAACATTTCAGTTCAAATGTACACACCATTCATTAATACCTCATTTCTCAGCTACCAGTCAATTGCAAAAACCCAGTGTCATGCCCTGCTTTCAGGACGTAGACATAGACTATGACTCAGAGACTGAAACAGTGGAACCTGAACAAGTGGAGACAGCACCACCCATCCCGTAGACACAGCAGGGGGCAGTGGCAGTCCCAGCAGAGATCTCTGCTCCTTCTGACATGGAAGATAATTTACTGATACCCACCTTCACCCAGCATAGACACAAAAGGGTACACCTATGCAAATCTCAGTGAATTTATAATAGATAGCAGTTAATTAAGTATCAGCTGTGCTGATCTCTGAACCTATAAAATTTGAGCCATTCCCTTCCAGAACTTGTTGGTAATTAACTGACCATTTCTCCTGCCGTGTCTTTGACCTCTGCCTTGGGATTGTATTGACTGTGCTTTTATTTATGAATATTGCAGGGATTGTTGTTATGCTTTGTATTTGTTTCAAGTCTGTTCCCCTACTAGAGTAAAATAAGGAATTGCACTGTGAGATTTAGGCTTGTTGCTGCTGGTTCTTTTCAGCTATTTTTGTTTGGCCAACTGCCCAGACTATGAGTGGACACCCTGTTTGTATTTTATAAAGAAAACCTCTTTATCTGCTGATGGAAGGACTATAGGGAGGGGGCAGCCTAGCTTCACTTAGGAAAGGAGTTCTCCAAAATAGGTGCGGACATTGAGAAGACCCTCTCCCTGTCTTCTCATTGAATGGATTTCTGCAGGTGGCTGGAGAAAGAGAAGAAAGCTATTTTGAAGATATCAAAATACAAGCAGGTTTGTAAATATAGACTGAAATATCAGTCTAATTGCACCTTCCCAGGTGGATCAGGGAACTGGATTTGGGTCCTGAGCCAGGTTAGAAAAGGGTCAAACACACACACACAACTATACTTGTACAAGGAGGGCCATCTTCTCAGCCTATGCTGGCAGCTTGGCAGCAACAGTAGTCTGACCAGATGAGCAAGCTTTTATTTGAAACAATAGCCAATTTATGTAACTTTCTGTGGTACAGAAGAAGACAGAAAATTTTCATGAATAAAAACGTTACTTAACAAAAGTTGAGATCTCTACAGAAAAGTGTCTTTGTGACCTTTCTTAGTATAAACATTGTTTTTCCTATGCAAACAGATGATCTCGGAGCAGGACGATCAGTTATCAAATGGTTCTTACTTATCTTATCAACTTTTGACACTGTTCTTATAGCTGAGCAAAGGCACATAATGAAATGTTTTCACCTCAGCTAAGCTGATAGTTACAGACACACACTTCTGTGTTTAGGAAAACTTTTTACCCCCAACAGGTTTGGATGGGTAATGAGTTTTTCAAATAACTTGAGTCCAAATTTTTCTGTTCTAAAGGAGTATTGGATCTCATTCTTACCTGCTAAAGATCTTGTAGTGATGTTCTAATGGATAAGGAAAATGAATGTTTTCACACAAGTATTTTGGAGTGGGCTTGTCTTGAAGAGGGAATGAAGAATCATTTGCATAGCAGAGAGAGAGAGAGAGGAAGAAAGAAAGAAAGAAAGAAAGAAAGAAAGAAAGAAAGAAAGAAAGAAAGAAAGAAAGAAAGAAAGAAAGAAAGACTACTTCCGAAGGAGATGGTAATTTTCTAAAACTGGGCATGGTAATCAAGACTGGAAACATCACAATATACTGCTATTGCACCAGGTGTAGCATATTTTAGTGGCCTAACTGCTGGGCTAGGACTCCTGGAGACCAGAGTTTGAACCCTGGCTCAGCCATGGAAACTCAGTGGGTGACCCTGGCCAAGGCACATTCTCTTAGCCTCAGAGGAAGGCAATGACAAATCTCTTCTGGATGAATTTGGCCAAGAAATCCCAAGGACAGTGTCACCAAAAGTCCAAGTTGATTTGATGGTGCTTAGCAGCAAATACCATTCTCTCTGTCATTGTATTCAGCCTCAGGTTGAGATCTGAGTAAACCACCAGAAGTTCAAAACATTTCTGCAAATTCGAAAGTGGATGAGTGGACCAATACAACTGTAAGGCCATTTCTGCACTAGTCTGTTATAGCACGATGATTCCACTTTCAACATCCTCTGGAATCCTGGGGTTTGCAGTTTTGGGATGGGATGGCCAGCCCCTCCCGAAACTGCAAACCCCAGGATTCCAGAGGCTGTTGAAAGTGGAATCATCGCACTATAACAAGCTAGTGCAGAAATGGCCTAAGTCTGGAATACTTGCTTTCATAATTCCTGCAAAAATGTAAATATTAGGTGATACACACAGAGAAACACACATATCTGCCTGAATTAATCCACTGAATTTCTTTTTATCCCAACATTTTCCAAGATATTAACATAAATACAGATCAACAGATGTAGGTTGGTAGGTATGTAGGTAGATAGATAGATAAGCAGATGCACACTCAAACCAAAGGTGATTTATGTGAAATTTTCCTCCCAAATACACTGGGTATACAGGAAAAGTCTCCAAAATGTGGAGCTCTGTATTTTTTTTTCATTTTTATTAGAATAAAAAACTGATCACATGTAAAGACACAAACAACCTAAACAACACTCAACTACAAAACAACAGAAATACCAATACAAATTAAGCAAACTAGATTAATCTAAACTACTAATTTAGCCAACAAATAACTAAAAAAGGAGGCTTCCACCCTGTAGCAGCCAACAAAGAACATTGTAATAAAAATCCTACCCTCAGCATCCTATTATAATACCTTTTAATATTTGCTGTCTACTCTAACTTCCACTAATACATCAATGATACTACTAATCCTAATTTGGGGTTGTTGACACTGGTATAGCAGTAAAAAAAATATTAGAATGAGAGTAGGCAACCTGGTATCCTCCTGATGTTTTGGACTACAATTCCCAGTATCCTTTAACACTACCCATATTGACTAGAACTTGTGGGTGTTGTAGTCCCAAATACATGGAGGGTACCAGGTTTCCTACTGCTCTCATAGAAGGATTGCATTGCAGGTCTACATTTTCATAAATC
The DNA here is from genome assembly GCA_948472985.1 of Iguana delicatissima. Lineage (NCBI taxonomy): Eukaryota > Metazoa > Chordata > Lepidosauria > Squamata > Iguanidae > Iguana > Iguana delicatissima. The sequence goes on along the minus strand of CAOKZL010000539.1, from coordinate 284,741 downwards.
CAGCAATGGTAAGAAAAACACCTGGAGTTAAGCTATACCCAACATTGTTGGATGGTAATGCAGCTGCAAATGGCAGATGCAAATTCCTCCCTCCATTCTGTTGTGACATCTAAAGAGATTAAAAGTGTGGATTCTCCATCTCCCCTACCCAGATCTGTCAGTGTTAAGGGCTGGGGTCCATATGGTTCCCAAATTTTCTTGGGCTATTCTTAGCAGATCTACCAAAAGAAAAACATGAAGAAGGTTGCTATTTTGTTTTGATTTCTCAATGGTTGAAATGTCTGTCTTGTATTGTAATTTGACTTAAATTCCTCCCATCTGCTGCTGCAAAGCTAATCTAAATGTAAATGAAAATAAATACATTTCTGAAAAATAAAAGAAACACAACCTTTAAAGGCTCAAAACTTTGGCATGTTTGAAAGCATCATAATGATTCCTGTGTCATCTGTTTCTCCATATCTGTTCCTTTTCTTCGCCTCTGCCAGGATTTCTAACGCACTCTCAGACAACAACAAAACAAACAAAGACAAGAGTCACAAAGAAAAAAAACTTTCATGCAGCTGTCTTTTCTTCTTTAAGAAGTAAGGGATTGAAGACAAAGAAAACTAAGGATATACAAAAGGCTGTACCTTTGGAACCAGATTCTTGGACCACATTTCTCAGGATCTTAACATCATTAATATCCAAGAAATTAGAAGTGATATCTGTTCATTTACTGTGTTGTTGTTGCATACCTTCAAGACAGCTTTGACTTATGGCAACTCTCATCTAAGCTTTCTTAGGCTAGATTAATGGGAAGGGAGTTGCCATAGGCTTTCTCTGAGGCCGAGAGTGTGTGACATGCCCAAGGTCACCACGTCGGTTTTCATGGCTGAGATTTGAGCCCTGGTTCAAATATACCCTCAGTCTAACAGTCTCTTCTAGTTCAACACTCAAACCACTGACTCATACCACACTGACTCTTTTCTTTCCTTATTTCTTAACTTATTTTTAAGCATTTCTTTGCTGTCTCTCAGGCCATCAGGCTGCCTGAGACAAATATATGCCATATTTGCCGGCATATAAGATGTACTCCATTTATACACTTGCAAATACTATTTGCCTTCATATAAGACACAATTGCGTATAAGACATACCCTATTTTCAGACAGTATTTTTCAGGAGAAAAAGTGAGTCTTATATGCCATGAATAAGTATCTTTGTTAGCTTTATGTCCTTTTAATGTTTTCATAAACCATCTTGAACCCCATACAAGGATAATGCATGATAAAAATAAAATAAATCTGGCAAGCATGATTTAGGTGTGTGTTCTTGCATTGGGAACTCAAAGTGTATAAGATAAAGAGGCAGGACTCTGTTCCTGCCCCAAAGATGAAAAAAGGGAAAACAAATGCAAGTCTGGGAACTGCTTGAAGATGTGGGGTGATACAAAATTTATGATCCTCTCCAATCACAGCTTTGTACGCCCAAAATTTGTATTGGTAGGTATAAAACCTGAGAACTCCATGTGTGCTTTTCAGTCTCAGCAACTTCAGCAGAAGGGTGCTGTGTTGCTTGCTTCACTACAAATAAACACTGCTGTCTACACCAGAGTGAAGTTTGTGGATTATCAGTTACAAAACAATGGGTCCATTCTAGATGGGACGAAGAAACAGGATTCAAAACATGCAGTTGCCTATTTTTGCAATTATTTGTCAGTGCCTTCAATGTTTCACTTTATTCATGGAAACTAGAGAAATCAGCCATTGCTCTTTTCAGAATGAGGCAAAAAGCTGGTACGTTGGCAGATAAACCATCAGCTGGACAGTGTCAGTGTCCATTAGAAAGGTGATGTAGCACAACCACTGCACAACTACATGTGTGTGCATTTGCACCATCCTGGTGTGACGTAGGATCTTAGCCTCAGTCCCCTTCAATGCAAATTTCCTCAATCTTGAATACAACAAGGCAAGACAGAAATCTATTCTTCTGGGAAAGGCATCTCAGCAACAGAAATATAGTTTATTTAAGAGGAAAATAACAAGCTGTTTTCCATGCTGGGTGAGGGGCCGAAGTGGGGAGCTGTTGATTTTCAAGAGAATCCCTGTGGAAGTTAATTCTGATTTTTTCAGGCTTGCTTCTCTCCTCTGGGGTTCTTCACACGAAGGCACTGCTCACCCTTCAGGTCCCAGCTGGTGGGTATCTTTCAGCACTTTCCCCATTTTAAATGTGCTTGGGGACTTTCAGTGCCTTGTGTCCTGTCTCTTAGAGGAGCATCAAAATAGACTGTGCAGAAATCTCATGTGGGAAACTTGGGATTCAGCTGATGAAGTTTGAGAGGTTTCCCTTGGGCTTTGGGGTAGAGTATGGCATTGGTCCTTCCACAGTAATGAAGCATATGAGAAGACTGTAATATTAATGCAAGCTAAGTTGTGTCCAGTTGTAACAAATGCCTGTAGAACTGTGGCATGCCTATTTAATTTAAGTTGTTTCCTCCCCAAACAAATGTCTTGCATGAGGCATTGTAGTTTCCTCCAATGAAACTCAGAGCTTAGGAGTTTAGGGTGCTCTTTGCTTGCTTGCTTGCTTGCTTGCTTGCTTGCTTCCTTCCCTCCCTCCTTCCTTCCCTCCCTCCCTCCCTCCCTTCCTCCTCCTTCCTTTTCTTCTTTCTTTTTTTTCAGACTACAACTTCTAGACTCCACCAGCCAACATAGTCATTGTGAAAATTGTCCAGAAAATTCTGCAGGTCATGGTTTGAAAAACTAACTTTTCCAAGATGAGAATCTACTGTGAAACTGAAATTTAGCCTGGGGTATACATACCATTATAGCTTAGATATCTAATTCCAGTCTTATCAGCCACCAATCTTGGCAACAATCTAAGGACAACATCAGGTACAAACACCAGTGAAGCAGTAAGTGCCCATGCCACATCATGGCAGCAAAGCTCTCCCAACTCCTAGAGCTGAAAAGAAACCCAAGGGCCTGCTACTCCAGTTCTCTGCCAGAACTGGAATCCACAACTAAAGCATTACTAAAAAGGGGCCATCTAACCTCTGTTTAAAAACCTCCAATAGAGGTGATTTTAACACCTTTGGAGGGAGTCTGTTCCAGTTTCATACAGCTCTTAATGACAGGCAGTTCATCCTAATTTATTTTTGTCAATTTTTTTTTTCTTGAAATTTGAATCTATTGGTTCAGACCCTTGCAATCCACCCCAGAAATAAGGAGACCAGACACCAAGATTTAGGTTAAACATGACTTCTTTTATTAACTATTTAAGTCTGAACCTTTTTGAGCCATAATGGAGGGAGTTGCCTTGGGTGGGTTTCCATTGAAGCAGGAGGTTCCTTCTCAACCTGATCTCATAGAATCATAGAATCATAGAAATGTAGAGTTGGAAGAGACCACAAGGGCCATCCAGTCCAACCCCCTGCCATGCAGGAAAACCCTCAAAGCACTCCCGCCAAGTGGCCATCCAGCCTCCGCTTAAAAACCTCCAACGAAGGAGACTCCACCACACTCTGTGCAGCACATTCCACTGCCGGACAGCCCTGACTGTCAGGAAATTCTTCCTGAGGTTCAGGTGGAATCTCCCCTCCTGCAGCTTTCTCAAGCACCTTTGAGGTGAGTCATCTAGTTCAAGGGGTCAATCTCAGGGATCTTCCTTTCCTACCTTCCTAGCCTACCTTCTTGTTGTAAGGAAGAAGGAAACTTCTCCCCTCAAATCTTGCTACTTGAAGGAAAGATATGCCCCAGCAGACCTCAAGGGTGAATTTGTTTTCCACCTCTCTAGGGTCCCAGTGTTACCCTGATTTCTGGGGTCCTTTAGGGGACACCTCAATGTGCTCCATGTGATAGGGAAGGAAACTCAACAGAGCACAAGCAATAGCAATGTGAGAGGCAGGGTAACCTAGTGGGGTCTTTTTACCCAGTTTTTACAGGGTAAGGCCAAGCCAAAAACCAGACAAAGACATCTAATAAATGGTTTTATTGAAGGAAATATCACACATCAATGCACTCACTCACGTACTCACTCAAGACCTATTAAGAAGCAAAAGAGAGGAAACTGGATAGGGGAAATATTGAAGAGATTGTAGCTGGGGTAATACTGTACCTTTTCCTGAAGTCCCTGGACCGGGAAAATAGCGAATGAAGTAGAGCTCAGCAAAGAGAAGGCTGAGGGGATTACTCAACTGATGAAGAAATGGTCTGATGGTATAACCGGGAGTTATCCAAAGAAACTCTCAAAAACTAGGACTATTTGTAGGGGAAAACATACCTTGAGGGCTAATCCTCTCCCAGGGAGAACAATAGGTGTTGTAACGGAAAAGAAGCTCCACAAGGACAACTCCCTTTGCATGATGGGATTACAGGGTGTTGCCCAAGTTTCAGGTTCTTTGGTTGCATTCAGTTGTGGTGTGAATTTATGTAGATGGTCCTTGCCTGATATGATTTTACTGATATCAGTGCTCAACTTGGGGTAAACAAACTAATTCCCTCAAGTTGGCGTCTCAGTAGCTGAGGACCTTTGGTTTACTGTGGCTTGCACAGCTTGAGGTCTCCTTGGGCTACATGATAGGGAATTTTACTGGCCTCACCAGGTTTTTGATCATTTGGCCACTGCTGCCTACGTGAACATCCAGGCGACCTCTCTGACATGTTGAATCACATTCAATACTAAAAATTATAGACCCCAGGATAGGGTACACCAGTGAGGTAACACCAGAACCAAAAGAAACAATTCCAGAGACCTCTGTTTTCCTGGGTTCTGGGGTCCAGTGGGGGGACACCTCAATGTGCTCCAAATAATGGGGAACGGGAATTAGCCAGAACATAAGCTGTAGCTCTACAAGAGGCAGGGTAACCTAGCAAGATCTTTTTACCTAATGTTTATGGCAGTGGTTCTCAACCTGTGGGTCCCCAGATGTTCGTGGACTTCAGCTCCCAGAAGCCCTGAGCATTGACCATAGTGGCTGGGGCTTCTGGGAGTTGAAGTCCAGGAATATCTGGGGACTCACAGGTTGAGAACTACTGGTTTACGGGGTCAGGCCAAGTCAAAAACCAAGCAGAATGATCTAATAAATAATTTTAGTGAAGGGAATTCATTCATGCATGCACACAAGACACACACAATCACACATTCATACAAGAGCTAGCTGAAAGAGAAAGGGAGGGGAAATTATAGAGAGGCTGAGGGGTTTGGGGGGTTTTACAATTACTAATCCAGAAGAGTAGCGAAGAGCAGAAATGTATTTTGGCTTAGGTCGGACCTAAGGACAGTTCTCATTCAGGAGCCAGACGGACAGAGTGATGGGTAGATCTTCAAGAGACTGCACTGGGCATCCTCAAACCAGGGATATTTGTACCCTGAAAATGGTTTGTGGCTGTGAAGGTTCCAGATGCAAGACAAAGGGAACCTGTTGTGGACAATTAGTCTTTTGCCTGTTGATGGGCTTAGTGCTTTGATTGACAAAGACATGATGAGTGTTGTAATAGCTGTCTATTGTGGGTGCTGTGAGGAAAGAGGAAAGAATCCAGGTCAATCAGTGTCCAGGTGGGCTCGTCACAGTTGGAGTCCCTGGAAAATTCCAGCTTCTATTTAAGCCTATTATCCACAGGAATGGTGTGTATTTGGCTGACAGATGACTCAGTCTTACTGGAGGAATTCTGGAGTTCACCTATGCTTCTCACATTTACAGTCAAATTCTTTTCCTCATTCAGTTTGACCTCTCAGGCTTGGATTTGATATCAGAGCCAATAAAATGTGTTGCCAATTAGTTATGGTGTCCATCCAAACCATACTGATATTGGGGATCCCCAAAGTGGGGCCTTACACCTCCCCTTCACCCAATGGGTGCCATCATACTTCTTTCCTTTCTTCCTCCACTAACTGCCAAATGACCATGTAATTAAGAACCTCACCCAATGCAATCAGCCAACGTCTACACTGAAGTTGAGGTGGGATGGTTAAGGATTGTTGCCAGAACAGAGAAGGTCAGAAGTAAGAATGGGCTTATAAGGCTTTTTGTTCCAACCCTTCACCTCTGATCTGGCACAGAACTACATTAGAAATGTACATGCTGGGCTCTTTTCCTTTTGGTTTCAGCAAGGTGATCCCCTCCCCTGCAGCTATGTGCATGTCAGGTTCAAGCTGCATACCTTACAGAACAGTAGAAAACAAACTTCTTCCATTTCCCACCTGATAGCCCTTCAATATTTAAAGATGGCTATCATATTATCTCTCATCCTTGTTTCTCCAGACTAAACATGACCATCTCTGTCTACTATTCTAGATAGTACATGCTTTCTAGTCCTTTAAACATCTTGGCTAATGTCCTTTGGACATTAGCTCCTAGCTTTTCCAGGGAGTTTTCAAACTGTGGAGTCCAGAATTGGACAGCACCCTCCAAGTGAGGTCAGAAGAGAAATGAGGTCTGATCGATGCTGAGATGTTGAATTGTAGCAAAGTTAAGATGTGCCATTGTTTCACTGTGCTCTTTGGTCTCTTTTAGAATGTGGATTCAGATTACTGATGGAAAGAAGATGCACTGTAAATCAACAGAGTGGAGAGGTAAGGCATTGGTATGTCAAGGGTTCAGGAATGCTTTGAGTACATTTCTCAGGGTGGACAAAGAAAGATGGAAGGCATATGAGCTGAGGAACATGAGTTCTAATCCCTTGGAATGTAGGTAAGACCCAGGATTTACAACCTTAACTCTGGGGTGAAATGAACCTATCCTCATACCGTCACATTATCCTGCCCATCGTCCTGTTCCCCCTCCTGTCCTCCTGGGACATGGTCTTTCTGATTGCTACTATAAGGATTTAAATTTTTATTTTGTAATTGACATCAAATGTTTTCTCCCTGCTGAGTGAGATTCCTAGATACTCTGCACATGCCTTACAATCAACAATCAGTTACCTTTTAATTTAGTACACTGTTTAGTGCACATATTATATTTCATTTTTTTTAAAGAACATTTTGGTACCCCTGTAGATATGTGTGTGTGTGTGTGTGTGTGTATTACTTTGGGGGGGAGCACAAATAGCACTGTTTTAAAGAAGAATCCAGATCTACGAATGATAGTAAAAAATCTATATTAATAAAAATTAATTAAATTATCCAAAGAAAGTGGGAGAAAGGTGGGATATAAACGCAATAAATAAATAAATAAATAACCTCACCTGAATCCTCTTCAAGAGCAGCCTCACAGAAAGTGCATTGCAGTAGTCTAATTGGGAAGTTACCATTGAGTGGACTACTGTGGTTAAGTTATCCAGAAGGTATTGTCTAGGCAGCCCCTTACCTCTTCCTTTAGGAAAGCTTGGAGGATATTTGGACATGTTGCATTTTTCTGCAACAGAGCAGGGAAATAAAATTTAAAGTTGAAGGAGTGAGAGAAAAAAAAATGAGAATTGACTTTCCAAAGGTGGCACTCTGTTCTGAGAGATTTCTTTGAGAAAACCGGAACAAAAGGAAGAAAACTTTTTCCTCCCTTGGTGGCAGGGCTGATGAATATTTCTTTCCTTTGGCAAGAAAAAAAAATGCTGATGAACTGACATGGCAGGTTCATACAAACAAATCCCCTCTAGGATGAATGTATTACTCAGACTGTGATTAATCTTAAGCTTGGACCTGCCGTTCCTCCTCTGTCTTATTTTGATTGCACTTCTCTTTCCATGGGCAGTGACCCCCTTTTACCACAACTTTCTTCTCCTCCCCACCCTTCCCTCTTGACAAGATGGCGTGGTTAAAATAATTATGATAAAAATCTATTAACTGCTCATTACTTCCAGGGGGAAACAGCATTGAATGCAAGCTCACATCTGCAGCCATTGATTCTGAAGTGTTGACTGACACTTTCCAACTGCCTAAGTAGGTTATAACAAGCTCGCTCTAGGCTAGAAAAGCCAGTGGAGTGCAGAGGAGAGAGCGGGAGAGTGTGGTTGGCCTCCAAACTTGTCTTAAGCCTCAAGAAAGAAAAGGGGAAAGACGGAGGTGGGGAAGAGAAAAGAAAAGAAGTGTGTGTGTGTGTGTGTACTTGCGTGGGGGATTATTAAACCTCCCATCTCCAACTTCCACCTCCCAGTTTTCTCATGTTCTGGAGCTGTGGCTCCTTTTTAATTGATTTCCCGCTTCTCTTTCATTTACATTTCACCTTCAGGGGACAGGAGAGAAAATGATCTCAGAGACAGTAATAAAATTATTATTCACCTAATCATTCACAAACAAGTGTTGCGGTTGTCGTCTGGTGGGGGAGGATGATGTTTTTAATAAATATGTCTTCCACATAGCTGCAGCCATGCCAAAGATATGTTTATAAGAGTGGGGAAAGACTTTGAAAAGAGCACGTGATGGCAGAAGTCAAAGGAATACTGAGATGCAAACAGATGTATACAAACAGACACATGCATGCATGCACAGAGACACATTCAGAATTGGAGAGGCATTAAAACAGACTGAGAAAGAACCTGCCAATTTCAAGAATGTTTAAGTTGTATGGATTTCAGCAGAAGTTTTAAGCATCAGCTTAAAGCAAGAAGGTTCTGCCCACTTTCCTATGAGCAACCACTAGTGAACTCAGGGACTTGTGTGTAATGCACACATGTTTGGGACTCTGTTGCGAGATTCCATGTGCATAAAAGTGTTACTGGACCATACACCCCAACACTGATATGATTTAATTGGTAAGATATATTGACACTGATATAAAATGTACCCTGATGTGACTGTATGGCTAAGCTGGACAAGAGGAAGACAGTGGCTAAACAAGTGTGCTGCAAAGTATGTCAGAGATCCCCTCTAGGCATAGGCTGGTCATAGTCAGGAAATCAGCAGGTAAACTCCAGAGATAACAGGCTTAAACTAAGCTGTGAAGACTTTGCTTTTGGACAATAGTGATAGGGAAGTTCCCACTAAACTACTGATTGTTTCAACCTTCTTCACACCAACCTGTGAAATGTTCCATTGTTCCCACACCTGTCCAACCATTACATATATTATCACCTCTCCAACTATTACAAACATTACAGACATACATCATGACATCTGTTAACTCCTTGTCACCTAACACTAAACTTGTTTACTGGGCGAAAGAACCATTCACACTCTTACCCTACAAGCAGAAATCGTGTCCCCCCACCAAATATTGAGCAGTTAGACACAGTATTTCACTTGCCAGTAACCACACTACTGGTCCGATTATCAAACAAGTGCTGTCCTTAGGCGCAAGTCTAAGCCACATCACTGTTTTTTCACTGCTCTTTGGATCAGTACATATCCCTCTCATTGCCCTTGAAACCTCACTATTAACACTTTTCCATCCTTTCTCCTTCAGCTACCCTTGTGTGATTATGAAAGTGATTGCTTCTTGCATGTGATTGCTATTTCCCCAAACAAAACACATTTTAATCTACTTTTGAGTCTTTGGCTTCTTCCTGCAGAGATCCTGTAAACATTGGTGGAAAGATCTTGCTAGGTTACCCCCTCTTGTAGGCCTCCTAATTTTGAGCTAATTAATTTCCCATCTTTGAACAGAGGTACTGGCATCACAGGTGGATCCCTGAATCACCTACGTTTTGAGGTAAGAAAAGAGCGCATCATGATATTCCCTAACACTGTTTAGATAGCATGCATTCAGATCTAGGGCGTTATTTCTAAAATGTTTCAGTGCTCAGTGCAATGATTATTCAACAATTAGAACCCTGAGGGCCCTTTCATACTACATAGTTATAACACTATGATTCCACTTGCAGACTAGGGAAGGATACTAAGAATTTTCAGCCAGAGACCTGAGAATTGTTGCTGCTGTTGTTGTTGTTGCATGGGTCTAAGTCATTTCTGACTTATGGTGACCCTAAGGTGAACCTATCACGAGTTTCTCTTGGCAGCATTTGTTCAAAGAGGGCTTGCCTATTTCTTCCTCTCAGGCTGAGATAGTATAACTTGCTAAGGATAACCCAGTAAGTTTCCATGTTTGGGAAGGGATTCGAACCCTGCTCTCACAGTGTCTCAGTCCAGCACTCAAACCACTACACCTACACTGTGGTGGATCTCACCAAGCCACAAATTCCAGTCGTGACATTTAAAGTGGAAACATAGTAGTTTAATTGTGCAGTGTGAAAGGGTTCGTGGAATCAGCATTCTGAGAATCTTGCTTTTTTTAAAAAAAAAATGTAATTGATACTTATAAGGATGTTGATTATAAAACTATAACCCACAATCTAACTACTTCCTCATGTTGTTCAGCACAATATTGATCCAACAACAACAAAAAGGGGACATTTTCAGCATTCTCTTCATATGAAGGAAAGGAACAGGGGACTTAAAACCTTGGTCGAGGTTTTTAAACAGTGATTAGAGGTCCACATGCCAGGGTTGTTTTACTCCTGGAAACCTGCACAGGTAGGGAGTTGGACTGGATAGCTTTGAGATTAGGCTCATTTCCACTGTACACTGTTCTAGCGCTATTATTCCCCTTTCAACCTCCTGTGGAATTCTGGAGTTTGCAGTTTCCTGAGGCCAAAGAGCTCCGTGGCTGAGAATTCTCAAGGCCCCTTGTGACATTTCTTGCCACCCAGCCTGAAATGTCTTGTGTACAGATCTGCAAGGCCTGGGAGATTTCTGGATCAGGCCAGGGCACGCACGTACGCACAGGCCTGCGTCTCTCCTGCCCCACTGGGAATTGCAGCACCCGTTTCGCTATTGTCCCCTCCTTTGGCCTCCTCCTACCAGACTGATCCCCCTCCCCTGCTTTCCCTATACTCTGGCCCTTCTGAGCAATAAGAAAAAGCAGACTTTTAATCCTAAAAAAAAATGGTACTCTCGGTACTACTATTGTAATGGTAGCATGTATAATCCCGTCTGTAGAATGATACTCTGTGAGTTTATAAAAACAGAAAGTTACATTTTATTAAAACACTGTTACCATAACTTGTTGGTAACTAATTTTTTATAATACAGCACACTCCCCCCCTCCTTCTCTCACTATGCTCTGCTCATTTGCTGTCAATTATTCACTCTGTCTCTCAGGTCTCTAACACAGCTCTTCTCTCTTGGTTGCTCACTGGACTCTTCCTCCCACTAACTCCCTCCGGTGTTAGCTAAATTTCTGCTTCTCCTCCCCGCTTGGTTCACCCCAACCTTGAGCTCCCCAGGGTTCCATTTTACTGACCGGTCATTTTAAACCACTCCTGATCACTATGGGGGCTCGGTTACTATGCCCCTCCCTAAACTGCAAACCCCAGGATAGAGGAGGGAGGAGGGAGTGGGCTTGTTTCCTGCTGCTCCAAAGACCAGGACAAGGAGCAATGGATTCAAGCTGGAGGAAAGGAGATTCCACCTGAACCTCAGGAAGAACTTCCTGATGGTCAGAGCTGTCTGGCAATGGAATCTACTGCTTTCTCCATGGAATGTGATGGAGTCTCCTTCTTTGGAGGTTTTTAAGCAGAGGCTGGGTGGCCATCTGTTGGGGATGCTTTGAGGTTGTTCCTGCATGGCAGGGGGTTGGACTGGATGGCCTCTAGGGTCTCTTCCAACTCTACATTTCTATGATTCTATGATTCCACAGGATACTGAAAGCAGAATCACAGCATTGTAACAGTGTAGTGCAGAAACGCCCCTAATCTTAACTACTAAGCTACTCAAGATGTGAGATTTATTTTGCAGGGACTGGAAGGTGTTGGAAATGTGATGAAAAGACTGGGTCCTTTTTTCATATGTGGTGGACTTGTGGAAAGGCAAGGAAATATTGGAAGAGGGTACATGATGAAATTCAAAGAATATGTAAAGTGAACTTTGAAATGATACTGGGGTTTTATTTGTTGAATATGTTAGGCCAACCTAGACAGATAAGAAGTCATCAGAAGATACTGTTATACTTGATAACAGCAGTGAAGTTGTTGTACACACACCATTGGAAAGAAAATAAAGATATAAATCTAGAAGAGTGGAAGTTGGAAGTTTTAGAGATGGTAGAAACAGAAAAATGAGCATCCTCTTTGAAAAATAAGCCAGTACAGAATTTTGAAAGGGAAGGGTATTGGACTGGGTAAAGACATAGAGTTATAAGATGTAGAGATATGAAACAAGACAAAGGGTGATTGTTTTTATTGATAATAGAAATGTGATTGCTCTTCTTTTGTGTAAACAGAAATAATGTAGGTTCAACTGGAGAAAGATAAACGGAAGTGGAGGAGGTTGGATACATTTAAAGAAGATGTGACCTACTTGTTCCTTTTTTATTTGGTAACTAAACTTTAATAAAAACATTACCAAAAAATTAAAAAGATGTGAGATTTATTTTGAGGGTAGGGCTCAGCATTTTGAACAGCTTCTTCAAAGTTCAGGCTAAAATCCAGACCAGATTTACCTGACGTGGAAACTACCAGCCATCACTCTACAAATCATGTTCCAAAATTATAATGCACCACTGGAAAATTGGCCACTGTTCCACACTGGGAAAGTAGCAGAAACCAGTGGAAGCAAGAGGGGAGGAGTTTTTCCATCTCTGTTCCAGAAGGATGGTTGTCAGGATGCAGAGTCATTATATGTTCACGAAGTTGGAGGCATAGTGTGTCACTTTCCCCCCCCACTTACTTTTATCGTCTGAATCTCCAGATTTTTCCGAAGTGCTTTGAATTGTATCATTCTGCTCTGAAAACAAATTGGGCCAGTCAGCTCTGATCTGGAGAAGAGATGGAAAGAATATATTAAAAAATATTTTTTCAAATGTTTTTTAAAAATATTTTTTTACATGTTTTAAAAAGTCCTTATTTGGGTTTTAGAAACTTTTAGGAAAAGAATATTGGACAGATAAAAATCTTCATAGTTTGAGATTTATTCTGTGCAAAATTCACACATGATTGCAGAAAATAACATTTCTATGGAGAGAGATTATTTTCTCTGCAGAAAAAGAAATGTTGCTTTCTCTACAGAAAATGTGTGATTGGACTCAGTCTGTGCAAAATTCACACATGGTTGAGTTGTATTAAAACTGCATTATCTGCTGAGGAAACAGTTGCTGTTTTTTTTTTTGTGGACAGAAATATTTTTGTGCATAGAGAATGCTGCTTCCAAAGTAACCACATGTGAATTTTGCACAGAATAAGTCCTGAATTGTGAATAGGTTTTGAAAACTCTATTGGTTTCGAAGACTTGTAGTTGGAAGAATATTGCTAAAATTACTTGTTGCTTCCTTTAGGAGGAAGGTTAGTGATTTGTATTTCTATTCTGAAGCTAGTACAAAGTGGTCCAAATTAGCCTGATTCACTTTGTTGTTTGGGATTTAGCTGAACTGCCTGTACATCTTTAGTTTGCTCCATGAAGCTGCTTAGCAGACCACCTAACTATGAATATTTAAAACAACTGTCTTCTCTCTATGTTGGTTCACTTCTACAGTTTCCAGGAAAAGGGTGGGACATTTAAATGTCTGTGTGAAACAAACTTGTTCTGCCCCATTCTATGCGGGTTGTGGACATTTCCATTCTTGTTTCTGCACCTTTTTCTAAATGTATGCATTTTTCTGCACATCTGTTTCATATGTATAGGGTTCTGGACACACAAAGCCATTGCCTGAAGCATGCTTGTATCTTCTAGAAATGCACACATGTTCCTTGTGAATTTTCAAAATGTGTCCCTGACAGTGAGTGGAGTATGTTTTGTTCGGTGAAAAGCACTGGCAACTCTTGCATGAAAACTTAGGCGAACAAACTGAGGAGGTCGTGTGCACCTTCCCCTATTCATTTTGTCTATACAGCAAATGCTGTTTGTCTCTTGCTGTAAATGCTTACTTTTTTTCATTCTGAACAAATAACGGCATTTGCAATGACGCTAATGAAACCAGAACGCCAAGGAAAAGTCTTTGCTTTTCAAAATATATTTGTCCATTGAAACTGAGGGCTTATTTCCTTGACCATATGCGTGTTGCCAATAACCAGTCTTATAGGCATAATGGGGATAAATTTATGCTATTTCCACAAACCTAGAACTTTACGTTGGTCCAAAGCAAACACAGCTTTGCAAATGACATAGACTTTTTTTTTTTGTGGCGTCCAACAATTTCTCATCATGAGCAATGCTCCAATAAGCACTCTCTTCTGAAATAATGGATGATGTAGAATGGACTAAAATGGTCCAGAAAGCAAAGTAAAACTCATCTCTCCCATCTCAAATTTCTTCTGATTTTCAAGACCCTCATTTGTGCAAAACCTCCAGCAAACAGAAACAATTTTGACAAGTAGCAAACTTTCTCCAGCTAATGGCAAGGCTGTTTCTATTTTGAATAAGGAGTCCAATCCCACCAGCTTAAAGCATGTTTGCAGCTCAGCGTTACAAGAACTAATTTGAAAACTAGCCCAGGACTATACCCTTATGTATTTTACCTATAGGGTTTGTCTGAAAAACTGTGTATAAAACAACATATTTTAAAATGTGAACAAACAAAATGGAGGCAACTATGCACAGATACACTTTGTTCAATGGGAGAAGTTGCACAAATTAGATAAAATTCACGCATGTTTTAGGAGAAAATGCCTTGAAATGAATGCAAGGAAAAAAACACAAGATCTTGAAACCTTGGACAGAACAAGGGAAGAGAGAAAATGCAGGTTGGATGTGTAGAAAATTATCAAAAATAATACTTTTCACATTGATAATTGGACTATGAGCAAAGACAGACAAAAATATTCAAATAGTTTTGAACACTGGTCAAAAATCAGTTTTTGTCAGGGTAAAAAGAACCCTGGATTGATGAGAATATCTAAAGCCTGGGACTTATTCTATGCAAAATTTGCACATGGTTGTTTTATGCAGAAGACAGCGTTTCATGCACAAGAACCAACATTTTCTGTGTGAAAAATAATATTTCTAAGCAGAAATATTAATTCCTGTGCAGAAAACATAGTTTTCTGTTCCTAAAATATTGTAGTTGGGGATATATTCTCTGCATTATTGGCCCGTGGTTGATTTGAATCTCCAAAGAGAAGTCTGGTATCTAAGTGAAGTGTACTATTTTCATGACCAATCCTGCTTGGCACTTTTGTGACAAAGCATTTCAGAGTGCACAGTTTTCTTGTCTTTCTGACCATTCTGCGAACTAAGCCAATAGCATCGTCCGCATGTTCTGAGTTACTAGAGATGTGGGCTAGAGTAAGGCTTCATTGTGAGTGGGCTGCAGAAGCAAAATATGAAGCAAGAGGTTTTTTATTTGAATTTTTAGACATTTGGACCAGATTAGCTAGTTAGAATTTCTATTCATCTCATCCTCACAAATTGATCTTATTTAGTACAATTTTTTTTAATCACAGAAAAACAGTTGTTGGAATCCTATTAGTTAGTCCTGGATAGAGTAAACTCTTGAAAAAAACTGTTGAATTGTCCAGCTGATCCAATGGGTTTACTTTAGGATGGGTTCACAATGGGATTTTGGTCTATAAGTAGTCTGGCCATGGTTTGGAGCTGCCCAGGATGTTCTGTTATCTTGGAGATCCCACTAAGTAATTTTCAAACAAATCATAGAATTTCAGAATTGAAGAGGATATCGGGAATCACCTTGTCTAGAGATGAGAAATGTGTGGTCCTAAAGTTGCTGTTGGACTACAGATCCAATCAACCCTCAGACTGGTTCTGCTGGATGAAGCTAACAGTAGCTGCAATTCAACAACATAATTTTTGGACTGTAGATCCCAACATTCTTTGGTCAAAGTCGCCCATCTTGGATCTTCTCCACACTCCATACACTCATTGATAAGGACGTCTGCCTAATGTCCTTTTTGGTTGGAGATGCCAATGAGTTGAACGGAAGTCTTCACAGCCATCAGGTTTCAATTTAAATTCTGAGGTGGTCTGTTTTACTGTCAAATACTTCTTCCCATTAAGAAGTTGTTCCTATCATTTAGCTGAGATCTACTTCCTTGCAGCTTCTACTCATGATTCTAGTTTTGCCTTCTGGGAAAAAAAAATCAGTTTTGGTGAAGAAGTCAGTGACACATCCCAATTTTACTGACTTTAAGACAGGAGTGAAAGACCTTCCATAGTACTTCAGTTTACAGCAAATGGTGAGAGATTAAGGAACGACTCTCGATGACAGTCTCCTTTTCAGTGATGGCCAATGCCTTCATTGTCAAACGGGTACTGATTCAACTCTGAGTTCTAGTTTAAACTTTAAGGAATTATCCAAGTTGCCGAATCTATTTTGGGCATATAGATGAGCAGCTTGGATAGTTCTTGGACAGTTCAGACTACAGTCCAGCACGAATTAATGAAAAACACCTTTTGCAAACAAACAAACAAATGGAAACCCTACTACAAAACGGGGGGGGAAGTACTGTAGTAGTCTTGGTCTTTCTGCACATTGAGAGGGGCAAAAATTCATATGAGAATTGAATCTACAAAACCTACATGTTTTCTACATTTTGAGACAGCCTTTTGCTGTTGAGGACAAAAACATTTGTGAATATCCTTTAGATCTCTATGTGGCAGTCACAAAACAGTTGTATTTTGGATACTTTAAAAAAAATCTCCACATGATAGATTCTAAACCAAGCAGCAAGCTACCTGCTCGCAGCCCTGGCCTGCAGAGTGAAACATGTTTTCCTACCAGTCACCATCCCAACAACTGAAGAACCACAACAAACTAGGAGGCAGCAGCACAAAACAGAGAATAAGCCAGCACTCGAGTCTTGTGATATTCCTCCTTGGTCATTTAAGGCCTTTCTGCACTACACTGTTAATAGTGCCATTATTCCACTTTCAACCTTCTGTGGAATTCTGGGGTTTGTAGTTTCCTGAGGCCAAAGAGCTCCCTTCCCTAAACTGCGAACTCCAGTATTCCATAGGAGGTTGAAAGTGGAATAATAGCACTATAACGGTGTAGTGTGGAAAGGCCTTTAGTGGCATTAAAACTCTGTAGCTATATAAGTAATTAAATAGCTAACATCAGTTACATAGCAAAAAGAATTAAAACATCACAGGTTTTGCATCTCTATTGCTATTCGTGCAAACACACATACATAAACACGCACACTCCACTCATTCATTTGTGCACATTTCTGTCCATAAGCAACTCAGTCCATGCATATAAGTAGATCCAGCGTACAAAAGCTACAACCTTCCTTCTCTCTGTTAGTCTCCAAGGTTCTTCAAGATACTTTTGCGTCTCTTGCTATGCTAATATAATTCAATGCAATGTCGTCGTTGTTGTTCACATGTAATTTGCCTTTTCCCTAAAATTGGCAATGCAGTTATAGCTAAATTATTGAAGAAAGAAACTAATTACAAGCTACTATGCATTTCTAAATAATTTCAAGTTATTTAGGGTACCATGTGGCACACTCTCCCATCAGTGACAATTGGTGGCTCCTACGTCAGCGGAACAGAGAATCTGCTCCTAGTTGTAATAGAGCTGTCCAAGGAACTGAAATTATTTGATGGGTAGTATTCAGAATCTTGGATAGATCCTTACAAGTTCTGCCTAAATCCCAGAATGGATTCACTACCCCCATAAAAATAGCTGGCTGTTGCTGCTTCTCACAATAGTCACAATAGTATTCTTCCAACAAGTCCTTTTTAGTGGGTGAGTTTCTTCACTGGAGAATCCACCAAGTCCAGGCAAGAATATCAATAAATAACCATTTCTTCCTGTTCCCTCTCTTTCCCTGAACTCCCTGATGAATAGATCATTTGTTACAAGAAGCCCGTGCATATGCGCTATTTAAATTGTCTTCACTTGATATTATAAGAAATATCATTCTTAATTCATTTGGCATTTTATTATTTTAGTTCTCCCAAAATAAATGAATTCTGAAAGGTTACTGGAGATGTTCCTATCAGACATCTTATCTGGCAATGAACGGGGGGCTGGGGGGGAATGGCTATGTACATTGCAAACTCTAATCTAAATGTGTCATTAGATTGCGAACAAGTTGTTAATGTCGTCCTTGAAAGCAACCTTGTTCTGAAGATATGTAGAAGGTGGCATCGCTGCCGTTCAACAGAGCTGGCTCCCAAGCTCTTTCATTCTCCATCTATTTTATGGTGAAATGTATCATTTATAGTGGCTCCTGTTCAAATGAAGCTAGGGATAGGAAAGTATGTTGAACAAACTTTGCCAAGGGAAACTGTCTTTGTGACAGATGGGGAAGGGTCTAACTTATTCAGGACAGGAAAAGGTAAAGTATGACCCATGGGCCACTAGTAACCACCAAACCATACTTTTGTGGCTTTTGGTGCCTCTAGCAAGCCGCATAAACTTCCTCCGTTAAAGAAAGTCGTGATTTTCCATGTTTTTTTTTTATTTAAACAAACTCAAAAGATGGGTGAGCTTTTTACAACATGTCATTTTGCCATTCCAGACATCACCCAAACCCTCCACACAACCCCTCTCTGTAAAACTTTGGGGAAAGTTGGCCATCTATTTGGTGAAAATGCTGACCAAGTGTAGCACAACATCAATTCCAGTGTGTCTTTATGCAGTGGTACCATCCACAGGCAAGTTGTGAACATTTTGTTCCCCTACACCCAGACAGTGGTCCACCATGATTCAGAATTTCTTTATTTACTATCAAAAACATTTTTTCAGGACACTGCTAAAGAAATGTCATAATATATGAGGGGAAAAAATAACACTTCTTAAAAGTAACTTCCAATAGGAACTAAGACCAATTATTTAATGCGCCAATAACATGAATCCCTTGCCACTCATTATTTTCTTTATGAATGGTGAGTTCATCACAGTCTTACTACCAAAACCAGTAACTTAATTACTTCCGCTATGTTACTCCCATCCTCTGACTTGAAAACAAAGGAGGTAGCATTTACTAAGGGTGAGGACATTCTTTATCTGAAGGATAGCCAACAAAATCAAATTTTCTTGATATCTAAGCTAAAATAAAAGTGCAATGCCTTCAATTTTTGTGAAGGATGGCAGCACTAACTGAAGAATGTGATGAGTCTAGGAAGGGGTTCAGTCTGTGGGCCGCATGGGGCCTCAGGACTCTCTTTTTTGGTGCCCCATTTTTTTCCAAAATTTCTTCAAATGCCCTGTGGAAGCATTTTCACCAAGCTTCTGCCCCTGAAGGGCTCAAATACTTGTCCCTTCCCTAATCTATGGAGGGATATTGTATTCACTGCAAATCACTGTTTTCAGCTCATTTCTGTGCAAATCAACTGCTTGCAAATTTTTCAGAGAATATGTCTTAAACTGCAAAGATTCCCTTTATTGAAAAATTATCATCAGGGTTTCTTAACGCTCAGAAAATATATTTTTCAGTCATGTTTTGAATATTTTTGAATATTTTTCCATCCCTACAGAAAGCAAGCTCGATGTTGAAGTTGACGTCCATTCCCATTTTTTTTACAAAAATTATCTATCTATCTATCTCTTTTAAAAACTGAGCATTAGGTTAGGACAATTTTTCCCAGCCTTAGGTCTTCCAAATGTTTTGATGTCAAATTCCAATGGCCTAAGCTAACATGGCTAAGAGGTAGAGATTTTGGGAGGCCTCATCTAAAACATCTGAGGACCAAAGGTTCTAGGTTTGGGAAGATGAAGGAGCAGAGGCATAATAATCAATAAGCATAGTAATCAATAAAACTTATGCGTGATAGACAATCCACTCACAGAAATAATGAGAAACCAGATTGCAAGGAACTGAGAGGAGCAGACAATTGTCAGTCTGAGGAAATATAAGCAGCGTACCAACTGGCCAACAGAGAGTATCTGCTAGAGGAGATCACAGAGTCAGATGTATTCTTTCTACTCTGAGTTTTAAGAGATTTGCAGAAGTTGGTAAATTCGTATCAACACCAATCACTAAGGCAACACACACACAAGTAATCAGGGGCCATTTCTGCACTACACTGTTATAGTGCTATTATTCCACTTTCAACGTCCTATGAAATCCTGGGATTTGCAGTTTAGAGAAAGGTCTTTAGAATTCTCAGCAAGAGAGTTCTTTGGCCTCAGTAAACTACAAGGCCCAGGATTCCACAAGAGGTTGAATGTGGAATAATATGGACCTCACATTTCCTTTGTTCAAAGTGACCAAAATTGAGCAGGGAGGGGATATTTGGCTCAGCTGTGTGACCGAACCTGTCCAGACCCATTCTATCATGTTCAACCAACTTTTCTTGCCTTCTTCTTCTCATAGTTTCCAATGCAAATTAGGGGAACATACTCAATCCCCCACCCTCACCCCACTCCTGACATCCTTGACTTTCAAAAATCAAATGTGAACTCATTTCAAAATACCAGCAGTGTTTGAATTTTAAATTAACCTATTTACAATGAAACTTTGCCTGCTGATTGCCATCATCTTCAGGAAAATTAACAGTAACGATCATTGGCGTCATAATGCAATTTCCCCACAAAAATCACATAGGCTTCATTACTGTTTACATAAATTGTCATAAATACCAATTATAGCAGAACATAAAATGTAATGCTCCCTTTTTTTTAATCATAATCACACAATTGTTCTCCTAATTCATATGCTGGGGGAATAGGGTTTTGATTCAACCTTTGTTGCGAACAAAATGTTTTGCCGGTAGTTCATTTTGCTCGAAGAGTCTGTTGGCTTCCTTTCAAAAAATTATTCTCTCTCCCGCTCGCCATTCAGATCAGTTAATCTTTGTCCCCTGTTCCCTGTGTCCTCTAATGCAGAGAGAAGAACATGTAGGAGATCCCAGTAATAGCAGACAAGGGGAAACATTCCTTGTATGTCCTCTAGACATCGGGTGCTGGGCCAGAGAGAGAAGATCATTTCCAGTGGGGATTTACAACATCATTTTGTGCAATTATGCTGCAAGCCCCATAAAGGAATAATGCAATAATAAACCTGTTCAAAGGGCAAATTTGTTACACCAATTTCTGTTTCCCCCATAAGTCAGCTGAACAAATAACTGATAAGGGGAATAATGCACTAAATGACTAATTTAATGCACTTGGGGAGGTGGCAGGGGGACACAGCAAGAAGCCAGGGTTAAGCTATTTTGTTTAAGTTTCTTCTCAAGATCTATTTAAGATATAGGAGCTGATGCTGACTTTTGTCAAAGGCAAAATTTGAGAATGGGTTTGGAAGTCCTTGCTTAGGCACAAAGAATTGTCAAAGCAAGCAACATTTCAGTAAGAGTTTATCAATACAGTTGCTAGGTTAGGGCTATTCCAGCCCTAAGATTTGGGAGGCAAAGTCTAAGGATGATACCCTGAGATATCACAAGGCACCTGGACTTGGTGATGTCATCAAGCATGGCACCTTAAGCATCAACCATAGCTGTATAGAAGGTGCAATTCAAATCAAAATAATCCAGTCTAAGAAATGAGGAATACACATACACACACTTCAAGGTGGTCATCTCACCTTGACCTTACTTTCTCTTGATTTGAGGACTGCAGAACAATATCCAGGAGCTGAGATCCAGGTACCCTACTTGTGAAATATCTGGTCAGAATCCACCTCTTCTCCATAGACTATGTAAATGACTGCAGGTGACCAGTAGATTAAATCTGGACTGTATTCATACCCACATAAGAGTCTAGAGATCTTCTATTACCACGACACAGGACCTTTGCTGCACCAAGTCCACAAGTGACTTAAATACATCCATATCATGCACTGTGCAGGGGTCACATCAGTCGCCATGAGGCAGGTGAGCCCACTGTCAGTTTTGCAGACACTCCTGTTACAGGTTGGTTCAGGTTGTACAGGAACTCTCTTTGTTTGGACCCTGTGTTGGAAATAGGGTTCTGCACTTGGATGTTTCATATGTAACCTGGAACAGCTACTGGAGGAGCATCTATAAAAATTAGAGTGGATTCACTGTTCTGAAATAAGAGATCCATCAGCCACCGCTGCTACTATGGTAATTCCATGGATAGAGCTACTGGGTGAGCCACAGTGGAACATTTTCTCAAGATGGGTTCTACAAAGGATAGTGAGAATGTTGATTTTAGTATGGTTTTGATAGGAATTTACTAACTTTGGAAATCTCTTAAAGCTCAGGCTAGAAAGAATACAATTTCTTTAAAAATATATATATAGAAGAAAGTACAGAGTCACTTGACAGAGTCACCCATCTCATGTTTGAGTGCTTAACTCTTCTGGATTTGAATCACTATGTTAATTCTGAACAAAGGTTGCCACTTTTTTTCCTTCTGGAAGAGTTTTTATCTGTAACACTTACATGGTAGGAAGGTATAGAAGTCTTTTTAAAACTGTGGCATCTGCGGAAGGGAAAAAAAACAACAGACACCACTTCATGGCACCTGGGCATCAGTGGTTGGCAAGAACATCTCCTCCTTTTCCAACTGCCATTACTATGGCCTCTGAGAGAGAAGAATAATAATAGACAGGAACTACTGAACTTATTTTCTACACCACTATTCCTTTTTCGTTATGTGTTACTTAGATTATAAGCCTGTAGACAGGGAACTATCACACCAAAAGATCAGAAATTGCTCTGAGAACCTTTTATGTTGAAAGGTAAAGAAAAATAAATAGAGTAGCTATCTAATCAAATAAATTAGATAAACAGACAGACAGAAAGATGCCGGGAACAGCTATATCTATTGAACGTGGTAGGTTGCAAGCAAGGGAAAATTTCATTTCAGCAATTTTGGGATAATTTACCAAAAAGTTGCAATTATGTCCCTTTCTTCACCTTACCTGCATCCTGTGACATCTCAGAATCATCCTGGCAGTGCCACTGCCAGGATGGGAGCATGTGCTGAAAGCTCCTTTCCGCACCCAGCTGGTTGCCAGTGGATGGCAGTTGTCATGTCTGTGGCAGTATAGGCAGTTACTCACAAACAGCACAGCTCATACACATGAGGTGAGAGTCAGAGAATGTCCAACCAGAAAGGTAGCTGAGAGCAAATAAATCCAAAGGGGAAAATCCAAACCATAGTCCAAACAGGTAGAGTTCTAAGACAACCAAGTCCAAGGGCACGGCACAGGATTTCAGGCCCAAAAGCACCAGTTACTGACCCTGGGAGGAAAGGCCAGCTGCAGCCCTTTTTTATCTATGGCTGCCGCCGCCACAGGTGTTCCCTCATTAGGGCTCGTTTACTATTTAAACAGGCCAAGCAACACAATCCCTCCCTTTCACGGTGTCTCTGCTACAAGGTAGGTGTGTCAGCTGTGTCTTCCTCTATTTGTTCCCCTGGCTCAGGCCCTTGTTGTTGTTGTGCATTAACTTCCTCTGGACCAGCTTCTGGGGACACTTCAGACTGTGGGGAAGTCTCTGCCTCAGAGTCAGAATCCTCCTCCTCCTTGCTGCTACAGTCTCCAAGACAGGGCATAACAGTATCATTCGGGGCATGCTCCTTCCTTCCTTCTGCAGTGTGGCCAGCTTCTTCCTGTGCTGCACTGAGGAAGGAAGTGTTTTGATAGTGCTTCTGTCCTTTCTGCATGGCCCCAACCAATGCAATCATTACACTAAAGGGGCCTATTACAGATATTTTTCCCAGTAATAGCATAACACATAATCGCGATGGCTGAGGATGTGACAGGAGCGGTACCATGATGATGTCATGCAATAGCACACATGACGGACTGGCTTCAATGTGTCCTCATGCCGGGGAAATGGCCTATGTGTGTGTGCATGTATATGTTTCAATTTGAGTACTGTTCTTTACATTCCTTTAAGGAACAGTATTAAAACCCTATGACTAACTGGTTAGGGATGGCATGTTTGGCTTCTTTTCTAAGAAACAGCCAGATCCTGCTTCTGAATACTCAGACAAAAAATTGAGAAGAGGAAAAGGAAAGGCCACTTTCATTAAAGTCTATCCAGGGATTCAAAATGGTGGCAAAGTAAATGTCTAAGAAGAGGGACCATTCTTGGTCCAGTTCTTTTCACGTAAAATGCGAGAATCTGAGCTTCTATGTAGCCTCTCCATATAACTGGAGTTGGAGTTTGGAAGTGTAGAGAGGTCAGCTACCTTCATGTGGCTTAAGGAAGGTTTACAGTACCCTTGTGTTTGTCCATGATCTCCTCAGAATTAAAGTTGCAGAAATCTAGTGCCTCAACAATAGTATAGGTTCTTCCAAGCATGGTAAAAGTTCTTTTTCAGGCTACTTCTATCACACCTGAATAGAAAGACAGTGGAGGAGGACAGTGCTGGTCTGCTCCCTCTCCTCAGACATTGAGTTCAACCTTCCTTCATTGAACATTTGAGCAGAGCATACACCAGAAATTAAGGGGCACTTCAGGGATCTGATAATATTGATGAGTCTGAAGATCATTGACGTTTTCTTGTCACTACTTGCAGTTCAACCAAACTTGGAGAAGATTCTGTCCAGCAGTACTCAAATGACAAACTGAATCTTCAGCAACTTGTACCCAAAAAGGCATTCTTACAATGTAAGAGTTGTATTTATTACGTTGCTATTTGTCCAGCTCACAGCACAAAAGTCATCTTTGTCCTCACACATACTACATGACATGGGACCAGACAAATAAGTCTTTTCCTCTGTCTATGGTACCTTCCTCTAGAGAATAACCACACTGTTGTGCATGGCACATAGATCATATAGACTGGCACATACACCTTGATTGGTGGTCCCATATCCAAATTCTGACCAGGCCTGACACTGATTACTTTTATGAGACAAGGCCTTATCATACTATGCTGCAATCCTGTGTCACCCTGTCATGATCCCAGCAATGGCATTGCCAGGATGGTATTGGGACCTGAATGCTCCCCACTGTGCCGGTCACCTGCTGTCATACTGGAATTTATTTCCAGTCCCCCCCAAGCTTGACTTTCACCCTTGAAAAGGAGCTGGAAATTCCCCCAGCGTTTACTAATTCTTGCTGCCACCACCCACTGAATTCTGAATTAACTGAACAGTACAGTGGGACCCTGCTCAGTGGATTACCAATCTCTATGCTAAGGACCTTTCCTTCCCTCTCACCTCCCCCCTTCTGAGTGAGAGAAGTCTTATCTAGTGTGTGCCGAAGGATGGTGCGGGAATGGAGAGGAAACAGAGGTTTTACAGAAAAGCATTTATTCAAGGCATGGAAATGAACAAGGCAATAATACACATGAGAGGCTCCCCCCTCCCAGGTACGCTTAAGTTACAAGTAGTTACAAAAACAGATAGATTCTTTGGATCAGCCAGCTCCAAAATATTAACAGCCCTAATACGACTAACTATCTTATTCTAGTTACTCACAATTAGGTTCACAGGCTTAGATGGTCTAAGAGAGGAATGTGGCCAGGAGGCGAGGCATGGGGGCCTGCAACCTACTAATGGCACAGATCCCATCTCTAGGATGTTCTTTTGTTGTCTCTCTTTCACATGGCCTCCCAAGTAGTTTTATAACTTCTCCTTGGAAGCATCTGAAGCATCCCGAAGATGCTCACCTCTTTCCTTTTTGGCTGGTCAGTTCTCACCCTGTGACCTGTGATGTTGACCCACACTAAAAATGTAACCTAATCTCAAAGGCCTCATTAACCCTTGGTTTACCTGAAGAGGGAAATATCCCCCTTTAGCTAAGTCTAGATAATGGGAAGCCCCATTATCACACCTGCCAGTGGATATGTAGCATTCGGATACGTTGCTTCCTCCCCAGAACAGCTGGCCTTTTCCTGCACTGTATTGAGGAAAGAAGCACTTTATAGTGCTTCCACCCTTCCCACAGCCAACAGGATCATTGTGTGAAGGGAGGCCATTGCCACATTTTTTTTTCCTCTAAAGGTAAACGGTGCAATTGCAATGGCTGGGGACATGACAGCAGCAGAACTGCAACGACATTGTATGATGGCACACATTGTGGACTGGTAGCAACATGTCTCCTCACTGGGATGGCACTGTTATATAGTAAGGGGCTAAATAAGAATGGGCATTGCAGATACGTAAGAGATAAAAATCCAGAAAGGAAAAGATGTCTGCCTCAGAGAGTATCTGTAGCTAATTGGGAAACTTTGTGAAGACAAACCTCTTTTGACAGAAGCAGGGAAATGTCAAGAAATAGTGTATAGATCCTTCATAAAATGCATTTGTCTTCAACCTCAAACGTCACTGTAAAATATTAATTCAATAAACCAAATGTTGATGTTGTCAGATTTCTGATCTGATCCCAAAAAGTCATGACTGATTTATTTATTTATTTATTTATTTATTTAAGAGGGAGCAGGCCTGTAAACAAAAGGGAAAAAATGCATGCTCCCATGCCATCACCTTTTTGTTGTTGCTGTTGTTGTTGGTCTAAGATTCATTCAGGATTGTAAGTGTTAGATTTTTTAAAAAATGTTTTCAGGACACTTCTGCTACTTTTAGCTGCTTTTCCTATATGCAATTTCCACAGTAATGACCAGGGATTAAAAAAAAAAGAAAAGAAATTGACCAAACCTCAGAGGTCCAACCCATTTAGTATTTTATGTTATTTGAGCTCTACTATTTTAACTTCAGCTGTCTCCAAAACACGCATACCAGTCTGTGTCTACTATAATGTGTAACACCCCTGCCCAAATGTTACTTTGTCTGTAGATCAAGAAAAATAGAGTTTCAAATCTTCACTGATTACAAACCTGACCAATTAAATACCAGATATTTGGAAGAGTTATCGACGTCCTTCCTTGGATGCTATAGGGTAACAAAACAATAATTCTTCCTTCCTTCCTTCCTTCCTTCCTTCCTTCCTTCCTTCCTTCCTTCCTTCCTTCCTTCCCTCCTTCCCTCCCTCCCCTCCCTCCCTCCCTCCCTCCCTCCCTCCCTCCTTCCTTCCTTCCTTCCTTCCTTCCTTCCTTCCTTCCTTCCCTCCCTCCCTCCCTTTGTTTTTTAAAGACTTATAAGGAAAGAAGGGTTGTTGTTGTTTTTTTTTATTTAAAAGGCAACAGTTAAAAAATAACTACCAACTTTGGAAGGGAGGATTTATTGGATGCTCACCTCCAGGGCCCTGGTGTGAATCCCAAACTAATGAGACTGACCAAATGTCACTCTAATTAGATGGCAATAAAAGATCCAGTGCAAAATGAATTCTGTGGTCTGAACTCAGCTCCAAGTGGACATTTGTCTTCATTACGACCTCGGCATATGCTTGGCACAGCCTGGACCCCTGTCTTTAAAGAGGCTCATAAGTTAATGAGTAGGAAGCTTGAAACATTTTGCTTGGGTGTCTGGACCTCAGGCTTAGGCGACTGAGTGAGAGAGAGAGAGAGGTGAAGATGGAGAGAGATCATGTCATACAATCTCTCTCTCTACCTCTTTGTGTCACTCTAGATGGGGTTCCTGTAGTTACTTTTTTCTTTCCGTTTAAAATGGCTTGACAAATAGCATTCATTGTCAAGGTAATGGGCAGCTGTGCCTCTACTAGAACATGACCTTCTACTAGAACTTGACTAACGTAGTTCCAGTGGAAGCTGGTATTTCCTAGCCAAAGGAAGGTGGGAACAATTCCACAACAGTATTCGTAATTTAGGGTGACAGATGCCCCTGCTATCTGGGCAGATGTGCCTTAACTGCTTGCTTGAATGTTCTCTAGGGTTGAGCTTTACCTGAAAAACGTCAGTTTCAAGGGGTATCCTCTTTATATATTTTAAATCTAGCTACTGGTTGCCTTGTTAAATTATCCTCTTGTTGGTTCTCTCTGTTTTCCATTTTCTCTGTCTCAGTATTTTTCTTATGATACTAGATGATCAGACGCCATGTGTTGGATCTTTTGACTCCACAAAACTATCCATCCTACATTTTCCCCTGTTTGCATGCATAATTCTATTTTTCTGAGATTCCACCCCCAGCCCCCAATACTGTATTTTATGAGCAAGGTAGCAATTGTAGTGGATGAAGTCATTTTGACTAGGTTAAATAAGGAAGCACAGAACAAAGAAAATAAAGAAGTCAACAAACTTGATCTCTTCTGCCAGTGTTGTGCTTTTACTCCAAGATTGTTTCTGCTTTCAGTTGCCTCTGTTGTACTATCATCTCCACTTGCTTTTCATTCAGCACTTATTCCAGTTCTTCCTATTTCACCTTGATGCCACATAGTTCCTTGGGTTGTATGAAAGCTGGGAAAACACCCAGGGCCATGATTAAAAACTTCAGGAAAACGGTAGCACATGGATGGAGTACATTACACCAACAAATCACTCTCCATGATGACTTTCCGAATCACCCAGCCTGCAAAGATATTGAAAGGATCTGCTTGCTACACTAAGAACATGTTGTTTAAGATTAGAGCTTGACAAAGACAGGTGGGTCTCTTCTCTCAGCCCAGCTACCAGACCCTGGCCATCTTATGACTGCTGACCATGGATGTAACTATTGTTAATGGCTTTGGAGTCAGCTTCAACTTATGGCAACTCTATGAATGAGAGATCTTCAACTCACCCTGTTAATTTACTTCTTTTCCTTGACTGAGTCAAGTAATTCAATCTTCCTCTTTTCCTACTACCTTCCACCTTGCCAAGCATTATAGTCTTCTCTAGTGAGTCATGCCTTCTCATTATATGTCCAAAGTAAAACAGTCTTAGGGAAGAGGGAGAATAAGGACATCTCCCCCTATGAAATTTTATTTCTATACCCAGATGTGCAATATGGCAGCAAAAAACTCAGCTGAACATTTAGAAATGTATTTTGGGCATTCAAATAATGCCTAAAAATTACAAAAATTTCCATGGAGATGTGAATACAGCAAATATAACAGTTCCAGTACATTTGATTTTCTGGATCTCACTCTTTGCAATACTATAAAGAGGCGTTCAGAAAGAAAAATAATTTGGGGAATTTGGAGAATTTGGAGAAAGAGAATTTTGGGAAGGAGAACATTCATTCGCCCATACCCTATAGCTACACCTGTGTTGATGGCAGAGAGGTTGGGAAGTTAAAATGAAATGAGTCATGACAGTTTTCAGAGGTGGACAAAATAAAGTTTTAGACATATTAGATACCAATAGAAAAAGAAAAGGTAGGAAAAGTTAGATAAATAGACACTGAGGACAAGCTATTGGTACAATTAGGAGAGTACAAGGTAGGTCCAGCCTGCAGTTGAAAACGTCTCCAACCTTCCCCTAGCCTTCTGCAAAAGATGGGGACACTTTTAAATGGCATAACTCTAATCTCAACTGCTGTTCTGATGGTGTTGGATGACCAATCATCACCAATCAAAATGGACAACTATACCTTAAGGAACAAAAATCCATTGCTGTTTGAAATCCTTCTCAAAAACCATCTTCTCTCCTCTCTCCTCCCTCTTTTCCCTTACCTTTTGTTTTCCTAATTGAAATTCAGAATTCTGTAGGGGATACAGCCGATTGAGACATTAACGAGTCTGTCAGCTTAGCTGTGTGGCTTATTTTTTTGTCTTGAGTAATAGATTTATTTTTGCGGGCTCCTGCTGTGTCCTCTGCCTGCTACGATGATTGTCATTAGTTGCTGTGGCTTTGCTCTGGAGAGCCATGGAGGAGGGGGTGGGGAGAAGGAACAACGTGTTTGACAGTTGTGTCAAAGCTCCTGGAAACATCAGAAAGTTCAAAATCTACTGTCAGAGTCCACATTTTCCTCTATGATGAGAGACACACCAATACTGTGTGATTGCCTCTCCCCAAGTGGCTCCATACTACACAACTCTGGGAAACCACGTGAGAGTGTTGAGAAGCCTACAGCTAACACCATCTCCTTGATTCAGCCTCTAACACTGATAAAATTCTTCCCACATGGACCTTCCTTAAGAGGTTCTGGATTGCTGTATTTTCAAACCAGTGTGGGCTGAAGCCATAAGGTAGTAGTTGCTCACACTGCTCCAGAAACATAAATCACTCCCAGATCAACCTGACATTTAGGAAGGAGTACAAGGAGATGTTGTCTCAATAGCCAACACTCTTCCTTTATCTTTTTAGTTAACAGAAGTCAAGACAATGACCTGAATTGGTTAGTCCCAACTAAATTAGACCAATTAAATCGGTTATTGAGTGGTGATTCAACACATAGGCAAGGCCATTGATTCTATCACAATCTACTCTATTTAAGACTAACTATAGGATCCAAGCCAATATTTAGTTTCCAACAGCCAACACAACTGGTTACAATTTTTGCTGTTTGTCTAGTGGATGATAGTAAAACCAAATCAAATATTTGAATATGGTTCATATGGAATATGGAAAAGTCAAGCACCATTTGTAGTGTGGACAGTGCTTCATTAAAAAGTGAAATGTTCACTTTGAATATTCCGGTGGAAACTAGAAATACCAATGAAATTTCCCTGGATCTGACTTAGAAATGGACACTCCAGGAAAGCTTTTAAGACCCCATTCACCCACCCACCTCAAAATCAAACCTCCCACAACTCACAACACCAAAACTCCTATGGCTTTTATCAGTATTTTCGTTTCTGTTGCTATATTTTGATTAGGGTGGAAGGATGTGATGATGCCCTCTCACAGCCATCCAATTGTTGAAAGGTGAGTCAACTCAGAGATCAGTCTGGTTCATTCAATGGCTCTTCTCCAGCAAAGGACTAAGAACAGGATTTAGGCCACAAGTGAAATTGTTCATGTTGTGGAACTCTGATTAAACAAGCATAAACTCAATACATCTGTTCTACAACAGCCAAAAAAGTACACCACAATTGTCAGAGACTTACCTTTGGACATGATATCATCAAGGTTCCATAGTCTTAAGGTAGATCTGGAGGAGCATTCTAATCTGGCCTCACTCCACAGCTGCCGTTTCTATGACTTTGGGAAATAAGAGGTCTGTGAGCTGATTTCCTCATATTTGTTGAGCCATTGTTGAACAAGATGCTCCAGAATTCCACCTTAAATGGAATTGGCAGCTAGTTGTACTCAGCTTTCTCTCTTTTTCTTCTCTCATTTGCTTTTCAAGTCATATTTCCAGAACTTCCAATTTCAGCTTAGAAGGTTGAGTTGTGTGTGCTTGTTTTTAGTTCAAGGCCCACCTTTTGACCTGGATTTAATTTAAAATCTGTATTTCCAGCTGATGTGGTAAGAAACCCATCCATTTTATGCACTTCCTAATTTTTGTTGGGCCCTTGTAAAGTTTCATCAGATAGACCTCAAACTGTATGATGATAACATTGAAATGCAAGTCACAAGCTTTAATTAGGTACAATCAGAAATCATGCGGTGACTTCATTAAGTATCATTAAGAATGATCAAAATATTGCTCTTAGGAAAAATACATCAAAAGCATGAATTTACACATTGATTAAACAAGATCTGCAATTTCTAAAAAATCTGGTGTGAGGAAAAAAAAAGGAGGGGGAGAATGTAGCAAATTAAGTGTTCCTACCCTACTTAGCAACCAAGGGACTGCTTAGCAACCAGTAATGTTGACTGGAAAAAAAAAGATGCAAGGGTACAAATTCTTATTCGCTTTACAAATGGATAAATAAGTAAGAAATGCCAAAATAGTAGAATGGAAACTGACAAGGCTCTTCTTCCCTGCCTCAGCTAGTGCAATTTCCATTCATGCATAACATTAAACATTTGCAGCAAATTCTGGAATGTTGGAAGGTGTTTTGTATCAAGTCAGGCCATGTGTCTTATCTCAACCAGGGTGGTCTGCACTGACTGGCAACATCTCTCCAGGGCTTCAGAATATATATCTTACCTGGAGATGCTGGGGATTAAATTTAGAACCTTCTCTGTCTAAACTGTGACCGTTACCACTGAACCATGGCTCTTTCCTGTGACTGATATCTTCTCTGCAGATACAAGAGAGGTCAGAGATATATGAGTAGGCATTCCACTTGGGTCTTAGGTCTTCGCACATGGTCTTCTGTGTGTGCAAAATTGAATAGTTTTTGCAATTTCTACATTCATCTAGGGGCTGGCATGATGTTATAACATACAGGCATGCATTGTGCAATGGTAGCCAATGGAGTGAGTGATGAACCATAACCTGATACACAATGGGCACCAATGCACATCAAGAAACTGGCTAGAATATGCTGGACCACACAACGCCTGATGTTCTTCAGAACTGTCTGATGGGGAGCAGAAGTTTCTGATACAGATGACACCATTCTTGTCAGCACCTAAACAAGCATTTTCACCATGCACTAACAAGATTTTTTTTTTACCTTGAGGTCCTCTAGCAGTGACAGCATCTCCTTAGAATTTTGGGAATTATTAGCTCAAAGGAGGCCTGCAAGAGGAGGGTAATGGTAGGATCTTTTCACTTTTGTATACCACTACTAACTGTTGGATTCCAGTTAAAGATTTAAACAGTACATTTTTGTTGGAAATTAAGGCCTTTTTCGCACTTGGCAAAGAAATCGCCCCATTCTGGTACTCACCGGACTGAAGTGCTCCTTTGGCAGATCCAGGCTGGTCTGGAGCAGTGCGTGGCCATGCTACACACTGCTCTGGAGACGAAAATGGCGGCTTCCGGTTGGTGGAGGCTCTCCACCAACTGGTGAAGCTTGCCAGCCTAAAGCCCGCCCCCAGAAGATCTGCAGGCTCGCACTGGTGCGAGCCTGCAAATCTGCACCGGAGCGCGGCCATGGAGTGGTGCGCTCCGTGCTGTTGAAAGACCTGTTTTAAGTGGTCTTTCAATAGCATGGAGAACAACCACTTTTGGTCGTTCCGGAGTGGGCTGATGTCCGGAACTACACAAAGTAGTCTGGACCCAGTCCTCTCCCAAGTGCAAATGTCCCCGCTGGAGGACGCTCTGCACTGTTCTAAAAACAAAATGCGGAAAAGGCCGAAGAGACACACACACACAAGAAATCAAGCAGTCTAAGAAGCTATACAAGTTAGTGAAGAGAGAAGTGAGAAAGGTTGGAGAGAGAGAGATTTTGGATGTAGAGGGTAATATTTACTGGTCCAGAAGAGGGTCAAAACAGGATGGCTCAAACCACAGTCCAAGGGTAGCACAAAGCATGGGAATCTTGGGGCAACATACAGAGTAACACCCAACATACTACAAATTGCTGGGGCTGAGTTTAAATACCCTTTTCCTACCCAGAAAGGGTGAGTGTTAATGGCTCTCTGTCAGAGCAAACAAAGAGGGTCCAGAACGGGATGATCATCTTACTTTGGCTGACAAAAACATTAATGGGAGTCTTGACAACCTCTTAATGGCTTGGTTGGGTAAGGTGACTGGGGAAGGTCTCTGTAGGAAATGCACACAACAGGGGTTGCTTGCCTGCTGTACCTGGGAATTTCATCTTCTATTGTCTTGGTTGACTGTACTACTGGAAGGGTTGTTGGACGCCTATTAATGTCAGGCTTTCCCACCTAATCTTCTTGAACTTATGACCGGTCATGCTGAGGTTATCCTGACTTAACCCATGCTTACAACCAGTGTCTTTTTTCCCCATGTTTTCACAGTCATAAGGGTCCAGTTCATAAAATTATATTTCTTGCCAAGTTTGCTGTTCTGCAGGATGCTGTGGTGTAAGATATGGTAACAATTTGACTGTGTTTCAGCACTGTAGGTATGGATTCATAAAGTTATAGAATGTAGACTGTGAGGTAAGAGCTTGACAATGTTTTTGTTTGTTTGTTTGTTTGTTTTAATATTACTGGATTTTCAGTCTACCAGGTGTTACCAACTGGAGTTTGGAATCACCAATAAAATGAATTCTTCCCAACAATCTAAGAATCAGTGACATTTTTTTAGATAAAGTGGCACATTCCAAGCAACAGTACTTTTTGCAATTGTGTTATTGTGATCCTGTCCATGGTTTTGTCGGCCCATTTGGAATTTCTCCCAGAGCATCTGTCACTGCTGAAACCACCATTGTTTACTTTTCCCAGAAGTGCAGAATCACAATCTATTCTACAAAATTGTGTATTATTGTCGTGGTTGTGGTTATCTCACAGGCAGTTTTCTGCACAGAAAACACATTCCTCCACACTAGGAGATCCATTTTCTGTACAGAAAATTGTCTTTGTGAATAAAACATGCATGAAGTGCTCCACAGAATAATTCATGCACAGCACTTTAGGGTCTTGGATACTGGGAGAAAACTGTACAGGATTCTCACTTGTCCACTATTCTTCCTGACAAGGTTCCTCAACAGTCAGGTAACAAGCTTTTCTACCTGAAAATGAATAATTACTAATGTTCTCATACCCACTGATGAATAAGCTACACGCCATCCAAAAATGTGCAGATTAATATGCAACAGCAACACTTGCAGAATTCCACACATGAAGCCATCCATTGAATATGGACACTACGCTTTAACTAAGGCATGTGTGAGGAAACTTACACGCACATAAAAGACCAAGATATCAGCCATTTTATTTTCAGAGCAATGACACGACCCCAAGATCTTCCCTTGATATTTGTTTCCGTAGCCTATGGTTTGGGCATGCTTTTCCTTTCTAAGACAGAGCATTAGGTCCTGAGATTTGGGCTTACTCTTCCTTTCTTTGTGACTAACAGTATTATGTAGGCCTGCCTAATGTCTCAATTGTCTGTAGAGCTGAAGTGGGAACAGCAGGTACCAGCTGTGCTTATAACAGGTGAAACTAGGAGCATCTTGCATGCGGCAAAATTATCCCAGAGAGCGGTCTGTCTCTTGTGACCACAGCAGGTATCCATTCTACCTGCTGTCAGCTCAACAGGTGACTGAGGTAGCACCTTTTGAGGTACGAAACGGGGCTGTTCTGTCATTCTAGCTGAGGAAGATAAAAAAGGGAGGCAGTACGACAAACACAATCCTAATATGTGGTCCCCCAGCATCTGAAACATAAGGCCATTTGTTGTGTATCAAATGTTCAGAGGTTTGGGCTGTTGGGAGCATGGCTGATCCCCAATCTCAAGTGCTCTAGAAATATAGGATTTGAGACATTGTGGCCTTTTCTGCACGATGACTGCATCCCAGCATGGGGTCATGAGAGGAGCAGGACCACAGCAATGCTTCTGGATGACATCATCATGATCCCACCCTTCTCCCATCTCCAGCTGAGGGTAAATTGTCAGGGTAAATCATTGACAGACTTTCTTCATCAATGACCCCAATTGAACAATACTCCTATACTTCCTGACCATGTGGAAGGGTAGGAAGTGCAATGGAGGCACTTCTTGACCTAGTGCAACATGGGAAAGAGCCTGACTGTGCTGTGGAAGGCAGACACAAGTTGCTCAAGCTCCCTTCTGCAGGGAACCAGTTGAGTGTGGAGGGGAGTGTTCCCATCAGGCTCTCTTCCTGCAAAGGTGCTGCCAGAATTGCAAGTGAAGGATGATGAGAACAGGTAATGTGCAGAACAGCCTATCTGTGAGGCCAAATGCGGAACTAGACTTTTTTTTTATCCTAATCCTTCTTTAATTCTAACCCTAAAGAATCCCTCTCCCAAGATGGGGACTTCCTGGAACAAAACAGTATTTGTAATATAGCTTTTCCCAACACTCTGCTGTTGACAGCACCCAGTTATTACCACTTTTGTCTATATATTGGTTTCCCTATGAATCAATGCAAAGGAGGTAAAAATAAATGTTTCCCTCATCTGGTCAACCAAAATTCCTGCTCAGAACCAGAATAGGAGATAGCATCTACAGGGAGAAACCTAAGGGTAAAATCAAAGGGTAAGGCTAATTGCAAAGAAGGCTGATAAGAGGTTAATGTGGGCTATTGTGGCATTTTTTTTTTCCAGAGGGAGTCTGGCTGCCTTCATCATCACCCTGATTTGCATGTGGGGATGGTATCCTATTGCATTTTCTGCTCAACTCATACCCAAGTGGATATAATTCTCTGACACACATAAACAGATATATATACATTGGTATTCAAGAATTTCATGCAAGCTAATAGACCATGATAGAGGCTCACTAAGCTGAAGGTAGGAAGTCTAGAAGTAGGTAGCCAAAAGAGAGAACAGATGTAACATAGTAGAGATTATAAAATTTGGGCGCAAAACTTCCAAACACCTTCTGTTAACATAACCAGTAATCTTACTGGCTGGGAGATTTAGGGAAGCTGTAATCCAAGAAAACTTTTCGAAGTCCAAGTTCTCTCTGGGAGAGATAAATTATATTTTTCTTACCCCTTCCTTCCCTTTATAGACAGTTACCTCCAGGAATGAGGGCCTTGCCAGTTTATGAAGTGGAAAGTCCCAGGATTCTCCACAATTGTCCTGAAAGATGGAGATGACTTCCATGTGTGAAAACACTTACACCATGCCAGTTTAGCTATTAATTTTATCTGGACATTTGTGGGGCTGATGGAACACTTAATCTGTTTTTATATGCTTGCTTATCTAACTTCTTCAGAGGTCACTTTATTGAGTATGGCCTTTCATAATAACTTGCTTCCTCTGACAAGTGGTGCAAGTTGCATTACAAAGCAGTCCCTTTCTAGAAATTCCTTCCCACAATTTGAACTGAATGCATGGAGTGGAAAGTGAGACCATACCTTCATGCTCTACTGGCCAACCTCTTGTCTTTAACACAATCTGCTAACCACATCCATGACTTCTAACCATGTTTTCAAGAGGTCTGCAGCATGTAGCTAGGAATACACAGCTATATGAACAAAATTACTTCATAAAATGGATCACCTTGCATGATTGGAGCTCCAGGATATGTAGTATATTAATATACATAGGCACACCATTCTAACTTTCTACAGAGGGAGGGAGAGGACAATGGCTAGAAGACAGGTGCAGTCCCATAGTCTCCTACACACATGTAGTGAAAGCATTGTGAAAGAGGATTGTGTCCATGAATTAGGCATGGAAGTACTATTGAGAAAACAGGGACAAGGGAGAATGCTATAAAAGCTACAAGTGGGTAGAGCTGGATGTCCCCCTCAGGTCTCCCATGGACACCAAACCATTTAGCCCTTGACCTTTCTACATTGACTGGAATTTCATTCATTCAATCACCCATCTTCTTCCTTGTGCAGGACCCATGTTCAACTGAACATCTACATGCAATCAAGGATCCTGATAAAACAGGGTTCCTGATAATGTAGAATGTGCAACACAGAAAGATTAAGCTGTAGGGAGTTGAAATGTATGGGTCCTGGGCCTGGGCCAGCGGGAGTGGTCTCATAGCAATGGTCACTTAGATCTCTTTGTCTTCAAGCAAAGAGCTGAACAGATCTAGCATCACTGTTTTACCTCAATTAAATTTCAGCTCATTTACCTCCATTAAGTTTCATCTCCAACATCTTATGTCAAAGTCCTATATACTACATCATGGCAACATTCAGCCAAGACACCAATTGTGCAAACAAATGAATAACCTAATGTGTACATGCAGTGCATCATGTACCTTTATATGAAAGGTGTATGAATGCATAATTCGTAGTACGCATCCATGCACAATATACTTTCATGTACAATGGTGCCAGAAGTGCAACTCCAATTTTGCAAACTTGAACTGAGCACAGTTATTCCATGTTGGACAAATATGTTCAACTGTTTCCCTAGGGAAGTTTGCATATATATGAGACCCCAGTACAATTCCAGGCTATGCTGCATATGTGAAAAAGGTGCACACATGCTGTTTTACCATACACTTTTCCAGCCTAGGAGATGTGTGACTGGGATGTATTGATTTTTTCAAACACGTTTAAATCCATTCTAGGTGGTTGCCCATTGAATTCAATCTGGGAAACTAAAGAAACAACATCAAAATGAAGGGTGTTCAGAAATCTCTGAATTTATCGCCATTGACGGTCCTAGTCAGAAGGAGCACATATTTACATTTTTTTTTCAGAAGTTGATTATCCAGTGACACCATTAAGAAGTAATTCTGCTGATTCATTTAATGAGCCAGTACCTCTCATACAGGTCTAAAACAGCCACATCCAGTCTCATCTACTCCACATTAAGAACATTTCTTTTTCTGAGTATGTTTATTTACTGCCAGGTCTGTAAGCATAAAGCACAGAAGAGGTAATAAATAATACCTTAAAAAGCCTTTCAGACAACTTAGGTTATGGAAGACGAGCATATTTTTTTCTCTTTTCCTTCAGGGCTTATGAACTCTGCCCTCCAGGGCCTTGGTGGTAATTCCCATACTTCCATGTTTTCTCAAACTAAAGAAATCCTCCCTTTTCTCCCTTCAGCTGTCACATTTTTAAAAAGCTGGCTTTCAGATATATAGTTTGAAGCTTTCAGACCTCAACAAGGACAAATATCTCTTTTGACAATGACAAATACCCATCTTCATTAGCTGTGGAGTGGGATCACTTCAAGGAGCAGAGTCTAAGCTGGCCTTCTCCCCAATGCATAAGGCCATCTCAATAATGAGACCAGGAAATCATCTTGGTAACTTGCCTCCCTACCTACCCAAGTATAAGCTGGGAAAGAGGGGCATTTCCAATTTGCAACTTCTCTAGTTTTTCCTGTCTCTCCAAATCTCCCAAGCCCACAGAGAATCCAGATTTGGATCATTGTTCAGAGGCAAAGGAAATTTTTTAAAACCTTCATGCTTCATGAATGGAGCCTGGTTGGTAGATTGAACTCTGCAGTTTATTTAATGACACAGTGGACTCTGTCTTGATAAACCCGTGTTCTATCCCCCCAAAAAAGCAATTAAACCAACTTTATATAGACTTTCTAGAAAAAATGTGTAGCAGCTGGGCAACAAAAGACTATGGCATACATGCAAACTCACTAATAAGAAGAAAGCATGGTTTTCAAACGATGTACTTCACATTTTTTTTTCTTTTGCATCTTATTTTCATGTTCCAGTACTATCTTATCAGCAGAATATGTTAAGATGTATTGGAACATGGCTCAGCATTTTTGTACATCTTTAACTGAACTTGGAATCACTAGAAACATCAACATCTAAGCAAATTGCTTTCTTCAGCATGTCTCTACACCATTCAGTCTTTGTGTTCTGTGTGTGTCTGTGTGTGTGTGTGTGTGAGAGAGAGAGAGAGAGAGAGAGAGAGAGAGACTAGGTTTTCCCCAGACTTGCCCACCTCAATCCAGTGTGTCAGAAGTAGTAATGCTGCCACCAAGCCCTATCTTGGATATCCAATCTCCCTTTCCTTCCTGGATTCTGAAGAATGTAAGGGCTTAACACTCCCCTTTCTCCTTTATGTTATCTTGGAGAAAAAAACAAAAACAAAATCAACCTTCCTGGTAGACCTTGCCATGGAAATGTCTGAGCAGAGCTTCCCACTCTCTCTTAAGAAATAAAGTAGGGTTGTTGTTATTGTAACTTAATAATAATACTAATAATAATACTGACACCACCACTATTACTACTACTACTACAACTACTACTACTACTACTAATAATAATGAAAATAGCATACTGAGAATTAACAGGAGATAGATCAAAGAACTCAACTAGCTTAAAACACTGGCTGTCTGCATACCTTCCCTCTGGTTGCAAAAGCAAGAACCAAACCCATAGGCACTGGGATAAAGAAAAGAAAGACTATTCTCCAATTCTACATTGCCTTCCCCAGGCCTCCAATCCTTTCTTTAAAAAACAAAACAAAACAAAACTGAAAATCTAATACATCTGATCAGACAGTCCCTAGTAGCCTTATAACCTTTTCCTGGGACTCCTTTCTTTGCTCTAACATGGAACAGTCAACTACAGACTTACAACACACAGCCTCTCCTTCTTCTTCATCACACTCTGGGGCCCTTTTTGCATGCAGTTTCTGTAGCACGAGGGCCCCTTGAGCATCGCATAAATGGGAGCATCGGTATGACACACTCCCATTCACGCAACACTCACGAGCCTAAAGTGGGAAGCGTGCGCATTTTCTTATTTTTGGCTCTAAGCTGAGAATACTGTGCGATCACGCAATGCTTCCGGGGCCCTCGTGCACTTACCTGCCCTGTGGTGCATCGGATGCCTCAGCGCTAGCCTGCAATTTCCAGGTTGTGCTGCGGTAGGAAGGGGTGGGGTGTTCGCACGGTGCTCGCGCGACCGGCAAGCCAGCTGTGGGAGGAAAGAGCAGTGAAGTGAGTGCCTCATGTAAGAGGCTTCTTGCACGAACGCCAACCCCCACCTCTGTGAAAATGTAAGATTCGGAAAGGGCCTGGGTTTAGAAATTCTAGGAGCTTAGCCCATGAAAAAGTTCTATATTTACGTTACAACCATGGCAGCTGAAATGGAATCATCGGCCATTTCCACATTACACTGTTATAGTGCTATTATTCCACTTTCAACATCCTGTGGAATTCTGGGGTTTGTAGTTTATTGAGGCCCTCATATGCCCCTCCCTAAACTGCAAACCCTAGGATTCCATGGGATGTTGAAAGTGGAATAATAGCACTATAACAGTGCTATAGTGCAGAAATGGTCATAGTGTTATAATTGTGTAATGTGAAATGACTCTGGAGCCCTTTCCACATTTTACCTGTGTCCAAAGTCTTTGTGTGGGGATCCTGACAAAGCCTCTCCTGGGAGCGGAGCATGACAGAAGCCCTCCCCTCTGCACCGGCTGCCTGCTGGATGGAGGAATCACGACGGCTCCACTTCCCTTCCACAGTGCAGCTTGGCAGTTTGCTGGGCTGTAGTGAGGAAGGAAACACAGCCATTACACTTTCTGCTGCTCTACACAACAGGTTAGTGCAGAAAGGAGGCAGGAGGACTGAATAATCCCATGTCATTGATGTGAGAAACCCATCAACGATTTAATTTGCATTTGCGATAGGTGGCCACAGGATCATGACAGGATTGTGATGACATCATGCAGAACCATCATCACAATCCCGTGGCCGTTGCAGGTTGGGGTGTGGTGTGCAGAAAGGGTCAGGGTTTAGAAAGTCCAGGAGTGTAGCTCAAGAAAAAGTTCTCTATATACTTTATAAACATGGACAAAATGGGCAGCTTACATCCCTCATAAGTTCCACTGATTTACCTGTTCCCCAGCCTCTTCCAATTTTGTAAAAAAGCTCTTCTCTCAAATAGGTCAGCAATAGAAATTTGGTCAAACGATCAATCCCACAGAACACCCCAGAGTCACAGTCTGCCAATCATCATCATCATCCATCATCATCATCATCAATGTGTAAAGTCTACAGTTATTTTTTTTTCCTTGCATGCAAAGACAATTATGGTGGCTTTCTTCCTTCTACAGGAGAAAATGTATATTTTTCTGCTGTATTCTCTCCGTATTCAAACATCCAAAAAGTTGCAGAAGCATTAATCTGCCGGAAAAGGCACATATTTTTCCTGTGCATAAAACAGGTTTTATGCATAGGAAATACTGTTTTCTTTTTCTCCAAGTGTATTTCTTCAGTGCTTCAAGATTTTCAGATATTAGAAGAAAATTCTCACTGGTGTATTATTCTTCCTACTAGAAAACTTAGTTTTTTGACCTGGGAACAATTAATTACACATATACGTTTCATCTCTAACTTGGTCTGTGCTTGACCACAATGTGTTGGGTTCATGGCCCATATGAAACAAAAACTGACAATTCCAGTAATTCCAGTATAGTGAAAGTCATCTGGGGAAAAGCAATTTATATTTATCAGCCTGGTTTCCAACTTGTTGAGCTCTCTTGAATCCTGGCCTGAGCAGGTGATATTTGGGTCCTTTTCTCTAAGGGATAGAAGATGGGTTCTTACAAGAAAGTCCTGGCTCTGCCTCCAGTGACCTCAGAAGTAGCTGCCATTCATGGTCTCCAATTCCCCTTCAGATACCTGCTGGTGGAGACCATCCTTCTGTCTTTCATTCCCATATGAACACACCCCATGGTAAGGCAAGACCCTGAATTATCTTTGCTGGAGACAGTCACTGCATGACATGGCTGGAGGAACTGAGAAATTGTTGGCATGGTTGCGGCTGTCCCCCAACAAGAGCTTTGATGCGTGCCTCATGAGCTTCAAATCTTAAGATCAAAGTTATCCCAACAGATACTGAAGAAGAGATGATGATTTTAATTTATAGACTTCTCCCATCAGACACTATTGTGAAATGTTGCTTCTTTTCTTCAGCTGACAAAAGAGCCCCCAAATAATGACAATAATATAATAAAATATCAAACACTTGTTGGGTTTTTGCTTTCAGAGCAAACAGGCACTGACAAATCCTTACCACATTACCATCCTTGATTGCTCTGATGGAACTCATTTCCATCTTCTGTTCCCCTAATTACATGAAAATTGCATACTTCTTATGCATGACACATTTCCCACAGCTTTGGAAAACAGTTGCAAAGAGGAGGAGAATTCC
This sequence comes from Iguana delicatissima, assembly GCA_948472985.1. Lineage (NCBI taxonomy): Eukaryota > Metazoa > Chordata > Lepidosauria > Squamata > Iguanidae > Iguana > Iguana delicatissima. Next base: position 242,682 of record CAOKZL010000539.1, on the reverse strand, counting down.
TCGTTCCTTTCACCCATTCCTAGCAGCCGTATATCACTTGCCCAGCAATCAATCCATGTTTATTGTCTGCTTTTTGACACTATTGTAGCAAATGAGCAGACAAACTGTACCAAAAAAGTATGTTTTTCACCAAGTTCCCCTCCCCTTATGAGTGGAGATGTTGGAGGTTCTTCCTCTTCAATCTGTTATTTCCCCTTCCACCTCCCGTCATTTCAATTTTAGATGAGTGATGAAAAAAGAGGACTAAGTGGAAAAGACTAACTTCTGTGATTCTGCCGCTCCGTGTTTTGCTTCAAAATTACTTTAATAGTCAGATGTAAAGTGGAAATTGCAGGCTTCCTGCAGCAGGTTACAAAAAAGTATACATAGAAAATAAATAAATTGCAAGCAGGAGGATAATTTAAGTGCTGTACACAATTTTGAGGTTCTGTTTCATTTTGATTTCACAGCTCAACACCAGAGTTCAAGAAGGGAATAAACAGGAAGTACCCCTAGTCTTTGCCACCATCTTTATGGAACAAGGCATCTCACAGATTTTAGTGCTTCCCATTTTTCAGTAATAAGGAGTGATAAATTCAAAAATGATATCTATTAATAAGAGAAGTCAAGAAGCATCTGGAGATGGCAACCAAAACTGGAATGCTTTTCAATAGCCAACTTGATACTCAGTTCAGCTTATCTTATTGTCATCACATGACTGCATCTTCTTCCATGACCCTGCCCAAGCTCTCAAGGAGGTTCTTCTATCAGTCCCACCATCTTCCCAGACACATTTGCTGGGTCCAAGGGAGAGACATTTTCAGTACCTGATCCTAGGCAACTTCCTAATCTAGAAAGGCTAGGATGACTCCTCACTGGCTATCTTTGTGAACATGAATTAAAACATCCACCTTCTGACATGCTTTTTAGGAATTGATTACAATGGGCTTTTAGTTGTCTCCCAGTTAGCCTTTATCTTCTGAGTGTTAATTATATTTTTTTAAATAGTTTTAATTTTACAGATCATTTACTTGCATTTTAAAAATAGCTTTTGAATGTTTGTGTTGATATCCTCCTATGTATTTGAATCTGGGTTTGGTTTAATTTTGGAAAGGGTCTTTCTGCCCTACACTGTTATAGTACAATGATTCCACTTTCAACATCCTATGGAATTCTGGGGCTTGTAGTTGACTGAGCTCTCTGGCTCAGAAATTTTAAAGGCCTCTCCCAGCAAGTCCGAGGATTCCACAGGATGTTGAATGTGAAATAATAGCACTATAACAGTGTAGTGAGGAAAAACCCTAAGTTCCTTCCTTCCTTCCTTCCTTCCTTCCTTCCTTCCTTCCTTCCTTCCTTCCTTCCTTCCTTCCTCAGTCTCAGTATTTTAACAAACGTGGGATGCAGATGAAATAAGAACAAGAATAGTAGTAATAGTAATAGTAATAATATGAACACTAACAACAACAAATAGCAATAGCAACATATTTGACCGTGTACACACAGTTGAAAAATGCACAATATTCATTAAGTACATTTTGAAACTGTGCAAAATTTCTAAATGTACTTTATGAATATTGTATTTATTCCATGGGAGATGCCATATCCCATGGGAACATGTGTCCATTAATACGCCTATGAATGTGCTCACTTAAAATATATATATAAAAATATAAAGAAATGTTTGTTAACTTAAAAAAAGGAGAGAGAGAGAAAACCAGGATAGAATGCACTTGGAAGTAGCAAGTGGGAACCATCTGTGGAATGAGATCCACTGTCGATAAAGGTAAGTCCAGAATGAAGGGGTGAACACAGTCCCTCTGACTTATCTTGGTTTATCCAGCAGAAACTGTTTAAAAGTGGCTTTGACAGTCTTAGAGAGATCCTGTGCAATGCATACTACACACAGATTGGAGAGAATGATACAACTGTGGCCTTGGATAACCCAGTGTCACATAATCATGCCTCTTTGTTCCAGCCATGCATGCAAACAAAATGGTACAAAATCCCCAAATCTCCTGCCTGTTGCTATTCAGATTGCCATATCAACACCTGACCCCAATCTCTGACATTTGGATTTGGAGATTGGACACTGACAACAAAATCCTCTTGCACAGATGTTAGATCATCTCTGCTCTTGCCTCCAATATGTTGGAACCTCTCACATTTTTGCTGCACCTGCCAAACCTTTGAGTGCCAAAAACTAGCTGAGATAAAAATGGCAGAGGCTGTTTTGGGACCAAATTTATCACAACTCTAATGCAGTTGTTATTTATAGCATTTGTTCTATGCATACAGTACAAGGGTATATGCAGTGATGTAGATGTGCTGCAGTGGTGGGCAATGTGCCAAGACGGGGAGCCACATTACCCATCATGGAATGTGGGACACCAAAGACCATATCTCCATTTCATTGCTACCATCAAGTCCTGCACTGCCTCTGTTTCCATCACCATCTGTGCAAAGATGTGTAATTCTCTTGGGAAATATGGCACACAGGAATGTAGTGGTTTTGGTGCTGGTAAGGATGGTGAATCACAAAAATGGCCAGTGTCTGCATGAAACCTGTGATCCACCTGTTGCCCACCTGGTACAATGTATCATCTTAGACTATTTGGAAGTGTCCTATCTATACAATATTGTGCAGCATACTTTATGAAAATCATATGCCAGCATGAAGATAGAGATAAGAGTTCAACAATAGAGGACATCTTTAGCTTACAAAAGTGCTGGGTTCAGTTTTCTATGATCTCCACTTAAAAGAATCAGATAACAGATAGTGGGAAAGGCCCTTTCTGTAGCTTGCTGAAGCCGTCCAGTGGGGATCCTGGGGTTGGCTCTCCCAGAAAAGGATCATGGCAGAAGGAGCATGACTCCCCTCCACACCAGCTCCCTATTGGATGGGAGGAAGTGCAGTGGCCCTGCCCCTCCCTTCCACAGCACAGACCAGCATTTTCCCAGACTGTGCTGGAGGAGGAAGCACAGCCATGGCACTTCCTGACCTCCTGATAGCAGATAAGGGCAGGAGGGAGGCGGGAGGACTGTGCAATTGCAGTTCATTGACAGGAAAAAAACTGTCAATGATTTACACAGTAATTGCAACAGATAGCCACGGAATCATAGAATCATTGAATCCTAGAGCTGGAAGAGACCCCAGGGGCCATCAAGTCCAACCTCCTGATATGCAGGAACACCCATCAAAGCATTTCCAACAGATGGCCATCCAGCCTCTGCTTAAAAACCTCCAAGGATTGTAATGGCATGACACACACAAGGTTTGTAATGACATCATGCAGAAGAGTTGCCACGGTCCTGTCGTGATCCCGTCACCATTGTGGGTTAGGAGCAGGATGTGGAAAGGGCTGATAACAACAGGTAAGATCCCTGACTGAAGATACACTGGGAAAATAGATAAACCCAGTTGCTATGGGACACATAATTTGACCTACCATCAAGAAACTTCCTATATGTAATTCTGTTAAGTGCAACGTGTTAGTTAAACATGATAGGCAAAAAAATTGGTGTCCTAGCCACACAGGGAGGTATGTGGGGTAAGGAATGGAGGGGGCAGAAATATTAGGACCTTAACTGTCTTTTTCTTAACTCTCTGTTCCTGAGTGTATACTTCACAAATTAAAGTTCTATGGAAGGGATGCAATTCTTTGCCAATTTGCTTCTGAAAGGAAGCAACAAGTAATTTTTGTATTTTCTTTTTCCTTCACCCTGTAAGAAAGTAGTTGGAAACTGTGCAATTTTAAAAGACTATTCACAGTTTGAGCCTTATTCTGCACCAAATTCACATAGGATATTTTGCACAGAAAACGGCATTTTCTCTGCAGGAAAGCAGTATTATCTCTTAAGCCAAAGGTGCTGCTTCCTGCAGTGAACATGCTGTTTTCTGCATGAAACAACCATATGCACATTTTGTGTAGAATAAGTCCTAAGATATGAAGATTCTCATTAGTCCAGGATTCTTCTCATCAGGGCTTCTTGACATTCAGGAAATAACATTTTTTCAACTGTTTTTCAGATGTGTTGAATAGTCCACCCATCTCTAACCCAGGGTGAAATCTACAACGTAGCACATTTATCTGATGTCCTCCTTTAAAACACTTTTCCACAGGCCTGATCTCTCTCTCCCCCACCCTTCTCTCTTTCTCTTCTTCATTCTCGGTTTGTGCTCCACTGTTGTTGGTTTTGCATTAGCAGTCTGTGCATATGTCAGACCAAAAGGCAGATAAGATCTTGCAAGGAGGTCTCCAGGGAGCCCTGTACATTTTGAGAGCTTCTTTAGCCCTAAGGGAGAATAAAAAATACACATCAGCTATCAGTAACCTTTGCTTTAAGGAAAGGCTCTGCATTTATAGAGAGACTCTTACAGACCTCCCTGAGCTGTTTGTGGTTTATCGACAGGAACACAGACAACAATAGAACACTTGGTTCCACTTCACACAAACCTGTTCACTAGGCACAGGGCACAGCGACAAATGGTGGTTTCTCTGTGTAAATGAACTTGGGGTGGGAAAGTGTAGGGGGCTACTGGGCTTTTATAAGCTCCTCCCAGGAGACTTTGGAGGACCAAACCTCCCCTACCACACCCTTCTGGAATTTTTCCACCATATTTTAGGAACTCCTGGGTCATGTTAGGCACTGAAATGCTTCTGGTCACATCTTGACCACAGGAAGTAACCAGAAGCTCTTGGGGAAACAGGTAGTTGGCATTTTAGGACATTCAGGAACAAAACCATTTTGACCTCTTGGGTGTATAAATTCCAGATGATATATATTCTTCACCATATGTTTTTTTTTTCTCCTCAAGATTCCTCATTGTTCGAGAAACTTGAGATTTTTTTCCCCCCACTGTCTTTTGAATATCTTCAAATATTCTTTATATTCTTGTTCCAGACACTTTCTCAGCCTAGCTTACCTCACAGGGTCTTGTAAGATCAAAAGAGGAATTGTCATCATGAAGAGTTTGGAGAAAAGGTGGGCTAGAAGTGTGGCAAATAAATAAAGTAAAATAAAAAACAGAACATTTACCAATCAACTGTCATCAAGAGAACATTAATATCAACCCATGTCAAATCAACACAGAGTGGGCACATTTCAAACGGATGGCTTTCCGAGGCAAGAAATGTTCTGTACCATTCTCAGTCTTGGAAGATGGAAATTGATATTTCCATGAAGAAATATGTATCCCATGGATTTATTTTCCTTTCCCCAAGACGCTTGGAACATTCAAGCTTCTTTTTTTCACAAGAATGAACTAAGGGCTATAAGTCATAACATATGTAAGGTGTGTTCTATCATTTTTGCAGTTCACATATCCTGCCAAACGGGCATATATTTGGGCATAAGCCTCGTACAAATAAATTGACATATTACTAAGATTTGGGGTCTGGTGTGAGTTTATGGCACCAAGGATACTGCCTGTCGGTGGATCTCAGAAGGTGTGAAACAGGTAATTTCAGGAAGGAGCTCAAGGTCACAATATTTCCTTTCACTCCCATATGTAACCTTCACATACTGTTTTCAGAACACCTAAATATGGTCACTTTAGCTGGCTTGCAAATCACAATTTGGTCAAGGAAAAAAAAATCTGTTTTACCCCAATTCAAGAATTTCCTCTTCCACTCTGGATTTACTCCATAAATTCTTAAATGTACAATAAATTATCGTCTTTAGAGATTTGCTTTTCTCCTTCAATGTTTCAGTGAAATTTCAGAACACCTGAATAAGGTTATAGCTATGGAACTACGGGCATTTGGGTAAATTCAATAAAACCATTCTATTCTTCCGAAATCAAGCAAAAGTTCTTTTCTCCTCTCACCCTGGATGTCCTTGTCAAATTGCCAAATGTGTAACATTGTGGTTGCTTCCAGTTCTTCTCCTTTTCCTAGAGAGCTTAAATGAAATTGAACAGCCATTCGTCCTCAGGCTATCCCCTGTGTTAAGGAGTGGTTCCCATCCATCTTTGTTTCAAGCAGTCTGAACTTTATTAAAACTCATTCACTTTCTGAATTGTTCTCAGTAAAATAAAATTACTGACATTTATCACTAATTAGCTAATAATATAATTATCCACATCTCGCATGTACACACAAAAAGAGAAAGGATCATCAACCAGAAAACATTGAGGATAGAATTGCTGAATTTAGGAAACTGGTAATGTTTTTTAATTTCAGTAATTATTTTCCCACAAAAGAGGTGGTGGGGAGTAGAAGGGGGAAAAAATGCTAACAACAACAGAATAAAATATTAAATAAAAGCATGAAATGATGCCACCCTTTTTTCTGTATAATATACATAATTACATAAATATTAACTAATTTAATACAGGAGTGGCAGATTTATTTATGTCTTATAGCAAGCATACTCATAAAACTGGAGGACTTTGTATCTAGAATCCATTAATTCATCAGTGTATGCTTGGCTCAGCTCTGATTTACGGGCAACGGGAGATAACCATCTCCTTTTTGTTGAAGGGGACATGCATAATTTTAGATTTACTGCCATGCATCAGAGCCAATCTGAAGAGGAGAAGGGAGGGCCACCTGAACCTTAACTGTCAATTTGGCTATGCATCTTCATAGCACAGCAGAGCAGCCGAGGACATAAGTGAGTGGAGGAGGAACTTTGCTATAGTTGGTGGGACTTTTGCAACTCTAAGCTCTGCTAAGAAGGCTGTTCCACCAGGCAATTTTATAGTGACAATTATCACCAGTAAGTGAGAAAACCGCAACAATATCTCCTTCTTATAACCGCATATATTTAATTCGTTGATATTCTAGATTTCCTTCAAGGAGCTTGAAGTACAATTCATAAAATCATAGAGTCATCAGATCTCATGATCACATCACAAGATCTCTGAGAAGTGTGCAAGTGAGATCAATTTAAATTTAAAACACTAAAAATCAAAGAACTGTAGAACCATCCAACTGGAATATGACCACAATGGCCATTGAGTCCAACTCCATTCTGCCATGCAGGAGCACACACTCATAGCAACCCCAGCAAATGGCCTTCCAGTTTCTGTTCAAAAATCTTGGAAGAAGGTGGCTCCACCGTAGTCTGAGGCAGCATATTGCACTGTTATGGTCTTCTCCAAATTCTACTTTTACCCAGAGAATAATTCTGTGAAACAGCTGAGGTTGAATGATAGAGACTGATTGGCCCGAGATCACCCATGGAAATCTGAGCATGGGTCTTCAGACTTTTGATTCAATATTCTAACCACTACTTCATGTGATGGTGTAGTCTACTCACACCATGGTGGTACCCATGTTTAGAGTTTCTTGTTGTTGTTGTCAAGTTGGGTTTGACTTATGGTCAAACTATGCATGAGAGAACATGAGGCGCAGCCCTGCACCAACAGCCCTGCTCAGGCTTTTCAAACTCAAGTTTGTGGCTTACATGATTGAGTCAATACACCTTCGCTGCTATTTTCTTCTTTCCCTATTGCTTAGAATAGGCCAATTTCGATCAATGGAGCACACGTCAGTGGTGGCTGACTCAATTCCCATTTATTTCAATGGGTCTACTTGAAGCATAATTAAGGGTTTAACCCTTAGTGATGCAGCTGAATGAAATAACTTGGTTGACGATTAAAGAGTAGTTCATAGTGACGAACAGCACCCTTGTAGCCTCTCCTCATTGGGTGCTACTCATGATGGTACTGGAAGGATTACTACATTTTGATCTGCACATTCAAGATTAATATGCATATCATAACACAGTAATCCTTCAAATTACAAAATATGCAAGTCCAGCAAAATTTTCAAGCAGCCATTTGTGAAATTTTGTAGCCGTCATTTTGAAAATGTAACATCCTCATTGTTGTTCTTACTGTTGAAGCTACAAATCAGAACTAATAGACAAAAAAGGCCACCACTGATGATGGATATAAAGGTTATGCTAAGGTTTTAATGAAAATGTTTGGAATTGAAAGAGATCGAGACCTGAGCAGTACCTGGCGTGTAGTCTAGAAGGATGTTCCAGGCTTAATTCCCAATGAAGGAATATGTCCAGGATTGCTAAACAGGAGAAAGATTTTAATTCCCTCTGTTGAAAGAGGGAACACAGAACCGGGCTGTGCAGAACATCAGCTGTTTCTGGCTGCTAATTTCTCTCATCTTCTTTTCCTGTAACTCTCTAGATCCTTAGGCATGAGCTGACATTCCCATCTTTCCTGGGAAAGGTGTAAATAACATTCCCTTCCCCCTTCCCAAGAACAGATCAGAGGAATATTTGATCATCTGAACCATTAAGGAGGTGAAATTTCATTACATAAATGGAGACATCCCAATGTCTATCATCAAAGCACAGCAGGTAGAAACAATCAGCTAGGCCCATTCCCCATCATAAAATTATGGGTATATTAATGCCCCTTCAGATTTCATTATGCAGCAAATGATACTGCACACATTTCAGTCATGAGGATGATTCAGGATGGGAAAGGTAGAAGAATGTGGGTGGAAAGAAGAAAGTGCATGGGTTGTAAAGAAAGGAATCAAATAATACAACAGAAATACAACAGGGGGCTGATCAGTGTTTTCATTATAGACAAAGAACACTAAACATAGAATCTTCCGTGTGTTTTTGTTGCTGTTGTTATATCTCTTCAAGATGCCTCTGACTTATTGAGACTCTATCAAAGGGTTTTCTTAGTAAAATGTATTCAGTTGTTTGCCATTGCCTTCCTATTAGGCTGAGAGGGTGTGACTTTCTCAAAGTCAACCAGTGAATGAGTGGAGATTCAAAGCCATCACCTGGAATCCTAGTCCAACACTCAAATCACTATATCACAGTGGATCACACTTTTTCTATCTGTATATCTAGGTTCTTCACCGTGGGCTGACATGTCCACCTGAAAGGCATCCATGACATTTTCCAAGGCAGCTGTGAAAACACAGCTATGGTGACACAGCCATAAATGGTCTGACATTTTTGTCTAGTGTGGAATATCTATATTAGCTTCAAGGTTGCAAAGTCTGTGTTGTGTATATAGTTCTGTTGTACATGAAATTGGGTATCCCATAAGATGTGCATAAGATTCATACGAAATACAGTGATTCACTGATACAATGTCACTGTTCAACAAAGGAGTTGCATAGGACAATCAGTTCATATCTTCACATGCAGATATTTACTCTTGTTGTTGTTGTTAACTGCTGTCAAGTTGACTTCAACTTATGGTAACTCTATGGATGAGAGATCTCCAAGTCACCCTATCACCAACAACCTTGATCAGGTCTTGGAGACTTAGGGATGTGTCTTCTTCAATTGAATCCATCCATCTATAATTCGGTCTTCTTCTTTTCCTACTGCCTTCTACCTTACCAAGCATTATGCTCTTTTCTAGCGAATCATGTCTTCTCATGATATGTCCAAAGTATGACAACCTCAATTTAGTCTTCTTGGCTTGTAGAGAGAGTTCAGGATTAATTTGTTCTAGGACCCATTCATTTGTCTTTTTAGCCGTCTAGGGAATCTTTAGAACTCAACTCCACCACCAAATTTCAAATGAGTTGATTTTTGTCCTTTCAACTTTCTTCACTGTCTGGCTTTCACAACCATAAATAGAAATTAGAAATACAACAACATGGGCAATCCTATCTTTAGTATTCAATGGTACATCTTTACACTTCAGGATCTTGTCTAGTTCTTTTATAGTTCTTCTTCCAAGTCCTAGTCTTCTTCTGATTTCTTGATTGCAGTCTCCATTCTATTTAATGACTGAGCAAAAGTATGGAAAATCTTGAACAGTTTCAATGTTTTCATTTAAGGTTCTGTAAGGTTCTGTAGTTCATTGGAGAGCATTATTTTTGTTTTCTCAATGTTCAGCTGTAAAACTGTACACAACTTCAATGGCAGATTGCAACCATTTTGTCTGAAACAAAATAGGGATGTGAACAAATTTTATTACTGTAGATTTCTTGGTAAAGATTGGACTTCTTGGCATGATGAAGCAATCTGTGGAGGATCTTCCAACCACCTCACAAAATCTCAGTTTTGGCATAAGACTGAGGTGTTATCTAGAAAGAAAGAAAGAAAGAAAGAAAGAAAGAAAGAAAGAAAGAGACAATATTGTTTCTGCAGCTTCCACAAGATATAGGTCAGAGTTCTATTGGTTAGTTTCAACTAGAAAAGACCCATTGAGTCATTCCCTGAATGGTGTGTCAATCTAATAGATTGGTAAATCTAATAGATTTGATGGGTGTCCTTTAATTGGAGCCAGCAATGAGATTAGGCAAGAGATTACACAAAACTCTTTTCCCTGTGCAAAATTAATGTATTTTCCATTTCTAAAGTTGACTACGGATATTCAGCAAATACAGCAGAACATGCTGATGGATCATAAAGCCACAAATCAGCGTATATTACAAGGCAACAATTACCACATTTGCCAGCACTTCACTTTTCACATAAATATGCAGAAATCACTCAAAAGAAATTGCACAAAATTTCACCCAGATGGCTACAGCACTACAACAAAAACTGCTATTCTGAAGCATTTCTCTTTGAAGCATCTCTGCAAGTCTGAAATTCAGTCAGAGTTTATATCCCTAAAGCAAAATTTCTAGTGTGAATTGGACTCTAATATATATTTTTCCATTTTCGTTCAGGTCAGTCCACTGTGAGAATTCCAAGAGAAGTCATGTTATCGTTTTATTTTGTTAGTTTTGTAAAAGTGATGACATTCCTATTTTTCCTTTTTTTTAAAAAAAACAACAACATAAATCTGTAGAAATAAATGAGAATGATAAGGACTTTTGCAAGTTCATTGTGTTTGCTGATGGACTCTGACTGATAGGTGCTGTCTGCCACTATGGTTGAATTCTTTACAATGTCTTCCATAGGCTTAATATTTATTAATGAATGCTGAAGGTCTCATTAATTCAGCTAACGAGAAATCACATATCTCTAAGATTCCAGCTGCCATTTGGAATATTTCTGCTGAAATATATGATGTAGTGTACATGCACATGGGTGCTGGAAATAAAGGAGGAATTATAGTGATCTAGTCTGCCAACCCAGTTTAGACCAGTCTTGGTATTTTGGTTGGAATGGAGTCTAATTATTTATCCCACAGAATATTTTAGCTGAGGATGGCAGACATAAAAAACTGTCATTTTGATAATGAGTTACCAAAGCCATGTTTCCTGAATTAATCTGCAAAGTATTTACACTTCTCAGATTTATTATTTTTTTTTTTTTGGACATCATTTCCAAACAAAGAATATCTTTGAAAATAAAGTTGCTTTTTTGGGGGGAGGGAGGAAGGATGAATATAAATATGAATATGTTAGTGTTTAAATGGAGCAAAAAACTACAAGACATTAAACAGATGCTTGCAAAAAGGTATCTGTTAGATAAGCATATGTACAAAAATGTTTATATTATGAAAAATGTGCATAAAAATGCATACTAATTTCAGGACCGACATTTTGCACACTCCTGGTGGGAAAGTGAATAGAAGAAATTGAAAACAAGAAAAGAAAAAAGAAAAAAAAGGAATAATATTGAAATCAATCAATTCAATTGACTGGAGTTATTTGATATATTGAAAAAAGTGTAAATACTGTTTTAAAATCATGGCTGGGATAACGTTAGTCTCAGCTAGAGCAGACTCGCTGAATCTATTGATGAATGGTGAGTCACATACAGCTAACTCCGGATGATTTGATGGGTGTTGTTAGTTAAAACTAACAAGAGTTTAGGCTGATGTTTCATAGAAAGTGATTTAATGATCCAGGGGACTGATCAGATTCAATAGTAAGGAATTCTTTATCCATTATCCATTTCGCCCAGCATAGGATGGAAACCACTTCCTGATTTTTGAGACATTTTTGATCATGAATGTAACAAGCAGTGTCAAAGAAAATATCAAAAATAGCATTTTTGTTTATAAATATGGATGCTATCTAACTACTTCACTGTACCCTCTAAAATGTGCCTATCTGAGATTTTATAATATGCAAATATTGCCAATTAATTAATTGAGCTCTTAAAAAAGATGTTTCATCTGCTTAAATTACTTTGATCAGTAAAGTACACAGCTGAAAAGTGAATATACACACAAAAGGATTCACTTAAATATCTTGACAAGACTGTGCCATACATATATACATCGGTTGTCATGCAAAGGATATATTCAGTTCATTGTTGCAAAAGCAGAGTTTCACAAGTGAAACTACTTCACAGACAGTTGCATATTCTCAGGTGGTGCATAACTAGTTGTCAGTGCCTTCGATGTACCACTTGATTCAGTGGGATTGCAGAAAGAGCTCCTGCACTTTCTGCATTGCACAATGGGGCAATCAGCAGGCTCACTGGCACATATGTAATCTGTTGCATGTGAGCATGGTGGCATTCAACAGGAAGTGTATAGTGCAACAATTGCAAAAGTACATGGGTTTATATTTGTACAACTGTCCTGGGCCCAGTGCTGTTCAATATTTTTATCAACGACTTGGATGAAGGAATAGAGGGCATGCTCATCAAATCTGCAGATGATACCAAATTGGGAGGGGTTGCTAATACGCCAGAGGACAGGATCAAAATTCAAAATGACCTGGATAGATTGGAGAGCTGGGCCAAGGCTAACAAAATGAAATTCACATAGATAAGTGTAAAGTCCTACACTTAGGTAGAAAAAATGGAATACAGAAATATAGGATGGGGGACACGTGGTTGGATAGCAGTACATGTGAAAGGGATCTAGGAGTCTTCATAGACCACAAGCTGAACATGAGTCGGCAGTGTGATGCGGCAGCCAAGAAAGCCAATGCAATTCTTGGCTGCATCAACAGGAGTACGGTGTCTAGATCGAGGGAGGTACTGGTACCACTCTATTCGGCTTTGGCTAGACCTCATCTTGAATACTGTGTCCAGTTCTGGGTACCCCAATTCAAGGAGGACATGGTCAAGCTGGAGCAAGTCCAGAGAAGGGCAACCAAAATGGTGAGGGGTCTGGAAGCCATGCCCTATGAGGACAAACTTAGAGAGCTGGGTATGTTTAGTCTGCAGAAGAGAAGGTTAGAGGGGACATGAGAGCCATGTTTAAATATTTGAAGGGATGCCATGTAGAGGAAGGAGAGGGCTTGTTTTCTGCTGCTCCAGAGACCACGACGAGGAGCAATGGATTCAAGCTGCAGGAGAAGAGATTCCACCTGAACCTCAGGAAGAACTTCCTGACAGTCAGGGCTGTCCTGCCGTGGAATCTGCTGCCTCGGAGTGTAGTGGAGTCTCCTTCCTTGGAGGTTTTTAAGCAGAGGCTGAATGGCCATCTGTTGGGAATGCTTTGAGGGTGTTTCTGCATGGCGGGGGTTGGACTGGATAGCCCCTGGGGTCTCTTCCAACTCTACATTTATATGATTCTATGATTCTATGAACAGATGCAGAATGCAGCATCTCAGAAATAGTTATGTCCTTTCTAACAGAAACACCCCACTACCATGGCACTGATGATCATCTCAGCTGTGCTACCGCCCACCATTGCTAGCATCTGCTTGTTGAAGCCAAGATGGTATTATACCTGCCAAAAGCAGCTGGAACCCGGGGTGTTAGCCAGAAATTCAAGAGAAGTAGACTCTGTCTCCAGGGCAGGTGAGCCAGGAGGAGGAGTGGTTTGGTGTTATTGTGTGCCTTCAAGTCATTTCCAACATACAACAACCCTGAAGGTAGCAGGCAGTAGCATTGGCCTGAGGCTCAGCTGCAGCATAGTTTCTTCTGCTGTTGCAGCTGATGAGGGGCAAGTGGCTTCATCATTTTAGTTGTTTAACCTCCCCAAGCATTCACTCTCTAACCCTCAATAGTTGAAAACACTGCTTGGCCTTCTATATGGATTATATGATTCCAACCAACATCATAAGACCTTGGAGAAACATAGAAATAAAATCAGTTTCCAGTCATTTAAAGATTTAAAATACTAAGAATCACAGAACTGTAGAAGCATAACGCTGGAAGACATAGAATCATAGAGTTGGAAGAGACCACTGGGGCCCTCCAGTCCAACCCCCTGCTATGTAGGAACACCCATCAAAGCATTCCCAACAGATGGCCATCCAGCCTCTGTTTAAAAACCCCCAAAGAAGGAGACTCCACCGCACTCTGAGATCACTCTAAGATCACAAGGGCCATCTGATCCAACCCCTCTGCCAGGCAGGAATACACAATCAAACCATTTCTAGCAGATGGCTGTCTGTTTAAACACCTCCAAAGAAGGAGTCTCCACCACACTCCAAGGCAGCTTATTCCACTGTTGGACTGCTCTTACTATCATGAAGTTCTTCCTAATATTTAGATGGAGTCTAAGTGAAATACTAGCTGAAATACTGCTTACTGTCAGAGTTCTTGGTGGAATCTCTTTTCCTGTAATCTATGAGTCTAAAGCATACTAAGCAATTTGGAAATAATGATAATAATAGCCACTTTAAATCCATCTATCTATATACATTTGTTAGGACTTAAAGGTTTGGATAAAAAAAAATGCCACATTTTAATTATGTCAGAATGAAGCCATTATCACTGCCAGCTGGACTTCCAGTATTATTCTGTTGGATGGCATAGGTTGCCTGTTGGGGACTTGTAACCTGAAATGGTGGCAGATGCTATCCTTTTTCCATAATGGGACATGAAACATGGAAATTCATGCATATTTGGGAATAACTCCCCCTTCCCAATGTAAGTAATTTTCTATTTTCTTTAATTCTATTGTACTTATTCTCGCCCATGAACATTTTTCAGATACACACATGATTTTAGGCATATTTTGCTCTCTGAAGCACACCACAAGCTTTGCAAATGTAGGGATTTCCAAAGGGGAAAAAAGTTCAATTCCGTTGGCAGTCTTAGAAGGTGCAAAATCGGTATTTGTGTATAGTGGGCATGTGTCATTTGTGAAATTGACCACAATCACAAACACCTTCCTGAAATGATCAACTTAAAGAAATGGACAGTGGTGGTTTTTTTCTTCTTGAGTAGGTTTCTTTTCCAGTCCACCCAACAATGAACAAAATCTGGAATGCAAATGCAGTGTGTTCCTGCCATTTCTCTGGCTTGATACAAAGCGAAAAGAACTCTGTTTGATCAACAAAGCTTTTTCTTGCAAGAGATCCAATCCAAATAACAGGGATAATTTGGACAAATGTTTTGAGTGCCTTTCCAAACGGAACATCTGACGCCCTAGATTTGAAGCATCACTGTGCAGCACCCTTTCAATACCATTTTGCAAAGAAACAGCATGAACGATAGAAATATTGGATCGTATTTGCATTTCATCTACTGAAAAATATTTACTGAGGTCCATTTTCAAACTTGGGCAGATGGAATGCTTGAGGGGAAATTCTTGAAAGAAGGCATTTTAACAGGCTATTAAGCCAACTAATTTCCATTGTTGTCGAAGTTGTAGTCACTGAAGTCTCCTCTTGTTACCCTTCGTGCTTAAAGTTGAGAGTAATTAATACTTGGGAAACCTACAGGAACTTTTCCTAAGGTCTTTTAACTCATTTGTGTCATAAAATAGAAGCATCCTAGTTCATTCTGGTATTTCTTTTGTTTTCGGCGTTTAATAGCATACCAAAATAAGTTGTAGAGAAATGAAATACTGTATCACAATTTACTTTTGATGCCTTTTCAGAAGAAGGGCTTATGAAAACAATTCCATCATCTCATGTAGGTAGAACTTGACATATTTCAAAAGTAGAACAGTGACCCTAAAATAATCCCTGGTATCGTGTTGGGTTTCTTATTATGGGCAAGTTCCTCTAAGGAAGCGGTTAGGCATTTTTGTCCACCCTTATTTAGTCCAAGGTTGTGGAAGCAAATCTGTACATGTGATGACATTGGGCATGGATGCATAATGCCCATGGATGAGCATTGTGGAGATGCATTATACCTGGATGCATGTCGATGCACACTTTGATACATGCTGCACAAACACATTTGGTATTGCAGTTCATTATAAGGGTAGTATTGTGTAAAGTTATTTTCCACCTTCCTGAGGAAAGATCTTGGTCATTGTAAGCAGAATTGCAGCCCAAAATGTAATAGATCAAAAATTTGACTATCAAATATGGTCTTTTTCTTTTTAAGTGCTACTTTTAACTTATCTGGCATTCAATGACGGTAAAATATCTGGAGTGATATTAGTAACCTCTCACCATTTAATGCAGATTCCCAGCTGCATCCCCTAATCATAAAGGGAAGGGAAGAATACTGGTGGACATTTTAAGAATACTGATGCTGAAACTGAGTGTTCTCATTCACAGACTTCATGCTAAAAAGACGTGGTACAAAATGCATTCTGAACTTTGTCACATACCACCATCAGCTAAGGACAGATGAACATTCTATCCCAGTTGTTTTCTTTTTGTGGGAAAAACAAAACAAAACAAAAAACAGATTAGGATTCACAAAATTTAAAAGGTACCAGAAAACAAAACGAAGAGATCCACGCTTCTGTCCATCACCAATTCTTAGTAGCCGAATGTACTTCACAGTGTTAAATTTGCAAAAGACCAGTGAAAAACTGCAATGATACCACTCTTCCTGGAGTGCTGCTTAGGGATATAAATCTTCACTTATTTTGCTTGGCACACAAGTAGAAATATTTTCTAAAGTTCTCTGTCTTCTGGGCGAGATTTTGAGAGTGCTTGTGCGTTTTTATTTTTGCATCTATATTGAGGGGGAAAAAAAGAACTTTGCTTTCCTCAAGCCCCTCCCCAATATATGATGCAGAAAACCACAAGTTATACACAAAATTATGTGTATTTTTTCTCCCCCCCAAAAAAAACAGTCCTAAATTGCAATAATTCTCATGGTAGTTGATCATTTCCTCAGTGCAGTGTATCATTCTGCTGAGAGGCCCTTTCTTGTAGAGGATGAGAAAAAAAAGATAAAGGATCCTTTAAATTTTCCTTGTTGCCTGGCTTAACTGTTCCATTTGGCTTTTCAGCAAGAGGGTGTCTGGCTTCTTCTTCTCTTTCAAACAGCCTTAATCATTTGCTTCTGAAAATAAAATTACATAGGCTGAGATTCTATACCTCAGTCTACATTTCGTAATTTTATAAATCTTTAGCTATGTTGCAGAGGTGCAAGGAAACCCTATTTGTGAGTTATGAAGATCTGTAGCAGCATAGCAGCTCCAATGCTCACTGGACACTTCTAGTGTGCATTGAACTCTTCTGATGCAAATTTGCTACTTCTCATGTGCATTGGGCATTTCTGATATGCGTTAGGTGCTTCTGTTCTCGTCCAGCACTTCCTAGCTGGTGTCCAGATGTGCATTGAGAAACACGGGGCTAATTGTGCCTTGTTCCCCGGCATATCTGTTACTCCATCTTTGAACAATGGGTGTCCTTACATAGTAACATTAATCCCAATTGAATATGGACATCGACAAACTGCTCAGTTCACTTTTGTGCACACAAAAGGCCTTTTACAAAGAAATAAGTCCCCTATTGCATTCCACCCATATTTTTTTTCGAGATTAGTAAAAGTGTTCAATGCATATTATTTTGCCTGCAGCTGCACTTAATTTTTACTCTCCGATTTTGGAATTGAGCAGTGGCTTGGAAAAAGGCAATCTCACTGCAAAGATAACTTTAGTATTTGCTATTTGCCACAATTTGAAGTGTTTTCTTTTCTTTTTCTTTTTTCTTTTTTTTTTGTTCCCTGTTTTTGATGACGTTCCAATGCCAGTGTGATTTGGCCAGGGTTTATTCTTTTTTGGTTTTTTTTTTCTCTTCCCCAAGTGATCCTAGACAATTAGAGATCACATAATGAGTGTAAAATTATCATGGCTTTGCATAACCAATCATATTCAGCTACATGATGAAACCACCAAGGGCGAACAAAACCAAGTCCTTTGACTTCAGTTTAAATCAGTTTGAGATGACTATTACTGAACCTACCATGCTGCACATTGGCCCACTTGTTATGGAAAAGGGGATGCATCTCTTCTCTCTGTGGTTCTATATTTTTTCTGTCAGTTTCTTTTAGAACTCCTAGCCCAGAAAAAAATAAAGCCAAGATGGAAAACCCTGTATTCCTCAGATGGAGAGTGCAATTTGTTGATCTACTCTGTACCCAAGGCAGATGGCTCTGTTACAAAATCCTGAGTACTTTAATGGACATAAAAGATCTCATCATCACACCTTAATCAGTGCATTCAATAAAACTTCTAGCATCCACAAGCTTCACTCTGGCTGTTGAACAAATTGAAGACAATATAGATGCAGATTTATAGGAATCAAAAGCTAGCACATGTATCTTTATTGCAATCAAGCTTGAGCTGTGGGATAGAGCTATTATGCCCAGAAAGGTGCCATTGTCAAATCCGTATTCCAGCGATATGCCTCCGACTGAACAGACGGATAACTGCATCCTGCTGCTTCAGCCTCCCAAATCCAGCATGTTTGGCATTTGAGAATGGGGAGGAGGTATCTATTCAAAGGAACAAGTGTGTTTGTTCATTGTACAGCTGCCCTTTCAACATCAATGAATATTTGGTCGATGAAATCTCCCACGTGCTCATGCTTAAAAATGTACCCCTAAGCACCTTCTTCTGCTGTGCCTTTTGATGAAGCCTTTGCTGTGTTCGTTCAGAGCGTTGCTGAAATGTTGCGGTCTGTGTTCAGAGTAGGAAAAAAAAGAAGAAGAAGTTAGAAATCAGCATATTTTCTAAGGGTTATTTTCCTTCTCTCTTTCCTCCTCTGTCTAATCCTTTGAATTTCCTGCTCTGGTGCTGTGAATGGCTTCCAAGTCTCACTGAATCCATCAGGGACGGTACAGATGGACGTCTTGCCTGCCCAGGCTGACTGAAGTACTTGAAGATTCATCAGAGAAAAAAATCTGTTGGCAACAGTTAATGGAGCCCATCCAGAACTAGCAGGTTTCAGATCTCTAGAGAGAAAAGCAGGACTGAAAAGGGCAAAAATTGTTTAGGAAAATTAAATAAATAAGTAAGTAAAGAAGCAAGTCACATTGGTTTAGCTCCTTTCACCCTCCACCTTGCATTATTCTTGATATTTTAGAACTGGAGGAGACTGGTACAAATACTGCGTTGGGGCTCCTTGTCCAGAGACAAAACAAGAACGGAGAAGCTAAGTAAGGAGAGATGGACCATCAGAAAGCAGTTTTCTTTTCCGTTGAGCAGTGAATTATGTCAACCAAGGGCAGCCTCTGCTGATTTCCTGCTTCATATTTCCCTCCATATAAAAGGTGAGAAAAAAGATCAGGTTGGAAATAACTTTTCAGAAGAACGAATATACTGGAGCTATTGAAACAATTTGGTCAAACATTCCAAATCTGAATAACAAAAATTGTGTGTTGGTCTTACTGGTCTAACAAGGTCCAGACCAGAATGAATTGGCCTATTTCAGTCCTGGAATAAAAGGAACAGGTTAAAGTTCTTTGGACATTAGGGATGTATTTCACTAAAAATCTTCTGGAAGGAAGCAACTAGTAATTTTAGCATCTTTTTTTTTTCCTCACTGTGAGGAAGTCTTTGAAAGCTATACATTTTTTTTCTGTATAGAAAATAATATTTATATTTTCTGTTTGGAAAAAAAAACTGTTATTTTCTGAACAGAAAATGCTGTTTTCTATGTAAATCAACAAAATACAATTTGCAGCATTTTCTGCCCAAGAAACAACTTTTTTCTTGTAAAGAAAATAGCATTTATGTATTGAATTATTATTTTCCTGCTGTGCAGAAACTTCTGTTTCCTTCATAGAAAATGTTGCTTCACGTATATAACAACCACATGTGAATTTGGGCAGAATAAGTCCTGAACTGTGATGATTTTCTTCAGTCTAGGATTCTTCTCATCAGAGTTTCTTGACACTTGAAAAACATGCTTTTCAGCATTTTTTTAAAAAATATTACGAAATACTCTCTCCATCTCCAATAGATGCTAAGAATAAGCAGGGGAAAGTTGGACCATTGATGACACCTGTTGGTGTTCACATTTTTGTACTGTTTTGGCTGTAGTGTAATATCTGTATACCGTTCAAATTTCACTAGCACGACTTTTGTACATGTGGCTGCGTCTTTCTTGGATGGTGTGCAACTATTAATTAGTCCTAGTGAATCATTAAACCATTTAATTCACTGGGATTGCAAACCTAGCAAGCATATTTCCAGATATGGTTGCTTGCACAATATTGGCATTCAGCAGAAGGGTGGTGTTGCACAACCATCACTTCATCAGAGGAGTATTTACTATATACCACAATGGCCATTTCCACACAGGGTGAGGGAATCGCCCCACGCCGCTACTGACTACTTTTCGGCTCCCTGGTCCAGTCCACGCCGCTCCGGAGCAGTGCGCGCTCGTCGATACGCACTGCTCTGGTGTCCCAAATGGCGGCTTCTGGTTGGTCAAGGGTCTCAACCAACCGCTGAAGCTCACCAGCCTAAAGCCCACCCCCGGCAGATCGCAGGCTCACATTGGGGCAAGCCTGCGAATCTGCATAAGGGAGCAGGCCCGCAGTGGCGCGCCCCATGCTTTTGAAAGATCTGATTTTTCCAGTCTTTCAAAAGCACGCTGGACGACCATTTGGGGTTGTTCCGGAGCAGGCTGAGGTGCGGATCTACATTAAGTAGGTCCGACCCAGTCCTCTCTCAGGTGCAGACCTCCTCCTTGGAGGACGGACTGCACCATTTTAAAAACCCCGTGTGGAAATGGCCAATGTTTGCTTTTGTGTCTCCATCATGACCAAATGAGGAAGACCCTAAAATGATGGGAGGCAGACCAAGAATAGAAGATCCATTTTTAAGTAAATTTCAAATCCAAATCACCACACCAGGCTCTGAGCTAAATTAGGGGAGCGTGCAGAGCCCTAAAACATTTCTCAGAGTGTATGAAACATAGCTTGAAGTTTCCTCTTTCTGAATTACAACTTCAACAATCTCTAAGTACACCATCCACCCATATTTCCATCCATCCATATCTTCATTAATAATATAAAAATATCACTTCTGGTTTGAGACCTGGATTAAAATTATCTGATGCTCACTCAAGCCTCATAAACCAGAAAACTGGAGATCTGATGCCTGAATAGACACGTCCCATAAACAGAGGCTGAAATCCAGATGAGGAAAATTGAGTACCTGTGATCAGCACTGATGCCCCATCTTAACCCTTGTGCGTTGCCTTGAGAAGCCTCAGTTCACTCTCGAATTGTCTTCTGTATTGTTAGAGGTTCTTCTATCTTCTTCCTTGTAACAGTTGTTGGCAGGTACTGATGCTTCTTTAATCTCTCACCTAGATGTATCATCTAAAATAGGAGGTCTACTTAACTTAGGGCTTGGCAATGGGCCCCTGCTACCATTCAATATGGGCTGGACTTATCATCCAATCTGCTTATCAGCCTTCTGATATAGGGAGCTTGCTTGTTCATTTGTTTTAGAATATTTATACTCTGCCGTTTAGCCACAAATGTGGAAGTGGCTTATAAATGCCTTGCAAATCATTAATTTAACAACTCCCTGGTCTCAGGCTTACAATCTAAATAAGACATGGCATATAAAGAAAAATGAATGGCAACAGGTCCAGAAGATTCTGCTTGGTCATCTTCTCCTTCTGTGGCCAAAGTAAATGCAATCGGAATATGGCAGGAGGGCCTCTTATCAGCCACTGTGATCCAGGCATGACGGAGCTGTGTCTAGCTGCTCTTGTCCCTCAGAGAACACAGCAATGGCGGTTGGAATACA
The DNA here is from genome assembly GCA_948472985.1 of Iguana delicatissima. Classification (NCBI taxonomy): domain Eukaryota; kingdom Metazoa; phylum Chordata; class Lepidosauria; order Squamata; family Iguanidae; genus Iguana; species Iguana delicatissima. The sequence goes on along the minus strand of CAOKZL010000539.1, from coordinate 220,985 downwards.
GAGGGGGATGTTACCACCCCATGGACCCCCTACTCTGCAGGATGTGCTATTTTCATTATTGGACATATTTAATGGCTAGAACACATGTTTGAAATTGCACTGTCTGTAAACATAGGACAGGTCAGGATGACCTCAGACATCATGAGATCATAAGTCCAGAGAGGATTAGGTGAGAAAGCCCAATGCTGATGGACTTGGGATAATCCTCTCAAAAATTGTAAGCTGTGAGCACTGTCAAAAACAATAGCAGGCAAAACTGCCCAGGTGAAGCAACTAGGGATCCCTACTGTAAGTTTATCCTACCTTCCCCATTGACACTACCTGACCAAAATGTTAAGAGATTGTCAGGAGTCTCATAAATGTTCTGTCACCCAAAGTTAAGACAATAAGTCCATTTCAGACTCCTTTGTCAACCTCATGGGAAAGCCATTCGCAGTTTGTCCATGCACCCTCCTTCAGGATAGGAAATAGGGCATTTAAACCCCAGCTCCAGCATCAGTAAATTGTAGTACTTTGGATATAATACATGTCACCCAGATCTCTATTCCTCTGTACTACCCTCAGATGCTCTGTCTGAGGCACTCTGTTTTGACCTTCTGCTTCAAGATTGGTAACTATCACCTTTCCACCCAATTTCTCTATATGGAAACGTTTGTGCCTCATTTTACAATAGTCTTGTGTGATTCTTAAGACTGTCTGATTTCTTTTGCTAATTCCCAATAAAACATTCTGGTTAACTATTTAACTGGAGTCCTCTCTGCAGTTAGTACTGGTATTCACAGATGAAAAGATCCTGCTGTTAACCTCCTCTTGCAGGCTTCCTTTGAGCTATAATTCCCGCAGTTCCAAGGAGGCTTTGGCATTGCAGCTGGACTCCAAAATCCCCCACCTTTTAGGGTAACAGGGGCCTCTGAAGCCAAGGCATTATGGACCTATGCATACCTCAGGGCTGTGGCACACTACTGAAGAAGATTTTGCATTGGCCCCTCCCTTGCAGCATGCTAAGCAAGCCTAATGTAAGTGTTCACAGTCACATAAAGCACAATAATGTGTGATCAACTCCCGTCACACCCGATTGCCTCCTGTCAGGAGATGGGCATGTAATTTATTCTCTCAGAAAAGAAAACAAGAAAAAACAACCACAATAAACTTGAAATCACAATAAGCTGAACTCATATTAGAAAAATGAAAAGAGCTCTCATAGCTCGTTTCTTATAGTTTTGGGCAAAATAAAGTTTGGATATGATGGAGAGCAAAGGTCTTTGGGCTCAGTCACACAAGAGACTTTAGCAGTGGATTTATTTCTCTAAGGAAGGTTGAGAAGGGTGGGTTTTTTTTGGATTTACAGTCACTGAGATTATTTCTACAAGCTGTTTCCACTAAAAGCCAAACCATTGAATTGATCCTTGCATGGTGAGTCAACACTTATGTAAATCCCATTGGTTCAATTGTTCTACTCTACTTGAGACTACCAATAGAATTCCAACCTTCCTTCATGATTATTATTTCTTAAGGTTGTACTGAATACTAACACAGGTTGTGCTTATTGAATGTGTGATGATGATGATGGTGATGATAGTGAGGATGATGATGACAGTGGGGATGAAATCTTACTCACCTTTACCTCTGGAGCAAGGCAAAAAACAACAGATTAAAACAGACACATGACACTGTTTAAAAAAAATACAATCAATGTATAATTTAAACCTCATAATTTAAAAAGCATCTGGATAGGCCTGTTGGAATAGATTGGTCTCTAATGCTGTTTTAAACTTAGGCCATTTCCGCATGGGGTGAGGGAATCGCCCCGTGACGCTACTCACCGGACTTTTGGGACTTCCCGGTCCGGTCCACACTTCTCCGGAGCAGAGCGTGGCCGCCGCTCTGCACTGCTCTGGGGACTAAAATGGCAGCTTCCGGTTGGCCGAGGGTCTCGACCAACCGCTGAAGCTCGCAAGCCTAAAGCCCGCCCCTGGCAGATCGCAGGCTCGCACCCTGGAGGACGCTCTGCCCCATGTTAAAAACCCCGTGCGGAAATGGTCTTAGTGTATCCAGTTGTCAGATCTCTTCTGGTGAGTCATTCCACAATTTAGGGACAGCTAAATAAAAATTCCTCTGGTTAACAGTTTCCAGCCTAGTCCTGGTTGATTATACGGGAAGGGTTATATGGAGGAAAGTGATCCCATAGGTAATCTGGACCTAAACCATGTAGGGTTATAGAGGCAATAACCAACACTTTGTGCCTTGCCTAGCAAATGATTAGCAGCCAGTGGAGTGATTTTTATACAAGTGTAATATGACCATGGTTATATGCGCCATTAATCAATCTGGTTGCCATGTTTTACACTCACTTAAGTTATTGGACTTGGTACAGAGGTAGGCCAATGTATACACAACATTGCAGAAGTCTAACCTTGAGGTTACCAATGTGTGCACTACCATCTTTTGGTCCTCCAGCTTTAGGAAGGGGTATAGGTGGAGTATCAGCCAAAACTGATAGTAAGCTCTCCTGGTCATCTTATTTAACTGGGCTGTCTTTGGAGCAGTGGATTAAAAAACACTCTCTAGGTATGACACAGGACTGTAATCCCATCCAAGACTGACTGACATACTTCCAACCCTAGGTGCAGGCAAGCATATGCTTGTTGAAACCATGGGATTGTCAAAAGAGTCAGAGGGAGGAGGGATTTATTGGGAAGAAGTGGTGATTGTCAGGAAGGGGCTTATCCCCCATAATTCTCCAATTTTTCCATAAATAATAATAGTGGAAATCATTTTTTTTTGGCTGACTTCTAAATCCCAAACAGAATTAGATAGATTTACCAAGAGTTATTATTCACAATGAGCGAACAGATTTGCCCCCAGTACTTCCAATAAATCATTCCAGATCCTCCACATGCTTAATGAGTAACCCCAAAATCCAGAATGAGACAGATAAACAGATGGGGAGGCAAGAAGGAACAGGGATGAGGGTTCTGGAATGCGCCCTGAGGAAGGAATGACAAGTCTCATAAGTTTATCTCATGACACTTTCTCTTGTGCTTTAACTGAAGTGTGGGAGGTTGAAGTCCAGTGATATATTTAGGTATTTTACTCCAAGTCTCAAGTCAAGTCTCAAGTCTGTAGCTTTAAGTCTCAAGCCAAATCTCAAGTCTGGGAGCCAGCTTTATACCCCAATCTATATTTCAGAATTTCTGGACAGAGTCCAATAAGTCAGTTTAACAATTTAAGCAGAGTTGGTCCTCCACGTTTGCAATTTTGCCACCTGCAGCTTCAGAAGTGGGGAAGAGGATCCTTCTTACTTTCCGTTTCTGAAGCTGGAGGATTTCTCAGAAGTGGGGAATAGGATCCTTCTTATTCACCATTACTGAAGCTTCAAAAGTTTTAGAAGGAAAGATCCTTCCTCCTCAAGCCCATTGTTTAACACATTTGCTGTTCGCCTCTGAGAAATACGCTCTGCACTCTGGGGTGAGTCTTGTCTTCTGCTCTTAGGAAACATTTAGAAGGCTCCTTCGATATGCAGCGGGGTCAAGCTGCTGAGCAGACTGCAACCCTGCCTCAAACCCATTGCCTAACTGATTTGCTGTCCCCCTCTGAGAAATGTGTCCACACTTTAGGCTTGAGACAGATTGTCATGTGACCAATAGGCAAAAAAAGATGGAAGCATTGTTCATAGCCATAAGTTTTCCAGATGAATGTGTTATGTAAATGAACCAAGAGCAGCAAGTCAGTCAATAAAAATATACAAGTCTAGAGCCGAGTCAGTGCATCATTTATTGCCAAGTCAAGTCCAAGTTGAGTCACTGAAGCAACTTAAGTCCAACTTGGGTTCAAGTCAATTGACTCATGTCTACATCACTAGTGAAGTCTTTGTGTTGCTGATTGTACAATGAAAGGCAGATTAATCATAAGGACAAGATGGTGTTCATTTCCTCAAAGGCCCCTTGCTAAAATGGAAACCCTAGGATTCCATATGATGTTGAAAATGGAATAATAGCATTATGATAGTCTAATGCGGAAATGGCCGGTGGTACTTAGAAAATTTTGGGTCTCTACCTGCTGATCCTTAACATTTCTGCTTAATGGAGGAGAGATTCAGGGCTTCTCCTTCTTTGAAATGCAATCGGAATGGTGACCATTATACTTTAAATATAATAGAAATCCTTGTGTTATTATTACAATGACAGTGTATGGAATGGCTGGTTTCCAAAAGATTGGGACCTTCCATCAGGGATAGATGCTCCAAAGCTTTCTAGTAGGCAAATAATGAATTTTACATCACTGTAAAAATAAATCTATAGTTCCACTCTACTGATAGACCAATAGATGGAGGAAATATGGTTTCTAAATTAAATTCAAGCAAATATACTGCTGTATTCTGCATTTTTCAGACCTTATCAGGACTAGTCTGCCAAGTTCTGTTTACCACAGTTGAAGGCAAATATTTACAGGCTAGAACATGTCCGTAAGAGAAGATCAAGATGGTAAACTAAGTCCTATGAGGAACAATTGAAAGAGTTGTGCAAATTTAGCTGGAAGGAAAGAAGACTGAAAGGAAATATGACAGTCATGTCTACAAACCTGAAGGGCTGCCACGAGAAAGAAGAAATTAGTCTTCTGATGCTCTGTTGGATAGGATCCAATCCAGTGGAGTAATATCACAGAAAAAGAGTATTCTGACTAAACATGAGGAGATACTTTGTGATGGTAACATCTGTTTGACAGTGGAATAGACTAATTCAGTGGACTCTCCATGATCAAAGCTTTTAAAACAGAGACCTTTCAAGGATGTTTTTGCTGTGGTTTCCAGATCTAACAAGAAGTTGAGAGCCAGAAGTCAGATGTGGGAACCTCTGCTACTTTGTCACCCACTGAATGAAAAACAACAACAGCACAACACTTTTTAATAAGACTGGTTTCTTCCTCTGACCAAGTACAATGTTACAGCTGCTCCTAGCACTCCTCAAATATTATGGCTTGAATCCTTTTGTCAGACTTTAGACTAGAGCAAGTGCTATGTCTTGGTGATGAGTATTTCATTTATATCCAGACTTTTCTCAACAATGGGACTTATTAAAAACAATACAGATTAAAAACAGCAGTAAAAAAATATAGAAAATAAAAGTTTTTTAAAAAAAAAAACAGTTAAGCAATCTGTAATATTAAAATGATTTTAAAAGCATTAAAGGACCATATAAAAAGGTCAATGAAACAATACAGCACACCATTAAATGCTCATCACAGTCAATTCCTAAAAGCCTGATTGAAGAGAAATGTTTATATTTGTTGGTGGAAGGAGATCGAGAAAGGAGCCATCCTGGCCTTTCTAGGGAGGGAGTTCACCAGGAAGGCTCCCTCCCTTCTTCCAACCAAATGGGTTTGAGAAGGTAGTTGGACAAAGAAAATGGGCCTTTCCTGAAGATCGTAAAGCTCTAAAAGGTTCACAAAGGGAGCTGTGGTTTATACGGGGCAAACGTACTTGGGCGTAAGTAGTGGAATTCAAGAACATGCGTATGAATGTGTGAACAGTAATCCAAAGTTGTCAGTACTGGCTTGGCTTTTTCAACGGAAGCAATACAGCACACCAGCATCAGAGACATTCTGTATGTTCTGAAGAGTAGTTTTGGTACATTTCTGTCAAACACATTTTAAAACTGTGATCAGATATCACATACCTGCATGAACTGCTAGCAAATAGTAGCCCTGGATGGGTTGGTTGCTTCCTTTCCGTCAGTCCTTTTGAACTTGATGTACATGTGTGATTAGCCACAGGAGGGGGAAAGGCATTAGTTCTGTGCAGAGACTAGTTTTGCACTTAGCAACAGTCCTGTAGTAGGTGAAACTTTTTCAGGGAGAGAAGAATCCTCAACAGGCAATCCTCTCAAGCCATGATTCTGTGTTGTGACCAAATTCTCAGCACAGGAGAGAGTTTCCCCAAAAAATTCCTGATGTACAACCATCTCACAACAAGGAACTCACAGAAAATGTGTACAAATCCTTGCTGTATATTTGTCCTTGTTAACTGCTGTCAGATCAACTTCAACTTACAGCAATCCTATGGATAAGAGACTTCTAAGTCACTCTATCATCAATCTCTCTGCTCAGATCTTGCAGTCTTAGGGCTGTGGCTTTCTTGGTTGAGTCTATCCACTTCTAATATGATATTCCTCTTTTCCTACTGCCTTCTATCTTACCAAGTATTATTGTCCTTTCTAGTGAGTCATGTCTTCTCGTTATATGGTGAAAGGACAACAATGTCAGTTTACTCATCTTGGCTTCAAGGGAGAGTGTTGTTTTCTTGACAAGGTGATATCCATCCACACATTCCATCAAGGATGAAGCATGCAATGTTTCTAGTTTCAGCCAGGCAGAAAACAAAGCAAACAATGTCTTGAGCAGGGGCAGGGGAAAAGATGCCCATGTGTGGCCCCTGGACTGCATTTTTGCAAAACGTGAAGCCCCTCAACACTTCCCCAAATCCCTCCCCCCAAAAGCTCCATTTTGGTTAATGATCACCTGAAAACTGCACAGAAAGCACACACCCCAGATGTGGAGAAATGCTCCAAACACCCCCCAGGCCCCCCACTACCCCCAAATCCCCCATCAGAGTTCTCAGGAGAGTAATGGGGAGGGGTGATTGAATGAAAAGTACAGCTTCTAATCCTTAGGCATGTTATCTGGCACTCTTTCTGTGCTTTGAGATGAGACAATGATGAAACCACAAAGAAAGTCATTCTTCAAAGGCTACTTGATTTCACTATTAAATAAAGCCTTAACAGGCTCCAACAAGCTAAGTTTCCAGCCCCGTAAGTGCCTAGCCTAGGTGCCTACCTTATTGTCTTCCTAAAAATATGCCATGCTTTTCCTTGGGACATCTCAAAGAACTGTGACAACTTTGCATACATTTTCAAAAAAGGGTGGGAAAGGAAGTGAATCCTCCATTGTTTTTAAAAACTTGTGTTCTATAGAAATTTCTGCACATGCTCTTTGAACATTTTTGAAAATTGTCACAAGGAAGCTAGGAGCACATCCATTTGGGAAAGATTCATTTTTTTACAAAAATCTCTGAATCTATGCATCTGACAGTTGGCACCCATGACTCCTTGTTATCACCGTCTGCTAGCCCGACTTTGGAAGATATTAGATATCATTTTTGATATCCCAATTCGGCCCCATTATGCCACCCTCGGCCAAGTGTTTGCGAGGCCCCTGGACAAGCACCGAACTAGGCATGGCCGTTGATTGGTGAACATCCCTTTCTCCACCCAGGCAGGCCAGACTCAGCAGGATCGTCACTTTAGGACACCTCCCTAGACGAACACCTCATTAAGGATACACGCTAGTACAAAGAGCTCCCTGCCCCGAGCAGGCAACTTGGCAAGTAAGATGCTTAACTGTCAAGTAGGCTGCATCTGCATACTGGCCATTCCATTGTGGATTCGGAACTAACTCAATCATGCTAAATTCTGACCTTTCGGAGACATTGTCTGGCACCCAAAACTCATTGTTTCTCCCCAAGTACCAGATTAGCCTATGGTCATATTTTGCCTATAAAAACCCCTGATTCCAAGACCTTCCTTGGATTGCTCTGAACTTCCATCCAGTTTTGATGCCTCTTTATCCAGTGAGCTTTCCCCTCAGTCTCATTCCAAGACTGCGCACCTACGGACCTCCGCAGTGATCTACCCCGGGCTTCTGACAGGTGTGGTATCCCCTAATTCAACAATCCCTCTTAAAATTCCTCTATACTGCTACCGCCTTTATTTTCTATAGTTACTTGTGTGAGTGAGTTGCATACACTGTCTGCTGTTACCCTGTAACTTGGGGGTTAGTTTGAACCCGGGAGGGATGCCCAAATAACCAAAACACACACAACAAGATGAGGAAATTAGCTGGAGCACTCTCTTGGCTAGCAAGAGGCAGGGTAACTTTTAGCGGGGATCTTTTACCCAATGTATACAGTGTTGGGTCAGTGAGCAGACAGACAGTTCAAACTAACAACAATATTTATTAAGCAATTATTAAGAAAAACACAGCCTCACTACTAAGTAAGAAACGGAAAAGAGAGTTTTGGGGAATAGGTGATAAGCCACCTTTCTCGTTGTCCTGAAGAAAGCCAATTGGAGAGAAGGAAACCCAGCGTGGTGGCCGAGGGGAGCTCGCAGAACGAAGTGGTGGCAAGGCGGGATAGCACTTTGGAGTGGTCCGAACGCAAGTCCTTTGAGCAGTCCGAAGAGCTCTCGGAACTGGGGGTTTTTATTAGGGGAAGGCACGACCGTAGGCTAGTCTGGTCTTGGATGAAAACAATGTGTTTTGGGCTGGAGACAATGCCTCCCAAAGGCCAGAATTTACATGATTGAGTTATGGTCCGAATTGACAATAGTATGGCCAGTATGTAGATGCGGCTAGCTTGGCAGTTAAGCACTCAGCTTGCCAGGGTGCCCTCTCGGGGCAGAGGTTTCTTTGTTTTAATACGCATCTATAATGAAGGTGTTTGTTTCGAGAGGTCCCCTAAAGCAGATCTGGCAGTTTCTGGCTTGCCTTGGTGTGAACAAATATGACTAATAGCCATGCCTAGCTTCACACTTGTTCAGTGGCCTCACAAACACTTGGCTGGTGGCAAAGCAGGGCCGAATTATGATATCAAAATGATATCTAAAGGTTACCAAAGGCCAGGCCAGTTCACGGTGGTAACACTGCTTGTATTTAATAAAATCACAGTTACTGTTTCATATTTGGTGTGCTTCTTGGCTTGGCCTGACCCCGTAGATGCTGGGTTTAAAGATTCCGCTGTGTTGCCCTGCCTCTCATTGTGCTAACTTGTACTCTGAAGTAATTTTCCCCACCAATAGTCGAGCACGTTTGGAGTCCCTCGCGGGACCCCCAATAAATGGTGACATCCCCCAGAAAGGAAAAAAATGTATCTGTGAATGTCTTCCAGTTTTGCTAAGAATTTTTTTTAAAAAAGTTCTCTTCATTTCCATTTCAGTTCAAAATTCAAATGTGTTCCAAACCAAAAAAAAAAAAACCACCTTTGCAAATATTTGTCTTCAGTTTGGTAGGGATAAATCTTTCCCAAATGTCTGGAATTCTGTTTGTACCACATGTCCTGTTATGTCAGCATCCATGCTTTTCAGTTTTAGCAGAAGGAGGTATCCAGGACCTTCTTGTGCTATGTCTCCTCTTCACATGTAACCTCATATTGAGATACTTGGAACTGTCCTCATGGTCTGTCTGTGACTGGGTGTTAGCAGGCTTCTCAACACTATCCAAGTGCATAAGTCCCAAGCAGATGCGTTCAAAGATAGTGGACACTCTGGAGACATGCAAACCTAGAGCTTTGAACCCGGACCTTGTACATATGTCCTGCAAACTGAATTAGAGATGGTGGGATGTTCCACAAAGCACCGCTTTCCTCTTTAAGACCCTGTTGTTGTTCTTTGCTGTGACAAAGAACTGTTCTTAGAAACAGAGAATTGTGCAGAAGAATAACCTCCAAGCTCTTTTGTAGAGTAGGTGCTAAAATCGCTCCAGAACTTTATAGCACAGCACCTGGGGATCACTCCAGCAAAAACAGAAGGTGATATTTATGTATTTATTTAACATTATGTATTATTTTAATTATTTTGTTTGCTTTATTTCATGATCTATTGTCTTTCTCTTTTCATTCCTCCCTTTAGAGACATGTTTCTTGCACCCATTAGGAGGCACAACAGCTTAGAAATCTATTTTCCTCTCGGCTTAATCCCACTCTAATCCTTTTGAGCTATAAAGCTAGTAAAATGCCTCTGTTTCCCCCTTTTCTACTGTATATATTTACAGCTTCCATTCTAAATAACATTAGTGCTTTAGGATTTGCAATCACCATAAGTCCTTCTGTAGGAGGGGAGCAGAGAAAGAGAGAGGGAGAGAGAGAGAGAATTGAGAGAAAGAGAATGAATCAGTCACCGAGAGGGAGAGAAATCAAAGTTTCCAAACCCATGGGGTTTGCCTATTGAACCTGGCACTCAAATGTCAAATCCATAGAAGAGCAATCAACGCTTTCATCCCTTTGACCATTTGGCTCCGTCACCTTCGCCGCTTGACTTGGTTGCACCTGCCGGTCTCAGGAACGTGGCATGTTGTGTCAGAAATTGCATTGGAAATGTTATTAAATTTGCCCTCCCGCTCATATTCGGCCTCAGAATGGACTCGGAAAGCTCAGGCTTGCCATCAAAGCAAATTGCTTTTGCAGATTGGTAATTGGCATTAGGATGTTTCCTAACTCTCCCGATATTGTTACAGAATATAATCAGAGGGCACCAGCAGCTTGTCTGGGACTGATTTATTACCTACCGGCACCAGGGGAGAGGCAACAGCAACTTTCCTTCATGGTTGGCTTTTCTTTTGGTTATTAGACTCCTACGGTTTTTGTCTGAAATTACAACAAAAATCGTCATTGGCATCATCATCATATGAAGTGGTCTTTTGAAGAGTTGTTCCCTCTAAGGCCTTTGCTGGGCACTCAGACTGGCAGCATCTCTCCAAGGTCTCATGCAGAGAAAGCCTTATGTTTGCACTACCCAACCTGAGCTACTGCTTCTCACTTAAAAAGTTATTTCAGTGTAAAAGTCCTAAAGATGTTAGTGAAACTAGTTAGCATCCCACTGCAAGTTAATGCTTATGCAATAAACATTTTTTTAAAAGCTGTCATTCAATGAGCTTTGCAGTGGTATAGCTGGGGTGGGGTGGTCCGCCCCAGGTGGCAATTTTTTTGAGACACCGCTGCTCATGTGCCTGTCTGGAGAACTTTTTCTCTTTGAGCCATCTGGACGCCATCCTGTCTAAGCCTACCCAGGAATGGGAACTGAACTTGGCTGCCTGACCACCCAGCCAACTTCTGTCCCAACCTGCCTGCACAGAGTCCCCTGGTAGCATACACTGCTCATGGCTCAGTGCACCAGCCCCGCCCAACAGGTCACACTCACAGGGCAGTTGCCCCCAATCACTGCGCAGCTCCTTGTCAGCGCGGGCTGAGGTCAAGCAGGGGCCGGGCCGGAGGTGGCCACCGGCAGCGTCCCAAACAGTCCCACAGGGGGCTGCAGCCAGCAAGGGGGCCTTGAACTGAGGTTTGCCTTAACAACTGGCGTCAACGGAAATAACAACGGGTTGCCTCACCCCGAACACAAAATGGTTACTGCACCTTTAACGCAGGGTAGGGTCTTCGTAGAGTCGGGCAGCGGAACGCAGACACGGGCTGGACTGGAACAAGGCACGGGCGACAGACGCACAGGAAACCGATGGTTGTTGCTCTGTGCCTTCCCCAGCCCTGCGCCTGCCTTAAAAGGCCTGCGGGCCGGACCACGGCCAATCCGCGCCGAGCACGTGGCTGGGCTCGCAGCTGTGCTACAGGTGGGAGTTCCCTGTCCCCAGGTGTTTCTCCTGCAGCCGCCGGGAGCGGCGAGTGGCCTCCTTCCGAGGCAGCCTCGCGAGTAGGCGGTGCCCCGGGATCGGGCCCGGGGCCCGCCTCCTCCCGCAGGTCCTCATCCGCCACGCCCCGCGGCCTGGGAGCCGGGCCGGCGGCCTCCGCAGCGCCGGGACGATCCTCGTCGTCGTCGGCCTCCATCGCGCCGGGGAGACCCTCGCTGGGATCGGCGTCCGCCGCGGCGTCCCGGCGATCCCCCCCCGGCGGCGGAGCCCTCTGCAGCGGCCGCGCGGCCCCCGTCGTCGGCTGCGACCTCCAACAGGCCCAGCCCCGCCTCCTCCTCCTCGGAGGTAACGGCGGCGTCAGCCTCCATGGCACCCGCCGGCGCGGCAACGCCCGAGGCCCTGACACTCCTGACCCTCCAGGCTCCCCTGTCCAGTCTGGCCCTTGCTCGTAGTCACTCCTCTCCACCTTACCCCATCCCCTTGTTCCAGCACCGCAGCCTGGCTGAAGGGAAGCAAGGCTGCTCAGATGACACAGGAGGGCTGGAATGAGGAGCTCAAGAGACCTTCACTGGGGGTGACTTGCTGCTCCTTCCAATCTTTTCCTAAGATTGGTGGGGCAGTCCTGGCAGTGGTGTAGCTGTGGGGGGGGGGGCTGCCCCTAGCAGCAAAAGTTCTATCTATGCCCCTGGAGTTTCAGAAACGTGAGACTTGATGTTAACAGTAGGATTAGCATTTTGACTAGGATAAGAGTTAGCCTTAAGATGAGTGATAGGTATTAAAGTATGTGTCTTGAGTTTCCAGAATTCACCAAATGTTCCTGTGCTGTTTGCATATATATGGCCCTTTCCACACGGGGGAAAAACACGGGGTAACACAGGATAGGATGACCTCACCCAGAGGTCATCTACACTGTGGGGTGCGCTAGGGTGGTTAAAAATGTGGAGTTTCCCCACCTCAAACTGCCCTTGCGTGGCCGCGGAGGTGGCATCGTGTGTTTTATAAAGACCATATTTCATGTGGTCTTTATGAAACACGCGCGCGCTAGCCCGTCACAGCACCCCGTGGGGAATTGCAGGGGCGTGCAAGCACGTCCCTGAAGAGCTGCCTGGGGGCGGGATTCCGGCTGGCACACTTCTCCGATTGGCGGAGAGCTGCTGGAAGCCGCCAGCTGCCATTTTGGGTGCCTCTGGGTGCCACCGGACGCCACCAGACGCCACCGCCGTGTAGAGCGGCGAACGCACACTGCTCCCCATGGTGACAGATCAAGGTAAGCTCCGTTCCCGCATGCGCCGCCCTGTTTACCCACGTTTTACGCCCCCCCGTGTGGAAAGGGCCTATATGTGTACATGCACAAACAGATATACACATATTCACATGGGCTCTGTGTGTGTGTGTGTGTGTGTGTGTGTGTGTGTGTGTGTGTTCAAGACAGAAAAAAATAGTAGTCCCAATGGCAAAAGCAGGAGAAAGTTCAATGTGGTAATTTTTGTCTGCCATAAAAAATTGCATGACAGATCTCTCATTCTTGGGGTCATCCTTTATACCTCCTCAGATGACACTGTTCAGAAAAGGCCTACAGGTCTGGTTATGTGGGAATTCTTCCAGAAATGTTGTCTTCATTGTGGGTCCATGAGGAGCTGAGGAATTATGAGCTTTTACATTTAAGATAGAATGAATGAATGAATGAATGAATGGAAGAAAGACAAATTTATACGGAATCATTCCAATAAAAAATGTTATAATAGGAGTGTTTGCAGTTACCTATTTCTCCTTTCTCCCCAAATCTGAAGACACTTGAAGAGAAACCTTAAATAAATATTGGATGCACTTTAAGGTTTTAAATCTTGAATTTAGTCTTGGTGGCCCATGGCAACATACAATATTTAAACAGAGTCAATGATAAAGGGAAGCTTAGGGATCACTGATGTACAGTACACAAAGATATCCTGATTCCCTTCTGCTGGCCCTCTCAAAATGGTGATACAATGGCACTTCCTGTCACCTTTTTGAGAGGGAGCTCAGAAGGAAATGGAGGTATGTCAGCTTGCTGTGGAGAGTAGAGCCTGTGGAAGCAGTCTTGAGGAAACTAGCCCCATGAAGCTGCCCACCCTTCCGGTAGCAGTGTTTATTACTGGGTTGAAATAAAGGGCCTTTCAGCACTACATTGTTATAGTGGTATTATTCCACCTCAACATCCTCTGGAATTCTGAGGTTTGGACTTTCCTGAGGCCAAAGAGTTCTCTGGCTGAGAATTCCAAATACCGCTCCCTAAACTGCAAACCCCAGGATTCCATAGGACGTTGAAAGTGGAATAACAGCACTATAGCAGTGCAGTGCAGAAAGGTCCAAAGATTCCTTATTTAAAACACAAGAAGTTCTAAAGTGTCTCCTTCACACTATTAATGAAGGCAATAGTCCCAAAATGTTTTTCAGATCCTCTGGATATCACTAATATAGGCTACCCTGCTGGAATTCTGGACTGATCAACTGATTCTTCACACTGTGAAGCAAAGTGGGCATGGCATATCCAACGTCAAAACGGTGACATTCTGAGATGAATTTGGAAGTCTCTGCTAGAAACTTCTGTAAAATTCTTCTTCTTTAAGGATGAGGCAAAAGGCCTTAATTCCTTCTGGACATTTTCAACGGTTGTGAAAATTATCCTACATTTTGAAAATGTTTGAGAGAGTGGTATTTGCCTATGCATTGTGACAGTAATACATATTCTCATTGGCTGTGGTCACTCATAGTTCACAAAAGTATTCCTACATTTCACATTCATGTTTCCTCAGTGGTTTTTCCATGCATTCCAATCTGATAAGCTGTGTAGTGCTGTGATATAACGATGTCTACCAAAGGATCCCTGATTGGCCAGGATCACTCTATGAAGGAGGAAGATGCTCCTTTAAGAAAGATGGGGGTTCATGCAATGGGCAAAAAGGAAGAACAATTTCTATCATAAAGACTTCCACCCAAAAACAACATATTTGTCTCTACAAAAATAAACCCTATATTTTCAGAAAATCAAAATGAGAAAGCATTCCCTGCAACCTGCTTCTTTTGCCATTCCTTGGCATGCACTTCCTTCCTTTCTTCTTCTCCTTCTCCTTCATTTTTTTTTAAAAAACATGGTAGCTTCTTTCTTCTCACTTTAATGGTAACTTGTATATTATCCCCACACACATTTTTTTTTTAAAAAAATCCTCTCACTGCCTCAAGTCTGTCTTTCTTTCTTTCTTTCTTTCTTTCTTTCTTTCTTTCTTTCTTTCTTTCTTTCTTTCTTTCTTTCCTTCTTTCTTTTTCTCACCCTTTTTATTTGGCATTAGGGAGACTCAGATAGGCTCAGTTTTCTTAATCCTCTTTATAAATTTAAAAAACTCAATTAAGTCTGCATAAAGTCGCATTTTTTTCCTGATGAAAATGCGTCAGGCTTCCTGAAAGGGAATAATACTCCAAGCTTCTAGGGGAACTTTTTTCTTCTTTTTCCAAGGTTCTCAAATATCTGTAGAAACAATTAATTGATTGCAACGCATTGGGAGTGGACAAGCATGTAAGATACATAGGAAAGCATTGTATACACAGTATCACTGCTGCTACTTCATGCATACATGGATAATGTTGACTGGCAGAGTCAGGATGTGCATGCAGAAGGCCCAAGGTCCTACCTTTGGCATCTCCACTTAAACAAACCAGGTGGCAGTCAACAGAAAGACCTCTGTCCGGATCCCAATGGAGTTGCAAAGACCCTGATTAGACAGCACTGAGCTACGTGGGCAAATAACTTGTCCCATAGAAGACAACTACTGTTGTTCATTTGTGTCATGTGACAGTTGTATACATGTCAAAATGGGCCTGGAGAACCTGTAGCCACCAAAACTAAACACAGTCCACCAGTGATGGCAGAACTCACAAACATCCATGAACAAAGGAGGGGAGGGCTGGAAAATTCTGGAATATGGCCAAGATCTACAACTTTGTTCATTATAGGTAAATGGTGTGTTACCTGAGACGGAAACAACCTTCAGCTGTATGTGTTATCTGCATCAGCTGTAGAGCCTCTGTAAGGCTAACATTCTACTGTGAGTTTAGCTGCAACTACTCTCTCTTTTGCAATGTATCCTGTTTGACCCTGCTTCATTGTGGTGTTTCTACTGTTTGGTATCTTTGCTGTTTTGTATTATTTACCTGCCTTATTGCACTTATTAATTTTAATGCTTTGACTGTGTTTCCTTTTTTTAAATATTGTTCTGACATAGATATATTGTTTGTTACTCTTTAAGTAGACTAGGTAAAGATTATTTTTTATTATCTGTTTTCTCTTTTGAATCCTATTTTTCAAAAATACCCAATAGGCCACTCACAGAGACTGGATATCTATCAAAGGAAAGATGTAGTTTGGACCATGGAATTTGAACTGATTTGGCACAAACTGCTTTGGCCACGATCTGCCTCGCTTTTGCTCCAAAGTAGGTACTTAGTTCAGAACATCCAAACCTTCATTGTGAAGTGGCCCCATTGATTTATATGGGGAATTGAACTAGGATGGAGTGTGAGTGTGTATGGGAATATGGACGGCTCAAGTTCTCTTTGATAGTCCCAACCAAAGTATGAATCAATTAATGAATACTGAGTGAACTTACAAGTATTTCATTTCTCATTGGGAGTAGCCATGGGAGTCAAATCAATCGCTTTGTGTGCATCTGACTCTGATTATAGGGACGATGTGTGTGAAAGGCAAAGGAGGAATATGTGTTTGTAAGTGGGGACAAAGGAAAGTCCTGCATTTTGGGAGGGAGTCAATGGATGATTCCACTGAACAGGCTTAACTCCTGGTAACAAGTAGGATTGCCAAACCTCTGATGGAAGCTGATATAAAGAAAAACATTGAGATTCCATATCCTTCTCTTGTGGATCTCATAATCAGGGCTTTCACAGCAGCTTTGAACAGCAAATGAGCATCAGAGCATCCCGAATAAAATGAGAATAACAAAACCACAAAAAGTAGGGTATGTGTTCTAGTACATGGACACAACTATATTTAGGAATGGTCAAGGAAGACATAGTAAAGATTGTCTGCCCATTTTGTGGAAGAGAAAGACACACAAAAAGGAGACTGGTGCACTTGGATTCCCTTGGATCTCTTTTCAAACAACAGCTACACAAAGTGATGTGTCTATCAGAATATCCCCACCACATATCTCTGTAAATGCATTCTTGGCCACTGTGAAAACCTGGCCATCCAGGCTCAGAGTTAAGTCCAGGACAGCACCAAGGTTCAGCAGTTCAAAATCAGTTTCCAAATTGCTCTGCAGTTAAGGGAAACAGTGGCCGTTTCCTCACTGCACTTACTACTATTATTCCACTTTCAACATCCTATGGAATCCTCCCTTAACTGCAAACCCCAGGATTCCATAGGATGTTGAACGTGAAATAATAGCACTACAACAGTCAAGTGAAGAAATGGCTGGTGATATAAAACAATCCACATCTATATTGCAAAGGTGTTCAATTGTCATTATTATTTAAAAAACAATGCAACCCACACAGTTAGGGGTCTCTTTCCAGGCATATTTAAAGTGGTAACCTTGACCTATGAAGCCCTATATGATTTGATTCCAGGCTGGAAATCTAAACAATGTAAATGTGTGTTTATGTGTGTCCATCTGTGTCCATCCTTGACATTAAAATGTGCCTTAGCACATCAAGACTTTCAGTTGTAGAAATAGTTAACCTCTGAAATTTTTTTCCCCACATTTTGGGACTTAATTGCACTTGTTTGCACAAAAAAAGTCGTTTTGTGCAAAGATACATTTTGCACAGGAAACAATGGAGCTTGCCTGCCATACACGCTTTTCTATGCAAAAAAAAAAAAAAGCCTGCTTCCAGTTAGTTGAAAAACCATGTTTTTTTACATAAACTATATTTTGGCCAAAAATGAGATCCAAAATAGTAAAAAAAAGTGGGAAATATTATTGTTTTCTCATCTATTGGAGACAAAGCATTTGAAGAGGATCATTCTCGTATGTAAGAATAAGAGAAACACAGATTTTCATCTCTAGCCTATGCTGTTTGCAGAGCAGTGATTTCCCTTATAAGCTTGCTTGGTCTCTAAAATGTTTAAGAGACCCCTTTCTCTAGTCCTGTTGCCCTGCATGATGGAAATGTGTGAAACCGACTTTTTGGTGGTGGCTCCCAGGCTCTGCAACTCCATTGCAGGGAAGGCTATTTTAAGCCCCTTCTTGTCATCATTCAACTGACAGGCAAAACCTTCTTTATTCAGTATTAAGAAAAAAGCCTCTGGATTGACTTGTGCTCTGTTGCTTTTATTTTGTTTTTATTATTGAGTTTTTTTAAAAAAAGAAATCATGTTTTTTAAAAAATATTAGTTGGTTTAACTGTATTTCAACAATCTTATCATTTTGCTTCTGTCCTTGTTTTAAGATACATCTGTTTTATCTTATCTCTCTTGAGCCCCTATTCTAGGGAAACGATAGGCTAGAAATGAAATAAAATAAGTCAATAAAATTAAAACCAGGAGTCCTTAAACACCGATGCTGTTTATCTTGTTTTCTTTCTAGTGGGAGGTATAATGAAGCAATTGCATGTCTTTTGATGAACTGAAAAATTGATCATTTGCCTTTATTTTGTGCCTGCAGAATATATAGTTAACCAAAATCCGAGGATGCCACAGTTCTCCCTCACAACAGTTGTAATAGAGAATTCTCTACCTGGATCAGCATAGATCTTTTCTTTTCTTTTCTTTTCTTTTCTTTTCTTTTCTTTTCTTTTCTTTTCTTTTCTTTTCTTTTCTTTTCTTCTTTTTAAATATATTTTTGATTTTTTCACATCCAAGAAGAATGTCCAACCCTATCCATGCACTACTCTGAGATCTAAGGTGGGTAGAAATATTTTAACCACAACAGCAGCAATAATACAAAGATGTCAATAGGATTCCAGCCTGAATGTACAGGACTCGCAGATGGTCTCTGCTTCAGCAAGTCCCACCTAGCTTTGGCAAGGTTGCTGCATCATGTGCCTTCACCCCATGCCCTCAGAAAGAAGGAGACAAACAGGACCAGCATGATTCCTTTAGAGCAGTGGTTCTCAACCTGTGGGTCCCCAGATGTTCATGGACTTCAGCTCCCAGAAGCCCTGAGCATTGACCATAGTGGCTGGGGCTTCTGGGAGCTGAACTCCATAAACATCTGGGGACCCACAGGTTGAGAACCACTGCTTTAGAGCACTTCCTTGGGAAGGCAGGGTGCTGGAAAGCTCATGCATAGTCAATCATACAAAACAGGTTCATTGTGCTTCTTGCTAGGAACGCGACTACCTTGATAGGACATCAAAAACTGGCACTGCTTAATGATCCTAGTCAGTTCTGCTCTGATCACAACTCAAAATTAGTGGCCCAGAACTCATAATAAGTAACGCATCTTGGACCTTCACTGCAGTAGTAATGGTGTCAGTAGATCAAAACGGGGGCACGAGTTTCATTTCTGCTTCCACTGTTTGGGCAGAGACTAAAGACTATGGCCCTTTTCACACGGGGTTAATAAAACGGTGTAGGTGACCTCAACCGGAGGTCGTCAAACACCTTGGAGTGTACAAGGGTGGTTTTAATTTTGGGGTTCTATACCTCAAACTGCACTGAAGCAGCTGGAAGTGGTGGCGCCGCGTGTTTTTTAAAAACCACTTTCCAAGTGGTTTTTATTAAACACAAGCGTGCAGCCCCGTACCACCCCGTCGCAGCGCCCCGGTGTAGATTTGCAGGCGCGTGCAAGTGCGTGCCTGTAGATCTGCCAGGGGGCAGGCTTCTGGCTGGCGAGCTTCCCTGATTGGTGGAGAGCCTCCTCCAGTTGTAAGCCACCATTTTGGACACCGCAGGAGTGTGGAGTGGCGAACGCGCACTGCTCCTCGCAGCGACGGACTTACCCGGCTTCAGGTAAGCTCTGTTTCTGCGTGCTTTGCCCCGTTTCTCCCTCTGCATGTGGAAAGGGCCTATGTTCTTCAACACGGACAAGATTTAATTTCAAGATGAAGAGGAAAACAAAGGACAAAAAATATTCATGCATTCATTCATTCATTCAATTGTATTTCTCACAATTACTTTTTTCTCTCTCATGGTTACATTCGTGCATCTCCAAACAGCCCAGAAGGATTCCTAGTAAATCATAATTGTGGTGCAAAACACAGTGAGGGATGATTCCTATCATACACACACACACACACACACAGAGAGAGAAGAGAACTTGGCACATCAAGGAGTGCCATCTTGTTGCAACAAAAGAAATAAAATAATAATGGACATGTAAAGATAGTAACGATTGAAACCATTATTGTTTTCTTCTTTTAATTTTTAACAGATTAGTATGTTAGGACAGGGAAAAGATCCTTCAGTAACGGCCACCAGCAAGGCCATATAATTTTCTTTCAGGGTTCTTGCCTGCGTGTGTACATACACACATGCACTCACGCACAGGAAAACTCTGATTGTTTATGGATCAGTGGCTACCCCACTTTGCCAGTAATTGAAAACCATGTGGCACATTGCTATTAAAATCCTTCCCCTTCATGAATGTTTAAGCAAATTAATTTGAACAAGAAATGATATGCATATTAAAAACATACACATATACACACACAAACTAACCTCCAATTACAGATTAACTAAGAAGGAATTAAGTCAAGTAGAATGGAAGGTTGTTTTGTCCTCTTCTGCTTGCTCTCCTTTTCCTCTTTCCTTTATTTCTTCTTTCCTTCTCTTTCACTCGCTTTCAAATGAGGTTTCAAAACAAGGGAATTGGTACTACAGATTTGTTGTTGTTGTGTGCTTTTATTTCTGACTTACGGCAGCCCAAAGGCAAACCTATCACAGAGTTTTCTGGAGGTGAGAGTGCATGAGATGCCCAAGGTCTCCCAGTGGGTTTCCATAGCCAAGTGGGAAATCAAACCCTGGTCTCCAAGGCTGTCCTCCAGTACTCAAACTACTACATCATGCCGGCTCTATTTGCAAGAAAATACATGAGTAATAATCAGGAAAAACTAAAGCAATGCAAACTGTTCCATGAAAGGATGTAAAATTCTTGGGGAGAGGGATTACACTTGGTAACTAGCATCTGAATAGGTAAATAGGTACAAGTGAAACAGATTGCACAATCAAGGTGGCGCCATCTCTGACATGCCATTCATATATGCGACCCATTACTTATTTATGGGTTATTTTTATTCATTTATTAAAGTATTTATATTGTACTACATCTGAAGATGTCAGGGTGGCTTACAAGCAAATCAATTTAAAACAATAAATAATAATCATTTTGAAAAGACCATGTGTGGGTGTATGTGTGTGTATTGAGAGTTAAGAAGTTATCATAGAATCAAAGAGTTGGAAGAGACCCCAGGGGCCATCCAGTCCAACCCCCTGCCAATCCAGGAACACATATCAAAGCATTCCCGACAGATGGCCATCCAGCCTCTGCTTAAAAACCTCCAAAGAAGGAGACTTTGCCAAACTCCATGGAGGCAGTAGATTCAATTTCAAACCAGTTAAAACCATTTGAAATAACACTAACTATAGCATGTGTACAACCTGGATAAAATCAATTAGGCCCAAAGGCTTTAACAAAAAATCCAATTTTTGACTTGGCACCAAAATGATACCTGTGTTGTCACCATTATTTGGTGTGAGAAGTTAATGGTCAAGATGCTGCCTTTTGCTCCCACAGTGTAAAACTATACTCACATAGTTGCACTTCAGTTAAGCTGCATTACTCTTCTGGTAATGTGCAACCAGTGGCGCATCTACTAAGGTGTTAGCTTATTCTTCCATCCTGAAGTAGGAAATGCAGTATGGCTATATTTGCAACCTTAGTGATTATAGTGGTGCATTGAAGGTACAGGCAAGTGGCCACACACCATCCAAGAAAGCAGAAAAGCATGTGAAAGAACTACAGAGCTCAGGTTTTGCAACAATAAACTGAATGTAGCCATGTGCAATTGCTAAAAAAATTACAAGCATGTATCTAAGGGAACAGACACATTAGTGTAAAGCCAACAGGATTATGACCAATAAATACTGAACATGCATATGTGAACCTGTCCTGGTCCTCTTGTGGCGTTGTTGACTATTCAAATTATGATGCTCCTCCTTCCTTTCTTTCTTTCTTTCTTTCTTTCTTTCTTTCTTTCTTTCTTTCTTTCTTTCTTTCTTTCTTTCTTTCTTTCTTTCATCTTTATCCATCACTAATTCCACATCACTATTCTAGATGATGAAGTATGCAACCATTCTTAGATCTGAAAGGTGCCACTGAAATTTCACTCAAAACTGATATCCAAAGTCCATGTGAGGTTCTTCCTTGGGTGAAACCTTTCATGAATTTTGAAGGAGCCGAAAGCATTTCAAAGAGACTAGCAAAATGTATTAGGAGAGCTCTGTGCACGCAGAGGTTGTCACCAGATGTCATCTAAAGTGAAATTCTAAATGAATTTGAGAGAACCTCAGGCATAACCTGTAAGGAATTTTGTGCTTTTTTTGGTGGGGGGGACAAGGTGTTTGATAAGATTAACCACATTCAAATATTTAGAAATAGAAGCTTCTCCAGTGGTGTTGCAGATCCCTTCCCAGTTTTCTGATCTATTTGTTTTTCTTCTAGACAAGAAAAAGAAGATGTTCTATTGGACAAGTTATTGAGTTTAGAGCTTAGACACACTCCTTGCAAAAGGAATAACCAGAAGTAAATCTGGATTGGATTTCAGTACTTAGGTGCTCTTTCAGAATAAGGAGATATGGGGTCACAGATGGTCTCAATCAATTCCATACCGTTAGTCATTTGATCTATTTATAAAGCTGCATCTACAGACCCTGAGGTATAATTACCCAACCATTTAATCTAATCATGCAATCACTTAAGGCCTTTCTGCACTACGCAACTATTGCACTATGATTCCACTTTAACGACCACCATTCTGTTCTATGGAACCATGGAATTTACAGTTTAGGGAGGGATATTTAGAATTCTCAGCCAGAGAGTTCCAGTACCTCCCAAGACTACAAACCCCAGGATTCCATAAGTGGAAGCCATGGTAGTTAAAGTGGAATTATAGTGCAATAATTGTGTAGTACAGAGGGGCCCTTAGTTAGGACATTTTCTATGGAGTTGGGAGGTGCTCCCTTTCCTATGGTTGATGACCACGCTGCTGTCATTATTTCCCTGTGATTTTTTTGCAGGGTGGTGGAACTTTTCCTTTAACAAAACCGCTTTTCACTTAAACATCTCACACATCATATATGCCATATAAGCTGAGAATCATATGCTGGGATACTTTTTCTCACCACTGTGTGGTGAAATCAACGGCAACAGAGACTCTTAAGGAGAACTGGGGAGGTTGCATGGGGCTAAAAGCCTGAATGTTGTCCACCTCTGGACCAAGAAGAAGCATTACTTTATGGGTGAAAATACTGTTGCCCCTGCAAGTCAATGGCATCAGTCATCTTTTTTTTGGAGACGGGGGTTATCTTCAGATCCTTCAGTTTCCTGAGGCCAGACAGCTCTGTGCCTGAGAATTTTAAAGGCCTCTCCCTAAACTGAAAATCCCAGGATTCTGATAATGGTTTTAAATTTCAGACTAAAACTTAGAGCAGACCCACTGCCATAGAAGCCATGAGGTTCCATTATTAATATTGGTTCCGTTACTAATAATACTGGTTCCATTACTAATATTGAAGCTCCAGTCCCCAAATTTGCATGGAACATCATTAGATGTGTGCATTTCCTTTTGAATAAAATATCTTTCCCCCTTTGTTTTTTTGAGCCATGTTCCCACTTATTTGACCCTGTGACTGGGAAAAAAAAACAAAACTGGAACAAGTTAAAACAATTTCCTTCAACAGGAGTGTGATGTTTTCAAAATGAGGGCTGTTAGTTTTGAGAAAGACCTCAACATAATATATTCTCTGTTTGATCTTTAGAGAAAAAGAAGCAGAGAAGAGGAGACACCTCAAAAGTCAACATATTGTTATGAGAAAAAAGCTTGGCCAGTCTCCTCATCACATTGCCTCACTTGTGTTGTTGTTGTTGTTTCCTATTTGCTATTTTTCCTTTACATCTCAAGATAGCTGGAGCAAATAAATACAGATTTTCATCTTTCAGCAGGGCGGGCATCATTTGAATGAACAGGAAGGGGAGGGGAAAAATAAGATAGAGATTGAGTCAAAGAAGAGGGGACACAGACACACAGACACATACACTATCTGATTTTTCATTCCCAAGCAGAAATAATTACCGAGATGGTCAGTGGGGAGGCTTTGACCATTTTTACAATAGTAAGGCAGCGAGTTCCTATCAACAAGATTTGATATTCAGGGCCAAGCACATAAGCAGAGGTCCTGAAGCGTTGCCTATAATCTTTATTTCATTTTCAGATGTTATGCTATAATAAAATGTAAAAAGGGAATATATAAAAAGTTGCTGAGGTGGGGAAGGAAGGGGGGAAGGAAAGAAAAAAAAACACGGTTTGAAGTTGTGCGGCTTCGCTTTGACAGGCCATGTTCCTAAGGATATGCAGGGAATAGCAAATGCTATTTGAAATAAGTACAATCAAGATATGGCAGGAGATTGAAAACCCAAGTCAATTTTCCCTAGTGCCGTTTGATTAGCTTTCTTATATAGAGCTGAAGCTTAAACAATGCCAGGGATTTGGGAGTGCAACTGCAGAGTTGCTTTGGTGCAAGGTTGAGAAATGGGTTACTCATACCAATTTCATTCCCCGGGAACTTTCTTTTTTCTTTTTCTTTTTTTTACACCGCCATCACTGAGCATTGTTTCACCACTTTTGCAACAATCCATAAATGAAGCACTGTCAGAAGGGATTTGATTGATAGCTGGGTAACAGAAAAGGGGGAGAACGAAATATTTTATTTTTTTATTATTATTTTCTCTTTTTTAAAAAAAACCTCCATCTTCCACTAGCTTAGCTCTCGGTATTTGATATTTCCAGTTCTTTTGCTTTTTCAACAAAGAATACTGATGTGGATTTTAACAGGAAGGGAAATACTGCTGGTGATGACGATGACGATGACGATGATGATTTATTTATGCATTTATATTCCACCTTTTGTCCAACCCTGGGGCTCAAGAGGGTTTACAAAATTTAGAATAGGTGCAGATGAAAATTCATCTCACCAAAAACACATGGAATTAAAATGTGATTACACCATCCACATCATTAAAAGCAGACTTGTTTTTTAAAACATACAGACACCACCACATATTATTAAAAATCCATTATGCATGACCAGTCAATTTCCCAGGAACTATGGAAACAGGAAAAGTCTTCTCTAGCTGTTCCCAGGTTCCAGAAGTCCTTTCTGAGAAAGTATACGCTGACACAATCCGTGCCAATGGAAGGACACCTTAGAGGGCACTAGTGTAACTTCTCTAAGGAAGGAACTCTGCATCCAGGGATCAACCACCAAGAGGTCCTCTCCTGGATTCCCACCAGATGTCCACAAGGTGATGGTGGGATGGAGAAAATGGCCTAACCAAAGTTCTCAAAATCTGGACGGGCACATAGGGGAGAAAATGCTTCTTTATATAACTCAGACCTGAGCTAGATAGGACTTTGTAGGTTATAACCAGTGCTTTAAATTGCACCCAGAAACAGACCAATAAACAATGGAACTTTTCTGATGAGAGAGTTGCATGCTTCCCATAATTTAGCCCTGGTGAGTGCTATGCATGCAGCTCTTTGGGAATATCTTGGAGATATCTTTTTGTTGGAAAAGGTTTGGAGCACACACATTCACACATGGGCCATTTCCGCCCTACACTGTTATAGTGCTATCATTCCACTTTGAAGATCCTATGGAATCCTGGGGTTTGCTGTTGAGGGAGGGGCACTTGGAATTCCCAGCCAGAAAGCTCTTTGGCCTCAGGAAACTGCAAACTCCAGAATTTCACAGGAGGTTGAAAGTGGAATAACAGCACTAGAACAGTGTAGGGCGGAAATGGCCATAATGTGCAAAACTCTTGAATGTCACCCAGAGGAGAGATGATTTCTTTTTCTTTTTCCCTACAGTAATGAAATAATTAAGGTTTTACTTTCATACCTTGCATTCTCCAGCTGCAAATGACTAACGTTCAGGATTGCAAACGCTAGTGAAATCTACCGCAGATCCTACAGGTACTAGATTTTTCCTGTTCTGAAGGGTGCCACTCTGCCTGTGGCAACATATGAAGGATTTCCTCCCTTAGAAAAATGTACATTCATTTATCTATATGCCTATTGAAAAAGTGTATAGAAAGAGAGATAGGGAGAAAAATCTCTTTTAGAACTGTAAATCATAAAATAGAGTTGTACATTCATGTTATATATTATGTTATCTCTTCTTTTCATAATCTTATTTCACTCACATTATTTCTTTCTCCATTTCCATTTTCCTTTTTCTTTTCCTTCTTTTTTTCCTTCCCTTTTTGCCTTTTCTTTTCCCTTTCCTTCCTCTTTTTTCCCCTTTTTATTATTTTTCCTTCTTTTTTTCCTTCTTATACTGCTTATATTTGTATCTCTTTCGTATTCCTTCCTCTCTTTTTTTGTTAAATCTAAGTTTAATTAGATTTTTATATTAGATTTTCATAACAATACTCTAGGATAAGAAATAGTGAATACATGGAATAGGTCTTGGTTGGGATATAGTAATTGTTAGGGTAAAATAACAATTGTTCTTCTAGGTTATATTAGTTATAGACAAATTCAAAATTATCCAATCATTGATCTATTCCATTTATATCTTTTTGCAAGGTATAACTGAGTATTGAATAATACTGTAATGCTGAATTCATACTGTTGGTTGATATTTCTTATGGAGTATATGGCAACACATACATATGGATCTATTGCATACTGATTTATATTTATTGTGCTGATTTGTAATGATGGCTGAACTTAATAAACAAACATATAAAAAAATCTATGTGCCTATTGAAAATATTGGACAGAATTTTGTTGATGTCTTTGCCATGCAAATAATGACTCCAGGGCCCTGATCCACTCATTCCGGACCTCATTGTCCGCTCTCAGGACACCATTGTTTACTCTGCCAGAGAGCCATTAACGGGATTGCCCTCCATGCAGAAATAGAATATTTCCACCTTCATCTTTGGCCAGTCAACTCACGGTACACCGATTGCTGGTTGCCACTCTACCACGCGGATTCTCTCTTGTGTACTGTCCTAAGACTTGCATCTAAGCCACATCACTGCTTCTTTGCTGGTCTTCTGTATTGGTAAATATCACCCACTTCATCATGAAATTCTCACTATCCAAAACTTTCTTTCCTTTTACCTTAGTTGGCCATGTGCAGTGGGATGACCGCTTGAATCTTCTGTGTGCGGTTCCAATTTTCCCAATAAAACACATTAAGCTTACTTTTTGGATCCCTGGCTTGTTCTTCACTGTGCTAGTACTGGTAAACCCAGCTGTAAAAGACCTTGTAAGGTTACCCCACAATCTCAGTCCTCCTTTTTGAGCTAATATTCCCCACTGTTCCTGGAGGCACTGGCATTGTAGGTGGATCCCTGAGTCACCCATGTTTTGGGGTAACACTCTCTTGTTCTAAAAGATGTGGGTACTTTCCCAGCCAACCAGGGAGAAAAATCCCCCACCCTAACAAACATATTGCAATGTTTGCCGGGAAATCTAAGTTGGGAGTTTTCTTATCTATCCCATCAATGTGAGCTGTCCTTGCTCATCCTCTGACAGAAGCTATACCTACTGAAACCTGCATCATCATTGTTTTTTACTACAGGCCTGATTAACTAGGAAATGTTCATTTACTGCGTTAACACATCCCTTAAGCAAATGAAACATGTGTTTAGAGTGAATCTGAGAGCTAACTATCTCACTTTGTAAATTCATATGGAAATTCCAAACCCTTACAATGTGTAAGTTCCTCTAGGGAAGCAGTTAATATTTTTGTGCAATGGGGAACATTTGCATTCAGTTCAAAGTTGTGGAAGTGTACGTCCCCATGGAATGCCATGATGTATAGGTGTGCATTGCACATGCAGATGCCAATGCACATTTGATTGGACATTCACTTGCACAATGTTGCAATCATACAGAAGGCAGCACCACCCAACCATAGCATAGTTCCATGAGTGTATGGTGACACTCCATCTCCTTGATGTGCAATGTAGGCAACTGTGTTACTTTTGAAAGTGATGGATGATGAAAGAAATGCAAATAGAAGAGACTGGAGAAGAAACACATTTTTACATGTGCAAATGCATATGCATTAATTCTAGTACACATTCTCTGTCTGTGAAGGTCTTTAAACACCTCCCAGGAGTGCTTTATGTGTGTATTCTTGCACAGCAGGGGGCTAGACTAGATGACCTTTATAGTCTCTCCCAGCTCTAAGGTTCTATGATTTTATGAGTGCCATTTTCAATACAGGGCCCAAAGGTTGAAAGGGATTTTTTTTTTTAAATGGAAGCCTACAATGTGCAGCTTCTGCTGACCTATTCAGGACTTGTGGGGCAGTGGAAAAGAAGCCAGAAGCAGGAGTGAGATCATATTCCTGAAAAGGTTAGGAGGCAACATCTTTTCTACCAGTATTGGACAGGGGTGAGCAACTCTGGTAGATTCCATGGCTAGTTTCATCTTTCTGGAATCTAGTTAAAAAGAAAAAGGGGGGGCAGTAAAAGGGCCAAAAAGGGCCAATACCGTGTTAACTTGAGTGTTGGACTACAATACTGGGAGATTGAGTTTTGAATCCTTAATCACCTGTGAAAACCTAATGGATGATCTTGGGCAAGCCACACTCTCTCAGCTTCATTATAAAGCAATAACAAACTCTTGTGAGTAGGTCTTGTCAATAAAAGCCTGTGAGAGGTTCTGTCAAGGTCAGAGACCTGGACAGTGAGCCAGCCCAGAGAAGGGAGTGTGAGAGCCACCGAAGTCCAGCCGGTAGGAGACTAGCAAGCACTTTACACAAAGGAGTTCATTTACCAGAGCGTCAAGTGAAAGCCATAGCCAGAGTTCCAAAAGCCAAGGGTCAAGGGATCAATTCAAGGTAGCAGGAACCAGGTGCTGGGAGCCAGGAACAGGCAAGAGAAGGGCTTGAAAGAAGTTTGCCACAAGCAAAGAAAAGCTTCCAGGTAGGCAGTTATATAGCCCCAGGCACAGGTGTGTCGGTCACCGCTTCTTAAACTTAGCCAAGGAAGCCTCCCTTTGCACAGCTCTCTTGAGTCTCCACCTTGTTTGTAGGCTGATTGGCACAGGCTCCGAGGTATCTTCAGAATCGGATCCCTGTTGCCTTAAAGGAGCACGCGGAGGGACTTCCGCACCTGCTTGGTCCATAGCAGCAGGAGGAACTCTTGAGCTGCAGGACTCATCTCCAGCCAGAGCCACAGGGACCAACAGCTGCTGCTCGTCACCAGCAGCTCTGACAGGGGCTTCTGTTATCACAGGTTCACCTTAGGGATGCCATAAGTTGGAAAAGCAGACAACAGCAACAGATGCTAGAAATCTGGGAACTGAAAATCTTGGGGGAACAGAATTCTTATTGGAAGGCAGTAGTCTCTACCCTTGAAACAAACTATGAACTCTATCCGAGGCCTCAAATGTGTGTTCTTTTACTGTTCTGGCACCACCAAGTTTGTTAGTTATACCATCAGATCTGATGGCAGCAATGGGAGCTTGGGAGGGCTGCATAAGGGAGACCATGGGAGTCTTGTTACTCACATCTGTTTCATCAGAAGACGGGGGGGGGCAACATAGATGCTATGGAGGAAGGACAATGTGGGTCTTTCAGAGCTGCAATGCCTGAATCAGTCCATTTGAAGCAGGTAAAAATATAAAGGTGAGGAACTTCTAGTGGATTTGGTTCCAGTTTTAGTTCTCTAGGGCCCATCATTGGCTGTGGTAAACCTGGAAAGGTGGCAAATTCCTTAAAAAAAATGTATTAGAAGTGACCAAAGTCAACTTATAGTCTTGTGAATCTGTTTCTCTGTGTATGTGTGTGTTTGGGAGTTGGTGGATATTAAACCCTGCCCTCCCTCAAAACTTCACAGCCAGGAGGACTGCAAAAGCAGGGAACATCAACACTACAAAATATATCTTTTGGGGAAAAAATCAGTACGAGGGTCATCAGGGCTGATGCAACTGGTAGGCCACAGAAATGGCCTTTAGAAGTGCATGAAGTCCACAGGCCAAAGTCTATCCACCTCTGGTACTGCACAGACACAACAAAATGCATTTTTCAGGAATATTCCATAAATGTCATGCCATGAAGGACAGAACACATTGGATGCAGTTGGCCTGATCATGTAGAAAAGCTGTAGAGGGAAGGCTGAACAAAACACGATCAGCGTTTTAAAGCTTCTATGGCTGCATGTTCATCATCTGCTAATTCATGCCTTTTTGAAAAGGAATAGTCTAACCAAACATAAAGTACAGTAAATACACATTGTATGCAGGTGAATGCATATTTTGATCCCTGTTTTATGCAAATAGCTTGCCATTATTTATTGAATGTCATGCCTGCCAAATTCACTTCAAAGCAACTGTGGCATCCAGGTCTTTGATCTTCACGCCAATGGGCGCTGGTCCACCATTTGTTGGAATGGAAAAAACACTCGTTCCTCGAAGGATGGGCGACCAACTGCTACTGCCAGCCGCACGGGGGCTTACTGGCATAATTCATGGATGATGCTGGCCAGGACAATGGATCAGGAAAAGGTCATTAATTCCATCCATTTTGCTTTATAGCTTTGCAGTCACCATGGTTAAATGGACCTGAAGCAGAATGAGAGTTTTCTGAGGAGCACTCATTACCAATCTCCACATGGGTTTTGTATTGCGGAATGAAGGAAGGAAGGAAGGAAGGAAGGAAGGAGAGAGAGAAAACTCAGTTTCCATTATTTTAGGCTCATAGCTCATAATACTGTCTTTGGCCATTTTGGTACCACACTGTTATGGTGCTATTATTCCACTTTCAACTTCCTGTGGAATTCTGGGGTTTGTAGTTACCTGAGGCCAAAGAGCTCTCCGGCTGGGAATTCTAAAGGACCCTTCCCTAAACTGCAAACCCCAAAATTCCACAGGATGTTGAAAGTGGAATAATAGCACTCTAATAGTGTAGTGCAGAAAGCCCCTACTTGAACATCATATGGGAAAATCCTTTTCCTATTTGCTGAACACCATTCTGGAGCAATCCGGTGGGACCTGATGTGCTACCATGTATACCCAAATTCTTGTGGATACTTTATCAGCATCTATCAACTAAAGAAAAAAGGGAGGGACACAAAGTCAAACTAGAAGTTAAGGAGAATGCACATTCCTTATGATTAACTCATTTGCCTACTTCCATAAAAGTTCTTGCTCAGAGACATGTGCCTTAGCAATCAGACTTGTAAACTGAGAGTGGAATCCTGTTACTTAGTCCCAGCTAGAAGAGACCCACTGAATAAATTGTTGAATGGTACCAGTGTGGTACAGTGGTCTGAGCACTGGAATACAACTCTGGTTCAAAAATCTACTTGGGCATGGAAACCCACTGGCTGACCTTGGACAAGTCACAATCTCTCAGCCTCAGAAGAAGAAAGAAGGAAATTCTTCCTGAGAAACTCTTGATAGGTTCACCTTGAGTTTGCCAGATATGACTTGAAGGCATACAACAACAAAAGTAAACAGAAAGGGAATTTCTATGGATTCAATTGTTCTACTCTAATTGTGAAAAGGCAATAGGATTCAAGCTTAAGAAAGTTCTGGCAATCAAGCAAAAAAACAAAACATGCTAAAAACTAGGGATGGGACAAATCCAGAATTTTCTGAATCTGAATCCGGATCTGAATCCCCGGAAGGTTCTGGAAAACCACAAATATCATGAATCTTGAATCTTTTGAATCCTTTTTTAGAAAAGAGTTTTAAAAGCAAGGGAAAGAAAGACAATCTTGGGCGAGACACATTCTCTCAGCCTTAGCAATAAGCCTAGGCAAAGGCAAACCTCCCTCTGAAGAAATCTGGCCAAGACAATTGTCCTAGCTTTGCCTCAGGACCTCCCCAGGTTGAACATGACATGAAGGCCCTTTCTACACAGGCAGGAAAATGTGGCTTAATCCCACATACTACAGGGCCACATACTACAGGAGAGAGATAACCCAGGTCAAAACTGGCTTTTCTTTGCGTAGCTCCTTCTGGCATCCTGGGGTTTGTAGTTTGATGATGCACCAGCTCACTTTGGCAGACAAGGCTGTGACACCTGGTAAAACTCCAAAGCCCAGAATTGTGTCTGAAAGAGGTTTGCAAGGGAGCTATGCAAAGGAATGTTTCAGCTGTCCTTGAAATCTCAAGCCTGTAGCTTCCAATCAAGTACTGAACTTCAATAAGCAATCTTTAATTTCAATATCTTAGAATACAAGCCCATATGTAATTTGTGAAATTGTTAGCAAAGGCCATTATTACTCCAACATCATCTACTTACTATCTTCCCTTGTATGTCTGGTCTCCCAGGTTTTCAGGCATCCCGGTCTCCAACAATCTATTTAGTTGGCGGATTCGAAAGATTGGGTTTGCTTATTTTGGCACAGGGATTCAGATTTGGGAATCTCGAATCCTTACGCAGATTCGAGGGTTCGGTTGGCCCATCCCTACTAAAAACGAGACATGTAGGTGAGGAATATCACATGCTATGGCAAACAGATGTCTTCTATCACTCAGGGGACCAAGGTAAATGTATCAACTAATCTGATACATTCTCATCCCTGATGAGGAGAAAACATACTGTGCTGATGTACAGTTACTCTTTGCTTGTTTTTTTCTTTCATGGGGGAAAAAGACAATAATTATATTTTTCACTTCCACTATGCAAAATTTTGAGGTTATTTGTGTATTTTGATGACTTTTTTGAACTTCTAGATTTTTTTTTCCATGAAAAAAAAGGTGCAAAAAAGTTTCCTGTGCAAAATGTTTTTCTTGATTTTAACTATTGCCTTTTGTTCTGATATACATATATACATATTCAAAGGTTCAATAGAAGTATTGCTATTTTTGTGAATGGCAGCACCACAACATGGTATCCATACATTGGTGATCACACTAGACTTCTATTTTATTTTCAGAAGAAGAATAAGAAATAGAGGAGGAAGGTGGGATTCAATAATTCCTTCTTCTCTGCACACTAATATGATGACAGAAATTGACATCATGACATTTTAATGGTTTATTCAGAGATGGAACGTAATAGTGTAGTAGTAGCAAAGTCACCACTTAGCTCACTTGGGAGTGCTTTAGTATACCCGGTGACTTATGGCAGAGCCTGAAAACACAGAGCCAAGAATGGAAGACTCCACCACATTGGTGGAAGATAGCCTGACCCTCCATTCTTCCTCCTGCTTGAAACTGCTCCCTTCTCCTAGTGACATTAAAAAGAAAGCTAAACTGGCCTGAAATATTTAATCAACTCAATCTGACAGGCTGTTAAGCTGTGTCATTGGACAGCGTGAATTTGACCAGCCTCCCAGAAATCTAAAAAAAGACACATAGGTTAATTTCACCTTGCAAACTATAGTCCTTTGACCCTACTCTAACTTGAGTTTGATGACGCCCTTGAGCCGTCTAGCAGATAATTCTGGATACTTCACGAAACTATAAATCCCAGGATGCCATGTTGTTACCATGT
This sequence comes from Iguana delicatissima, assembly GCA_948472985.1. Classification (NCBI taxonomy): domain Eukaryota; kingdom Metazoa; phylum Chordata; class Lepidosauria; order Squamata; family Iguanidae; genus Iguana; species Iguana delicatissima. The sequence continues at coordinate 187,894 of CAOKZL010000539.1, read as the reverse complement.
CATACATCCCAACTCCATGATATGATTAGGAATGAACATTATTTAATTGGCACAAAATATAAATCATATACCGTTATGGTTGAAAAGCCATGCCGGCAAAGAGGTCTGGCTGTACACATCAAAAATAGGTCAGATGGAACCTCAGGGTATGGCCAGGTCATATCAATTCAGAAGCTCCGGTGTTGTGAACTTGCAATAATCCCTCAATGACTCATCCTTCAAACATAGAGTGACCAATGGTCATCAACCTGTTCCCTCCTCCCTCTGAAATTCTTCGCTGTTTCCTTACCTGACAGACATTAAGATGCTATCATGCTTCCCATCAGTACTTTGTCATTTAATACTAAGATCATTAGCCCATTCTGGACCCCACTGTTGACTCTGTAAGACAGCCATTAATACCATCCCCTTCAGGGTAGAAAAAGGGTATTTAAACCTTGGCTCTGAGCCTAGCAATTTGTAGTACAGTGGACATAGGCCATCACTCTGCTGCTCAGATTCCCATTCTTCTTCTACCCTCAGATTCCTAGCCTGAGCCACATCACTCCATCTCTTCAACTTCTCACTATCTAATTTCTCCTTCTTTTCCTTTGGTTAATCTTGTATGGTTGTAAGACTGTTTCAGTCTTGCATGTGTTTGTGATATTCCCCAGTAAAACATTCTTTGAATCTTCAACTGGGGTCCCTGGATTAGTACCAGTATACATAGGTGGAAAGATCCATCGAGGTTACCCCCTTATTGCAGGCTTTGTTTTTTTGAACTATAATTCTTCCATTGTTTCATGGAGGCATTGGCCCTGTGGGTGGATCATCCACCTTTGGGGTAACAATCGCAGTTATAGTGGGGTCGGTGTGAAGGAGACCCTAGAAAGAATGGCAGGAGAGGAAGAAGAGGAAATTGATCTCTGCCAGCAAGGGCTAAAAGGGAGAAAGAGAAAGCGCACCAAAGTTGACACCACCTTATATGCTTCCAGGCTGTGAAGCAGAACTGGGAGAAACAATCAACACGCCGTAGGTCCAGCATCCACAGAGATGAAGCAGAGTGTTGTTTACTGAATCAACAGTACCCTGAGCACAGCCTGCGTGGGGGAACCAAACGCACATTACCGCTGAGGCTAAAGAGCATAAAACCACTGATCCTGCAGTTACAGGGTCATAAAATCCTGCTTTCTATGTGAAAAGCATTTAATAGTGGACATTTTTAATGCCTCTTCTCCGGGAGATGCCAAACAGCGAGGGACCCGGAATAATTACTCAGGATAAAATATTGGGACTAAATGCTTGTCAAGGAAACAGATGGTTCTCCCCCACTGTTCTTTTGCCTCCCCCATCTCCCCAACTCCCAGCCCCAAATGCACACAATGTGTTCTGTCAGTCTGACAGTTGACAAAGAAAAGACATTTGCCATTAACTCTAAATAGAAACAAGGAACACAAAATGAGAATTGGGCCCAGGGACGAACATAAGCAAGGGTTCCAGTCAGCTGATCTCAGTCAAGCTAGATAAAACAAGGTTATTTTGGCTGCCCCTGCGAATACTGTTTTGGAGGGAGTGGTTGCAGGCATAAATAGAAACTTTAAAACTTCTTTAAACTCACTTTTTATGCAGCAGTGTATAGAGAAAGATTTTAGGGAAGCGTCTCTTTCAAGGAAGACTACAGGGTCCAGATTTGTTGGCTTCTTTCCTTGGAATGGATAGCCACCAGTTCTAGAAGAATCATTTTTCTAGAGCCAACTTGGATCATTCTAAATGGAAACTATTGTTCAGTTTGCAGCAGTGATAATTGGAAACCACAGGGAAACAAAACAGGGAATTAAGACAACCATCTTAATATGCTATTTCCAGCCAAGTGGAAATCAGATATTACTTTGCACCTTGTCTACAACACTGGACCATGGGTACTGTAGTAACAAGGGGAATGTAATAGGCCAGACAGAAATAATCTGAGGCTGTATCATCCTTACACATTTTTTTGGAAGGATGGGTGGTAGACTAAAATAGAACCATGGAATCATAGAGTTGGAAGAGAATACAACGGCCATCGAGACTAACCCTCTGCCATGTAAGAACACACACTCAAAGCCCCCTCAGAACATGGCCAGACAGCCCCTGTTTAAAAACCTCCAAACAAGGTGACTCCACCACACTCCGAGGCAGCATATTCTACTGTCGAGCAGATCTTACCATCAGAAAGTTCTTCCTAATATTTAGGTGAATTCTCTTTTCCTGTAGTTTGAATCCATTGCTCCATGTCCTAGTCTCTGGTGCAGAAGAAAGCAAGCTTGCTTCATCTTATCAGTTAGTTACATTTCTATACTACCTATCAGTGCAAAGCACTCCCTAAGAGGTTTACAATGTGTTTTTAGCTAATTGTCCCCAACAAGTTGGGTTCTCATTTTATCGACATACGGAAGGATGGAAGGTTGAGCCAACCTGAAGCCCTGTAGGGTCGAACTCACAATGCTTTGGCTGCAGTATGGACATTTAACCACTGCACCTCCTGGGCTCCAAGCAACCGTCTTCAACATGACATTCCTTCTAATAGTTAAACATAGCTATCAAGTCACCTCTTAACCTTCTTTTCATCAGACTAAGCATATCTAGCTTCCTAAGTTGCTCCTCATAAGGCATGGTTTCCAGACCCTTTACCATTTTGGCCCCCCTTCTCTGGACACACTCTGGCTTGTCAATATCCTTCTTGAATTGTGGTGCCCAGAACTGGATGCAGTATTCCAGGTGAGCTCTAACCAAGGCAGAACAGAGTGGCATTATTACTTCCCTTGATCTCAGCACTACACTCCTGGTGATGCAACCTAGAATTGCATTGGCCTTTTTAGCTGCCACATCACACTGTCGATTCATGTCACACTCTTGACCTACTGCTCTTTAGGGACTTGTATCCAATAGAAGCATGTGTCAAGTGGAGAGAATAGGAGCAGGAGAAACCCTTGACATGAATGGGAACTATAAAGACTTTCAGACAATGTTAAACTGCAATTCCCAGCAATTCTAGTCAGCATAGTCAATGAGGAGGAATTCCAGCAGCTGCAATTCTGGAAGGCCACAGAATTCTCATATCCTGCTGTAACAGTGGATCTTCTAGCACAAAACATGGAGATATTTCTTGAGGTGGGTATGAACCCCAGAATCCCTCAGCTAACATAGCAGTTGGATTCTGGGAGCTATAGTTTCCTGAAACCAAGTACTGTAAACTCTGTCCCAGCCCTTCTTTGTTCACTTTATTAGGTTCCATTTTCCTTGTCTCTAGATTTTTAGATATTTAGGCATGCCAGATACAAATACCACTTTCTGCACAAAGCAACCGTGTGTGAATTTTGTGTATAATACATCCCAAATTCCTAATATGCTACAAAAACTGTGTAGTTTTTGAAGACTTTCTCACAGCAGTAAGACAATTGCTAAAATTACTTATTGCTTCCCTTGAGATGAAAATTAATAAAGAATTACCTCCCTACAGCCACCACTAAGCTACTTGCTGTGGGTGGTGGGGTGGAAAACATCCACACTACTAAACTATGCTTTGGCCTGTTCATTTTGTATGAAACCAAAAGATGCATCATGAAAACCTATGCAGCTAATACAAGTCACATTACTCTAGCAAAGCTTGAATTTGTTACCTTTAGGGTTGCAATTCTAAGCAGACATTTTGGTTAGGGGATTCTGGGAGCTGTAGTCCAAACAAAAAGTCCTTGGTCATGCTTTGAAACCTAAATGATCTTGCAATCTCAAAAAGATCTTGCTAAGTGCTTTCAAGTCATTTCCAACTTATGGCAACCTTATGGCAAAGTCATCACAGGTGTTGTTCCACCAGAGATGGTTTGCCTTTGCCTGCCTCTGAGGCTGAGACAGTGTGACTTGCCTGAGGCCATCTAGCGTTTTTCCTTGTCTGAGTGGGCATTTGAACCCCCGGCTCCCAGAGACTGGGTACAACACTCAAACCATACTTCCTCCACCAATAATCTGTGTCTCTCTGTGGCCATTTCGGCACTATCTTGTTAGAGTGCTTTTATTCCACTTTCAACACCCCAAGGAATTCTGGGACTTGTAGTTTCCTGAGTCCCAAGAGCTTTTGGGAAAATTCGTTCCCAAGAGAATTCTAAATGCCGCTCCCTGAACTGCAAACCCCAGGATTCCATAGCATGCGGAAAGTGGAATAACAGCACTATAACAGTGTAGTGCAGAAAAGGCCTCTCTTTTCCTCTTTCAACTGATCTGTCCCTAGAGAAAGTTGTCTCTGGCCATTTCTGCACTACATTGTTATAGTGCTATTATTCCACTTTCCACATGCTATGGAATCCTGGGGTTTGCAGTTTAGGGAGAGGGCTTTGGGATTCTCAGCCAGAGAGACCTTTGGCCTCGGGAAACTGCAAACCCCAGAATTCTGCAAGAGGTTGAAAGTAGAATGATAGCATTGTAACAGTTCAATGTGAAACTGGCCTCTGAGGCTGGGTGAGCATTCCTTGTGGCAAAATCCTTGTTACCTACTTAGCAGTAAAATTTGTCCTTCCTAGACATCATTGGGAGTTCTATATCATGAGAATTTGTTGTGCCTTGTAAAACAAGGCAAAGTTGAAGATGGCAGTGCATGCCACCAGCACACTGAGAATTCTCTTTGGCAGGAGACTGATAACAAAGTGATGAGTGCCTCTATAAATCTCTCCTCAGAAAGGACAGGGCTGGAACCTCAGAGGAACCACAACACCATAGATGGAATGTTTAATCTATCCCTCCAGTCGCCTGCAGCAAAGTCTCCACTGCAGGTGGAGCTGTGGGAAGCATCTCTCTGCAGCAGGGTATCCAGAAGGGGAAAGCGAGTGACAGAAAATTGCTATGATTTCTTCAAAGTATCTCCTGGAGTTTCTGAACAGTCCCATTTTTTAATATACATACATACATATATATTTCTGCCCCAGGAAAGAGATCTATAATGGGCCGGTTTAGTTCCCAGAATACACTTGGAATCTGTATTTTGGGAGGAACAGAAGCAGCAAGTCAAGGGAACTTTTTAGTCACAGGGGAAGAAAAATGGTAAAGCAAGTGGCCTGGATGACTGTGAGAGCTGTATCAAAACTCAAGGCCTGAGGAGGACATATTAGGCCTTTTTAGAGGTTGCCACATAGCTCCCTGCACTTCATACAGAAAAAGGAATGATTGGAATTGGTATGCTCAGTGTGAGAAAGATATTTGAGCTGAGTGGGTGGGTGAGTGGGTGGAGAATACGAAGAAAACAGGCAAGATGAGACAACACTTGGAATCTGGAAGAACGACATTCTGGATTCCGTCCTGAAATGTGGCATCATAGTCATGTTAGAAATGCCCTGAGACTCATCATTTTCCAGAGGGAATCGGGGGATTTCTAACCCTTCACGTTACCGCAGTTTCTAGCCGGACTTGGGGGATACCAGATATCATTTTGATATCAATAATTTGGCCTTCCTTACCCATTCCTTCCCACGTGCTTGTGAGGCCCCCGGACAAGCACGCAAACAGGCTCGGTCGCTAATCGGTGGAATATTCCAAACAAATACAGGCAGGCCAGAAACAGCCAAACCGCTGCTTCAGGAGACCTCAGGGCAAGTACCCTCATTATGTATGCACGCTACTTACAAAGAACTCCCTGTCCCGAGCAGGCAGCTTGATGAGCCGAATACTCAACTGTCAAGCACTCCGTGTTTGCATACTGGCTACCCTATTGACAATTCATGCTAAATTCTGACCTTTCGGAGGCTTTGTCTCCAGCTCAAAACTCATTGTTTTCCCCCAAGAATGGACTAGCCTGTGGGTACAATTTCCCCTATAAGAACCCCCGACTTTGAGCACTTCTTTGGATTGCTCAGATTGCTCAAATTGCTGGGATCGCTTTCGGCTTCCATACCTCCTTGCTGCTGCTTTGCTTGGCGAGCCTTCCCCTCAGTCCCACGTACTGAGAACCTTCATATCCACGAACTCTACCTTCAGACTACCCGGGCTTCAAGACAGGTGCAGTATTTCCCATACCAAAAATCTTCTCTGAAAATCGCTCTATCCAACTCCAACCTTTATTTCTATAGGTATCTGTGTGAGTGTGTTGCATACACTTGTTTGGTTATATTTTTAATATATTTTAATAGAAATCACAATTACTATTTCACATCTGTTTGCTCCTTGACTCGGCCTGACCCCGTAGATGCTGGGTAAAAGATCTCACTCCATTGCCCTACCTCTCGCGTTACTAACTTGTGCTCTTTGTCTGATTTCCCCAACTTATAATTTGAAGAGCATTTTGGTGTCCCTCACGGGACCTCCAGAAATCAGGGTAAGAACATATTCATGTCTGATTGAAGTACCATTTCAGAATTGAGGCCTTTCCACACTACACTGTTATAGTGCTATTATTCCACTTCCTTTGGAATTCTGGAGTTTGTAGTTTATTGAGGCCAAAGAGCTCCCCGGCTGAACATTCTAAATGTCCCTTCCTAAACTGCAAACCCCAAAATTTCGCAGGATGTTGAAAGTGGAATAACAGCACCCTAACAGTGTAGTGCAGAAAGGGCCTTGATTCCTCCATACATTTGTGTTCTGATTTTAAGATGTAAGCATGGGTTTTCTGTTTGTCTCCCACCCCCCGCAACACCAAAAAAATACTAGAACTATTTTTTGAAAATTTTGTTTCCATTTTCTTCACAGTTTCTTCTATGTGCAAGTTAAAAAAAAAAACTCTCAAAATGTGAAAAAAAACAATTTGAAAATGAATCTTGTGCACCCCACCTTTTGTAATTAGATGAAGTTTACAGTCCTTTCTCATCATGGAGGAGTATTACTGTAAATATTTTCGTTTTATTTCAGTTGCAGTTCTGTTGATTGGAGGGATTTCTATGGAGAAAAGTTTTTGCATAGGAGTCTAAAGAATGCTGATGCTCTACCTCGAGATGAAAATGGGATTGAAAAAAAAGTAGGGTAGCCTCCACAACAACTTTTCCCATTCAGGTACCACCCTCCTTCCAAAAAAAATGCACAAAAAAAAATCTGAAATACACACATAAATGTTTGGAACAGAAAGCAGGGACGTTACTAAAACAGCTTGTTTTCAGTGCATAAACAATGGCTGTAATCCTACAGTAGTGAGACGGAGTATAACTTTATGCTCACTACATTAAGTGCTGGCCAAACATTAGTGCATTGCAACTTTGTGCAACTGAATATGTAAAGGAATGTAAAAAGTATGATTGCGATGTTGATGAACATTTGCAAGTTCAATGTGCAACAACATCTCATTGTCAAATTATTCCAACTGATTCAAATGGAAACAAGCTTACATATTTGAGGGGAAAAATCCAACTGCTTCTAAAAGAAAATGTACACATGCATAAGTCACTAACAGGATGCTGGCTAGGATTATCTGTTCCACATCTAAAGAGAAGAGGCCGTGGAAGCAGAGTTGTCCATTTGGGTATGTAATGTTGCACAATGCTATCATTCAACAACAGATCAATGAATAACTCCACAGGCAGAGATTTATGCCACGCAATCCCAGTGTAGGATCTCAGCCAAAATGTTTATAAGATGTTCCCAAATGTTAAACATCTCCAAAAATCCATTTTTTTAAAAAAGGTTCTTTTAATCTTAGCAAGGACAAAAAAAAAGTCTTCATTCTTGCTTGCAAGGATAAAATGCAAGATTTGCCCTCCTATTGTTGCAGTTTGCCAAGGAATAGCCTCCTTAGTCTGTTAGTCTAAAAAAAGGAAAAGGTGAAGTAATAAAGGAGTTTGTTAAAAAGAGCTGATTTACTGAGTAACAACTTTCATGGATGCACCCATGTTGCATTACTGATTGCTTTAATATCACTTCTATTTCTGTGGGGGTGGGGGTTGGGGGGAAGGAAATTTCGGTGGGAGCTAGCGTAGTAGGCTGGCTTGACTAGGGCTACAGAAGTCCAGGGTTCAGTCTCCTGCTCTGTCATGGAAACATGCAGAGCAACCTTGGACAAATCACACTCTCTCAGCATAAGATAAAGACTAACCTTGCCAGCCAGCAGGTGCATTGGATGGAATAGATCTGCTTGTCTGCTGATTGACTATCAAGGAGAACAATATTTCCATCTCCCTCCTGCCAGTGAGCAAGGTAGCAACAATCAGAAGCAGGACTCCATCACAACTCCTTATCACAGCCTCACTCACTGGTAGGAGGGAGCTAGAAATATCCTCCTTGTTGCACCCCCATACACAACTGAACAGACCCCTTTGCCTGATACAATTACTGGCTGTTATGATAGCCCAGGAGAGACCAATCCAGAAGCTGATATTTACTAATACATAGGCCCTTTGTGCACCCTACCTTCAGTTCAGGCTCCAAGGTTGACTCAGCCTTCCATCCTTTTGTAGGTCGGTAAAATGAGTACCCAGCTTGTTGGGGGCAATTAGCTAAAATACATTGTAAACCGCTTAGATAACACTAGTTGATAGGCGGTATAGGAATAAATGCTATAATATTGCTATTCTCCTGTGGGGTCCCACCAGTGGCTTTGCTGGGAGGGGAGCCCAACGGGAGCACTACCCTCCATATTGGTTGCCTCCATGAAGCCCATCCTCTTCCTTCTGCAGTGCATCTAGGTACTTTCCCAGGCTGCACTGAGGCAGGAAGTGCAGCCATTGTGCTTGTTGGCTCCTTGCCAAACCCTGTCCAGGGGTTTACAACTTTGATATAAAATTAATCTAACCCACCACTGAGGTCACTCATATGTGCACGTAGGCAATAAAACGATTGTATGATCGGAAGAAAACCAGATCAGGCCAGTAAAAATTCCCAGTCATGTAGCAACAGGAGACCTCATGTTGTGATAATCCATGGTGGACAAAAGATCTTTAACTTTTTAAGGAGTCCACTTGAAGGGAGTAAAAGTGTTTCCTGAAGACTGGGCACTGGAAGCAATAAAACCTTATCAATCATCTCCAGAAACTCACACCACAGCCTCAAAGCAGAGGAAGATCATGTTATTTAGATGATCTTCCAATATCCGAGAAATGCTGGGTGTGGATGTGTTTTTCCTTTCTGCCCTGTTTGTTTTCCCCAGGAAAGGATTTGCCTTCAAAGTAATTTTTTCCTACAAACAGTCCCTGTTTTTGGACTAGTTAGGCAGGCAGGGAGAGAAGGCGAGGCAAGAAGATGAGGCCTTTTGGTCTTACCAATTGACCACTCCCCACTCCCTCCTCAGCATCTCTTTGCTGGGTTGGTGCTCTATCTCTGCTTCTCTAACCAAAAAGCTTCAGGAGAAGGTGCAGTATGCTTCCTATCCTATTTCCACACTTTATATCTATTAGCCCTTGGATGTGTGTGTGAGAGTGCAAACCATTACTATTCAATAAAGTCATTCATTGGGCCTTTGTGTGTGATTTCTGACTGAGCCTGACCCTGTAAACATTGGGTTAAGATCCTTAATTGCCCTGCCCTCTTGGCATTGCTAAAGCAGTGCTCAGAGCTAATTTTCCCCACAGGAGACAATTTTGACAGGCGTTGAGAATCCCCAGCAAGCAGGGTAACATGCTTCCAGACCCTTCATAGAAAAGGTAAGTACATGATGGCAGCGCTGTTGCCGGTCATTGATTTACTCCATGATTGCGCTGCCTGGGAACACAAGAAGGATGGGACGGTGATGGCATCACGCAGAACCATTGTTGCAGTCGCATCCGTCTCCCGTCCCTATGGTGGTTTGGAAGAGTGGTATGGAAACAAACATCTAATTTGTCCCCCAGTGGAGAATTTATCCTCCTTTTCATCCATCCTCCATGAAAAGCCCTTGAAACCTGCTGAGGAGTGGTGTGCCTTCCTTTTTTGCCATGCATGCCTCTACAACTGTGGGGGTTCCCAACAATAAATGGAAGATGGATCATATTGGATACGATCATCCCTAAATTACAGTTGAAAGGTGAAACATATCTAGGAAAAAACATCTGTTGCATTATGTTGACTAGAGATTTGAGAACCGTATGGTAGATTAACTCATGGATCGGTTTCTCCAAAGATTGCATGAAAAACAAAACAGAACAAAGAGGTGACTACAAATGTGTGAGTGAATAAGGAGTACTAGTCACACCAGTACTGCCCCAATGTATTACTGTAGTCTAGTTGCTTCTTTTCCAGACCTGTCCTAGATATTTTCAGAAGTCCTTCAGAGGTCTTATGAATGCACTTTCTATTAGAGCCTTTGTATTCTCCAATGGCAGAAGTATCCTTAACAGGGATGAAAAGAACATTCAAAACGGACCAAAAGCAAAGTTCTTAAATGTTAAGAAACCTCAAAGAGAAGAATCTTGGACTGTTCAAAACATTCATAATTTGAGACTTATTCTGGGCAAAATTCATATGAGGTATTTTTGTTCAGAAAACATTTTGTATGAGGAAAAAGACCGACAGCATTTCTGCAGATAAGAATTGTTTTCTGCTCAGAAAATTCTGTAGCCAGAAACTTACCCTGTGCATTTATGTATTTATTTATTTTTGCACAGTAAAAAAGCATATTCTGTACACAAACTGTTGTTTCCTCTGCAGAAAAATCCTACTTTCTATGCAAAAATACCATGTGTGAAATTTGCACAGAGTGAGTCTCAGACTGTGGATAATCTTTGAACATTGCATCATTTTTTCATAAAAAAAATTCTTGCAGTGAGAAGACAATAACTAAAATGACATCTTCTTTTATTTTGACTTGAGAAGAAAATTAGTCAACAAATACATTTGTATCATAGAACAAATTAAAATTTAAAAACTTGTTCACATCTAGTGAACAAGATAAGCGCAACCAGGATATATTATATCTTTGATAACCAACCATGAAATAGAATCATAGAATCATAGAGTTGGAAGAGATCATGAGGGCCATCTAGTCCAACCCCCTGCAATGCAGGAACACTCATCACAGCATTCCCAGCAGATGGCTATCCAGCTTCTGCTTAAAAACCACAAAAGAAGAAGACTCAACCACACTCCATTGAGGCAGCAGATTCCATCAACGGACAGCTCTGACTGTCAGGAAATTCTTCCTGAGCTGCAAGTGGAATCTCCTTTCATCCAGCTTGAATCCATTGCTCCTTGTCCTAGTCCCTGGTGCAGCAGAAAACAAACCCACTCTCTCGTCGATATGACATCCCTTAAAATATTTAAAAATGGCTATCATGTCCCCCCCTTAACCTCCTCTTCTGGAGACTAAATATCCCAAGCTTCCTAAGCCATTCCCCATAGGGCTTAGCTTCCAGACCCTTCATCATTTTGGTCACCTTGCTCCAGACACGTTCCAGCTTGTCAATATCCTTCTTGAATTGAGATGAACAGAACTCGACACAGTATTCCAAATGAGGTCAAACGAAAGCAGAATAGAGTGGTACTGTTACATCCCTTGATCTAGACTCCATACTCCTATTGATGCAACCAAGAATCGCGTTGGTTTTTTTGGCTGCCGCATCACACCGCTGACTCATGTTCAGCTTGTGATCTACCAAGATTCCTAGATCCCTTCAACACATACTGCTATACAGCCACAAGTTCCCCCATCTTATATTTGTGTGTTTCATTTTTTCTGCCTAAGTGTAGGACCTTACATTTGTTTCTGTTGAAATTCATTTTCTAAGCTTTGGCCCTGGTCTCCATTCTTTCAAGGTCATTTTGAAATTTGATCCTGTCCTCTGGGGTATTAGCACGTCCCCCCTCAATTTGGTGTCATCTGCAAATTTGATCAGCGCGCCCTCCATACCTTCATCCAAGTCATTGATGAAGATGTCAAATAGCACTGGGCCCAGGAGAGAACCCTGTGGCACCCCACTAGTCACTTCTCTCCAGGATGAAAAGTAGCCATTGGTGAGCACCCTTTGGGTTTGGTCAGTCAACCAATTAAAAATCCATCTAACAGTAGCCTTCTCCAGCACGCATTTTACTAGCTCATTTGCAAGAATGTCATAGGGAACTTTGACAAAGGCCTTACTGAAATCAAGATATGCTACGTCTACAGCATTCCCTTCATCTATCAAGCTTGTAACCCTATCATAAAAAGAGATAAGATTAGTCTGGCATGACGTATTTTTAAGAAATCAATGGTTGCTTTTAGTGATTACAGCATTGCTTTCTAAGTAATTACAAACTGACTGTTTAATGATCTGATCTAGGATCTTTCCTGGAATTGATGTCAGGGTGACCAGGCAATAATTATTTGGGTCCTCTTTTTCCCCTTCTTGAAGATGGGGATGACATTTGCCCTCCTCCAGTCTGCTGGGACTTCTCCTGTTTTCCAAGAGTTCTCCAAGATTATTGCGAGGTAGTTCAGAAATGACTTCTGCCAGCTCTTTTAATATTCTTGGATGTAATTCATCTGGCCCTGGAGACTTGAATTCATCTAGTTCAGCCAGATATTCCTGTACTACTAGTCTACTTATTCGGTGCTGCATTTCCCACACTTCCTCACCTGCTCCCCATGCCCCAGGTTGGGTACTTCTATCCTTCTGGGAGAAAACTGAGGCTAAGAAGGTATTGTATAGTTCTGCCTTCTCTCTTCCCTCTGTTATTAATTGGTCACCTTCTCCCCACAGTGACCCTATCATTTCTTTGTTTTTCCCTTTGCTGCGGACATATCTAAAAACACCCTTTTTATAGTTTTTGAAGTCTCTAGCAAGCCTGAGTTCATTTTGCGCTTCAGATTTTCTGACCTTCTCCCTACATCTCCTGGCTATTTGCTTGAATTTCTCTTTGGTGGTTTCACCATCCTTCCATTTCCTGTACATGTTTCTTTTAACACTTAGCTCAGTTCAGACCATTTCCACACAGGGTATTTGAAATCGTGCAGTCCGTCCTCCAGGGAGGAACTCTGCACCTGAGAGCGGACTGGGTCCAGACTACTTAATGTAGATCCGCACCTCAGCCCACTCCAGAACGACCACAAATCAGGTCTTTCAAAAGCACAGAGTGCTTCACTGCGAGCCTGCTCCCTTGTGCAGATTCACAGGTTCACACCAATGTGAGCCTGCGATCTGCCGGGGGTGGGCTTTAGGCTGGTGAGCTTCAGCAGTTGGTCAAGACTCTCAACCAACTGGAAACCACCATTTTCAATGCTGGAGCAGTGCGGAGCGACGAGCATGCACTGTTCCGGAGCAGCCTGGACCAGACCAGGGAGCCAGAAGATCCGGTAAGTAGTGGCGCAGTGCGATTCCCTTGCCCTGTGCGGAAATGGCCTCAGAGTTCTTTCGTCAACCATTCCGGTTTCTTTAGACACCTGCCATTTTTCCTCCTTATTGCCACAGTTTTCAATTGTGCCTTCAGTATCTCACTTTTAAGAAACTCCCGTCCATCATGAACTCCTTTCTCTTTTAGTGTTCTTGGCCATGGGATTTCCACAAGTAACTCCCTAAGTTTAGAAAAATCAGCTTTTTAAAAGTATAGGATGCGTGTCTCACTACACTTAGTTTCTCCTTCCCACTAATTGACAAATTCCAGTAGATCATGGTCACTCCCCCCCAAGGATCCCCCCACTTCTGCCTCCTCAACAAGGCCATCCCTGTTGGTCAGGATCAGAATTAAAATAGTTGATCCCCTTGTCACCTCTTCCACCTTCTGGACCATGAAATTGTCTGCAAGACAAGCGAGGAACCTATTGGACCTCTCAGTCTTGGCAGAGTTTGACTGCCAACAAATATCAAGATAGTTGAAATCTCCCGTTAACGCTACATCTCTCCTTTTTTAATGTGTTGCTATCTGCTCCAGGAAGGCCTCATCCAAGTCCTCAAGCTGGCCCAGAGGCTTGTAGCAAACCCCCACAATTGCATCCCTTTTGTTTCTCTGTCCCTTCATTCTTACCCAGATGCTCCCGACTTGGCTTCCCAGATTTAAGTCATAAATCTCTTCATAGGTGAAAACATCCTTGACATATAAGGCTACTCCTCCTTGTGAGACCAGACACAGAAAACTGGGATAAATAAGGTTCACTTAATTTGGCCTAATCCATTAAAGATGTGTTGATATGAAAATGAAGCAAGATTTGGGGAGCAACCTGATTGCTGGTCCAGATGGAGACAGATGTCAACTCCTTGACAACTTCCTCTGTTTTCCCTTGGTTGAAACAGATCAATCCTGAAGGCAATTCAGATACTATGGGTTGCTTCCCATCCATCCATATTTGGAAGGTAATCTGGGGACTCTCACTCATGTCTCAGAATTCTACAAGTAAGAGCCCAGATCCCAAGTTAACCTCAAGGGTAATGTCCTTCCCCAAACTCCAGGCCTCAGAACCCTAGAAGTGAAGGTTACAGAGTGCTACCCTACACAAAAAGACCGCCAAAGGTGATCATTGAAGATTTATATTATCCCTCCCACTACCTGTCAGGTGAAAGCTGATTTAATGGCACCATCCAAAGCCAATTGTAGAGTTCCTGAAGATACAGGCCATTACCACATGACTTAATTGTCTCATGATGGGGATGCATTCCTGCTGGTCCACAAGTCGTGCTTCTGTATGATGTCCTTCTGCCAATGCATCCCCACCCATTCCACTTGCAGGATATTCCATTAATGGAAAAAAATCTGGTAATGGCCCCCAATTGTGCAGTGCTCACATTGCTGGCAGCTGGAAAGGGAGGAAGTACAATCTGGTCAGTTCCTTCCACAGTGCATCACAAGACGTGGCCAGCTGCACTGTGGAAGGAAGGTGCATGTCACTTGTGCTACCCTTCCACAGGTAGCCTGTGGAGGGCAGGGGAGCATTCGAGTCATGCTCCATTGTGATGGAATGGCAACAGATAACGGTAAGGTGTGGAAGGGCTTCAGTATGGGGAAGGAAAAAAACAGGTAACGGGGAAAAAAATTCCTACCAATTCCTGGAGTGACCAGAGAAGACGCACCCTGCACAGAGGGTGGGAGGATGAACTACACTGTGAAGATCCAACAAGACATGTGAGGGGACAACTGGGCCTTAAACATCCACCAACTCTACCCCCATCACAAGTATCATTCTGTTATTCTGTGTCACGTTCAAAATACCCTGATCTCAACCATGGAGGGTATGAAAGTCCCACTTTCCCAAGCAGCTTCACTCCCTGCACAAGTACAATTAGATATTCTTCTTTCAAACCCAATATAACTCAGTTAATATGCTAAGGAACTCCCAGGGAACTCTTTTTTGTATACCTTTCTGATTACTTTACACCCTCTGACATTTGTGCTAGAAGGACCTGGAGCTGAAGGATGCCGATAGTTTTCTTCCCCCAGTGCAGAGGAAGGAGAAATACCAAGCTCACTGGTCTCAGAGGTTCCTTGGCCAATTTGAGTGAAGTGAAGTGTGAGGCCACAGTTTCATTTGATACTGTCTTTGTTCTGTGTTAGCAACTATTCACATTGATGGGACATCGAGGATAAAGGTAGGGTGAGAATGAGGCAGAGAGATTTAAAATCTGCCACACACAGTGTATTAGTCCCTTTTTATTGATCTCACTGAGTCAAATACATTTACTTACCTGAAATCAAGATGTCCTACTGAAGTGTTTGCAGAATTAACACAGAGTGGAGTTAGCTTTTTAATGGGAGAAACCTACCACCTCTAAGGAACAGGAATATGAGAGACGTCTTGTGAGATTTTGCTCATTTCATTGATGCTTTTTGGGCTTCAACAAGCTGTCGTATAATCAAAACAGTGTGAAATATGTTCCCTCTCTTCCCATCGGCATAACAAACTCATAATGAATGAGTCTGGAGAATGTTAATACAGTGAATGTTGGACAAAACAGACCAAGAGACATTTTTTAGCCAGTGAGAAAAAAGACATTTATGGGATATTCTTTGGGAAGACTACCACAAAGGCCCTTCTCACAGCTTACCTAGTTGTGGAGACATCCGGTGTGGTTCCTGGCATCAGCAATGCTGGGAGGAGATTACGACAGGAGCGCTCCCTTCCACACTGGCTGCCTCAATGTTCCAGGAAATGTGATGGTCGTGTCTCTTCCTGATGCAGTATTGCTGGGTAATTTCTGAGGCTGTGCTGGGTCAAGAAGTACAGCTATTGTTCTTACAGGTTTTCTGCAGACAAGGTAAGTCCATGATGGTGGCACAATTGCTGGTCATTGAGAGGAGAACTCATAAATGATTTGTGGCATGGTCATGCTGCCTGGAGAAGGTAGAAGGAAAGGACTATGATAACATTGTGCATAAGTATCATCACAGTCCCATCCTTCTCCCCTCCCTATGAAAGTTTGGAAAGGTGGAGCAGAAAGGGCCAAAGTCTGCAGATTAAAATTAAAGGGAGGCAAGAAAATGGTCGAAATGTGACCCTGGTAAATTTTTGGCAAAAGAAGTCCCAAAGTGCAAGAAATTGCTCAGCACATGGCCATTTTCTTGAAGGGATACCTGGATGCTTTGAAACCTCCTTTCACATCATGGATGAAAACCTTTGCGACCATTCTTTGCACCTCTCCCTCTTAGCAGATAAGGAGAGGAGTGCATTGTGAGTCTCAACATACCTTTTCTGCCTCACAAATTCTCCTCTTGCTTGTTGGAGCTGGTGGTGTGGTCTAGAAAGAGGTTAACAAATGAACTGAACAACAACCAATTGTGCATTTAACCAAGGCTACTCACTTACCCAAGCTCATTGTCTCCCTCTCCTCCTTTAGTCTACAATGCAAATGTAGCAATAACTTTTCCTTAACTCACTTTTTTGCTGTTTGTTTGATCTAAATATTTCCCCTCAGGCTCTGAGGCCTCCAGATATGTAAAGTTGCCATCCAACTGCATGCAGTGTTTTTTTTTTTCCTTGATGCAAATTGAGTTTTCTGTGAAAATTAATGAATCCGAGGTGGCGATACAGTGCACAGCAAGCTGCCCCCAAACTAGAAAATAGAACTGCAATAAAAATGCCAAGGAATGATAAGGTAGTGATTACGTGTGTGAGATTTTATGTTTTCGTTGGAAAGATCGGGGGCGGGGGAAGGAGACAAGCCACCCAACACTGGATGCTTACTGTAAATGAAAGGGTTGTTTTACTAGCACAATATTTCCCTCTCCTGACTTTTCTTCTGTGTTGTGTTTGTGTTTCCTTGCTTGACTGCTGAACTGAAACGTGTCTGCAAAATGATGGATTAATTAGTAGAAATCTAAAGCAATTATTTTTTTTCTTCTTCTTCCTCCTCCTCCTCCTCCCATTTTTTTCAAGAAGTGGGTGGGAGATGGAAGGAGCTTTATCTCTGCGAGATCTTTTCCAAAGTCTTCATTATTACCCCATGGTGGGTTTTGAAAGTAATTTACATAATAGCTAACAAAAATGTACTCAGCGAAACTCCGGGCCCACTAAACACGGGAGATAATTATGCCAGGAGAAAGATATCCCTCTGCCAACTCCATTTTCAAGATACATTTATTTGCCCTGTACCCAGCTCCCAACAACTAAACAGGAATTAACATATTGTGTAGGTATGCATATTACAATCGCCACAGTGGGGGGAAGGGGGAGACACACCATCCTATTCTCGGCATATATGTACCACCTGAATGGTATTTTTCATTATCTCCTGCCCTGGGAACATTGTATTATTCCTTTGGGAAAACTCAGGAGAGGATATAATTATCAGCAAAGTAATGGGGAACCTCCCGTTAATGGCCAGCTATTCAAATATCTCCATATAATCGTCGATCCCAATCTCTCCCCATTGCATACTCTTCTGGAAAAACTCATCACTTTTTTTCCACTTACTCTAGCATAATGAATTCATTTTGCATTTTCTTTTGTGAAAAATTAAGAGGGAGAGCAAGGTAATGTGTTGACATTTGAAATGCAGCAGAGAAAAGTTTAGAGAGGCAATTTGACTTAATCGCCCACCAGCAAGGAGGATCTGCTTATTAAATTAGCTCTCGGCACACGGGACACATGCTACTTCTTTTGCAGTGAACTTTCTTTGTTAATTTAAGCTGCAGTCCTCTATCTACTTACCTAGGAGCAAGCACTGATGAACTCAATGGCCCTTTGTTCGGGTAGGATTGCAACAATAGAAGAATGAATAAGAGAAAGGATCCTGGGGATGAATTGCTATTTTTGGAACTTACTGTTTATGGACGTCTCCAATATAGACTTAAGAAAGAGGTGGCCACAGTAACCTTTGAACATGAAGAAGGAGCTGTATGTGAGGACAACAGAAGACTTATCCATGCACACATAACTTCCTTATGCACAAACATTTCTGGCATTATCCTTTCAGGTGGGCTCAGTCCAAGTTGTTCTGTTGCTGCAGACAATAGCTCCAAAACTTCTGTACAGTCTTGTCAGGCATTTTTGGCTTTGTGGATCTGTCTTCAGCACATACCTTCAGACTAATCTTTCTGGTAATTTGCTTCTCTGGTTTGGACTCTTCTCAAGGCTGGCCCCTCGCCCCTTGGAGCCTTGTACTGCTTGGACCATGTTTCTGCTCAAAATCATGGATAAGTCCTGGGACTTGCCTGGATTTCCCTTTCCAGATCCTGTTTAATGCAGTGATGCAGACCTGGGCCCTTGCCAGCTTTAAACTGGAGAACAACTGATGAGGGCCAGGGACCAATTTTCCTCCTACCTTCCCCTTCTTGTGGTCTACACTTCTCACATAGCAAGTCTAAATATCTCAGTTTTCCTTTGCAGTCCATCTCAAAATGGCATCAAGAATGTCACTTGACATTCTGTGGCCATTTTGAGATGAACCACAGAGGAAAATGTAAGTATTTTGGGGGCAGGGTAGTATGGGGTTCTGGAGTGCTTGTGGATATTATTTACATTTATTTTCATGCATTTGGGGGTTTTGTCTATAGTTTTGAGATAAAAATTGCCACAAAATCACACTGACTTGAAAAAAATGTTGGGACTTGGTAGACTGGTGGGGAATTCAGGGACCACAAAAGCAAGATTCAGGGGCCACATGTGCCCTTCAGTCCAGCCCTGATTTAAAGGATGGACTGAAGCCCAAAGTGGAGACACAGGCCCTTTCCTCAGCTTACCAGATCCCGGTTGTGTCTCACGGGGATCTCAGTAGAGCCTCTCCAGAGAGGGAAGGACAACAGCAGTGCTGCCATCCTCTGTGAATGAAGAAAGCGTGATGGCCTCACTTCTTCCTTCTGCAGCAAATCTGAGTACTTTCCCAGGCTGTGCTCGGGCAGAAAGTACCTCTGTTACACTTCTGGGGCTTCTGCAGGGCAGGTAAGTCTGGGACAGTTGTGCAACCATGTGTCATTGATGGGAAAAACCCATCAATGATTTACTCCATGATCTTGATGGTTGGCAATGGGATTGTAACAGGATTGCAATGACATCATGCAGAACTGTTGTTATGGTCCCATCATGATCTCATTATCATCTGGAATGAGAGCGTGCTGCAGAAAGGGTCACAGACTCACTTACAAGAAAGCTACCAGCAACCACTTGGACTGTCCTAACCAAAATTTCCCCAGTCCTTAAACACAGTTTACTACAGAATGATTATTTATAGTAAATGGTAGCTAACAATCCTGCCTGAAAATCATTAATAATTTTTTTTTTAATTTTAGCCATGGGATTCATCCTCCAATCTTATATCTGAAGCAAAATGGAAGAAGATTTCTCTTTTTTTTAAGTACAATACTTCAACTCACCTTCTACTAGGACCACTGATAATATGCAATGAAGCATCAGTAGACAGTTTATAAGAACATGGCTGATTCTTTTTCTATCTAGCTCTCCCCTCCTATTCTACATGTCTGAAACAACTTTCCTAGGGAATCATTCTTTTCCAGTTTATGGTATATTTAGCTTGTGAATGACTAATTTTCTTTTCTGAGGCTGACAGTTTGTAAACTTGTCCTGCACCATTAATTCCAGGAGCTTTCCTATGTCTGTCAACAGGAAATTAGCAGTCAAATGTGTTTAGCATATGGAATTGGCCACCATGAAAATACACACAACCAGCAGTTAGGAATAGACTTTCTTAGCCTCATAGTGCTCTCACACACATAGCCATGCATTGTAGCAAAAGACAGAAATAGAAGAACAGAAAGAAACTGAATGAATGGATAGTTCCTGCAAGCTGCCACAAAGAGAGCAAAACCAAGACTTACAGGTTCAGGATACGTTTTGATTTAACTTCACAAGGAAAGTCTCAATAGTATGAGTGGCTTGGCAGTGGAACCATAGCCTAGAAAGGTGGTAGTATCTCCACTGGACATATTCAGAAAGAATCTGGACATCTACCTGCAGGAGATGCTTTAGCTGGAGATCCTGCACTAAGCAGGGGGGTTGACTCTGACGGCCCATAGAGCTCCTTCCTACCCTAAGAGTCAATGTTTCTTTGATTCTTCAAGAAATAGACTGAATAACAACAAAAACTATTCCCTCCAAAAAAGTGTCAATCTGAAAATAAAATAAACACACACACACACATAAAAAAAAAATGAGCAACATGCAGTAAATTCTCATTATGTTCAACAAAAGAAACAAGTTAATATGTTTTGGTGATGGTGTTCTTGCATAGAGCAATGAAATAAGTATAGATTTCCATCCCTATTTGGTGCAAAAGGGTCAAATATTTCAGACATCTTTTAAAACCACTGCAACTTACTTCTATAACTGGGATTTGTCTAAATCCAAAGTATATCCCAACTATTTCATACATGCTCTGGGATAAGAGGTGGGTGACTGAGTAGATTGTCCCTCTGAAATCTCAACTCCAACTTATGGTTTTGTTCATTTTGAAGTGTTTAGGGAGAGAACATCAGCAACTTTTTTGGTCAGGGAAACCTAGAAAAGGTTGTTGGCTTTAGAGATTTCTGTTTTACAGCAAAAAAGGTTTTGGAGGTTTAGGGGCTAGACGTTCCCCACCCTTGCTACAAATCAACATAGAGATTCTAGCTTCCTTCAAAAATGGAACACCCAGGATTCAAAAGCTGGTATTTAGCTTGGGTGCATTGACAGTAAGTACATCTTGCTTAGTCAATGCACAGAAAACTTCCCTGTTCCCTGCAAGATTGGAACAAAACACAAATTGACTGCAATCTTCACTTCTTTTTATAGAAGCTGACAAAACTTCTACCTGCCTTACCGGGTGTCGGTTTTTAAAAAGAGACTATTGTTTCATTGGTAGGAAAGATGAGACGAATAATAGATCTGAACTTTTAAAAGGCCATTTTTAAGGAAGTGTATTTCATGTTTTGGCATAACTGGGAACCTAATTATTATATGTCATTTTTCTAAGTGGAATTGGGGGGAAAGTAGTTAAAAAAGGAGGGGGATTGACTGGGAAGAAGTGTGGCATTTTGGTAGTTTGATAGCATTTTTCTGCAATCTATAGACATGCTCCTTTTTTTCTTCTTTTTCCATCAGTGATGCTAAGAAGGCAGGGTGCAAAGACTCCATGTGTGTGGGTATGAGGTTATCTACCTGCCTGCATAATTGAGGGAGGAGTAAGGTGTTATCAGACCGTACACCCCCACACGTCAATATGGGTTTATTGGTGAAATATGATTTAATTGGCATTGTTATGAAACATGCCCTGCTATGGCTGTATGGCCAAACTGGACAAGAAGAAAACACTGTCTGAACATACAATCTGTGAATTTGGTGAGAAAACACTTCTAGGTATAGTCAAGTCATAGTCAGGAAATCACCACATAATTCCAAAAACAATAGGCTTGCAGATAGCCATAATGACTGCCTTTTCGGACAATAGTGACTGGGAGATTCCAACCAAACCATCAATTGTCTTAACTCCTTCTCCTCTGACCAAGCAACCTTTCCTTTATCCTAAAATCTGTCCAACAAGCACCAAGCTATCAGAGTGACCATTAGCCCTTTGTCACCTAATACTAAGACCATTAGCCCATTCCAGACCTCCTTGTCTACTCTTCAAACTCTATTGTTTACTTGGCTGGATTGCCATTCAAACTTTTGCCCTCCAGGCAGAAAACATGTATAAAAACCTTCAGTTTTTGCCCACTAACTCACAGTACACAAATTGTTAGTTGGCACTCTGTCGTTCTGATTTCTGATTGTGTACTGTCTTTAGACATGAGTCTAAGCCACATCACTACTTCTTTGCTCTTCCTCAAGACTGGTAAATATCACCCTCAGTGGTTCTCAATCTGTGGGTCCCCAGATGTTTGTGGACTTCAGCTCCCAGAAGCCCCAGCCACTATGGTCAATGCTCAGGGCTTCTGGGAGCTGAAATCCATGAACATCTGGGGACCCACAGGTTGAGAACTACTGCTCTACACCCTAAGACCTTATTATCTAAAACTTCACTCCCTTTTCCTCTAGCTAGCCTTGTGTGATTGTTTGACTGTTTGGATCTTATGTGAATTATTAATTCCCCTAATAAAACACAACTTAGCTTGTTTTTGGATCTCTGGCTGGTTCTGTGATAGATGCTGCTGCTGTGATTGAGGATTGTGCATGGGGCTGAGCCAGTGAGTGAGTGAGTAAGTCAACCTGCAAACATCCCCTGCACTGGAAGGTCAAACAGAGACAGAGTTGCCCTGGCCAGCTCATGATGGAGAGGGTACCAGCAGTGATGCAGAGGAATTGAAGCCAGCTGTGCCCATCAGCCCTCAATCACACAGAAGACTGAAATGGGCTGCTCAGAGGAAGGCTGCATGGAGGAGGCTGAGGAAACAACAACAAGCAGCACCTGCTTAAAGGGGCTATTTAAGTCTGCCAGCGTGGCTGGTCCTTGCTTGCAGCAAATTATTAGCAATCCTTCAAGACCTTCATGTCTACTGCTTCCTGAAACCCTCTGGATGGATCTCTGCCTCCTGAACTTTTAGACTGGACCTTGACCTGGCTTGGCTTGTGCTTTCTTGATGTTTGGTATATTAGGACTCTCCCTGCAAGTATTCCTGACCTTTCTCCTCCCTTGTGGCTGTGGCTCAGCAGGGAGAGATTTCTGACAGGTTCTTCCCTGCAGAAGTACTGGCAAACATAGGTGGAAAGATCTTGCCAGGTTACCCCTCTCTTGCAAGCCTCCTTTATTGAGCTAATAGTTCCCCACCTTTTTATGGAGGTACTGGTATCACAGGTGGACCCTAAGTCACCCAGGTTTTGGGGTAACAAAGGAGTTAGAGCCAGGCTAGTTCAGCTGTTAAAGCTTGCAACAACTACTCCGCCCCCCAAGATAGTTGATAAGGCTTTCTCTGGGCTCCAACGAGGATTTGCTCCAATGACTCCTCATCTGCTAACTCTTTTGTTGCCTAGAGGTTCGGAGACAATGACTAAGAACTAATACCTATTCTAGTGGAGGGCATGAAGTCTCTGACAGCATAGTTATGCCACTGGTCATTGTGGCATAATGGCTTTTTCTCTTCTTCATGTGTTCAAAAAGCTAAAATCTTGTTGGTGTCTTATGCATATGTAAACTCCTCCACAAAAGCAATGGGGCATTTTTGTCTCATGCAGAACTTTTATCTTTTGACAGCAGCATCAGAACTGTTGCCATTGTACATGCAGCTGCAAATGCCCATGTGATACAGTTGCAGTGAACATGCAATATTCTTGCATGTGGATACAATTTTCATGAGCATTAGGTTCGCTATCTGAGTGAGCACTCAATCATGTGACTTTGCTGCTCAACATAAGCATTGTGGAGTATAAACAATGTATAAATTCATCTGCAGAGATTCATGTTATATATCCCTGCTGTAGATTCTTTGATAGAGGTTCCCAAGCATAGCTCTGATCCCCTTCAGTTACCAATTGGCCCTTCAGTAGGACAAGCATTGATGTACACCTAAAAACTATTTACCTTCCATACTGCACAAGAGGAAGGACAAGATGTAGCTTGCATAATCCCTGGCTCCCAGATAAATGGAATACAGCTTCTTCCCTGGGCCTTCCTGTGGCCAATCAGTGGCTGAAGTGTGTCTTTAGTAGAGCTGCACCCTAGTGCTTCCAGCTATCTATACGTATCTGGGGCAAAGGCATTACTGAACTAGGTACAGGATAGCTGCTTTTGCAATGTCTTTCTATCATAACCAATTATGCAATCAAGTTTCCCACCTTTGAGGAAATGTTGGGGTCAGCACACTTTGATGCAATGGATGAGTCTTAACCTGGGAAAAAGCACCTTCATAATCATGGTAGGTAAGTTTCAGCAGCTCCTTTTCACTTCTGGGTGCTCACACTCCATCTTCTGCCCACATTGCTGCATCACATTTAAGGACAAGCATCTGCTTAGTTCAGGTGGCCTGTGACCCTAATTCTTGGAGGCAATTTTTGTGGTCAGTCACATTTCCAACATGCTTGCCACGAGACTTCTGAGAAAATAAAAAGTCATAGAATCATAAAATTGGAAGGTGCCACAAAAGCCATCTAGTCCAACCCCTTTCCATGAAGAAATTCACTACTAAAACCACCCTGAGAGGCAGCCATCCAATCTTGGTTTAAACACCCCAGTGAAGGAGAATCCATGACCTTCTGAAGAAAGCTTTTGGAATACTGTGTACAGTTCTGGGCACCTCAATTCAAGAAGGATGTTGACAAGCTGGAACATGTCCAGAGGAGGGTGACCAAAATGGTGAAGGGTCTGGAAGCCATGCCCTATGAAGAACACTTTAGGGAGCTGGGTATATTTAGTCTGCAGAAGAGAAGGTTAAGAGGGGACATGATAGCCATGTTTAAATATTTGAAGGGATGTCATGTTGAGGAGGGAGCGGGCTTGTTCTCTGCTGCTCCAGAGACTAGAACAAGGAGTAATAGATTGCAGGAAAGGAGATTCCACTTGAACCTCAGGAAGAAATTCCTGACGGTCAGACCTGTCCGGCAGTAGAATATGCTTCCTCAATAGAGTGTGGTGGAGTCTCCTCCTTTGTAGGTTTTTAAGCAGAGGCTTGATGGCCATCTGTGTTTCTGCATAGCAGGGGGCTGGACTCGATGGCCCCTAGGGTCTCTTCCAAATCTATGTTTCTATGATTCTATGAAGCTATGGTTTCATCAAAAAATCTTTCTTGGCATTTGAATCCATTGCTTAGGGTCCTACCATCTGAACTGGTATTTTCCACTGTCCCAAACTGTAGTACCAGTAGTAATCTTCAAGGCACGGGCAAAATGCAGGTCTCCACAAACTGTTGCATTGAAACTCTCAGCATGCCTCACCACTGGCAATATTGGATAAGGCTGATGGGAGTAGCATTCTTCTGAATGAGCTCCACTTTGAACCATCCGTGTTTTCTATCATTTCTTGAATTATAGTCCATTTCCATGTTTTACTAGCATATGTTTTCATTTCGCACCTTGCCACCACATTAAAGCATCTGAAAACTTCTGAAAGATTTTCCTCTTTCCCTCTTTCCTCTTCCTCCCACCATCATAGCTTTCCTCAGCTTTTCGTTCTATGATGAGCCTCATGCATAAAAGTTTCATCAACTCTTTCTTTCCTCTCTGTTATTAAGGAAGACTCATAACATCTAAACCATTCCATACTGGGTTTTATTAGTCAGACTTGCCATTGAAATGGTGCTGTGAGCAAAATTCATAGTGGATTTGGGGGTTTGTTCCTGGGTGAAATTTCAGAGGAAGCCAAAAGAATTTCAGTAAGATGAGAGAAATGGCTCCAATCTCTCTCTCCCATTCTCCGTCTCTCATTCCACCCTATCTGCTGTTAGATGATGATGGTGACAATGGTGGTGATGATGATGATGATGATGACGACGACACTGATGATAGATGAAGGTGATTTTATAATTTGCAAATCTCCTCAAATTTACTCAGCACTGTGAGCGTATGAAAAACAAGACCAACCCTTGCCTGCAGGTTTACCATCAAGAAGTCATGAGACACAATAAAAGAAAAGAAATGAGAAGAGAAGAGAAGAGGAAAACAAAGCAAACTCTCATCTAGGGACATAAATCTTTCCTTATTTCATTTTTGCATTGAATAATTTCAACAGTTTTCTCCCTGCTGCAGGAGAAAATGAGAAAACTACATATTTTTCCAAGCACTATTCATGGTTTGGACCTTCTTCTTCTTCTTTTTTTTTAATATAATACTACATAACATAACACTATCCATCACAACAACATAGAACTTTTTGTCCCCACAACTACCCATACCCAGCTACCACCCCCATATCAATAATGACAAAAAGAAATAACACAATCATAGCACATAACGCAGATAGAACAAACGCACTCCCTCTAAAATTGGTTTCAGACTCCCCCAATGTAGACTATATATCATAAGATTAAATCAACTTCTGCTAGTCAAATATCCCCTAAAAATGACCTGACAATTCTAGTTATACAATTTATTAATATTCAAAACGAATAGTTGATAGGTTATTCCTTTTTGTCTTTCAAAGAGTATATTAATAGATACTAATCTTTCACAAATGCCACCATTTTTTTTTCTCTTAGCAAAATTGTTAATTTATCCATCTCTACTAAGACTATCAGCTTAGACAACCAATCTTATATTGTTGGAATCTCACAGCTCTTCTGCACATTCTGACCATTTGTTGTCATATATCAAAAAATTCTGCTGAATTTTTTGTTCAGTGGAGTGTCTATCAAATGTAGCAAATAAAGTTCTGCTTCTTTCTGAAAGCTGAATTTTAAAATCTTCTTCCCCACTAGATGGATTTGGTTCTAGAACTTCTTGGTCTTATTGTATGGTAAAAAGTTTCCAGATGTTGTTCACATTTCCAACACCCATTTGAAGCACCATTATATATCTTGGCCATTTTTGCAGGGTGGAGGGGAGGGTGATGGTTTGGATCTTTTTTTCCTCCAAATCTGTGCTTTGGACAGATTTTTGTCCAGTTTTTAGAATGAGAAGCAAAGTTCTGTTACAGAAAACAATGTTTTCTGCACCCCCTCACCAGAGAACTTAAACACAGTCCATAGGATTCCTGATTGCTATATAGCATTATGAAAGCTGGACAGTGAAGAAAGCTGACAGCAAGACAAGAGACTCATTTTAAGTGTAGTTCTAGAGAAAAAGCTCTACTGATATCACAGACTGCTTAAAAGTCAAATGAATGGGTCTTAGAACAAATCAAGCCTAAATTGTCCCAAGAAGTAAAGATAATTAAACTAAGGATGAGGGGACATGATAGCCATGTTTAAATATTTGAAGGGATGTCATGTCGAGGAGGGAGTGGGCTTGTTTTCTCCTGCTCTTGAGACCAGGACAAGGAGCAATGGATGCAAGCTGCAGGAGGGGAGATTCCGCCTGAACCTCAGGAGGAATTTCCTGACGGTCAGGGCTGTCCGGCAGTGGAATGTGCTGCCACAAAGTGTGGTGGAGTCTCCTTCTTTGGAGGTTTTTAAGCGGAGGCTGGATGGCCACTTGTCGGGAGTGCTTTGAGGGTTTTCCTGCATGGCAGGGGGTTGGACTGGATGGCCCTTGCGGTCTCTTCCAACTCTACATTTCTATAAGGATGCCATATAGTAAGCATATCATGAGATGACGTGACTCATTGGGAAAGACTATAACACTTGGTCAGATGAGAGATAGCAGAAAGAGAGAAAGAACACTGCATGTAGATTGAGTCAAAAGAGGAAGCTACAGCCCTTGGTATGAAGGCCACTAAATAGGGCAGCTGATGACCAGGGTTTTTGGAGATTTGTAGGGTCACCATAAATTGAAGTTGACTTGGTGGCAAGCAGCAGCAGCAGCAGCAGCAGCAGCAGCAACAACAATAAACTTTTGCATTAAAAAAAAAATCTTGGACTCAGAAGGTTCTCAGTGTAATCCAATTTTCCCAGTGGGAAGTCCCAACTGTCAATGCACTCTTTTTTAAATCAGGTGCATGTTCTTTATATCTCTGTTCCCTGAAGATTCCTATACATGTCTACTATGCAGCATCAAATCTCACTGAACTCAGTGGTGCTTACTGAGTAGTGAAGTGAGGACAGAAGGCAGCACCAAAGCTTAAACTAATAGTTCAGCTGTATCTCCGCTGACCTGGCGGAATGAACCCTGGGGTCTCATCTTTTCCTTTTGTTTTAAAACCAGCAGAACTGTTACTGCAGTTTAGGCCTACCTGGCGATAGCACCTGATATCACTTTGATCTCATAATTCGGCCTTACCATACCACCCCTCTCCACATGTTTGTGAGGCCCCTGGACAAGCACGAAACTAGGCTCGGCACTTAACTGCTGAAATGTTCTCAAACAGTACAGGCAAGCCAGAAATAGCCAGATCACAGGTTCAGGGATCTCCCCGGCAAACACCCTCATCATATATGCACGCTGTTTACAAAGGACTCCCTGCCCCGAGCAGGTAACTTGGCAAGCTAGAAGTTTAACTGCCAAGCGCTGAGCATTTGCATACAGTCCACCTCTTTGTCAATTCGGACATAACTCAATCATGCTAAATTGTGACCTTTTGGAGACATTGTCTCGCACCCAAAACTCATTGCTGTCCCCAAGTAAGGCATAGCCTGCAGTCACACTTCTTCCTATAAAAACCCCTGATTCCAAGAACTTCCTCGGACTGCTCCGGACTTCCATCCAGCCTTGCCACCACTTTGCTTAGCAAGCCTTCCCCTCAGTCCCACATACTGAGACTCCAGACCAACGAACTCAAGATTCAGGAATAGGTGTCGTATCACCCAAACCAACTACCCCTCTTATAATCCCTCTATACCACTCCAACCTTTATTTTCCTTAGCTACTTGTGTGAGTGTGTTGCATACACTGTTTGTCTGTATTTAATAAAGATCATTAGTTATTTTTCAAACCAGTCTGCTTCTTGCCTTGGCCTGACCCCATAGACATTGGGTTACGAGATCCTGCAAAGTTACCCTGCCTCTCGCAGTGCTCTGAGCTAATTTTCCCCACCTATAGTTGAGTACATTTTGGAGTCCCTCCTGGGACCCCCAGTAAACAGGGTAACAGAACTACTCAGTTTCACAAGGGCTGGAAATCCCTATACCCTCATTCCACTGCTCTTTTTTCTCTACTCTTGCTATTGCCTTTTTCTTTTCTGATGGTCGTTCTTTCCCTACGCCCCAATACATATTCATTTTTCTCCTCTGCTCACTCACTCACTTTTTCTCCTCCACCCACAACTTAGTTGTCTGAAGAGACTGAAGGGTAGACAGGTAGTATCATGACATGGTCTGCTTGCCTAGGCTCTGAAGAAATGAATGTCCCAAGCTTGCTTGCAGCTTTGTCTCTGGTGATGGTTACTGCTTCTCTCTGCCTCTCTCCTCCTTCTTCCTCTCTGCCCTTTTTCTTCTCTCTCCTTTTCCCCACTGATCTTTTTCTCCCTTCACCCTTTTGCTCATTCAGATTTTCCTCCTGTTCACTTTCATTTCTCTTCCTGTTATCAGATAGCAGGTCTCCCTCCTTTCTCCTCTCTAATTTGAGGAGTTGAGGACTCTGCAGATAGAAACATGGTCAGGATCTACCTGGAGGCCCCCTGGAGAAGTGAGTAACGTAGCTATGACTGTAGCTTTGTCTCTAGGGAAGTTAAATATCTTTACTCTTTAAAAATGACACCGTCAGATGCAGAGGGCATGGTGGACACAGACACTTGTCCTCTTAGGCCATTTCTGCACGGTGTTGCAGTTCCATTATGGGGACAGGGTGGCAGTGGTCCATGGGCCGTGCGTCTGCACTACGTCGTGGGGGTACCGCTGCCATCCCGCTCCCTCCATCTGTCATGATTGTGGGATAGTCATTTAATGAATTAAATCTGTTAAGTGCCTGCAATCACGTGATGCTCCTGTGCTTACCTGTCATTCAGAAGAGCAGGAAGTGTGATGAAGGTGCTTCCTTCCCAAGAACAGCATGGGAAAGGGCCCGGCTGCACTGCAGAAGGCCGGTGCATGTCACTCATGTTCCCTTCTGCAGGGAGCCAGCCAGGTACACAGGGAAGCATTCCTGTTCCACTCCCTTCCAGGCAAAGGTGCTGCCAGGATTCTGACGGGAGGATGACAGGAGCAGGTAATGTGCCAAAATGGCCTTAGATTACTTTAAATATTTAACAATGTGGTGTCTTCATCTTTAGTTCCTTATTTTATTGTTCCTCTGGGTCACTGCATTCTGTAACCTACAAACTCTGGAGAACTGCTAAGTGAATTTTGATGCTTAATATAAATTTAGACCAGGCTTTGTCGTCAGGCCTCAATTTCTGAAGATCCTTTGTATCTCCCCCCTCTTTGGTAAGGGAACATCACTGGCGTGCATGAGAAAACTGATAAAGCCCTACCAAAACAACAACACCCTTATCGACGTGACTGCTTGATGTTGGTTTTCTTTCCGTATGGTATTCCACCAAAATGTCCATGTACTTCCACAAAAAACAATCTTGATACGATGATGCTCAAATCAAAGCCACTTTTTCCAGAGTTTTACTAGAGCACACAAGTATATTGGTAAAAATGTGCTACACAAAATAATTGAGCTTAGAAAAGTTACTCTGCTGACCACAGCTCCCAGAACCATCAGTCACTATGATCAGTAGTCAAAAACAGTAACTTTTCCAAGTTCCACCAAATAAAATTCATGATATCATGCAAGTCCTATCTTTTGGGCTCTTTTAAAAAATGCATATATTAGGGGCAGGAATAAGCAAACTGTGCATGCATAATGCATGGTACAAACTTTAGATTTTTTTGTTTAATGAAATAATAAAACAAGAATAAATGACTGGGAAGTCCAAGAGGCAGGAGGAAAATGGCAGAGGAGAATTCAAGCCTCCTCCGTTAATTTTAAAGGTTTCTTTTAGCAAATGGCTTTCAGAGGCTATCTTTTGATGAATAGTTAGATTAAAGTCCATCTAATTCAATCAGTCACTGATGGCATGGATATTGATATCATCAAAAAACAGTGATGTGCTCACTCAAATCACCAAGAGCAAAGCTTGGGGTTTGTTGATGGTAGAGAAAACAAAACAAAATGGAAATATCACAAAAGGGGGTACATAGCTTGTTTTCTATTCAGCACCAAGAGAAATGTGCGAATACATCTATTGCATAGAGCAGCATACTTGCTAATTCTTCTCATGTGAAATAGCCCAGCAGCCATATTGACAGATGAATATTTTGGAACAGATTCAGGAATGATAATATATTTATGAACTACTTTGTTTTTGTGTGTGTGTGTTTTTCCCAGAATCTTCCCTTTCAGTGATAAAGGATATAGTGCATTCTTAGGCTCTTTTTGCCACCTTAATTGTTGCATCTGTATCACACTCTCTGCCATTTAGATCCAAGGTAACTGCAGCAAAGGACAGAGAGGAAAAGCATAAAATAAGGAAACTCATGAGCATCAGCAGAAAGGAGCAGAAAGGAAATGAAAGAGAGGGGAGGAAGCCAAATGCATTTATGAACAATACCTCCCTGTTTCTCAACAAGGTCAAGGAGCAATCCTAAAGCCTCTGGAGATTAGCCACTCAGGAGACCCTGACCTAAAAGCTTCTCAACATTCATGAAGACTCTGGCAAAATCCAGAAGGAAAGAATGCAAAGCAACCAAATAGTCTTTTCTTCTTTCCTACCATATGACACAATTCTTTTTGGAGTGTGTTATCCTTGTGATATTTGGAGGATTCCAGACAAGGAAGAAATTTGAAAATAGAATCATCAGGATAAGTATCTGGGTTATACAGCTGTGACTTCTGCTGGTGGCAAAAGCCACTCTAAGATTAAAGGTTTCAAAGCTCTTGTTTGAAAAGAAATGGAAGAATGAGTTATTCAGGTTCCAAGCAACACAATTTAAAGTACGACTTGTAGAAGAGTTATAACTTCTGAAGGACTTCCAAGGGTTCCATGGACAAGTTTTGGGTTGAAGCTACATTTGAATGTGTGAGATAATTTCAGATGGCCCGGATGTAATCAATGTTAGAGATAGTTTGACCTTTGGTTCATCCTTTGTAAAGTGAAGCAAGTAGTTTCTTCAGTGGAATTGCTCTAAGTAATGGCATTGAAACTGTGTCACAAGTCTTCCAATATTAGGGATGGAAATAATATTTTAATATATTTTTTAAAAAAGCTTTAAAATGTATTTATTGGGTTTTGAAAAATGCTGACAAGAAGAATCCTGGACAGATGAAAATTTTCATAGCTTAGGACTTATTCTGCACCAAATTTGCATTTGTTTGTTTTCCGCACATGCACACACAAACACTCATTATTTTCTGTACAGAAAAATTATTAATATTATTAATAATATTCTGTGAAGCAATATTATTTTATGTCCATAAAACATTATTCCCTGAATGGTAAATGCTGTTTTCTGCACAAAGCAACTACTTATGAGGTTTGGACAGAATCAGTCCTGAATTGCAAATAGATTTTGGAAACGATATAATTTTTGAAGATTTTCTTGTACCAGAATGAAAATTGCTAAAATTGCTTCTTGTTTTTTTCTCTGTTCCTAACATATGACCTGAATCTGATTATTAGTCCCAACTAGAGTAGACCCATTGAATTCATGATGTTAACTGATCTGCCAGCTCACCATTCAAGTTTCTACTGTACTTGAGACTGAGCAGTAGGCTTCAGGCCAAAGTCTTCGTTTAACTTGGGACTCATATCCAGCTCTAAGCATTTGAAATACAGTCATGTAGATGTGAATCTCCTCTGTCAAATACAGTTCGTAAATGTAATATTGCACAAGTAGGAAGTAGTTCATCCCATATCTGGCCTAATTTATGGTGTCTTGAAAAGATCAGTAATTGTTAGCTATTTGTTGTGCTGCTATTGTAACTGGATTATGTATAATAGGGGAACGCATTTGCTCACTGACTAGGAATAATGATACCAGATCCATTATTTGGGCGCACAATGTCCAATGCACCAGGGATTCTTAACTTTGCATCTGGAGACCCAGGGGTCCACGAAGCCCTTATAAGGGGTCCACAAAGCCCTGCTTCTGGACACCAACAGTAGCAGCAGCAGCAATAGAGACGGGCCAGTGGGGGGTGGTTGAGAGTGCTGTCCTCATTTGCGAACAAGGGAGCAGTTTGGAGAGCAGTTTAGTCCATACCCCTCCTGTCACATCCCTGATGAAAGGGACATGGTGGCAAGCACATGCATGTGCCCGCAATGTGACTCTGGAGATAAGGTTTGAATCCCCACAGCCATGGAAGCCCACTGGGTTACTTCAGGTAAGTCAAATTCTCTCAGCCTCAGAGAAAGACAAAGGGAATAAATCTGGTCAAGAAAACCCTCATGATAGTTTTGCCTTAGGGCCAGCATAAGTCACTTTTCAAAGGGGACA
Source organism: Iguana delicatissima (assembly GCA_948472985.1). NCBI lineage: Eukaryota > Metazoa > Chordata > Lepidosauria > Squamata > Iguanidae > Iguana > Iguana delicatissima. Next base: position 154,723 of record CAOKZL010000539.1, on the reverse strand, counting down.
GACATGAGATCTAGAAAGAACCTCACCCTCTCAGTGGCACTTTGTTGTTGTGTGCCTTCAAGTCACTTCTGACTTATGGTGAACCTATTACGTGGGGGGGTTGACAAGATTTGTTAAGAGGAGGTTTGCCTTTGCCTTCCTCCGAGTCTGAGAGAATGTGATTTGCGCAAAGCCACCCAATTTCTGAGTGGGGCTTTGATTTCTAGCCTCCAGAAGCCTTAAGTAAGTAAGTAAAGAAATAAATATTTGGAAATTTAAATAAATATTTGAATATTTACATCTGAATTTGAATATTGAAATCTAGAGTTATGGCCAGGGGGTTCCCAGAAAAAAATTGCAGGGGGTCTACGGTAAAGAAAAGATTAAGAAGCATTGCAATACACTTTCTGTACAGCACAGATGTACGCCAATATAGTTACAACAGCTCTCACAGTAGTGCAATGGATACAAAAGCCTGTGAAACTGAGCTGTTGCACAGTATTCAATTAGCTCCCCACCTACCAAGTCAAAGTGTGAGAGAGGGCTTGTGTATTGCTCAAGAAAGAGTAGTTGCATAGAAGACCACACTTATTTATCCTTCGAGATAGTGTAACCTCTTGAGCAACTAATTTTACACTTGTGAAGTACCCAACAGGATTCCAACCTTTACTTATTAATACAAGATTTGGTGAGCCTGAAGGCTATGGAGCTGGTAGAATTTTCAGTCATGAAAACAGACAATGATGGCAGTGGAAACATAAGTAGATGGTATCTGGAGTGCTTTTTGCCCACTTGGCCTCCAGACTTTGTCAAAACACACTCATGTATGCACCCATAAAAGGAAAAGGAAAGAGAAGGAAAAGATATCTGACAGCATCTTTAATACTCTCTAGTTTACATTTTAGCATGAGCTTTCATGGATATCAATTGACTTCTTCAGATGCAATGCAGAGTGGTATCAAACCCGTAGGCTATTAAGCAGAGGTTTACAGTTGTGGGACTGAGACAGCAAGTAATAGGATCCAGAAAGATCTATATTGTTATCTTTACCCTAAATCTTCAAAACACACCCCAAATTTTCAAATGACTCACGAACATCTAAAATCAAAATATTTGGCTCAGCCTTGACTTTCAAAGCAGGGATAGAAAACCAATTCGGAAAATGGAGGGATCTGGAGTAATATGGGGTTCTGAAATGCACGTGGATGTAGTGTGTTCTGCACCAGGGAATGTTTTCTGCATGGTTTGGGAGCAAAAAAAAAAATGACCTGATATCACATTATTTTTTTAAAAAATGGTGGATTTGGAAGCTTTGAACTGACCGAGGAAATTTTGAATTGGACTGGAGCTTCAGGGACCACAAAAGTGGGGCCCAAGGACCATGTGTAACCCATGGACCATACTACAACCACCCCAATTGAGGATCCCTACCATTGTCTCTGTGGCTGACTCCTGTTCAGAAAGCAAGAAGTTGCTTTCTGCTGCTGTTGCAGCTTCCACGCAATCGTCAAAGACAGCTTCCTCAGCAGAGAGTCTTGTGCCAGTCAAAAATCTTGTAGGCTCTCACTGTTGTGAACAGCTTCAATGTGGAGTGGGAGAAATTCCTGTGCAGACATGCTCTGAGAAGCAGCATCAACCCCTTACAAAGAAAAGCAATTAGCTAATGAGACTTTCTCTCCTAATAAGAGCAGACCGTATGCAAAAGCGGGATTAGAGCATGCTTTTCTGCCTGCAAAGACTCCTGTCAACCCTGCTGGGCTCCTGCAGCCTCTCCATGTTGCTGGAAGAGCAATCAGAGAACTTCACTCACTTAGCAACTGAAAGAACAGTGAGCGCAAAAAGTTGCTCATCTGAAGAAATCACTCAAATGAGGACTGCCTGATGTTTTAGCTCATCAGCATTCGTCTTTAATTTGACCTGGGAAGAAACACCCATTGGGCAGGGGGGATTACAACAGTGCAGATACACAAAGGAAGGGAGGAGGAGAGGACAAATGTCACTACTTAGGGCAGTGGGACACCCTCACTTCTCTAAGAATATTTGGTCTGTATACTAGCAGAGTGTAGTGAACTGATGCTGTGAGGCTTGTGGCTGAAAAACCAGAGTAACTACTGTGAGTACATGTATCAACGTTTATAAAAGAAAAACACCTTTACAGTCATTGCTTTCGAAATCCATTCAAAAATATACCTTCTTAGAGGACTTCCTCCAGCTGGCTTCCATGTGAAAGAATTTGCTCAGAAAGCCCTTATGGAGACTCCATGGCCATTTCTGCCCTGTCTTGTTCTAGTGCTCTTATTCCACTTTCAACCTTCTATGGGATAAAACTGCAGTTTAAGGAGAGGTCTTCAGAATTCTCAACCAGAAGACTTCCTTGGCTTCAGTAAACTGTAAACCCCAGAAATCCACAGGAGGCTGAAAGGGGAATAGGAGCACCATAACAGGGTATTGTGGAAATGACCCATGTGATACCTGCTTCCTTTTGGACAGGAAAAAAAAGGAGGAAGCAACTTAAGCAGAAGGCCATTGGATCAGATATAAAAAAGTTACAGCTACATTGCAAAAAGGAGATAAGTTATCCCTGAGTTGGAATTGTAATCTATGGATTCAAATTCATCAGGGGAAAGGGGGTCTTATAAAAACATTAGGAAGTGTTTCCTGACAGTAACAAATGTTCATTTAGACTCTGTCTCTTTCCACTCCACCCTCAATGACAGGCCATCATACCACCATCCCACTGCACACCCACACTTACCTTCCCTGTCGAGGCCCTGGAAGTACAATGGCTGCACTTTCTGCCCTAGAGCAGCCTGGGACAGTACCCAGCTGCTCTGTCACAGGAAGAGTTGAGGGCATCATGCCTTCTGGATCCCAGAGGCAGCTGGTGTGGATGGGAACACTCCATTGTGCTCCCTTCCTGGGAGGTCACAGCCATAATCATCACCAGATGTGTCGGGATAAAGGTAGGGAGCAGAAAGGCAATAAATTCTCAGGCCTTTTTCGCACAGGGTGAGGGAATTGCCCCGTGCCGGTACTTACCGGACCTGTGTGCTCCCTGCGCGGGTCCAGGCTGCTCTGTGGCCGCTGCTCCAGGGACGAAAATGGTGGTTTCCAGTTGTTGGAGGCTCTCCACCAACCGGTGAAGCTCGTCAGCCTAAAGCCCACCCCCAGCAGATCTGCAGGCTCACATTGGTGCGAACCTGCAAATCTGCACCGGAGCGCGGCCATGGAGTGGCGCGCTCCGTGCTTTGAAAGACTTGTTTTAAGTGGTCTTTCAAAAGCATGCTGAATGACCACTTTGGGTTGTTCCAGAGCGGGCTGAGGTCCGGAACTACACAAAGTAGTCCGGACCCAGTCCACTCCCAGGTGTAGACGTCCTCTCTGGAGGATGCTCTGCACTGTTTTAAAAACCTCATGCAGAAAAGGCCTCAGTTGAAAGGCAATAGATTCTCTTTCTCTCACTCTTACTTACTTACTTACTTATTTATTTATTTAGAGTCTGGAAGTCCATCCTTTGGAAGTGCTTTAGTTTTGTATTTCTGCCTGACACGGATGCAAAGTAGATGGCCCTTGCAGTCCTCTCCAGCTTTATGATTCTCTAATTCAGTTATATCTTTGTAATCGGAGTCAATAACCAATTACAAGTAACCAGTTACTTGTAACTTCTTGTTTCAATGTTCTGAAAAGAGAATATTTAGGTCCTGTTGGAAGTTCTTTACTGAGGATGGAGAAGTATCTTAAGACCTGGAAGGTGATCAGAAGACATTGGCATATGTGATTGGCAAAAGCAATTAAATGAAAGCCTGCAATGACATCAGCAATAGCTATTTCCCCTCTCGAAAGGTCACCCACTCCCATTAAGTTTACCATTGCTAAATTCCCTCCCAATCTCTATTCTGGAGGACTGAGCAGAACATATTGTGACACCCTTAATATTTCTTCCTCTGAGCCGTCCAGTCTGATTTCCTTCTTGCCCCTTTATGGCATTGTTGATTTCTTCTTCTCCTGCACTTGGCTGCCAAAAAATTCAATTGCACACGCAGCACAAGGAACAAAGTGAAAATGAATTATGCATCAGGAAGGCAACGTACATAGGAGTTAAAAAAAAAGTCAGCATTTCCCAATTACAAGATAATTTAGGAAAGAATGTATTTAAAGAGATGGCAATAGAATGAAATGGGGAAGGGTGGGGGGAAAGTCAAGGAAGAAAACTGCAGCCTACAGCAGGAGTTTGTAACCTCAGTTCTCATAAAGAGTTTCTACAGATTTATCACAATTCTCTCTGAATTCAGGATTGGTGGTTGATGGCATTTAAAGCCAAACTAGCCTGGAAACTTGAGAGCTGAAGGAGTGTCTCTCTGCACATATATATGTGCCTGCCTGAGCATTGAGATCTGTTGGGGTAGAGATTCTTCTGTGTCCTACCAGTTGAAACAACACACTAAATTTTGATGTCTCAGTACTTGAAAGAAGAGTTATCTCTCTACAAACCTGTGCAGTGACTGATGTCTGCCAAGGGGGACTTTTTCTGTGTTCCACCAATAGTTTTGCCAGATCTCAGGGCCTGGACTTTCAGACTAAAGTTGGTAGTAATTCAGTGGGGAATTGCATTCCTTTCTTTAAAGTGGAGACGGGAAAAGTGTAATATGGGAGAATAGTTTAATATGTACCCCGCAGGACATTTTCGAGGTTTGCAGAGTGCTCCAGGGCCTCCCAAAAATTCCTTATCGTTATTCGTCCTCTTCTATGACAAAATATCCTCCTGTCTCCCTACACCATTTAGGCTCAGAACAAATCTAAAAGAGAATGATTTTTTTTTTCCTAAAGCTAAAACTGCCCCAAGATAGGAAGAAATGTGACAAAAATGTCTGACCATTTTTGGCCAGCAAATGAGGAAGAAAATATTTGGAGATGGAAACTGTGATGTGTGGAGGAGGTCTAGTCCTTCAAAGATCCATGGAAGACAATGAACACCCCTCCAAGAAAACAGTTGCCCAGCCTTCCTTTAAAGGGATTCATGAACCCATGATTGTGGGAATATTAGTTTGTGGAAGACTACTAGGTTTTCATTTATTGATTTAGATATTTTATATCCTTCCCTATATCCAAAGATCTCAGTGTGGTTTAAAATGAAATCAGTTTAAAACAGTGAATAATAACAATATTGTCAATGGGTTCTGGAGCAGAACATTCAGTGGCAATGGTTCTTCACTGAACCGCACGTCATTTTATTACTGTGCTCATTTTAAATATAGACCTCAGATGAGTGGCTGCATCCTGTGTTGGACATGATCTCAGTTGAGGGTCCTTCTCTTTAGTGAGGAACAAAAAGACTTTGTAGAAATGAAGAAATAGGTACCTTAATGGACATGTGCACTACCTGTGTGTAGAACTGATGCATGGAATGGAAGGCTGTTAGATTTCAACATTCACACTTTTTCACTTGCAAATGAAAACAAAAAACTGCATTGCTATTGTTTAATGACCAGCCATGGATTAAGGAGATCAGACACAGAACACTGGGTTACATGAGGACAACTTTATTTGTGTTGGCCTGGAATTGAAAAAAAAAGCTGGAAGAAACCTGATGTGGGTCCAGCTGAGGCCAGGTAAAATCATAGACTCATATTATCATAGAGTTGGAAGAGACCCCAGGGGCCATCCAGTCCAACCTCCAGTTATGCAGGAACACACTTCAAAGCATTCCTCACAGATGGCCATCCAGCCTCTGCTTAAAAACCTCCAAAGAATGAGGAGACTCAACCACACTACACTGAGGCAGCATCTTCCACTGACGGACAGCTCTGACCATCAGGAAGTTCTTCCTGAGGTTCAGGTGGAATCTCCTTTCCTGCAGCTTGAATCCATTGCTATTTGTCCTAGTCTCTGGAGCAGCAAAAAACAAGCCCACTCTCTACTCGACATGACAACCCTTCAAATATGTAAACATGGCTATCATGTCCCCTCTTAACCTTCTTTTCTGTAGACTAAACATACTCAGCTTCCTATGCCACTTCTCATAGGGCTTCATCGCTTCCAGACCCTTCACCATTTTGGTCACCCTCCTCTGGACATGTTCCAACTTGTCAATATCCTACTTGAATTGAGGTGCCCAGAACTGGACACAGTATTCCAGATGAGATCTAACCAAAGCAGAATAGAGTGGTACTATTACCTCCCTTAATCTAGACACCATACTCCTATAGATGCAATCAAGAGTCGTGTTGGCTTCCTTGGCTGCCGCAAGACTCCTAGATCCCTTCCACACATACTGCTATCCAGCCACGTGTGCCCCATCCTATATTTGTAGATTCTATTTTTTCTGCCTAAGTGTAGGACCTTACCATTCTCTCCGTTGAAATTCATTTTGTGAGCTTTCGCCCAGCTCTCCAATCTGTCAAGGTCATTTTGAAATTTCATCCTGTCCTCTGGGGTATTAGCAACCCCTCCCAATTTAGTGTCATCTGCAAATTTGATCAGTGTGCCATCTACTTCTTCATCCAAGTCATTAATGAAGATGTTGAATAGCAGTGGGCTTAGGACAGAACCCTATGGCACCCCATCAATCACTTATTTCTAGGATGAAAAGCAGCCATTGGTGAGCACCATTTGGGTTCGGTTGGTCAACCAATTAAAAATCCACTTAACAGTACTCCTGCTCAGCCTGTACTTTAGTAGCTTCATTTCAAGGATGTCATGGGGAACTTTGACAAAGGCCTTCCTGAAGTCAAGATATGCCACTTCTACAGCATTCCTTTCATCTATCGAGCTTGTAATCCTATCATAAAAAGAGATAAGATTAGTCTGGCATGACGTATTTTTGAGAAATCCATGCTGGTTTTAAGCGATTGCAGCATTGCTTTCTAAGTAATTACAAACTGACTGTTTAATGATCTGCTGTAGGATCTTTCCTGGTATTGATGTCAGACTGACCAGTTGATAATTATTTGGGTCCTTTTTTCCCCCCTCCTTGAAGATGGGGACGACATTTCCCCCCTCCAATCTGATAGGACTTCTCCTGTTCTCCAAGAGTTCTCCAAAATTATTACAAGTGGTTCAGAAATGACTTCTGCCAGTTCTTTTAATATCCTTGGATGTAATTCATCTGGCCCTGGGGACTTGAATTAGTCTAGTTTAGCCTGATATTCCTGTACTACTTCTCTACTTATTCTGTGCTGCTTTCCCCCTCTTCTACCCGCTCCCCACACCCCAGGTTGGGTATTTCTATCCTTTTGGGAGAAAACTGAGGCTAAGAAGGGGTTGACTAGTTCTACCTTCTCTCTTCTCCCTGTTAATAATTGGCCATCTTCCCTACACAGCGACCCTCTCATCTCCTTGTTTTTCCTTTTGCTGTGGAAATATCTTAAAAAGCCCTATTTATTGTTTTTAATGTTTCTGGCAAGCCTGAGTTCATGCCATGTCATCCTGTTTCAATCCTGGCAGTTATTCACAAATAACAGAAACCTTATTAAAACACACAGACACACAGACACACAAAGTTCCCCTTGCCTTGTTCTTACATTCTTACAGAGTCAGACTTGAAATTTCTCTGCAGATTCTGTTCATGGTCCTTTCTGTCATTGAGAAAGTTATACTTTGCTAATATGCTTCATATTCCTTGCTTGAATGCCTATGTTCTGGGTTTTTCTGGTCCTGCTACCTACTGATGCTGACATTGCCATATTCCATGACATGGAGACCTCTGAAGTGTATCAGAATTGCCAAGGATTTTGTCTAATGTGGAATGTTGATTAATTAGTGTAGTTTGGATTTTTCCAAAATCCTTTTTGATAACCCTTTACTGAAATGTTGGCTCCCTATTCTCCCCTCCATAGTTCTATGAGCAGCTAGTGAGGCAGGACCAATTTTGAATGCCCCAGGAGTAGAGGGTGGCATGAAGACCATGATATTGAATGCCATGAAACATTGAGCATCAGAGCAGAGTCAAGAGTGGTATAATACCCCAGCTCTCCCTGATGCCAGCATCTTTTATTTTTTTTCAGCCTTACCCTCCTAACTTGTGGGCCACTGTAGCGTTGGCTGATCATCTTTGGGGTCTTTTTTTGGTCTTGGTCACCTGATTGCCAAAGTTGGAAAAGAAAAGTGTCAATGACATTTTTGCTTACTTCACTCCTTTGGCTCGTGTAACAGAGGGGAATTATTGGCTGGGTGTTACCACTAAATGGGGGTATGGTAGGGAGATGAGCAGCACAATGGCGCTGGTTGGAAAAAGGTTAGTTTCCATATTGGATCATTGGATTCTATGGGGCTCAGATTCTAGGAAGGAAAGAGCTGTTGGGGGCCAGCCTTGGCCATGTCTCCCTTTACAGAGTGAGGTTTGAGGGGGGTTAGGATGGGGAAGATCTCCCAGGAGGCAAGGCAAGTTGATGTTAAGCTATGAAGTTATAGCCTGACAGTGGAGCTCAGGTGTCTTGTCCTGTTTAGGGGAGGAAGAGGTTATGGAAGATCACTAGTCACTATCACAATTCTATAATAGGGTAACCGCTACTGCGTATTGGGGATTTGTAAATAGTTAACAAAGTGTGACCTCATTTCATACCACACTGCACGTGTCTGGCTCTTCATTCTGGGCAAGTGCATCATCATCATCATCATCATCATCATCATCATCATCATCATCATCATCTCCTCACATTGTCCCTGAGTACCAAAGAAAGGAATAAGGTTAGAAGCACCATAGTATTCTTCAGTTACAAAAATTTAGTGTTCTACTCTTGAACTCTCAGGCCATTTCCTCACTAGACTGTTATCGTGCTATTATTCCACTTTCAATATCCTATGGAATCCTAGAGTTTGCAATTTAGGGAGGGGCATCAAAGGCTCCTCCCTAAACTGCAAACCCCAGGATTCCATGGGAGGTTGAAAGTGGAATAATAGCACTATAACAGTCTAGTGCAGAAATGGCCTCAATTTCAATAATGTTAAATATCTGACGCCCTTTCTGCACCGGGCTATTAAAACTGTGCAGAGCGACCTCCAACTGAGGTCTTCTGCACCGTAGAGTGGACTGGGGTGGATTACTTTTTGTAGTTCCATACCTCAGCCCACTCTGGAGCGACCAGAACTGGTCAGGCAGTGTGTTTTTCAAAAACCTCTTTTTAGAGGTTTTTAAAAAGCATGGAGAGCGCGACTCCATGCTGCTCCATCACCCGGTTCCAGACCAGATTTGCAGGCGCACGCAAATGCGTGCCTGCAAATCTTCCGGGGATGGGCTTTCAGCTGGCGAGCTTCTCCAGTTGGTGAGCCAGCTGGAGAGCCTCCATCAACCAGAAGCCGCCATTTTGGATGCCAGAGGAGTGCGGAGCGACAACCTCTCACTCCTCCTCATCCCGATGGACTCATCCGGACAGAGAAGAAAGCCGGTGAGTCCCATTTTTGCTTGTTTATTTTTACACATGCGGAAAGGGCCTGGGTTATGCATCGAGGCATCAATGGTTCAGATTTCACCCGTTGGAAAATTCTGGCATTCTCTCTGTCTCCCTCTTGTTCTAGGACTAATGGGGCTTAGTTAGCATAAGGTTAAATGTTGCTGTGTGTTATTTTAAAATGATTGGTTATGGTATCCAGAGCATGTGACCCAGCATAATCTCTGGAGTCAGTTATTGTCCTTGCATAGATGGCCACACCTCTCTCTCTTTTACACCCCTTTTTGCAATCTTGCTTCTAGCACCTTTCTTTCTGCTATGCAAACCTCTCCAACAAGAAGTTGGTAAGTTAAGAATGAAGCTACTATCTTCCCTAATCCTTGTGTTAGTTAGCTAGGATCTAGTTTCTCCAATTCATATGCAATTGTAATTATAAATCGTAAATTATAAGTTATATATTGTAAACTGTAAATTAGTAAATCTTCTAAGTCTGGAACCTGAAACTGCCTGCCTTGTTTTGCTTTCCAAGTCAGTCTTCTTTCAGGAAAGCCAGAAAGAGATTGGGACATGCTTTTTTTCCTGCAACTCTGCGAAAAGAAGGATAATTCCTCACACCTTTAGCTTTCATAGAATTTCCCCAAAGGGCTGCCCTGAAAAACTCTAACTCCCAACATGCCTCATCTGTGAACTTAATAATAGGCCCTTCATTAGATCCCTATTGTGTTGTTGTCCCATCAGCGGCCATTTCCGCACTAGCCTGTTATAGTGCGATGATTCCACTTGTAACGTCCTCTGGAATCCTGGGGTTTGCACTTTCGGGAGGGGCCAGCTGGCCCCTCCTGAAACTGCAAACCCCAGGATTCCATAGGATGTTGAAAGTGGAATTATCGCGCTATAACAGGCTAGTGTGCAAATAGCCAATGAAATAATACCAGCCTTCATGGTGTTGCAAATACTATAAACTGCAATGTTTATTTCACATATTGTTGTGAAACTCTTTGAGCCTTCAAAAATATGATATAAATGCTTATTTATTAATATTCTTTACTGGAAGCCAGTTCCACTGACAACAATGGAGGATCAGGGTGTAAGTTTTGTTTTGACAGATATTGAAATGATAGACATTTAAGGAGATAAAGCTGCGACTTACATGTAGCCCAGTCTTTTCCAGATTCCCCCTCAACCAATTTATTGTACACTTTCTTTAAACCCAATCTCTCTCTGATGTTGACATACCTGTCTTCTGCTGATAAGGATGGGGCTATGCAAACTGATGTTATCCTAATTGGGGGCAGAGGCATCTTTGTCTGTGTTTTGAAGTCAACATCGTACCACTTGCTTTGGCAAGGATGGTGTACGGCATTAGTAAAGAAATTGCAACGCCTTTTCAAGAAATGTCCTCCCTCCAATAATAATTGCTCACCCAGTGCCTTCCATCCAGTTAAGCGGATTCCCCCCCCCCCCGTAACTGGAAGAAAGACCTGCTGAAACTAAGAGTAATGAACTGTGTTTTAAATTGGTCTAAGTGATCATGATTAAATTCAGAATATGGAACTTTGAAAAAACATTTTTTTTTTCAGCTGCAACTGCCAGAGTCCTCCAGATAGCATTACAGAACTTGCAATCCAAATCAAAGTCAGGTAAAATTGACAGCTACTATTCAACATCAACTGCTACTTAGGCCATTTCCACACCAGGCTGTTCCAGTGCTGTTATTGCACTTTCAACCTCCTGTGGAATTCTGGGATTTGTAGTTTACTGAGGCCCTAGAGCTCTCTGGGAGAGAATTCTGAAGCCCCCTCCCTAAACTGCAAATCTCCAGATCCCATAGGATATTGAAAGTGGCATAATAGCACTATAACAGTCTAGTGTGGAAATGGCCTTAGTTAAGCATACTTTACTAACCATCTGTAACTGTTCCATATTCATGACCACTATTTAGTGATGGTTGTGACACTGGCCCTTTCCACACAGGCATATTGCCCATGCTAGGGCGACCTCTCCAGGAGGTCTTCTTCACCGCGGGGTGCACTAGTGCAGTTTGAAAAAGTGAGGCTCTACACCTCAAACTGCTCTAGCACAGCCGCAGGGGTGGCACTGGGAGCTTTACAAAAACCACCTTCCCAAGTGGTTTTTATGAAACTCACCCGCACTGCTCCATGGCAGCCCCCGGTGAAGAACTGCAGAGATGCGGTAGCGCGTCCCTGCAGATCTGCCCGGGGGCGGGCTTCTGGCTGGTGCACTGCCCTGATTGGTGGAGCGCTGCTGGAAGCTGTCGGCCGCCATTTTGGGTGCCAGCAAAACCGCGCTCCCCACAGGGACGGAACAACCCGCTAGCAGGTAAGCTCTGCCCCTGCATGCGCCGCCCCGTTTCGCCCCCCGTGAGGAAAGGGCCACTATTGCCACGATTGTAACTCCCCCCCCCCACATACTTCACTGAACGTTAGCTGCATGGAGAGAAGGAGGTCTATTCTGCTAGTGATGGGAACACGGCTGAATAATGGTTCCATCAGGTTTAGACCAGAGAGAGTTTACTTAATTAAGCAGCTCATGTAGAATACCAGCCAACACCTACTTATTACACCTACATTCCACTCATGAGCCTTCATGTTGATGTATCATGTTGACTTTGAGGGATATTATCTAGACCAGTGCTTCTCAACCGATGTGAAGTGGTGAATGGGCACATCACAGGGGCCACCAACATATTCATTTCTGTTGGCTTCCACTGTTTCTTGCTTTCCTGGAACCTTATTATGGACTGACCGCTAATGGTTCCCGGACTGGCAGAGGTCCATAGCTTTAGGTAGTATTGAGCCAGCTAGAGCCATGAGAGAGAGACTGGTGGGAATAAAAGCACTTATTTATTTCATATTCACATTCCTGACCTTAACATATTTTCTTTGAAGTATGTCTTATTGATTTTTATAGAATTAACTTTCAAGTAAGCATGTTTAGGACTTGAGCAGTGAATAAAGTTTCAATGCATGGTACAGTGATATTTTGCATGTGAAAATGCCATTTCCTTCAAGTAACCACAATGTCCCTTCCAGGAATGGTGTACCCTTTGTGGAGGAGCAATATACAGGTCAGGAAGGTCTTGCCCTATTCTTCTCTCATTCCTTATGAGCCAGAAACTAGGCAGAGTCTTGTTGAAATTTAAAATGTATAACAGCTTCAACTGGCCTCAGAGACAGCCGTCTTTACCTGTACTTGTCTTTAAGCTTCTTGTGAGATGCCTTAGACAGGAACCTGTCGGTCACATATGCTAGCATAGTGTTATCCTAATAGAAATACTTCCCCCCCTTTTTTTCTTCAAAAGTTGAGGAAGAAGGTATCATTTCTTCACAAAGCAAACTCATGCAAATTTTGCACAGAAGAACGGAACTCATCACAGTTTCTCTAAACTTTAAAACATAGATTTTGATCATTGTTTGAATATTTTCAAAAATTCTTTCCATTCCTACTTGCAAGTGAGGATGGATAATTTCCATAATTGTCTTTCTGATAAACTGAAAACAAATATTTCTGAGCTCTTCTTTTGGGAAATTATTTTGTGCAGAAATGTGCATTTTCATTTTCATTTATTTATTTATTTATTTTGCGTGAAAATTATGGTTGTTTGTTCAAAGAGAGAGAAAGAGAAAGAAAGAGGGCATTGTTACTGCAGTTAGCATAGCACCCGATATCGCCTGGTGATAGCACCCGATATCACTTTGATATCATAATTCGGCCTTATTCTACCACCCCTCTCCACGTGTTTGTGAGGCCCCCGGACAAGCACGACTCTAGGCTCAGCACTTAACTGCTGAAATATTCTCAAAGAATACAGGCAAGCCAGAAACAGCCAGGTCGCAGCTTCAGGGACCTCCCCGGCAAACACCACATTGTGTATGTGCGCTACCTACCAAAGGCTCCCTGCCCCGAGCAGGCAACTTGACAAAGGCTGAACCATCCACTGTCAAGTGTTGCGCATTTACATACTGGTTACACCGCTGTTAATTCGGCACTGATTCCATCATGCGAAATTGTGACCTTTCGGAGACATTGTCTCGCACCCAAAACTCATGGTTGTCCCCGAGTAAGGCATAGCCTGCAGTCACACTTCTCCCTATAAAAACCCCAGATTCCGAGACCTTCCTCGGATCGCTCCCGAGTTCCAGACTGCCTTGCTGCTGCTTTGCTTGCCGAGCTTCCCCTCAGCTCCACATGCTGAGACACACCGAACCCCAGCATCGCTCTCTATCTTCTCCCAGGCTTCAGGAACAGGTGTCGTATCACCCGAACCAACTATCCCTCTGAAAATCCTGCTGTCTTACTCACACCTTTATTTTCCTTAGTTATCTGTGTGCGTGTGTTGCTTACATTGTGTGCCTGTATCTAATAAAGATCATTCATTGTTTTCAAACCGGTCTGCTTCTTGACTTGGCCTGGCCCCGTAAACACTGGGTTACAAGATCCGGCTAAGTTACCCGGCCTCCCGTAACACTAAAGCAGTGCTCAGAGCTAATTTTCCCCACCTATAGTTGAGCACATTTTGGTGTCCCTCACGGGACCCCCAGTAAACAGGGTAACAGCATTGTTTCCAGATAACCATATGTACTTTTTGTGCAAGGTAGGGATGGAAAAATATTTAAAAAATATTAACAGAAATGATCAAAAACATGTTTTCTGTTAAGAAACTTTGACAAGAAGAATCCTGTATTTACAAGGATCTTCATATTTTGGCACTTTGCATGTGGTTGATTTGCACAGAAAACTTTTTCAGCATAGGCAACAAGATTTTCTGAAAAAAAAATATTTACCCATAAAAATAATGTTTGCAGTGCAGAAAATACTGTATTTTTTTTAAAGTGTTCTTTATGCAAAACTACCAAGTGCATTTTTTTTTTCATAAAACAACTTTTAAATTTTAGTCTTTGAGAACTCTGTGGTTTTCAAAGACCTTGCTGTAGTGAGATTTAAATTGTTTAAATTTTGCATTGCTTCCCTTGAGAAGAAACTTGGTAAAGAATTGTATACCTATGCATAAATATCTTACACAATAAAAATCAGGTATCTTTAACAAAGAAACACATGGGGCTGTCCAGAAACAGTGTTTTTTATTTGCAGCCCCACAACTTTCATAGAAAACCAGATGGATTTCTGTATAATTCCTGAAACATTTTGGTGTGTGTGAATACTGAATAAAACTGAAAAATCCTCCCAGTCAGATTTCCTGGGTGACAGGAAACAATTTTTCAGCCAGGAAATAAATAACAACAATTATTTCTCTCATTGCTAGATATACACTTGAGATGCTTCTACTGAATCTCGAAAATATTGCTCTAGATGAATCAACGGTTTGAGTCAGTATAATGAAAATTCCAATAACGATGGTGTAACAGAAATTCCAGAAGGAAACCAAAAGCAGATAATGCTGGGATGCTGCATCATTGTAGTGTTGCATAAATTTTCACTTCTAATATCTCATGCTGATTGTGTTGCACAACTCTTGTGCTGAATGACAACATTGCACAACTAAACAAAGACAACAGATATGTGACCAAAAGGGTAAAAAGCATGCATGCATTATGCATCCATAATGAGCAACCATATACACATTGGCACTATATATGCAACTCCACTCTTTCAATTTTGAATTGAATGCAATAGGGATGTAAAGAATATTTAAAAAATATTGATTGAAATGCATGGTTTTTTTTGAGTGCTGAGGAGCCCAAATGAGAACAAATCATGGCTGAATGAGAATCTTTGCGGTTCAGGTCTTATTCTGTGCAAAATTCACACATAGCTGTTTTATGGGGGGGGGAAGTAAACAAAACAAAACAGCTTTTTCTGTGAGAAAAACATTGTCTGCACAGGAATTAATATTTCTTCATGGGAAGATT
This sequence comes from Iguana delicatissima, assembly GCA_948472985.1. Lineage (NCBI taxonomy): Eukaryota > Metazoa > Chordata > Lepidosauria > Squamata > Iguanidae > Iguana > Iguana delicatissima. The sequence continues at coordinate 139,467 of CAOKZL010000539.1, read as the reverse complement.
ATTTTCTGTACAGAAAATTCTGTTTTCTACACTGAAAATGCTACTTTCTAAACAAAAGAACTACAGATAAATTGTGCAAAGATGAGTCCCAAACCGTGAGTAGTTTATGAAAACTGCAGGCAGAAAATTGCTGAAATTGCTTGTTTCTACCTTCAAGAAGAAACTGAGTAAAGAATTATAGCCATTTAAAGTAGATGTTCTGCATCAAACAAAAATGCCCAACTGCTTCTGTAAGGGAAAGTAGACATATATAAGATACGAACAAAATTCCTGCCTAGATATCAGGGATGCAGCCCATAGTCTGCTTGTTATTCCATCATTTTTCTCTCACCCGCACAAAGTGGAATATCTCTTCTGAAAGTAGTCTTGTTTTTATAAAATTCTCTAATTTTGTAACTGTGGTTGATTCCAACTGTACAGTCTCTGTATTTTGGAACCTACCTGCCTATCCACTCCATGGAATTTCAAATTTATGCAGCTTCAAATAAGCAGGCTGACACAATCAGGAGCCTGAGATGTAGACTGCAGCCTTCATTTGGCATTCAGCCATTTTGCATTCCCTGTAAACTTGGATGAGTTCTGAGAATTCTGGAAAAAAAAAATAAAACTCCTGAGATTTAATGGCCTCTCTCACTGTGTTTCCCCAGGTGACTCTACTCTCTAAGAAGAATTATGCATGCCTGTCAAAAGCTGCCAGATTTCCATCTCACTTCCCCTCCTTTCAAAGGTTTTCCCTTCATCTTCTCCCTTCACTTTCACAGCCACTTGTCACTCTTTAGCAGTTTATTTTCCATAAATACACAAAGAGCACCTACCCATCCTCTTCCACCCCCCATGGCCCCAGACACCAGAGCATCCATAGCTTTCATATGCAAATCCACTCGGTCAACATCACAATAGGAACAAGCTTCAACAAGAAGACAGCTTCCTAATCAATGCTGCTTTCTGCTGTTCAACTTGTATTTGGCCGAGGTGCAAATTTATAGTTACGTGCCATGCCCTCTCACACTGCTTGCATGCTGTGAAGTTCTGGAATAAAGGCCTCACCTGGTATTGCTTTCCTTTGATTGGAGGATCACTGTAGGCTTAAGGGATTTTGCAATATTTGAATTTATTTACTAAATATACAGGTTGAGCATGGCTGAAGGCAGAGAGCTTACGCACTCCGATGGCAAATCCACTGCCTTATAATAGATCATTTAGATGTCACACTGCTGAAAAGACACTCTCCAGTGCTAGTCACACAAAACTACAGCTTTTTCTCTCTAAAAAGTGTGCTCGTCTATCTTTCTTCCCTTTCATAAACACTTTGCTTACTTCATCCTTTTGGGCTGGCCATCTTCAAACATCTCCTAGACTTCTCAACCGTTACCTAACCAAGAATGAAAAGCTATGCCCGCACAAACTGTTAAAGGAGTTTAGCCATCGTTCAAGCCCCACTAAGCCTTTTCTGTGCAACCTTCAAATTCTTTTGTAGCAAATAGAAGGCTGTTTTATGCTGATAGCCAAGATCTTACATTGTACTTAGGTAATGCAAACCTGTACTTATGTACTTCTGTTGTGGCTGTGCTACGCTGCCCTTCTGCTAAACAAGGATGTTGTACAACCAATTGTGTATTTGGCAACGTGCCTCTTATTGTTCCTTTGTGGATGGAGAAAGCACAGCTCCTGTTTCTGATACCCCAGTGAATCAGCTGGTACACTGAAAGCATTGACAAATGGTTATACTAACCAAGAATATGCAACTGCATGACTGGACTCCTGTTGTTGTCTTATCTATGGATGACTTCTGCTATGGAAGCAGTTGAACATTTTTGCATAATATGCAATATCCGCATTAAGTTAAACATTGTGGAAGTGAAAGTGTGCATGTGGTACCGTTGTACACACAGATGGATATGCACACATACATGTTTACAGAAGATACACATGTGCATGAGCATTTGATTGTATGCCCAGTTGCACCTTTAGATGTGCATTCGATTGCATGATTTTGCCATTCAGCTCAAGGATGGCTTGAGGCAATTGATTCATAATTTCTCATGCAGAGATTAACAGTACACAACCCTGCTGCTGGAGCTTGGTCACTTTCAAGTAATAAATACTAGCAAATAGGGAGGGTAGGGAGGAAGAAAAGGTTAAAAGGCATTGAAGAGTGGCTAGTGTATGACTTATGTACACACACTGTGCCTATCTCTGAATCTATTTGCATAGCTGTCTTATGTATCCCATGTCTGCTCTACAGTAGATGTATGGTCAAATCCGCTTTGGCCTGCTCTGTCTGGGGCATCAGAAACCCGTGCTTTGACACAAGTCACATGGAAGTCCCTGGTGTCTGGTACTACAGCCAACTCCCCCCTCCAAAAAAACAAACAAAAAAAAACTAAAATGAAAACAAACAAAAAACATCCCTCAGTATCTGTTCTCTGCTCAGAGCTACACTAAGTGGCCACCTAGGATAATCTAGTAATAAGATTGCCTCCTACCTAGATGCCCTTGAGCCTGGCATATTCTGCCTCCTATTTCTCAAACCATCAGTTGTCAGGCATAATCTCTGGAGATACTCATCTTGGAACCCCCCCAGGTGTACTGTAGGTAGTATTTTGTTCTTGTTTAAGTTTGTTTGGCTTAATTTGGGTTTTTAAAATTGTGACATTTTTCATGCAATGTGGTGCAAAATATAAGCATATCAAATTGATATTGCAAATTGTAACTTGTCTCTTGCTATAATTTTTGTAGTTTATGTATTATCCCTTTTCTTTTTTTATCTCTTTTAACAGCCCCTGAAAAAGGCTATTCAATATTTCTAGATCAAAACATTTTGGGCTGTTTGGAAAAAAATGAGACCCTTTCCACAGGAGAACACTCTTGCACATTGCCCTGGCAGCACCTCTGCTGGGATGAGAGCGTGACCCCAGTGCTGCCCTCCGAACTCGATCAGCTGCCTATGGAAGGGGGCATGAGGGACACACCCCTTCCTTCCAGACTGTAACTGGCTTTCTTCCCATGCTGCAGTGGGGAAGGAAGTGCACGATCACACTTCCACCCCTTCTGCATGACCAGCTGCAATGGAAGGCTCACACAATCAGGGGTTTCTCCATCAAGGATTTACAACACGATTGCAACAGCTGGTGATGTGAGAAGGGCAAGACGGTGATTATGTCATGCAGAAGTGTTGTCACACTCCCACTCCTCTCAAGTTGCCATGCCAGGACACCACTGTCCTGCAGAAAGGGCCTAAAACTATCTTTTTCAACACCCTGAGACTTTGGGCCTTTCCACACTGCACTGTTATAGTGCTTTTATTCCACTTTGAACATCTTATGGAATCTTTAGTTTTGCAGTTTAGGAATGGGCACTTAGGCTTCCCAGCCAGAGAGCTCTTTAGCTTCAGTAAACTACAAACCCCAGAATTCCACAGGATGTTGAAAGTGGAATCATAGAACTATAACAGTATAGGACAGAAGGGGCCTTTGTCTATTCTCTACATCCTTTCTGTTGGGTATGAGTAATCTTCTTTGCTTTTAGTGCAGAACATGGTACACACATTGTGCCTATCTCTGAATTCATTGGTGTAGCTGTCACCTTATGATGGCATTCCATATCTGGCTTGTACTAGATGTACAGTCAAGTCCTCTTTGGCTATGTCAGTCCAGAAGAAAAGAAACACGTGCCTTGACACAAGCCATGTGGTAGTCCCTTCTGGTGCAACAGTTAATCCTCCTCTCACCCTCCCCACCAAAGAAAGACCCTCAGTGCCTGTACTCTAGCCAGAGCTACCCTAAATGGCCAACTAGGGTAATCTAGAGATTAAGCTTTCTCTAACCTAGATGCTCTTGTATCTGGTATCTTCTGATTAAGAACATAAATATGGTTGACTGACATTCTGACTGATAATTTTGTTCCTGCTTTTGTGCTTTGAGATTGAATTGGACTGCATTCAGCTTGCTGGCCCTTTCTGACAAGAACAAATGCTGTGGGGTTTGTAGTAGATGCAAGATTAGAGCAAAATACACCTCCTGTCTTTGCTTCCTCTCTTTTCTCTTTGGCTCTGCCCACCTCTCAGTTCTCAACAGAAGCACATTTCATTTCTCACCGTGTTTTTCTTTTTCCCCTGTTTCCTTTGGTGTTCTTTATTGGCAGAGCATCACTCACCTCAACTTGTACCGCACACGGTTTCCCTACTATCCAACGCTCTTCAGATGTTCTGCTAACATTCCCATTTTGAGTGCAAATTGTTTGTTCAGAAAACAGACTTTACATGCCCTAGAGCATTGTCTGAAAGTCTAAATAGATCAAATTTTATAGAACAGTTGAAATAATCTCTTTAAAAAAAGAAAGAAAGAGGGGAGGGAGGAAGATAGAGAGAAGCTTTGAAATTCTCAGCTTGTCCAGCTGTCAAATGTAGGCCTTGAAACACAAGCAATGAAGAGCATTGCTTTTTATATGAACATTTGGAACAAGGCCCAATTTCTGATTAAAAATACTTCACACAAGATATTTGTAATGAAAAGCAGTGTATTAACAGTCCAGGATCCCCAATGTTCTCTTTGCTTCCCACCCATGAGAAATTCACTATCATACTGTGTGTGTGGTGTATTATTCGTTTTAATTATCAGATGCCTTAGAGACCCCTTTAAAGGCTGAAGATTATGGATTGTTTTATAAATTTATTATGAAGTAGGGGAAAAAAAGCCTCTTAAAGTCTTCTTGGTTCTCTCAAACTTCTTCCAGAATTGAATCCAGGAAAGTTTGTTTTTCCCTTATTTTGCTTTCAGTCTAATGTGAAAGTGAAAGAAATCTGATTCCCATGTTTTGTTTGAGAAATTCCAATAGTTGTTATCAAAACTGACTTCTTTCTCTGAAGTCCCACTGATGTTTGGTTCAAGTCGAAACTTCAACAACTGAAGAACATTTTGAAAAATCCCAAAAGGTGTTTCTATGTTAAGTGAAACCCATGTGATTTCCACTGGTTTCTCACTAAGGCCCTTTCTGCAGCTTACCTCCCTGTGGCAGCTTCCAGTGGTGATCCCGGCAGTGGCTCTGCCAGGAAGGGAGCGTGATGGCAGCACTCCCCTCTGCATGGGACCAGTTCCCTGGGGAAGAGAGTGCAATGGGCATGCCACTTCCTTCTGCAGTGCAGTCACATATTTTCCCAGGCTGCACTGGGGCAGGAAGCACTGTCATCGCAATTCCTGCCTTTCAGCAGAATTGGTAAGTGTGGGATGGTGGTGCAATCACAGATCATTGATGGGGGAAATTATCATTGATTTAACCTGCAATTGCACTGCCTGGGGATGGGAGAGGAGCGGGACCTAAACAACATCATGCAAAAGTGTTGTCACAGTCCCGTCCTTTTCCCTCCCCATGACGGAATGGGAGGGTGATGCGGGAAGGGCCTAAGACTCTTGACATCTGCGTAAGCTGTCACATTTCAGACTCTACCCACAGAATTGAATGCTGTACCTTAGCTCTTTCTCACGCCTAGAAAACAATGCTAGATTGCTGTGTCATAGAAGTTCTGCTCACCTAGGAAACAAGTACGACATTCCGGGCTACAAGTTGCCCTCTTCAAAAGCCACTTTTTCCCCTGTGCTGAGGAGGCTTTGCCAGCTGCCTCAACACAAGATAGGGGATGTTATCCCATCATAATTGCCAAAGTAAGAGACAACCGCTCAACTACTAGCCCAGTACAGCATTCAACTTCTCACTCATCTAAAGGGGAGATAGGAACTAACCAGCTCAAATCAATTAAGTTTCAAATCTTCCAACAAAAAGAGCAATTTAATTAAATCTATTTTTAATTAAAGGCACTGACTTAAAGCTGGAATTTTAGCATTAACTTAATTCCACATTTAAGTTATTAATTAGGTAATTGGATTGTGCTAAAGAGCCAACAAATTCAACACTTCCCAAGTGCTTCTTAACCCAAAGCCTATTTATCTATTTATTTGCAAACTTTTTTTTTTTAAATGCCCCAGAGATGGAATTTTTCAAAATTTCAGTCACAAAATTTAGGTCACTTACAGAGGGGGATCTTCCTGGAATCTTGACAACACACTACTCAGACATTCCTCATCTGTCCTGAGGAACAGTTTTGAACTTCTAAATCCTAATACTTTTCTTGGGCTCCAGCTGGATGACATATGGATGAAAAATCATGGATGACATTTTTCAGCTTCCTTCAGATAAGATCTTTTAATCACTGCCATTAAATTTTAGATGTAAATGGCAAATCAATATAAAGATATAGAATCATAGAATCATAGAGTTGGAAGAGACCACAATGGCCATTTAAGGTGTTCAACATATTTGGGAGATATGTCTCAGCACCTTAGCTCCTTTAAAAGTTGGACTAAAAACCCAAAGGAGGCGACTCCACCACACTACCAAAAAAAAAAAAAAAAAAAAAATATTCCACTGACAAACTGCTCTTATTCTCAAGAAGTTTTTCTTAATCTTTAGGGGGAATCTCTGTTCCTGCAATTTGAACCCATTGCTCCATTCTGGAGCAGCAGAAAACAAGCACTTGCCATAAATAAATAAATAAATAAATAAATAAATAAATAAATAAATAAATATCATTCAAGTGTTTTCTGGGGAAGGAGCATTTTCACCATGTTTTTAGCTCAATTTGGGCCATTTTTGGGCCAGAAAAGTTCTTTTGTAATAATAGGAGATAAAAAGAAGTCACTTCTGAAAAGTCATCTCCTGACTCTAACTTGGTGGTGGTGAGAGGAAGTAAAAAACTTGGTCCACACCTTTTAGTAGACATTTTAGGGCAGTATATTTTTGAGTCCCGGGAGCCCTGGGAGCCACAGAATGGCCCTGAAGACCACATGATGACCACAGCCCACTCTTTGCCCTCCCTTGCCATGGCCAGATTCAAAATATTACATCAATGCTGAGTTCTCTGGCAGTTCCCAGTGGATCTCAGTGCTGCTGTGATCATTTTGCCTCAGGATACAGGGCCATAGCCAGATGCTTCTCAGATGCTGTCCTCTCCCTGTGAATCATGAATTGGCCATGCAGAAGGTAAAGCAGGTGCTTCTGAATCTTTACGGTCAGTCTGGAGGGATAGCATATTGCTCAGACTATATGCTATATGCAGAACCACTATGCTGGGCTGAAGCATGGTGCATTGCTTTGAGAAAGTGCCAAAAATGCTAAAAATTATGGTGAGGGTGGGTTTGACCATTCATCCATTTACAATTTTGAAAAAAAGAAAAGTGTTAAGGAGTACAGGAGTCCCTTTCAAGCTCTTTAGAAAACTGCCATTCCTGTAAGGGCAGGAAAACAGTATAGGCTGGGAAGCTCAGAAGCCATGAGCCCATGCTAAAATGGAACACAATGTTATATTCCTGGAGTTACACAACACTGCATGTGAATTGTGAGGTTGCACAATGACATATGACACAAAAATTTGCCAATGCAACCCTGTGTGATACACATGTATGCCTCCATGTGATGAGCAACCGTGCACAATAGTACTACATGCATAACTCTGTTTCCATAGCCTTGAGTTCAATGTAGCTGTTCTACATCAGACACAAATATTCAATGAACTGAACATGTGAAAGTCAATTATGTTATTTTAGTTGGTGTTTGTATGTGTACCAGGGCCACAAAAACAGAATTGGGGGCTGCATGTAGTTCCAGGACCATACTTTGACTGCTCCTGCTCTAGAAACTTTTTTCTTTCCTATGACAATAAAAAGGGTAATTATTTAGAACTGATGCTATTCATGGGTATTATTCATAGGTGACAGTGGAGATAGTTTGGACACAGACTTTGGTTATTTTGCCATATATATGTGCATGTCAGAGGGTGATAAACTTCCTTTATTGGAAGAGAAGTTAGACGTCCATCTCTCAGGGGATGTTTTAGTGGTGGATTCCTTCACCGGCTACAAGTTGGACTCAGAGGTTCATGGAGAGCCTTCCAGCTTTTATGATTTTATGAATGGAATCCTATTTGTGTCATATGAAAACATATGTTTCTCTATGGAAGTTCTCTGGCATTTTTGTCCAATGTGAACCGTTCATATTCATTTCAAAATTGTGGAAGCAGAGTTGTATATGTGGTACCATCATGCCTATGGGTGTGTGTTGCACATGGATCCACATATGGCTGTGCATTAAGTTGCACATTTGCTTCCTTAGTTCAGCTGTGGGATACTGGCATCCAACAGCAGAGTTGTGTGTAGCACAATATGGCCAAAATACTATTGTTGGTCCTAACTAGAGTAGACCCACTGAACTGATAAGCTATACCTATGTGTTTATTCCCCACCGAAGAATTGACTGAATGGGTCTACACAATTTGGTCCTAATCAGCAGGATGCTGTTCAATAAGTATAACACCAGATAGAGGAATTTGCATAATAAACAAAGCTTAGACTTGGTTTTACACAGTAATGCACAAAGTATTTGATGTACATTGGAGAATGGGCAAGCAGAAACAGATCAGCCACAGTCTGGTAAGGAAACATCTCTCCTAGCCCTCCTTCTGCTATTGTCAACATGGATGCCTAAAAGCACGCAACGAACCTTAAAGCCATATTTCTGCCAAAGCCCTAAAGCAGCTTCCAAACAAATGCAGATGTGGAATGGAAGCAAAACAGCTGCTGAAAAAGCCATGTCAATATCCTAAAGGAACCCATTCCTTATCAGAAAGAAACTTAATTTCAGCTATAAAGAATTTGATTATCTATTGTTATACCAAATGTGATTAATGTTTTGTGGTGATTAATCAACTGCAAAATATATAATTATGCCATCTGTATTTTTCCATCTTCTTCTCACTTAAGAATTCCTCAGGGTGGTAGGAGGTAGGGAAATGGAAACACAGAGCACTTAGAGAGCTTTGAAAAACACACACGCCAAAAAAGCCCGGGGAATCTGAGAATACAGGAGAATTGACTTTGACAGAGATGCATTTATGATAGTCACATTAGGTCCACACCAGTTGATTCTGACATGCTTGCATCCATATGAGCACCACGGTAATAAGGCATCTAAATACATGGAAAGCTTAAACTGGTTTAACAGTCATTCTATTCTACTGGAAATTGGAAAGTTGTTTCTCTCTCTGTCTCTCTCTCTCTTTCTTTTATGGAAGGTGTGTGTTTTCAAAGCAGGAGTATATGTGCAGAACATCAAAGTTTCTAATCAAGCTACAATTTCCAGAATTCTGTGAAACATTGGTGACAAACCCAGATGCTGGCCTTAATGATAAAGCTCTCTGTGGCTTGGGCCCTTTCCACAGCACCCTCTCATCCCACCATGGGAACAGGAGAAGGACAGGATTGTGATGATGCTTCTGCATGATGTTGTCATGGTCCCGTCCTTCTCCCGTCCCCAGGTGGCATGATCATGGGTTAAATCATTGACAGGTTTCCCCCATCAATGACCCACAATCGTGCCATCATCTCACACTTACCTGTCCTGTAGAAGGCCAGGAAGTGCAATGGTGACACTTCCTGCCCCAGTGCAGTGTGGGAAAGTACCTGGCTGCACTGCAGAAGGAAGCAGTGTGTCCACTGTTCTCCATTCTGCAGGGATCCAGTCTCGTGCAGAGGGGAGTGCTGCTGTCATGCTGATGCAGAAAGAGCCTTAGATTCAGGCTATCTGAAAGACCATATCTTCCAATATGAGCCTGCCTGAGTTTTAAGATCCTTGTGGGGGAGTCTATCTTTTAGTCACACCACCATCACCAACACACTTGGTGAGGATATAGGGTAGCCCAATTTCAGTGGTTGCTTCCAGGCTGTGGAATTCCTTGCCACAGTGAGTTAGGTTGGCTCTTTCTCTGCAATCCCTTTGCCAACATGTGATAAACCTATTTGTTTATCCAGGCCTTTGAGTGATGACTGTCTGCTGTGGAAGGCCTTATAATCTGAGTAGTGTTGGATTAGTGTTTGCACTTCTATTCTTATTTTTACATTATAACTTCCCTCTGAAAACTGTTTTAAATTAATGTCTTTAATGTCAATGTTTAACTGTTTATTTTTCATAAAAAAAGGCACTAGCCACAGTTTTAACTGTAGTAGGCTTAACTGAGATTATTTAGACACCTGGGATCCCTTATTGGCAGAAAAGCAGCATGGAACATAGGCCCTTTTCACACCTTGCCTTCTTGTGCAGTCCTCTGATGGGGATCAAACACGACAGGAATGCTCCCCTCTGCACCAACTCCCTGTGGAAGGAACCATGAGGGCCATGCCTCTTCCTTCTGCAGCACAGCTGGACACTTTTCCAGGCTGCACTGGGGCAGAAAGTGTAGCCATCGTGCTTCCAGGGCTTCCACAGGACAGGTATGTGTGGGATGATGGTATGATTGTGGGTCATTAATGGGAAAAACTTTTCAATGATTTAACCTGTGATCACACCACTTGGGGACATGAGAAGGACTGTGGTGATATCATGCAGAAGTGTCATCGTAGTGCTGTCCTTCTCCCATCCATGTGGCAGGATGGGAGGCTGCTGAGGAAAGAGCCAGAGATAGATAGATAGATAGATAGATAGATAGATAGATAGATAGATAGATAGATAGATAGATAGATAGATAGAAGGTGTCCTGCTAAGAAAGTTCATAAAATGGCAGTTTATAAGGAAAACTGCCGTGTTGGTCACCTGTTGGCCATGTACACACGGAGTATCTGTAGGTTGTCTAATCATCTTTCCTTTCCACTCTCTCCCTCTGTCTCTTAAGCCAATAATGCATTACATTTTGGAGAAGTGCAAAATCAGAAGGACAAAAGCATTCTGATCACCACTTTACTTTAAGGACTGTGACTCTGAGCATTCTTCTTCAAAATGAGGAATGAATGATGTCCTTGAATATCCCTAATATGCACAAAGATACCCTTTTCAAATCACTTCTCCTGCACTAATTCAGTCAAGAGAAGCCTGAATAACAATCCATTCCCACAAAAGATTCCAGCAACTCTTACTGGAACTATTTTATCCATCTTTACAATTCTTGCTGATGAGATTTCCCAGCTCCCTGGGATATTACTCATGGAGGAAAGAAAATGTGCAGAACTAACTTTGCAGATCTAAAACATATTTTAGGTCACTAAGCATTATCAAGCAGAAGGTAGGAGGAAAGCCAAGGCTGACCACTGCTGTTTTCAGAAGCCATACCCATTACTAATGTCTCTCTCCACTAACAGACAAGGAGGGCTGTGATGAAGAGGTGGAAGAAACAGAAGTAGGAAGTAGGAGAGAAAGAGTCAAGGGTGAATCACAAAGCAATAGAAAAAAATGCATCCCCAGACTTACCAAGGAAATCTTGTGTAGCTTGCAAAGGTGGCACAACAAGCAGAGACCTACCATCTTAACTCTTTGGTGACTAGACATCTTCCCAGAGGAACACTTCTAGATGTGGCTGGAATGACTCTGAGGTATCCAGAGCCCCCCAGGAAAAACAGATCAATGACTGGCTGACTTCTCATGCTGTTGTCTCAGAAAATATAAAGTATTTAGAGGTTTTCTCAGAAATCAGCCAATCAGTAATCCAGTTACCTGGGTAGGTTCTCTTTTTTGGGCATTAGGTGGCCAGGCTTGACTCCAATCAAATCCAGAAGCATATAAGTAGGTCCCCAGTGTCCCTCTGGCATCTGTCATGTGGCAAAATGGTAGAACCTAGTCAACTCTTGAGGTTGTTATTGGGTGTTCATGATGATGATGAGCACTTTGGCTTGTTAGAATTAGGCTTAAATTCTCATTCTGATTGCTCTGGATAACAGAAGGTAACCTGTGTGTGGCACCATGTTCCAGACCCTGTCATAACACAGAGGCTTCCTTGCTTGGGGTTTCTGGCAAGAATCCTTTAGAATGAAAAAAATATCTATGGAAGACATGAAAAGCATTTCTCCATCTCTGTCTCTTGCTTTGATCACATCTCTTTCATATGTTTCTTTCTCCATCCCCCCTCCCCCATTTTTTACTCTTCTTTCAACCTAAGGCATCAGAGACGAATACAGATGAGATGAATCTTGGTGGAGACATTTTTAGGAAAATAGCACTGGGAGATGGAGAATGGCTTTCTCTCTAGAGGGATGGTGTAGTGAAGCAAATGGGCTAGGGCAAACGTAGCTACATGTCTTTATCAAATGCACAGGGAAGAGCTCAAAGAGGAGTTGAGTAGCTGTTATGGAGTTATTTCTCTGTGTACCACTACCTACCAGGTTGTCAGAATGGCCAGCCCCTGCCATATGTTGATCTGCTGGATGGATATTGAAATAGCATATTATAGTCAATGTAGATGCAATGCCATAGAGCTCCACAGAAGTTAAGCAAGTATGCTACAAAGCATCCAGTGTTAACTGAAGATTGCAACAATGATGATTGCAGTAATGATATCTCTCACCAATCAAATGATATCAATTTGGACCTTGCCTGTGTTATTACAAAGTATCGACTGGTTAATTGCTTTATTGTTATCATGTCATACACCCCCATTCCATGATAAAGTATAATTTAGTGAGAAATATCATTTGATTAGGACGAGATATCATTTTTTATATAAAAACCATACACTTATGGCAGGAAGGCATGTGGAAAGGACTTCAGTTGGAAGCTCATGCTAAGACAGATAACCTCAGCATGGCCAGGTCATAAATTCAAGGGGATTAGATGGGAAAGCCCCAAAATTGATCAGCTTGTGATAATCCTCTTCAAACACAATAGCAAACAAGACTGCCCCAGTGAAGCAACTATAATCAGGATGTCATCATCCTGTAACCTTTTCCCATAGAAATTTTCCTCTATTCCCTCACATGTACAGCATTAAGAGACTATCACAACTTCCATCAATGCTTTGTCATCTGAAGTTAAGACCACTAGTCTGTTCTGAAGCCTTTTTGTTTGCTCTGCCAGAGAGCAATTAACACATTCCTCTTTAGGGAGAAAAACAGGGTACTTAAACTCTGACCCCAAGCCTGATAATTTGTAGTACCCTCAAGGCACATAGGCATGCCATACTGTCCATTGGATCCCAGGTTCTTCTGCTGTGTGCTACCCTAAAACTTTTTTTTGAGCCATCTCTCTTTGATCTTCTGCTTCTGGAATGGTAATTATTGCCCACTTCACCCAAACATCTCTGACTATCCAATCTTTCTCTCCTTTCCCTTCACTAGCTTTGTATGGTTTGTGCTTGATTTTTACCCATGAATCCCCTGATAAAGGCATTCTTTTGACTCTCAACTAGTGTCTCGCAGCCAGTACCAGCATATACAGGTGAAAAGGTCCAATGGTTACTCCTTCTCACAGGCCTCCTTTGAGCTTTAGTTCTCCACCTTTCTAAGCAGACACTGGCACTGCTGGAGGACCTCAAGATCCCCCGCCTTTGGTGGTGACATTATTGCCTGTCCCTACAATGTATCCAGTGAGAGGGAGATGATCAGAGTGAGTGAAAATGAAAGTGTCAAGTATAGTGTTTTGGGAACTTTAAATGTCTTAGATAAAAGGCAGGAAATGTGTTTCTACCCCAAGAATAAGAAGTGGGAAAGCAATTACAGGCCTGACAACTTTTGAAAGATGTGGGGCAATGTTAGATTTATTATCCTTTCTAATCACAGCTTTGCAAATCTAAAATTTGGACTGCAGTCTCGAAAACCTGAGAGTTTCGTGTATGCTTTAGTCTCAGTAACTGCAGAAGAATTGTGCTGTGTTCCTTACATTTGTTACAAATAAAAACTACTGCTGACCTTAGAGTGGCATTGGTGGGTTGTGAGTTATCCAGTGTATGGCGCTTTCTGCAAACCACCTTTTTTGTGGAGCTCGGGTGCGGAGATCGCATGAGCAGCCTCTCGCGAGAGGCTCTTGCGTCTCCATTGCTTCAGCTCCGTAGCTGCTGCCTGCTCGCATGAGACCTCCTCCTCTTCCTTTTGCAGTGCAGCCTGGGATTTTCCCAGGCTGTGCTGGGGCAGGAAGTGTGAATACTGTGGCTCCAGAGCTCCACACACACGGCAAGTAAGCATGTGCCCCACCTGGAACGATGCATGATTGCACACCATTTTCGGCTCAAAGCTGAAAATGAAATAGTGTGTGATTGGCACCTGCCAGCCCCTGGAGCGTCGTGTGATTGTGAGTGCGTTGTGTGGACCGCTCCTCACAGTTGTGCGACACTCCAGGGGCCCTTTCACATGGCAAATGCTGTGCAAAAAGGTCCTATGAGACAAAGAGAGGGGACAAAGCACAATGATGGGTCCAGAGGAGAGAGCAGAAGGTAAGCTGGGTCTGTGAAGACAACTTTGATAGGTGTTTTTGCAGGACTGTGGGGCTGAGTTTGTTTGCTTATTTCTCTGTGTTGTTGTTGTTTTTTTGTGGGGGGTTTTTGTGTTTGTGTGTGTGTGTTTGTTTGTTTTTTTCTTTGTTTTTTTGCTAGCGCTGGCCGTGTGCTGTCCCTGAGCTCACAGCCTATTGTCAGCTAATTGTTTGTTAGTTAGTCAGTTAACTGTCAATCAAACTAGGAAGAGTTAATCAGGCTAGGGGGAGGAGCCAGCTAGGGGAAGGAGGCTTTATTAGGAAACCCCAGCAGTCTTCTTGCTGACTTCCAGAGGAGAGAGCAGAAGGTAAGCTGGGTCTGTGAAGACAACTTTGAAAGGTGTTTTTGCAGGACTGTGGGGCTGAGTTTGTTTGCTTATTTCTCTGTGTTGTTGTTTTTTTTGTGGGGTTTTTTTGTGTTTGTGTGTGTGTGTGTTTGTTTTGTTTTTTTTGTTTGTTTTTTTGCTAGCGCTGGCCGTGTGCTCTCCCTGAGCTCACAGCCTATTGTCAGCTAATTGTTTGTTTTTGTTTTTGTTTTCTTGTTCTATTCTCTGTATTATCAAGTATGGAAGGTGAGGGAGCTGCTGCTGTCACCTGTAGCACTTGTGGCATGTTCCTTTTCTTGCCACAAGATGTGGTCGGGTACACCTGCAGCAAGTGCAAGCTGGTCACCTTCTTAGAGGTCAAGGTGAGGCAGCTGGAGGCACAGGTTTCTAATCTTCGTCTTATTAGGGAAGGTGAGGACTTCTTAGATAGGGCAGAGAGGACCTTCCTGAAGACCGGATATGCGGAGGAGCTGCCTGATGAGGAAATCAGTTCCGTGAGCCAGGAAAGCGATGCTTGGAGGAATGTCACACGGAGAAGTAGAAGGGCCAGGAAGGAAACAGAGACTCTCAAACTGCAGAATCACTTCAACGTTCTTGGTGCTGTGAATGATGAGGAACACCAGAAGGAGGGAACACAACATCAGCAAGAAGGAATCCAACTTCGGCAACTGGAACTTCAACACCAACAGGACAGCATCCAACATCGGGAAGTCCAGCACTTCCGGCCTCAACACAATGCCCAGGCAATCCTGGAGGAATCTGCTTGTCGAAGAACCCCGGACAGGCCTCAGAGGAGGCGAGTTCTGGTGGTTGGGGACTCTTCGCTCAGAGGAACCGAACCGGCAGTTTGCAAACTGGACAAGCTCAATCGAGAGGTCTGCTGTCTTCCTGGGGCCAGGATAAACCACGTAACAGAGAGGCTAGCCAGGCTGGTCAAGCCCACTGACCGGAAGCCCCTCATTTTGGTTCACGTTGGAACCAATGACACGGTGAAGCGCAGCTTTCACCACATCACAAAGGACTACGAGCTTATGGGGAGAAAGCTTAAGGACCTTGGTGCGCAGGTGGTCGTTTCATCAATCCTCCCTGTTCAAGGATATGGTGCACAAAGGGAAAGGACAATAGTAGAGGTCAACAGCTGGCTCCGCACATTTTGCCACCGCCAACAGTTTGGCTTTTTGGATCATGGCTTGAAATTCCAGGAACGTGGGCTTCTGGCAAGGGATGGGCTGCACCTCATGAAACTTGGCAGGAACGTTTTTGCAAACAGTCTCACGAGGAGGATTAGGAGGGCTTTAAACTAAGTACAACTGGGGAGGGAGACAAGATTATTCAGGACAAGGACTCGGCAAGTGCAGGGGAAAAAGGCCCAAATGATATTGGCCAAGTAGGAATAGCATCCAATCGTGGGAGGGGTGGAAACAATGCTATGGGACTTGCAGGAAGGGCACGGGGACTTAAGTGTCTCTACACTAATGCACGGAGTATGGGAAACAAACAAGATGAATTTGAACTCCTAGTACAGCAAAATAAATATGATTTGATAGGCATCACTGAGACCTGGTGGGATGAGTCTCACGATTGGAATGTAGGAATAGAGGGGTATAACCTATTTTGTAGAAATAGACCAAATAAGAAAGGAGGAGGAGTAGCCTTATATGTCAAGGATGTTTTCACCTGTGAAGAGATCCATGACTTGAACACCGGAAACCAGGTCGAGAGCATCTGGGTAAGAATTAAGGGAGCGAGAAACAATAGGGATATTATAGTGGGGGTTTACTACAGACCTCCAGGCCAGACTGAGGACCTCGATGGTGCTTTCATAGACCAAATGACTGCACATTCAAAAAGGAGAGATACAGTAATAATGGGAGATTTCAACTACCCAGATATATGTTGGCAGTCAAACTCTGCAAAGGCGGTAAGGTCCAGCAAGTTTCTTGCTTGTCTTGCAGACAATTTCATGGTCCAGAAGGTGGAAGAGGCGACAAGGGGATCAAATATTCTGGATCTGATCCTGACCAACAGGGAAGACCTTGTTAATGACGTAGAACTGGTTGGATCTTCAGGAGAGAGTGACCATGCCCTATTAGAATTTGGCATTCAGTGGGGAACAGAAGGTAAGTGTAGCCAGGCATTCATCTTAGATTTTAAAAAAGCAGACTTCTGTAAACTGAAGGAGCTGCTGGCTGAAATCCCGTGGTCAAGAATAGTCAATGAGAAAGGAGTTCAGGAGGCATGGGAGTTCTTTAAAAGGGAGGTACTGAAGGCACAGGCTAAAACTGTGCCATTAAGGAGGAAAAATGGAAGGCATCTGAACAAACCGGAAGGGTTGACTAAAGAGCTCTCAGCTGAGCTAAGTATTAAGAAAAACATGTACAGGAAATGGAAGAAGGGGGAAATCACCAAAGAAGATTATAAGCAAGTAGCCAGGAGATGTAGGGAGAAGGTCAGAAAGGCTAAAGCACAGATCGAATTTAGGCTGGCCAGAGACATTAAAAACAATAAAAAGGGCTTTTTTAAATACGTCCGCAGCAAAAGGAAAAAGAAGGAGACGATAGGGTCACTGCGCAAGGAAGATGGTGAATTAATAACAGGAGGAAGAAAAAAGGCAGAACTCCTCAACACCTTCTTCGCCTCAGTTTTTTCCCAAAAGGATAAAAACACGCAACCTGGCAGTTGGGGAGCAGGTGAGGAAGTGGGGGAAATGCAGCACAGAATAGATAGAGAGGTAGTACAGGAATACCTGGCCACACTGGATGAATTCAAGTCTCCAGGGCCAGATGAATTGCATCCTAGGATTTTAAAAGAACTAGCAGAGGTCATTGCGGAACCTCTTGCTATAATCTTTGAAAACTCTTGGCGGACCGGAGAAGTTCCGGCAGACTGGAGGAGGGCAAATGTTGTCCCCATCTTCAAGAAGGGAAAAAAAGA
This sequence comes from Iguana delicatissima, assembly GCA_948472985.1. NCBI lineage: Eukaryota > Metazoa > Chordata > Lepidosauria > Squamata > Iguanidae > Iguana > Iguana delicatissima. The sequence goes on along the minus strand of CAOKZL010000539.1, from coordinate 121,933 downwards.
GGACCCAAATAATTATCGCCCAGTCAGCCTGACATCAGTACCTGGAAAGATCCTGGAGCGAATCATCAAACAATCAGTTTCTAATTACTTTGAAAACAATGCCGTAATTACGAAAAGTCAACATGGGTTTCTCAAAAATAAGTCATACCAGACTAATCTTATCTCTTTTTATGATAGAGTTACTTGCTTGATAGACGAAGGGAATGCTGTGGACATAGTATATCTTGATTTCAGTAAGGCCTTTGACAAAGTTCCCCATGACATTCTTGCAAAGAAGCTAGTAAGATGTGGGCTGGACAGGGCTACTGTCAGGTGGATTTGTAACTGGTTGACTGACCGTACCCAAAGGGTCGTCACCAATGGTAGATTCTCATCCTGGGGAGAAGTGACTAGTGGGGTGCCACAGGGTTCTGTCCTGGGCCCGGTGCTGTTCAATATCTTCATTAATGACTTGGATGAAGGAATAGAGAGCACGCTGATCAAATTTGCAGATGACACCAAATTGGGAGGGGTTGCTAATACGCCTGATGACAGGATCAAAATTCAAAAGTACCTGGACAGATTGGAGAGCTGGACCAAGGCTAACAAAATGAACTTCAACAGAGAGAAATGTAAGGTCCTACACTTAGGCAGAACAAATGGTATGCAGAAATATAGGATGGGGGACACGTGGCTGGCTAACAGGATGTGTGAAAGGGATCTAGGAGTCTTCATAGACCACAAGCTGAACATGAGTCAGCAGTGTGATGCGGCAGCCAAGAAGGCCAACTCAATTCTTGGTTGCATCAATAGGAGTATGGTGTCTAGATCGAGGGAGGTATTGGTACCACTCTATTCTGCATTGGTTAGACCTCATCTTGAATACTGTGTCCAGTTCTGGGCACCCCAATTCAAGAAGGATATGGATAAGCTGGAGCAGGTGCAGAGGAGGGCAACCAAAATGGTGAGGGGCCTGGAAGCCATGCCCTATGAGGACAGACTTAGAGAGCTGGGTATGTTTAGTCTGCAGAAGAGAAGGTTGAGAGGGGACATGACAGCCATGTTTAAATATTTGAAGGGGTGTCATGTCGAGGAGGGAGTGGGCTTGTTTTCTCCTGCTCTGGAGACCAGGACAAGGAGCAATGGATGCAAGCTGCAGAAGGGGAGATTCCGCCTGAACCTCAGGAGGAATTTCCTGACAGTCAGGGCTGTCCGGCAGTGGAATGTGCTGCCACAGAGTGTGGTGGAGTCTCCTTCTTTGGAGGTTTTTAAGCGGAGGTTGGATGGCCACTTGTCGGGAGTGCTTTGAGGGTTTTCCTGCATGGCAGGGGGTTGGACTGGATGGCCCTTGTGGTCTCTTCCAACTCTACATTTCTATGATTCTATGATTCTATGATTCTATGATTCTATGATTCATTCAAGCCCTGTCTGCCAGCAGGGAAAGAGATCTGGATGTTCTGTGAGCAGGACTGGGTTAAGACATACTGAGACTCTAAACTAGCTCAGTCAAAGAGATCCCCAAGCATTACGGGAAAATATTCTTTAATTTAGAAACCCATCATAATCTGATACAGGATGGGTCCTGGGCTGTAAATATGGGGGGGCACAAAATGAGGATCTTCTCCCCCAGTATTCAAATTTATATCACTGCAGTAACTTAAACTTTCAGGTGAGCATTTAGTGATATTGGATGATATCCTACATCACAGTCTACATTTTGTAATGTTAGCATTTCATAATGCAATAAATGCCTGTTATTGAATTGGGCAGGTGTGCATCTAGGTGTTGACAAGAGTGCTCCGCTGTGTATTGGGCACTTCTGATGTGCATTGGACATTCCCATCATGCTCCAGATCTTTCCTTGCAGGTGTGTTCACAAGCATCAGGGAGCACCCCATTGGACACTGGTTCCCATTTCCCATCAGGCCATGATGCATCAGTCACTCCATTGGCTACCACTGCACAATGGATGCCTGTGTGTTGCAATGTCACAGCAGGCCCCAGGTGAATAATGACATTGCAATACTACTCAATTCAGGTCTGTGCACATGTTAGGCCATTTGCAACGAGGTAAATTCCAAGCAGAATACCAGCCATGATTGAAGGAGCCAAAGTAAATGGACAAATTTACTAAGAGATATAGAACAGAGTAATAGAAGGGTTCTCACTGTGAATGATTTTCTGTGTCTCACTCTCTGCAATGCTAGAAATTTGGGAAGTGAAGGGAAATGACATCTGGGGACAAAATCCTTATTTCAAGGAGCAAAACTTTCATTTCGTCCTGTTTCATAGCTACACCCTGGATGGTTCAGGGGGCAAATTATCTATTCTGTGACCTTCTGAAGCCCAGGTGGACTGCTGAAAAGGTCACCCCCCCATGTCCAGAGTTCTACTTCTAGGAGACACTGTAGCCTATTGAAAGATTGAATTGCCACTTTTAAGGGTTTCTGAAAGTAACTCATTCTTTCTTTGGGAGAGTAAAAAAAGGGACAATCCAAGGAATTTGGAGGGATTGAGGGCTGAAAAACCCATCTCGGGACACATGTGACACCAGAGATGCATATTGTCTACCCCTGCTACAACCAGGAGCTTGGCTTGTGTGTGTGTGTGTGTGTGTGTATATATATATATATCTCCAGCCCTGATTGTGACAAACAGAATGTTGTACCAGGTAAACCCTTGATCTGGTGTCAATCTCTGTCTTGATTAAAGATGACCTCACCCTGCTGGTCTTTCTTTCACTGGAAAGACTATCCTCTAGTTTGTTTCCAATTAGAGGGCCGCCTCCACATGTTTGAGAGCTGCAACTTATCTTCTCGTGCTGTGTGTAAAATGGCCTCCTCTGAACTCAGTGGGAGAAGTTCCATTCCACTTGGAGAGAATTGGAATTTCACACATGGTGGGATGCAACTGTGAACTCTGCAGACTTTTCTCTTTTAATTAATTAGTTTAGAATTTACAGCGAGAGGGGGCGTGTGACATGCCTAGCAAGAGTTTTCTATTTTGAGACCCTTGCAAGCTATCTGTGCAATGTTGATTCATAGAAACCCATTTCACCCAAACTCTTGTGGCTCTGGATGGTTTCTTTTCAAAGTAAACCATTAAACAGATCCTGATAGGAAACCCAGCCTGTCAACAACAGGATTTTAATTGAATTCCACAGACATTAAGCCAACAATTAGATCCTCTTTCAGTGCAGCATCCACTTCAGCTGGGCTTTCAGGGTCATCATCACTGCTTCTCTGACATGATCATCTCTTCTCCCAGTGGAAGGACATGGCCCACGAAGGGAAAGAAGAATAGTGGAGATCAAAAACTGGCTCTGAAGATGGGGCCACCAAGAGCAATTCAGATTTTTGGATCATGGCCTCCATTTCCATGAAGATAGTCTTCTGGCAAGGGATGGCCTGCACCTCACAACCATCGGCCGGAACATTTTTGCTAACAGTCTCAAAAAATGGATCAGAGGTCTTTAAACTGAGTTTGACTGGGGAGGGGGACAGTATTATTCTGGCAAGGATTCAGTGAGTACTGTGAAAAATAGCCCAAATGATATAGATAGAGCAGGTCAAGTAGAACTAGTGTTACTCTGATGGAAAAACCCTATCCCGGAGTCCACAATTTGATCTTAAATATGATTCTGTGTGCCTGAGAGGTCTCCTGGATGAGCATGTAGACAGTCATGGTCAAATGACCGAAAACTAGGTCAGGCCAGTAAAATCGCTAGTCACGTAGCCCCAGGAGACCTCAACATGTGTAAATCCACAATAAACAAAGGGTTCTCAGCCCTGAGACGCCGACTTGAGGGGATTAGAGTGTCTGCCACAAGTTGAGCAAATATTCCATCAGGCGAGGACCATTTACATGAAGTCACACCACAAACTAACACAGCTGAAGATCCTGAGACTTTGCCAAAGCCTTACCATTCCATCACACAAAGGAAATTACCATGGTGGAACTTCATTATCGTTCCAACACCCATTGTTCTCTCCAGGAAAGGATTAGTCCTCCAGGTACTTTTCCCACTACAAATATTCCTGGCTTTTGAGCATTTCTTCAGATCGCTCCCAGTCACCCCAGCAGACCATTGCTCCATTTGTTGAGTAATCCCCTCAACCCTCCACATGCTGAGCCCACTTCTCCGCTGCCTTCCTGGACTCCGGATTTCAGGAAAAGGTGCAGTATTACCCCAGCTGTACCTCTTCAATACTCCCCTATCCAATTTCCTCTTTTTTTTCTTAATAGCTCTTGGGTGCATGTGTGCATGATTGCATTGGTGCTTGAGACTTGCATTCAATAAAATCATTTATTGGTCATTTTTGTTTGTTTTTTGGCTTGGTCTGACCCCATAAAAACTGGGTAAAAAGACCCAGCTAGGTTACCCTGCCTCTCGCATTGTTATTGATTGTGCTCTGGCTAGTTTCCATTCCCCATCACATGGAGCATGTTGAGGTGTCCCTCAAAGGACCCCAGAAATCAGGCTAACACTAGAGACCAACAGAGAGAGGGAAAGTAACTTTAGTAAATGAATTCCACAAAGGGCACATCATTTCAAGTGTCTTTACACGAATGCACAGAGCATGGGGAATAAGCAAGATCAACTCTTAGTATAACAAAATAAATATGATTTAATAGACATCTCTGAAACCTGGTGGGTTGAATATCATGATTGGAATGTAGGAAAAGGGGGGTATAACCTATTTTGCAGAAATAGACCAAACAAGAAAGGAGGAAGAATATCCTTATATGTCAAGGATGTTTTCACTTGTGAAGAGATCCAGGACTTAAATCTGGGAAGCCAAGTCGAGAGCATCTGGGTAAGAATGAAGGGAGTGAGAAACAATAGGGATATGATAGTGGGGGTTTGCTACAGGCCTCCGGGCCAGCCTGAGGACATGGATGAGGCCTTCCTTGAGCATATGACCACACATTCAAAAAGGAGAGATGCCATGTTAATGGGAGATTTCAATTATCCTGATATTTGTTGGCAGTCAAATTCTACAAAGACCACAAGGTCCAACAGGTTCCTTGCTTGCCTTGCTAACAATTTCATGGTGCAGAAGGTGGAAGAGGCAACAAGGGGATTGGCTGTTTTAGATCTGATCCTGACCAACAGAGGTGACCTAACTGATGAGGTGGGGGTAGTGCGATTCGTAGGAGGGAGTGACCATGTTTTTTTGGAGATTCAGTGGCACTGAGAAGCCAAGTGTAGCCAGACTTTAAGAAAACTGATTTCTCTAAACTTAGGGAGTTATTTGCTGAAATCCCATGGCCAAGAATACTAAAAGAGAAAGGAGTACATGACGGATGGGAGCTTCTTAAAAGTGAGATACTAAAGGCACAATTGAAAACTGTGCCAATAAGGAGGAAAAATGGCAGGTGTCTAAAGAAACTGGAATGGTAGACGAAAGAACTCTCAGCTGAGCTAAGTGTTAAAAGAAATATGTACAGGAAATGGAAGAATCGTGAAACCACCAAATTGGAATTCAAGCAAATAGCCAGGAGATGTAGGGAGAAGGTTAGAAAAGCTAAAGCGCAGAATTAACTCAGGCTTTCCAGAGACATCAAAAAGAATAAAAAGGGCTTTTTTAGATATGTCCTCAGCAAAAGGAAAAAATTACAGGATTACTGTGTGGAGAAGGTGACCAATTAATAACAGGGAGAATAGAGAAGGCAGAACTACTCAGTACCTAATTTGCCTCAGTTTTCTCCCAAAAGGATAGAAGTACCCAACCTGGGGCATGGGAAGCAGATGAGGAACTGAGGGGAATGCAGCACAGAATAAATAGAGAAGTAGTACAGGAATGTTAGCCTAAACTAGATGAATTCAAGTCCCCAGAGCCAGACGAATTACATCCAAGGATATTAAAAGAGCTGGCAGAAGAACCACTTGCAATAATCTTGGAGAACTCTTGCAGAACAGGAGAAGTCCCAGCAGACTGGAGGAGGGCAAATGTTGTCCCCATCTTCAAGAAGGGGAAAAAAGAGGACCCTAATAATTATCACCTGATCAGCCTGACATCAATTCTGGGAAAGATCCTAGAGCAGATCATTAAACAGTCAGTTTGTAATTACTTAGAAAGCAATGCCGTAATCACTAAAAGCCAGCATGGATTTCTCAGAAATAAGTCATGCCAGACAAATCTTATCTCTTTTTATGATATGGTTACAGGCTTGATAGATGAAGGGAATGCTATAGACATAGCATATTTTGACCTCAGTAAGGCCTTTGACAAACTTCCCCATGACATTTTTGCAAAGAAACTACTAAAATGCAGGCTGGACAGGACTACTGTTAGGTGGATTTGCAATTGGTTGACCTACTGAACCCAAACGGTGCTCTCCAATGGCTGTTTTTCATCCTGGAGAGAAGTAACTAGTGGGGTGCAACAGGGTTCTGTCCTCGGCACAGTGCTATTCAACATCTTCATCAATGACTTGGATGAAGGAGTGGAGGGCATGCTGAACAAATTTGCAGATGATACCAAATTTGGAGGGATTGCTAACATCCCAGAGGACAGGATCAAATTCCAAATGACCCTGACAGATTGGAGAGCTGGGCCAAAGCTAACAAAATGAATTTCAACAGAGAGAAATGTAAGGTCCTGCACTTAGGCAGAAATAATGGAAGACACCAATATAGGATGGGGGACACGTGGCTGGATAGCAGTACATGTGAAAGGGATCTAGGAGTCTTGGTAGATCACAAGCTGAACATGAGCCAGCAGTGTGATGTGGCAGACAAGGGCCATTTCCATACGGGGTGAGGGAATCGCTCCACGCTGCTACTTACTGGACTTCTTGGCTCCCCGGTGCGGTCCGCGCTGCTCTGGAGCAGTACATGCTCATTTCTCCGCACTGCTCTGGGGATGAAAATGGCGGCTTCTGGTTGGTCAAGGCTCTCCACCAACCTCTGAAGCTCACCAGCCTAAAGCCCGTCCCTGGTGTGAGCCTGCAAATCTGCACCAGAGAGCAGGCATGGAATGGTGTGCCTGCGCTTTTGAAAGACCTGTTTTAAGCAGTCTTTCAAAAGCACACTTGATGACCACTTGGGGTCATTCTGGAGCAGGCTGAGGTGCAGATCTACGTTAAGTAGGTCCAACCCAGTCCTCTCCCAGGTCCAGTCCCTGGAGGACGCTCTGCACCGTTTCTATTAGCCCATGTGGAAATGTCCAAGAAAGCCAATGTGATTCTTGGTTTCATTAATAGGAGTATGGTGTCTGGATCGAGGGAGGTAATGGTACCATTCTATTCTGCATTGGTTAGGCTTCATTAGTTCGGATCACTTCAATCCAAGAAGGATGTCAACAAGCTGGAGCGTGTCCAGAGGAGGGCAACCAAAATGGTGAAGGGTCTGGAAGCCAAGCCCTATGAGGATAGACTTAGAGAGCTGGGGATGTTTAGTCTGCAGAAGAGAAGGTTAAGAGGGGACATGATAGCCATGTTTAAATATTTGAGGGGATGCCATGTAGAGCAAGGAGAGGTCTTGTTTTCTGCTGCTCCAGAGACCAGGACAAGGAGCAATGGATTCAAGCTGCAGGAAAGGAGATTCCACCTGAGCCTCAGGAAGAACTTCCTGGCGGTCAGAGCTGTCCAGCAGTGGAATATTCTGCCTCGGAGTGTGGTAGAGTCTCCTTCTTTTGATATTTTTAAGGAGAGGCTGGATGGCCATCTTTTGGGACTACTTTAATGGGTGTTCCTACATGGCAGGGGGTTGGAATGGATGGCCCCTGGGGTCTCTTCCAGCTCTGTGATTCTATGATTCTATCACCTGAATGGCATCTCGAGGATGCAGTGCAGATGGACTATCCATAGAATGATTTAGGACTGTGCAGAACTTCAGTGGGAAGAAAATATTTTCTGAACTCTTTCCTACTTCAGATTTCCCCAGCATTACTCCTGCATGGAACCAACCATCTTACTTTAACATTGCACTCTCAGCTAAACTGAATAAGAACCTTATAGTTGAGAATTGTTTTTGAATCTGCAGGTGTTCCAACGTGATGTTGCCAGACAGCTGACCAGATCTGTTACTGGGAACATATAACTTCTCTGTTTTAAATGTCCCCACTGGCTACTGGTGCATTTCTGGACAGAATTTAAAGAATTTATGACCTATAAAGGCCTATACAGCTTGGGTCTACCTGAAAAACAAACAAACCAACAAACCTCCAACTACCTATCTTAGCATGAGTCTCCTTGTGTTTTCCGATCATTGGGGAAGAGATTTTTCTCATCCTCATCATTGTCATAGACACATTCGGGGAAGACATGGGAAAGAGCTGTCTTGGCAATTGCTACCAGATTATGGAATTCCCTGCTTTGGTAAGGAAGGTAGGCCATCACTTCTTTCCACTGGCAGGGGAAGAGCTTTCTGTATACCCAGGCCTTTGAGTATTAACTGTCTGATATAGGCCTTTTAACTAGGGTGCATTGTGTTGACATTTCTTTCATGCCTGTAAAAAAGAAAAAAAAAACTTTTCTAAATTAATGGCCAGAATTCTGCATCATCTACTTGGTTATATATGTGCAGCTATGTAGCATCTCCTGGAATAAGAGTCCTAAACCTGCTTTACCAGGTAGCCACTGGATCAAACCAAGGAGTTCTGTTCAGTTGGCAACTTAGGTGCAGGCTGATGGCATTTTCACCCCTCTCCAACCAGCTAGCAAGGATGTGATGAGACTGCTTTTGAACGCCACAGCCTTCTGAATGCCACAGAGTGGAAACATAATTGTCCTGTTCCCTTATTGCTGGCTGAATGGATCTCTTCGGTTTGTTCCAGCCGCCAACCGGTAAAGTAGATTTGGGAGGGTATTCATGATCATAGCAATAATGCCATAATGGTGGCTATTCAAACTTTGTGAATACAGATCAGTTATGGATCTATCAGTTGAGGTTATTCAGCCATAAAGACACTAGTGAATTCTAGCTAATGTGACTTAAAAAAAACAACTTTTGTATTATCTAATGCATTAATTATATCTTATTTTAAACCATCCTGCCTTGGGTCTCATATTGGGAGACAGGTGGGATATCAATCAATAAATCAAGCTGGCAGGTAAAGTCCAATTTCACTCCCAATTGGAGCAGACCTAGTGAAATGAAGGGAACTTGTTGGTCAATACTAGCATAAATTCAATTGAATTTGACAGGTCTGCTCTAGTTGATTGAAAAGCTAGATTTAGCCTTTTGCCCTATTCGAAAAGAGCTTCTTTCCCACTCCTGACAGTACCAGTTTTATGACTCTGTGGCATGCTAGATCTAGACTGAAATGAAGTGGCCCCTCCTGAAACCGCAAGCCCCAGGATTCCATAGGATGTTGAAAGTGGAATAATAGCACTATGACAGTCTAGTGCGGAAACGGCCCATATCCTTCATCAGCTGTGGACCTCCTGTGCTGAATATAAGTGTGCACCATTCGTTGAAAAGATAAGATCCAAACTGAATAAAGAAATAAAGAAGAAAAACAACAGCTACCTTTATCCTCAATGGCCTCAACAAGCCTGCTCTATGGAGAAAATTACAGGGGGATTCAAACGAAATACACAAACAGGATAGGATTTGCACTTTGGATGAAAGGCACATGATACTCAGGCACTGTTCAAGTCTGAAATCCTGTTGGTTTGTCTGGATTAGAGTAGAGCCACTGAATCAGTTATTAAGTGGTGAATCAACATAGGTAGGAATGGAAATAATATTCAAAAATATTCCCCAAAAGATGTTTCTCAGCTGTTGGGAAACCTTAACAAGAAAAAAAAAAATCCTGACCTGAATATAATCTTTGCAGTTTGGCATTTATTCTGCACAAAATTTCCTTTTTTTCGGGGGGGGGGGGCTGTTTGTTGTAGAAAACAGTGTTTTATGTGCAGGAAAGAGCTGAAAATGCAGTCTCTTGAACAGAAAATGCTGTACTTGTATATGTACTCTTTGCACAGTATTACCTTTTCTAATGCAGAGAACAAAGCGGTTGCTTTCTGTGAAAAAGAAAACTTCTGATTTGCAAACTGTGCACAGAATAGGACCTTAACTGCAGCATTTTCTATTAAAAACATTTTCTGGAGACAAAGTAGTATTTCTGGACAGAAATAATATTTTATGCATAGAAAATGCTGCTTTCTATCTGAAGGATATCAGAATTTTGCTTTACAAAGTCCCAAATTGCCAGTAGATTTCTGAAATTGCAGCTTTTGGAGTTTTTCTCATAGCAGGGACAGAATTTCTGAAGTTACTCATTGCTTCCTTCACGAAATAATATAATAAATAATTTTGCTGCTATTCAGAACTAAGAACAGGAGTTAGGCCTATATTTTCCAGTAGTTTCAGAGAGAGGTGTTCACAATACCTTCTGAAAAAAATTATGAAGAAACTTTCCTTCATTCAAATATATTCACATATTTTTTTCTCTCTGAATTTAGTTCTATATGCAATTTCAGATTAAATTTATGTTACCGTCAGTATTTAGTCACAATTGTCTAATTAGCCATATCGTTATTTGTTCCTTGCCTTGTCCAACCATATGATCCAAATCAGTTGATTTGAAATCATGGCTTAATATGATAGGAATTAACCTGCTGGAGCTACAGACTGAATACACACTCTTTCCTTCTCCTGCTTCATGTGGGCAAAAACTGAAGCTTAGATCTAACTATAGTTTGATGTTTCATTGGAATCCAGTGACCTTAGACTTGTGCTAACAATGATTACTTTAAAAACAAGGCCAGACGAAGCCACGTTAGGTGGTGGATCTGGGGAAAACTGGAGAACCTCCTGGGCACGAATCCACTTGCAATAATTATCTCAAATCCAGTTTAGAGAACCTTGTCATTATTGTACGACCTTTTCTCTCAACCATTTAGAATGCAAAGTTGATTATTATGGCACAATGCAATTTATGTGTTCAGGTCTATTTAAGTGCCTTGTCTTCTCTAAATTCTCCTGTAAGGTGCTGAAGGGGGTATTCCGTGGCATGCCATTTCTTTTTAATAAGCCATTTAACATATCTAATGGATCATTTTATGACAAGTTTACAGGGCATTTTTCTTTTCTTAAGGTGAAGGTGCTTATCCTCTGAATATATAACTAACGATTTTGCTTCATAATCTTCACATTTTTTAGCGGAGTTGCATTAAAATGAGAGCCATAAAATTCATGGAATTTGTAATGAAAATGATGGTGGCGATCTTGTGAGGTCATGAGACAGTGTGGCATAGGGGGAGAGTAGAGAGATGAAAGAGACGCTACCAAAACTTGGCAGTTATTTATTGAGCTATAGGGTCAAAAGAGGGCATGAGAACTAGAATATTTTCTTTGCACTAACTTGAATTTTACTTTAAGAAAAAATAACTGGACACTGGATTTATACTACCGGAATTGTTATTTTGCAGACAGTTATATTGGAGGAATATAGAGATGTGAACTTCTGTTAGGGAAGCATGGTTAGATGCTTAAAGTAGTATTTGTTACTTTAAATGATTCTCTAAAAGTTTACATACTGCCTGCATCCATGGGCCTTTCTGCACTACACTGTTATAGTGCTATTAGTCCACTTTCAACATCCTATAGAATCCTGGGCTTTGCCATTTAGGGAGGGACATTTAGAATTCTCAGCCAGAGACCTCTTTGGCCTCAAGAAACTACAAACCCCGGAATTGAACAGGAAGTTGAAAGTGGAATGATAGTACTGTAACAATGTGTAGGGCGGAAAAACCACATGTTGTTTCTTGTTTATTTCCTTAGGCACACACACTATCCTTCTTCATTGGTCAGTCTAAAATTAGTCTGAGTTTGTCTTTCTTTCTTTAGTCTGAAGTTCTCTCTCACTCATTCATGTTTAAAGAGCACAGGTATGTTACCCTGTGGCCTGGGGGTCCCTGGAGGAACGCCCAAATAACCACAATAACAACAAATAAGATGGGGAAATTAGCTGGAGCACTCTCTTGGCTAACGGGAGGCAGGGCAACGCAGCAGGCTCTTTTACACAATGTCTACAGCGTCAGGTCAGTGGCCAGGCAAATGGTTCAAACAATAATTAAGATTTATTAGACAGTTATTTTAAATAAGCACAAACACACTCCTAACTAGAAAAGGAAATAGAATTTGAGGGGAATGGGTGATACGCCACCTGTCCTGTAGTCCTGGAGAAGCCTGATGGAAGAAGTGGAAACCCGGCGTGGCGGCCGAGGGGAATCTGCTGAACCGAGTGGCAAAGTGATGTTTGGGTGATCCGGCAAGAGTTGCGGAGAAGTTCCAGCGAGAGTTCCAAAGAGCTCTCAAAAGCGGGGGATTTTTCTAGGGGAAAGAACAACCGCAGGTTAGTCTGGTCTTTCAGTGAAAACAATAAGTTTTGGGTTGGAGACAAAGCCTCCGAAAGGTCAGAAATTGCATGATTAAGTTAATGTCCGAATTGACAATGGTATGGCCGGTATAGAATCATAGAATCATAGAAATGTAGAGTTGGAAGAGACCACAAGGGCCATCCAGTCCAACCCCCTGCCATGCAGGAAAACCCTCAAAGCACTCCCGACAAGTGGCCATCCAGCCTCCTCTTAAAAACCTCCAACGAAGGAGACTCCACCACACTCTGTGGCAGCACATTCCACTGCCGGACAGCCCTGACTGTCAGGAAATTCCTCCTGAGGTTCAGGCGGAATCTCCCCTCCTGCAGCTTGCATCCATTGCTCCTTGTCCTGGTCTCAAGAGCAGGAGAAAACAAGCCCACTCCCTCCTCGACATGACACCCCTTCAAATATTTAAACATGGCTGTCATGTCCCCTCTCAACCTTCTCTTCTGCAGACTAAACATACCCAGCTCTCTAAGTCTGTCCTCATAGGGCATGGCTTCCAGGCCCCTCACCATTTTGGTTGCCCTCCTCTGGACCTGCTCCAGCTTATCCATATCCTTCTTGAATTGGGGTGCCCAGAACTGGACGCAGTATTCAAGATGAGGTCTAACCAATGCAGAATAAAGTGGTACCAATACCTCCCTCGATCTAGACACACTACTCCTATTGATGCAACCAATAATTGCATTGGCCTTCTTGGCTGCCGCATCACACTGCTGACTCATGTTCAGCTTGTGGTCTATGAAGACTCCTAGATCCCTTTCACACGTACTGTTAGCCAGCCACGTGTCCCCCATCCTATATTTCTGCATACCATTTTTTCTGCCTAAGTGTAGGACCTTACATTTCTCTCTGTTGAAGTTCATTTTGTTAGCCTTGGTCCAGCTCTCCAATCTGTCCAGGTCCTTTTGAATTTTGATCCTGTCATCAGGCGTATTAGCAACCCCTCCCAATTTGGTGTCATCTGCAAATTTGATCAGCGTGCCCTCTATTCCTTCATCCAAGTCATTAATGAAGATATTGAACAGCACCGGGCCCAGGACAGAACCCTGTGGCACCCCTCTAGTCACTTCTCTCCAGGATGAGAATCTGCCATTGGTGACCACCCTTTGGGTACGGTCAGTCAACCAGTTACAAATCCACCTGACAGTAGCCCTGTCCAGCCCACATCTTACTAGCTTCTTTGCAAGAATGTCATGGGGAACTTTGTCAAAGGCCTTACTGAAATCAAGATATACTATGTCCACAGCATTCCCTTCATCTATCAAGCAAGTAACTCTATCATAAAAAGAGATAAGAGTAGTCTGGCATGACCTATTTTTGAGAAATCCATGTTGACTTTTCGTAATTACGGCATTGTTTTCTAAGTAATTAGAAACTGACTGTTTGATGATCCGCTCCAGGATCTTTCCAGGTACTGATGTCAGGCTGACTGGGCGATAATTATTTGGGTCCTCTTTTTTTCCCTTCTTGAAGATGGGGACAACATTTGCCCTCCTCCAGTCTGCCGGAACTTCTCCGGTCCGCCAAGAGTTTTCAAAGATTATAGCAAGAGGTTCCTCAATGACCTCTGCTAGTTCTTTTAAAATCCTAGGATGCAATTCATCTGGCCCTGGAGACTTGAATTCATCCAGTGTGGCCAGGTATTCCTGTACTACCTCTCTACCTATTCTGTGCTGCATTTCCCCCACTTCCTCACCTGCTCCCCAACTGCCAGGTTGAGTGTTTTTATCCTTTTGGGAAAAAACTGAGGCGAAGAAGGTGTTGAGGAGTTCTGCCTTTTTTCTTCCTCCTGTTATTAATTCACCATCTTCCTTGCGCAGTGACCCTATCGTCTCCTTCTTTTTCCTTTTGCTGCGGATGTATTTAAAAAAGCCCTTTTTATTGTTTTTAATGTCTCTGGCCAGCCTAAGTTCGTTCTGTGCTTTAGCCTTTCTGACCTCCTCCCTACATCTCCTGGCTACTTGCTTATAATCTTCTTTGGTGATTTCCCCTTCTTCCATTTCCTGTACATGTTTCTCTTAACACTTAGCTCAGCTGAGAGCTCTTTAATCAACCCTTCCGGTTTGTTCAGATGCCTTCCATTTTTCCTCCTTAATGGCACAGTTTTAGCCTGTGCCTTCAGTACCTCCCTTTTAAAGAACTCCCATGCATCCTGAACTCCTTTCTCATTGACTATTCTTGACCACGGGATTTCAGCCAGCAGCGCCTTCAGTTTACAGAAGTCTGCTTTTTTAAAATCTAAGATGAGTGCCTGGCTACACTTGCCTTCTCTTCCCCACTGAATGCCAAATTCTAATAGGGCATGGTCACTCTCTCCTAAAGATCCAACCAGTTCTACGTCATTAACAAGGTCTTCCCTGTTGGTCAGGATCAGATCCAGAATATTTGATCCCCTTGTCGCCTCTTCCACCTTCTGGACCATGAAATTGTCTGCAAGACAAGCAAGAAACTTGCTGGACCTTGCCGCCTTTGCAGAGTTTGACTGCCAACATATATCCGGGTAGTTGAAATCTCCCATTATTACTGTATCTCTCCTTTTTGAATGTGCAGTCATTTGGTCTATGAAAGCGCCATCGAGGTCCTCAGTCTGGCTTGGAGGTCTGTAGTAAACCCCCACTATAATATCCCTATTGTTTCTCGCTCCCTTAATTCTTACCCAGATGCTCTCGACCTGGCTTCCGGTGTTCAAGTCATGGATCTCTTCACAGGTGAAAACATCCTTGACATATAAGGCTACTCCTCCTCCTTTCTTATTTGGTCTATTTCTACAAAATAGGCTATACCCCTCTATTCCTACATTCCAATCGTGAGACTCATCCCACCAGGTCTCAGTGATGCCTATCAAATCATATTTATTTTGCTGTACTAGGAGTTCAAATTCATCTTGTTTGTTTCCCATACTCCGTGTATGTAGATGCGGCTAGCTCGGCAGTTAAGTACCTAGCTCGCCAGGGTGTCCTCTCAGGGCAGAGGATCCTTTTGTGGTAGCGTGCATATGTAATGAAGGTGTTTGTTTCGGGATGTCCCCTAAAGCAGATCTGGTGATATCTGGTTTGTTTTGGTGAGAGCAGCAAGCAATAGCCATGCCTAGCTTAGTGCTTGTTCGGCGGACCTCACAAACACTTGGCTGGTGGCAGTGTAGGGCTGAATTAGGATATCAAAATGATATCTTTGGTTCACCAAAGGCCAGGCCAGTACGTGGTGGTAACAGGTACAGTAACGTTATGAGATTATATGAAACCATTTATTCCTATAAGGAGCAATACTTCTTAAGTTTTTTTGTAAGAATTTTAAACATGTTCTGTTAGACCCCTCTTCCCCGTAGTGGTGATGATAGTATGGGACTGGTTGTTGCTCATATTTTGCTTCTGAATACAGTTAATTCTGCTTGTGTCACACTGTTATCATTTACCTTTCCTCACAGTTTTATTCCAATATCTACTTGGACATTTCACTAATACTTTAGCCTGTCTGTGAAATTCCTCAAGTCTTTCACACAAAAATTTTCTTATCAATGTCAAGGTGGATGGAATATAGTGTCAATTATATAATCACGTTAAATCCTGCAGTAAATAAATACTTTGTTGGCATCCATTCTCAGCTAAAGAGAGATTGTGAGGGATTTCCTGTGTGGTGGTTGTCTATTTTTCATATTGAATTTGTTTTTTTTCAGATCTGAAAGTCCCCAAAATGCACAGGTACTGATAGTCAAGAATCTTAGAAAGTATATTAGAGTAACTGAGGTGTGTGTTGCTTTAACCAGATCTTCTATATATTTATCCAGAATATTTTTAGTGTCAGTCTTAGGAGAGTAAGCATTCTGAATTTGCACCATAACATAAATGAAAGTTTCTGATTTGTGAGGACTACAAAAGCCACAATTCAGGCCAACCATTACTTAAAAGGTCCTGCAACCCCCCCCCCCAAAAAAAATAGAAAGGTGGAGATTTAGAGAAGTTCTTAGGCCCTTTCAGGGCTTGTTCAGTATGTCTGATAGCTGTAGGCACTCTTCAACTTTTGGGGTTCTTCTCTGGCTTTGTTTGTTTGTCTGTTTTCCTTTTAGGACTCTGAGAGCCAGCAGCCAATATTTGATGGAAAAAGACCCTAACCAACCAGGAACTAACCAATCAGGCTGGAATCTGATTGGTTAGTCCCAATTACTTTAACCCATTTATTTTAAAGGTGTTATTTGAAGGCCCTTTCCGCGCCAGCCTTCCAACCTGCCATGGGGATGGGAGAAGGATGGGACTGTAACGATGCTTCTGCAGGATGCCATTGTGGTCCTGTCCTTCTCCCGTCCCCAGCCAGTGCAATCACAGATTAAATCATTGACAGGTTTTCCTCCATCAATGACCAGTGATCACATCACCACTGTGGGTTTACCTGTCCTTCAGAAGCCCAGGAAGTGAGATGGTTGTGCTTTCAGCCCCAAAGCAGCCTGGGAAGGTACCCAGTTGCACTGCAGAAGGAAAAAGCATGGCCATCATGCTTTTTTCTGCAGGGACCCAGACAGTGCAGAGGGGACCTTCCTCTCATGCTCCCCTTCTGGCAGAACTGCTGCTGGGATCCCCACTGGACATCCTCGCAAAAAGGTATGGTGCAGGAAGAGCCAAAGACTAACAATAGGGTTTAGGCAGGGGTGGACAACTGATGGTTTTAGGGGAGACATTGCTGTTCCCCAAGAAAACTTGAAGAGCCAAATGCCATGACCACTTTCTTGAATAAAACATTCTTTTTCTCGCCCTAATATCTTCCAGTACCTGAGGAAAGAGTGGAAGCTAATTTACTTACACTTTTTGCCTCCCCTGGGCTGCTCCCCCCTTGCAAAATGGACAAGATAGGTCTTTTTTTTTTTTTTTACAGCCAGAAGAGACCCAGAAGTCATTTTAGCTCTTGGGCCATGGTGTTACCCTAACTTCTAGGGGGTAATCCCTGGAGGACACCCTGATTTGTTCTAAAATGCCGAAATTGGGGGAAATGAGCAGAGCAGTGGCTTCTAGCAGCAGTGGGCAGGGCAAGAGTGAGAGCTTATAACCCAGTGTCTACGAAATCAGATCGGAAATGACCGGGCTATAAATTAATTAAAGATATTTTATTAGAATATTCATGTGACACACACTCTCTCAGCTGCAAACTGAGACACAAACAGACACAAAGACACAAGAACTATTGAAATGGGAAGAAGTGAAAAATGATAGGGGAAAAGTGGAAGGAATCAGAGGAGAGGGTAATAGTATACCAGTCCCAGTGTCCTTGGCTGGAAAAAAAATGAGCAGGAAACGGAACTCAGCGTAGGGAGGGGCTAAGGGAAGCCTCAACTGACAGAGTGACAGCCTGCCAGTCAAGTCTGGCAGAGCTCCAAAACTGGAGTCTGAAACAGGGTCTAGTTATAGGGCTGGCCATGTCCTGGGGTCAGACCGTCTTCCCAGAAAGAACAATAGCTGAACTACACAGGTGTGAAAGCCGCCTGATGGCTGCATGATGGTAGCACCAGGTAACTGGACCTTGCTTTGGTATGCCTTCCTTTGTTCCTGGCATTCCAGGGGGTGGGGAATCAAGCAATCCCCCCAATGTATTGTTGTGCTGATGGCCCATTACTTGTGCCTATGTGCCTTTCTGAGGTTTCCAATGGAGACGTGAGAGGGGGAAGTTTCTAATCTTTTGATCTCTTGTGCATTCACTAGCCTGACTGTTGACATGCCAACCTGGTTACCTCTGGCTTGCATGTATTTTTAATATAGAATTATTCTTCCTGGGATGGGGGTAGGCTCATGCGGTAACAATGGGAAGCTTCCAGGTGACTCATGTGATCCTGAAGCTTCACATTGACTTAAGTCTTAGCATTGAAGAATTCTAAACTGAGCATAATTTTTAGCAGACTGACAAAGTTAAAAATAATAATGATCCCATAATTCTCAGAACCTGAACACTTCTCCTACCACTACCATCATGATCACGGAGTTTTTCTTTCCCAATACTTTAATTTTGATACTAACATTGACTTTTTTTTTTAAGGCAAGATGTTGTAATTGTGCTGTTTAGTATTCCCGGCATTCTGAAAACAGTGAAAAGTGTGTTGTGATGCAACTATTGGTTTCTCAGGGATTCAAAACTGCCTTTTTTTTAACAGGCTGTGAGCTGCAAAGACCATTTAAGGTCACTGCCTCCAACTCAAGTAGGTAAACATTTAAGAGCTAAATACATTCATGTGATCTGGGCTGCAAGCAAAGAAACAGACCATGAAAACTCAGGAGAGTCATCCTGATGTTTTCACTCTATAACTTTTACAACCCGGTTCGGAGTCCAGTTAAGCCAAAGTACATTGGTTTAAGCCAGTTTAATTCGGTTGAAAGCAAGGAGCTGATGCTGGCATGAAGCCTAACCTTTCCTGCTTAACAGTGTGAGGGAGCTGTTTGCTAGCAAAGTCTTCTATACTGTTAAATTTCTGTTTTTCTCTTTCTCATACACACTATGGTAAATGTTAAAATTTCTGGAAGGAAAAGTGTTCTTTTTCTCTTGATTAAAATTTTTAGGAGACCATTGGGAGACATTAGAAACTTCTGTCTTCCACCAAATAAATGCTAAGACCCTTGCTTTGCCTTCTGCCTCTCATCTAACTATTTTATTATTTTGTGCATGTGTCTGCTGGCTTTAGTTCCTGGAATAGATGCAGGGGAAAGACCAGGGCATGTTTTCTCATTATTGCAGCAGTAACAAAGTGTGCTTATTTTGCTTCTGATGTGTACAGATGGCCTTTCAAGATCTTCACGGCCACTGAAATGTTTGCAAACACAAAACCTGAAGAGCAATGGTGAATGGCAGTGGAATGTGTGTTTTGCTCCAGTAAAACTTCAGAAGAGGTTTGGGGAAAATAAAAAGACCTTTGATTATGATAGAAAAAAAAAATCAGTTGACTTTTCTGCATCCTTAGGCTCACCATGTATACTGGTATTGGCCCATTTGCCCAGATTATACCATCCTGGACCACTGTCTTCAAAGGACATAATATCAGGATCAGAGCATCCTTTGTAGGCATGTAACTATTCACTAATTCTCCTCTCAAGGGAAGGAGGAAGCCATTTTAGCAGTTTTCTTTCCTCTGCAATGCAATCTTCGACAACTGCACCAGTTCTTACACTGCACAAAATGTGTGCATCATATTTTTGCAGAGAAAAAAAGGATTTTCCATGCAAGAAACAGACAATGCTGTTTGCTGCACAGAAAACTCTGTGGGGGGGAAATTATGCAGAATAAATGTGAAACTCTAAACATTCTCATTTGTTCAGAATTGTCCTCTTGAGAGTTTTCTGACACTTGAGAAATCATTATTTTTGACCATTTTTTAATATTCTTTCTATTCTAATTATTTGACAATGACCAAGAGGTTCTGTATGAGATCGTGGAAGTAACATATTTGTAGACATCCCTCACAGTGAGTGGACTATACTTTAATGGTATTGATCTCACACACTTAAGTTGCATTTCATTAGTTGCACATTTTTGAGTTTATAATTTCTAGCTTCCTTGAATGTAAATTTATATGCCAAGACCTCTGGCATACATTTGTTCAGGAAAGAAAGAAGGAAGAACAAGAGGCAAGTTTAACAACTGGGGGAGGAATGCCAGCTCTGATAGTTGTCTAAATCAGTAGAATTTGCCTATTTATAGTCCTGTTCAGTTGGCAGAAGCCACTGCTGTACATGGGTAGGTGCAGTCACTGTGGCATTGGGAAGTTAATCATCAGAATAGCTCCAAAGGTTCTTATTTCCAGTACCAGTGCCTCCAGAATTTGAGCAATGGTAAATGCCATCATCTCACACCCATATTTATTTTAAAAGTTTGGAATATATAGCAGTGGAATATCCAAAGGACTCTTGATCTTTTAAAAAGAAGTGCAAGCATGGGTTGCAAAAGAACACAATTCTTGGTTGCATCAATATGAGTATGGTGGTAATGATACCACTCTTTTCTCCATTGGTTAGACTTAATTTGGAATACTGTGTCCAGTTCTGAGCACCTCAATTCAAGAAGGATAGCGACAAGCTGGAGGGTGTCCAGAGGAGGGCGACCAAAATGGTGACGTGTCTGGAAGCCATGAAACCCTATGAGGAGCAGCTCAGGGAGCTGGAGATGTTTAGTCTGTAGAAGAGAAAGTTAAGAGGGGACATGATAGCCATGTTTAAATATCTGAAGGTATGTCATGTCGAAGAGGGAGTGGGCTTGTTTTCTGCTGCTCCAGAGACCAGGACATGGAGCAATGGATTCAAGCTGCAGGAAAGGAGATTCCACCTGAACCTCAGGAAGAACTTCCTGACGGTCAGGGCTGTCCGGCAGTGGAATATGCTGCCTCGGAGTGTGGTAGAGTCTCCTTCTTTGGAGGTTTTTAAGGAAAGGCTGGATGGCCATCTGTCGGGAGTGCTTTGATGTGCGTTCCTACATGGCAGGGGGTTGGACTGGATGGCCCCTGTGATCTCTTCCAACTCTGTGTTTCTATGAGTCATGCTGGACTAAGCCTACTACTTTACATAGGAACTTAATAGCCTGGCCAATCAGGGGAATGTTGTTGATATGTAATATATCTTGATTTCAACAAAATATTCAGCAGTGTTCTTATTGACTGTTTCTTGGTAAGCTTGCTAAATGTTAGCAGTATCATGCTGTCATTTGGTATATTAGTAGCAAATATTGCTATTGCTTAAGCAGGGGTGAGGATGCTCTGAAATAAGACCAAGACCACAGAATTGGAGGTAAAGGCCACAACTTTATTGGCTACAGAATCCAAAATGGATTGGCACATACATGGGTCTGTATCCTGACGTGAGTCAAGCCTGTGAGCTCAACTCATACTGGGCTCCAGCAGTCAATGAAACTGTAGCAGGTTCCATTTTGTTGGCTGCCTCCCCAACAAGGTCTTTCCAGGTCCACAAGATTGCATGCTGCCTGGAATTGTAGCTCCCTGACTGAGTGAGCAGGAGGGAATATGCAGCCCTCAGCTCTTACCCCTCTCCTCAAATGGTGTGGTACAGAACGGAGGTTTGTCATGCAGCACACTTGTTTGCTATATCTGTAGCAACCCAATACTGTAATTGCTTGGTATATTTCTAGCAAATAGCACTTACTCAGTGAATGCTCATCCACATATCCTTGTTATTCTGGAGATAAGGAATATGTGAGGTCTCACATCATTCTATCCTGGGGCCAATGAGAACTTGGAATGTTACTTTCTAAAAGGAGCTGGTTATTTAACTAATTTTTTCTGATCATCAAATGGGTCATTAATGTTACTGCAGTCCAGAGATGTAATTTCCTTAGTTACTTATTACTGACGACTTTTTATTATTCCTACTTTTAAAAAAAATGTTACTGCTATCACTGGCTATTCAGAAATATAGCTCTCTTGTTCTCTCATGTGGCCAATTCAGATTCTCCAGAAATTCTGAGAAAAATGAAAAATCCATTTACAATGCAATCCATACTTCAAGGTAAGGTCAAGACATCCACCAATAGCATTGTTCCTTATCTTACTCTGATTGCTAAGATTGAATCAGCACACATATCCAAAAAAACAGGTAACAAACAGACAACCCACTCTCCTTCCACTGAAAAGTAGTGAACTGTAACCATGGCTAAAAATGTCAGAAAAGGAACTTGGTTCAAGGAATGTAAATATTCAGCTATTGCATTGTTGCATGTAAGTGTGAACAATCACTGCAGTTTTCTTCCACTTCTGGAGGAAAAATAAAAATTATGTGTGGTTCCCATCAAGTGATCACACATCCTGAATTGCTTCAGAAAATTAAGTGTAGAAACATGCATGGTTAGTTTGTTCAATATTTATGGTTTTGCAAAAAACAAACCACACATTTTTCACGTAAAGAAGCAGTGTCCTTCCCAGATAGACACATGGTGTTTTTTATTTGTTTGCTTTGCATAAAACTGATGGATTTTAGAGCAAAAAAACCCCATAGCAATCTTGCACCAAAAAAGAAAGAAAGTGCTATTTGGAAACTGTGGAGGTCAGGGGTGTCACTCTTTTTTTCTTTAAAACAAACAAACAAAAAAAGACATGGCCAAAATCTTGTGTCACAAGTTGTGATGTGTACCTTTATAATGTTAAAGCTTTATAATGTTAAAGCTACATTGCTGACATGGTACACAACCTTGTTAGGAATTGTGATGATGTTCAAAGAAGCATCATACAAAATATCTCAATTTGCAACAGGGGCTTCCACCTCATAGTAGGCATTATGCAAAATTTCATTTTGCACAATGGGGGTTCCCACCACAGAACAGGGCACCGCAAAAGCTAGACTTTTTTCCCCTCTGGCCAAGTGGAAGACAACCTTGATGTCCCACTGTCCTTTGTTCTGGATTGCCATGCCCTGTGACTCTGTAGGGGGCTGTTGCCCCTCCTCTCCTTGCACTCTTGCTGAAAGGACAACCTGCAATTGTACAGTTGCCACAATTCTCTTTATGCTCATGCAATGGCCATGATGCCACATAGTTCTGGGAACACAAGAGATGTGGAATGGCGTAGTTTTTTTTTATTTATTTGAATTTATTATTTGATATATTGATTTATATCTCGCTTTTCTCGCAGATGAGACTCTAAACTGTGCAATCTTAAATTGGTTTCATAAATTCCGAACTGGATGGCAGACAGCGTTTCGAGATAACTCTGTGTGTGTGTGTGTGTGTGTGTGTGTGTGTTAGATTGACATGAGCCACATGTTTGCTTTTGTGATTTTTTCTTTTTTCTTTTTTTGAAGGTAAGAAACAAAAAAGAGTAAGTTTGCATACACACAAGGACTCAGTGGCAGAGCTTGGAGCATGTGCAGGGGGACAGGAGGAGGGTGGGGGTACGGCATGAGAGGCATGGCCACTCTGCGTGGGGGAGTGATGGCAGTGCATGGAGTGCAGTCAGGGCATGTGGGGCCATGGCCAGAGCATACAGGGGCATGGCTACGGGCCAGGACGCCCAAAAACATTTCCATCCAGGGTGTCGGTGGCAGGGCGGGGCCGGGCAGGCTAGGGTGGTCTCAGGCCGGGGCTAGCCTCGGAATTCCAGCCAGCAGTGCAGCAAACAAAAGCAGACCTTGCAGCAGGCAAACGAAGTAACAAAAGGAAGGGGTTTCCTCACCCTGGCAACGAAGAGGCAGCTGGCTGGCAGTTCCCCCGGACGGAGCTTCGGCAGGCACAGGACCCGGGACAGACCGATGGCGCAGGAATCCCGACGGTTGTTGCCCCGTGCCGGACTTGTCCTCCTTCCAGTCTTAAATGGGCTCCTGGATCGGCGCCGACCAATCCTGCAACCCTCATGCAGCTGCAGGTCCTCTGCCTGCCTCACAGCTGCGCGTGATCAACCAGCTGTGAGCTCTCCGCCCGACGCTCCAGTAGCCGACGGGAGCGTCGGGCGACCTCCTTGGCCTGCTGTCGCTGTCGCGACGTGGGAGGGGGCCTGATGGCCTCCTCCCCGGCGGTAAGGCCCTCGGCGGCGTCCGGGCGTTTCCCCTCAGCGACGGAGGGTCCTGCAGCCCCTTCCGTGTCGGCGAGATCCGCTGCGGTGCCCGGGCAGCCGTCCTCCGCGGCGGGCGGCTCCGCGACCTCCTCCTCGGCGGCGGGACTCGTGCTGGCGGCCGGGCGGCCGTCTGCTGCAGCGGTAGGTTCCGCGACCTCCCCCCAGTGGTGGGACCTGCGGGGACGGCCGGGTGACCGTCCCCGGCGGTGGGTTGTTCTGCGGCCTCCTCCACAGTGGCGGAGCCCCCATCGGCGGCCGGCTGGCCGTTCTCGGTGCGGGAGGCCTCTGCCGCGACTCGCGAGGAGGCCGGCGTGCCCTCGGCCTCGGGCGCCATCTCCGCGGCGGCCTCCGCGGCTCCGGCGGGGCCGGCAGGGCCGGAGACCCCGACACAGGACGAACCGTCCCTCCCATCCCTACACGACTGCAAAGATGACACTTGCATGATTATCTAAAAGTAGTGGGGAGTTCTTCACACACACACACACACACACATCACACTACATCACACAATTCTTGCCAAAAAAAAAAAAGCCATATGTATTTCCGTGCAGAATAACTCCCTGAAAATCTTTGGGATCTTGAAATATTGGGCAAAAACTGTGCAGAAGTCTTCCTAAGTTTCTTAAATCTGGATAAAGCTAGAAAATAACATTTTGAAGTCAGAAAACAAATTACTGGTAGAGTCCTGTGTGACCATAATATACTATGTAGCACTGTAACTATGCTGCATTGTAGGGGATTGTGGCCAAACTCCCCCAAACCCCACTTACTGATAAGGAGCCACTGGAATCTACGGGATCCCATTCCCTTGTCAGTTGAGAAGCTTCTGCCTGTCATCCCTGCCTCCTCATCATGAGTGATCTCTGGAGCAGCAGGCAGGAAAAAAAAAACACCCATTGAAAATCCACCTCATGCTGGAGATGGCTTACACAAGGGGTGGGATGGAACTGTCAGGCAGCCACTTCTCAATTGACAAGACAATCCGTTAATCCTCGCAGCTGCTCACCATAAGCAGGATCTGGGGAACTTTCATGCGTCCTATGCACACTCTCAAAGGGGATACTTTGAGATTGTGAATATATAGCAGTTACAAATGTGCAACTGTACGTTTAGTATTCGTAACTGCCCAACAGGATTCCATCCAATGTGCATTATATGAAGGGATGCCATGTGGAGGAGGGAGTGGGGTTATTTTCTGCTGCTCCAGAGACCAGGACAAGGAGCAATGGATCCAAGCTGCAGGAAAGGAGATTCCACCTGAACCTCAGGAAGAACTTCTGGACAGTCAGGGCTCTCCGGCAGTGGAATATGCTGCCTCGGAGTATAGTGGAGTCTCCTTCTTTGGAGGTTTTTAAGCAGAGGGTGGATGGCCATCTGTCGGGAATGCTTTGAGGGTGTTCCTGCATGGCAGAATGGGGTTGGACTCGATGGCCTTGTGGTGTTTTCCAACTCTACATTTGTATGTTTTTAATGCTATTTCTGTGCCTGACCTGTTTCAACTCATTCCTGAAAGAAATAACAAATTACAGTAGGGCCCCCATATATGTGGGAGTTCCATTCCTGGGACTCCCATAAATAGTGGAATTTGTGAATGCTTGCATCTCATTATATTCAATGGCAATGACATGTGCACTGACACTTCAGTATTTACATCACTGCCATTTTAGGAAGAGGGACATGTCATTTTGTGTGAGCTGGATATCACACATGCAGAGGTTATTGGTAAGGAGGTACTAAAGTAAAATAAGTTAATAAGTTTAAAAATAAGCAGATTTCTAACTCTGACCCAATGTTGTTTCTCATTGTTTAGACCTAATTTGGAATCCTGTGTCCAATTCTGGGCATCTCAATTCAAGAAGGATGTCGACAAGCTGGAGTGTGTCCAGAGGGAGAGCGACCAAAATGGTGATGGATCTGGAAGCCATGAAGCCCTATGAGGAGAATCTTAGGGAGCTGGGGATGTTTAGTGTGCAGAAGAGAAGGTTAAGAGGGGAGATGATAGCCATGTTTAAGTATTTGAAAGGATGTTATGTTGAGCAGGAAGTGGGCTTGTTTTCCGCTGCAGGAGCAATGGGTTCAAATTGCGAGAAGGGAGATTCCACCTGAACCTCAGGAAGATCTTCCTGACAGTCAGAGCTGTCCGGCAGTGGAATGTGCTGCCTCCATAGAGTGTGGTGAAATCTCCTCCTTCTTTGGAGGTTTTTAAGCAGAGGATGGATGGCCATCTGTTGGGAATGCTTTGATTTGTGTTCCTGTATGGGAGAAGGTTGGACTGGATGGCTCCGGTGGCCTCTTCCAGCTCTATGATTCTATGATTCTATGATTTGTCCAACAAAAGCTATGGCTCTTTCCACAGCACCCTTCTCTCCCTCCCTGGGGACAGGAGAAGGACAGGACCATGACAAGACTCCTGCATGACATTGTCACGGTCCTGCTGCTTTCCTATCCCCAGGCACTCTGATCGTGGGTTAAATCATTGGCGGGTATTTCCCCATCAGTGACCTGCAACCACACCACCAATCCTCACTTCTCTGTTCTGCAGAAGGGCAGGAAGAGCAATGGTTGCACTTCCTGCCCCAACACAAGTTGGGAAAGTACCAGGCTGTGCTGCAGAAGGATGCAGCATGCCCATCCTGCTCCCTTCCTCAGTGAGCCAGTGGAGAGGAACACGGTTGTTGCACTCCCTTCCCAGCAGAGCTGTTGCCAGGATTGCCACCACACAACACCATCTAAGCTGTGGAAAGGGCCTATATTTCTGAGGAAAGAATTGGAAAAACTGCCTCTGAACATACTTTACTGGGAAAGCTCAATGGAATTCATGTGGTTGCCATAAGTTGACAGGACACTTGATGTCACAGACACGCACAGAATGTCTTGGGTAAAACAGTTGAGGAAATCCTTATCAAATTAGCAGATAATACTGATTCACAATGCTGATCTAGGTCAGGAAGCTGATAACATGGAGGGCAGAAAGATGATTCAAGATTTATTCAGACAGAACTTGAAAAAACCCATAAAAAAAAGAGTAGATACCAACAGATATAGGCTAGAACCCTGTTGGTTAATCCCAGCTATAGTAGGCTCATTCAGTCAGTTATTGAATGGTGAGGCAACATGGTCATAAAGCCACTTTGGGCCACTCTAGTCGGGACTAAAAAGAAAATTTAAGCCATAGTATATAGTTAGGTAGGAAAAATTACTTAGTGCAAATACATGCATATCTGAAATGGGTCTAGGGACCTTAGGGTCATTTCTACCTTACACTGTTATAGTGCTATTATTCGACTTTCAGCATCCAGTTCTGGGATTTGTAGTCTACTGAGGCCAAAGAGCTCTTTGGCTGAGAATTTCTAACTGTCCCCAGGATTCCACAGGATGTTGAAAGTGGAATAATAGCACTATAACATGTAGTGTAGAAAGGCACTTAGTCATGCTAATCATAGTCAGCAATGTGTTGCAGCATCTAATAAGGGGCATAAGAGAAATATGAATGCTTGAGATCCTACATTGTATATGGAATGTAACTTTATCATTACATAGTTAGGTACGGATTATGCAACACCATCCTTTTTCTGTATATCAGTGTGGTGCAACCAACTGGTTATCTGCAAATATACCTGCTGTTTCCACAATCCCCGTAAATCAAGTGTCATATTGAAGGAACTGATGAGTACTTAAACATCATCCAAGAAATAGCAACTGCATGTGAAAGGGTTGCAGTTGTTGAACTCTGCTTGCATAGCTGTGAATGGAATACTGATCTTCCAGCATGGCCAAAATGTACATCTGTTTATCTAAGGGAACTGACGCATGCATAACACTCCAGTAAAATCCCAGCCATAGTGTCCAGATTGCATGCAATGATGCTATGGCTGGGCGTGCTGGTGTCCAGTTCTGCGGACACTCCACTTTACACATGATAGCAACCAGACTGCCTCCACTGGAGGGCAGCAAGGGGATCAGAGTGCTGGGGAGAATGTAGACCAAATCCTGAAAGAAAACATTGATAGAGCAGAGTTATGTTTAGCCTGGAGATGATTAAAGGCAATATAATAGCCATTTTCAACTATTTGAACGGTTGTCATACAGATGATAGAGGAAATTTGTTTTCTGCTGCTCCAGAGGCTAGGAACTTAGCCAACGGGTTTAAATGACAAGAAAAAGGATTTAGACTAAAAATTGGAAAGAATTTCCTGATGGCACAAGTTGCTTAAGAGTAGAGCAGAATGCCGAAGAAACCAGTCAAATATTCTTCACTGGATGTTCCTGAGCAGAGGTTGGATGGCCATCTAATGGGAATGCTGTAGCAGTGAATTTATATCAGCCAAAACTGTTGGCCATATTGGGGAGGAGAATAACTTTCATGCTGAGATTTTTTGGGGGAGGGGTACATGTTTAGCTTCTTTTTCAGTTCAGCTGCTATACTGAATGTTGCTGCTAATTAATAGTAATAAAGTTTTTTAAAAATGTGTTTTAACACATATGTGTCCACATACAGGACATATTAGGGCTGGAAACTTGTTAGTCTCAGCTGGAATAGATTCACTGAATCAGTAACTGAATACTAAGGCCCTTTCTGCACGAGGCAAGTGAATCGCTCCGTGCCGTTACTTACCGATTCTTCTGGCCTCAAAGCGACGTGGACTTTCCCTTAAGCCCTTCTGCAGGGCTCCTCTGTCGTTCCAGGGTGATTCGGAGCAATGCAAGGTCTTTAGATCTGCACTGGTGAGGCTAAAATGGCAGCTTCCGGTTTTTTGTGGGTCCGGATCAACCGCTGAAGCTGGCCACGTCCACAGCCCTCCCTCTGCTGATTGCAGGCTCGCATTGGTGCGAATCTGCATGTTACCACGGTAGGCTAGCCTGGGTCCGAGGTCTACAACTTAATAGTAATAAAATCAGCTATAAACATATACTGACTTCTCCACGTGGTTAATATTGAAAATCATTCCATGTGTCTGACAGGGTTGCTGGAAGAGCACGTAGCCAGGCACGGCTGAACGACTGCAATTAGGAAAATCCAGGTCTGGCCAGTATGTTAATCTGTCATGTAGCCCTAGGAACCCTCCAGACACATTTAGTCATCAAGCACACAAAAGGATTCTCAGCTCCGAACCATCAGCTTGACAGGATTAGCGCTTCTGACTACACAACTGTCATGCGCTCCCCCATTTACATACTATCTGGGCTATTGACAACCCAGAGGAAAACCCATCAAGTCAAGCACTGATCTTTCAGAGGCTTTGTCTCCGCTTGAGAATCTATTGTTCTCCCCGGGAAAGGGTTAGGCTCCAGGGACATTTTCCCCTATAAAAACCCTGACTTTGAGCACTTCCTTGGATCGCTCTCGGCTTCCTCCCCATCCTGCTGCTCTGTTGGCCGAAGCCTTCCCTTCAGCCTCCATGTGCTGAGATTCACCACTCCCAACTCTCTAGCTCTATTTCGGCTTCCCGGACTACAGGATCAGGTTTAGTATTCCCTCGATTTCCCTCTTTAAATCCCCTATCAATTTTCCTCCCTTTATTTTTCTTAAGTCTGTGTGAGTGAGTGTGTAAGTGTGCAGTGACTTAGGTTTTAAATAAAGAACATAATTATAAATTTATTTTGTCTGGGTCTTGACTCAGCCTGATCCCGTAAAAACTGGGTACAAGGTCTCGCTAGGTTACCCTTTCTCTCTGGTGTGCTGGGCACGTGCTTGGTGCAACTAGGGAATCACTTTAAACCCGGGGTCAGACTAGGTGTCCTTTGAGGATCCCATGGAACTCAGGCAGTGACCAGGACCCTCGGAAACTCCGGCAACATATCTGGTGACCGGGACCCCTCTGAACTTAAAATCATTGATTTGGTGACCAGGGCCTCCTGGAACTAAACTAATTTGGCGATCCCTAGCACCCCCAGAAAATTAGAGTAACATGCGCATCTGCACAACTGAGCAGGAATGAAATGGTGTGCTCCGGAAAATTGAAAGACCTGTTTTTTCTAGTCTTCACATAGCACACTGGAGGACCACTTGGGGGCATTTTGGATAGACTTAGGTGCGGAAGTAAGGTAAATAGTCCGAATCTAGTCCGATCCAAGGTGCAGATGACCTCCGTGACAGAACGCCTTGGCCCGTCTCAACTTCGTCATGCGGAAAGGGCCTGAGTCAACACATAGGTTAATCTAACTAACCAACAACAAGGCTTAGGCCTTTATTTTTTAATAATATTTTAATATTATGTTTAGTATACCTTGTTAACAGATATGGAAATATTTGGCCAAAATGCAGGTTGCAATATATTTTTCGATCAGTCAAATGAATCACAAGTTGTTCAACCTGAGACTTGGAGCGCTTTCTCCCACTTTATACCCTAAGATGAAATTAAATTTTCAAAATGCTCACGTGCTCATTTACACCACACGGCTCCCATTAATGTCAAAGGGAGACTCAAGATTAAAAAATCCCCAGGTGCTGCATTCCAAATACAGGGGTTAAAATGATGTATCATTACTTCATTAGAGATGTCATCCTTCTCTCCAGCAAACACATCCCCTTTCTCCTCCCCATCCATCAGGCAGAGCACCTTCCTTCCCATCTTGCCTTTTTTTATAATTCCAGCAAAAAGTAAACAAAGAGAAATGAGGGGCAAAGTTCTGGGCAAGAGATTAAGATTTAAAAGCTAAACAGCACTGCAACTCCTGTACATTATCTAAGCAATGTGAATTTACTACTAAACCCATTTCCTGGTGACTCAAGGGGCAACTTTGTGCGTGTGAGAGAGAATATAAGAAGGGGTGTTATCACTGTTTGCTATCCCGACTTTGGAAGATATTAGATATCATTTTTGATATCCCAATTCGGCCCCATTATGCCACCCTCGGCCAAGTGTTTGCGAGGCCCCCGGACAAGCACCGAACTAGGCATGGCCGTTGATTGGTGGACATCCCTTTCTCCACCCAGGCAGGCCAGACTCAACCGGATCGTTGCTTTAGGACACCTCCCTAGACGAACACCTCATTAAGGATGCACGCTAGTACAAAGAGCTCCCTGCCCCGAGCAGGCAACTTGGCAAGTAAGATGCTTAACTGTCAAGTAGGCTGCATCTGCATACTGGCCATTCCATTGTCGATTCAGAACCAACTCAATCATGCTAAATTCTGACCTTTCAGAGACAATGGCCTTTTCCGCATTTTATATTTAAAACAGGGCGGCACATCCTCCAGCGAGGACATTTACACTTGGGGGCGAACTGGGTTTGGACTACTTAATGTTTGTCCAGACTTCAGCCCACTCCGGAATGCCCAGAACTGGTGGTTCCCCGTGCTATTGAAAGACTGATTAAAAGAGGACTTTCAATAGCCCGGCACGCCCCAGTCCATCGCTGCCCTAAGTGTAGGTTTGCAGGCTTGTGCCAGCGTGAGGCTGCAGATCTTCCGGGGGTGGGCTTCCAGTTGGCAAGCTTCTCTGGTTGGTGGAGAGCCTCCGCCAACCGGAAGCCTCCATTTTCGTTTCCAGAGAGTGTGTAGCGTGGACGCGTGCTGCTCCAGATCGTCGTGGATCGTCAAGGGGGAGCGTGCCAGTCCGATGAGTAACGGACTCCCCTGTTTCCCCCTCAAAGTACGGAAAAGCCCATTGTCTCGCGCCCAAACCCCATTGTTCTTCCCCAAGAACAGACTAGCCTACGGTCATATTTTCCCTATAAAAACCCCTGATTCCAACACCTTTCTCGGATCGCTCTGAACTTCCATCCCGCCTTACTGCCGCTTCATCCGCCGAGCTTTCCCCTCAGTCTCAGTCCAAGACTGCGCACTTACGGACCTCCGCAGTGATCTACCCCGGGCTCCGGACAGGAGTAGTATCACCCAATTCAATAATCCCTCTTAAAAATCCTATATACTGCTACCACCTTTATTTTCTATAATTACTTGTGTGAGTGTGCTGCACACACTGTTTGTCTGTATTTAGTAAAATCACAGTTATTATTTCATATTTGGTGTGCTTCTTGGCTTGGCGTGACCCCGTAGACATTGGGTTTAAAGATTCCGCTGCATTGCCCTGCCTCTCGTTTTGCTGACTTGTGCGCTGAGCTAATTTTCCCCACCAATATTAGAGCACATTTGGAGTCCCTCGCGGGACCCTCAGTACACAGGGTAACAGAGGGAGGGGGATATAGTCTGGCATTCTGTTTGTGACTTGCACACATAAATGCACATACACATGTGACTGTACTTTTCTGTCCACTCGAGGGTTGCAGAAGCAAAGTTGAATACATGGTGCTCTTGTGCATGTGTCGCCTTTCTGTATTGCACACACTGATGTGTGCAAAGCATTGTGGTTATTTATTTCACATTGGTTTGCACATTCTGCTGAGCTGTGTAACAATTCACTAATGCACATTTGTCACATAATTCCACAAGTGAAAAGTGCATTTAGAATAATAGAATCGGTTGGAAGAGACCACATGGACCATTGAATCCAGCCCCTTGCCATGCAGGAATGCACAATCAAAGCAATCCTGACAGAGGGCTGTCCAGCTTTTCTTTAAAAACCTCCGAAGAAGGAGATTCCACAACACTCTGCCACAGTGCATTTCACAGTCAAACTTCTCTTACCTTCATAAAATTCTTTCTAATGTTTAGATGGAATCTCTTCCTGAAGTTTGAATCCATTGCTTCATGTCCTAGTCTCTGAAGCAGAAGAAAACAAGCTCAAGCCAACTTCCATGTGACATCCCTTCAAATATTTAGACATGGCTATTATGTCACTTCTTAACCTTCTCTTCTCTAGGCTAAATATACCCAGCTCCCTAAGCCACTCCTCATAGACTTCATGGTTTCCTGGCTTTCTACCATTTTGGTCGCCCTCCTCTGAACACATTCCAACTTGTCAATATCCTTCCTGAACTCTGGTGTCCAGAACTGGACACGGGATTCCAGGTGAGGTGTGACCAAAACAGAGTAGAATGGTACTACTATTTCCCTTGACCAAGATGCTATACTCCTATTGATGCTACCTAGAATTGCACTGGCTTTTTAAGCTACTGCATCACACCACTGACTCAAGTTCAGTTGATGATTTGCTGCTAGATCTCATTCATTACATATATTTCATGTCTTTGTCTTACTGCAGTGAACTAGCCCTCTCCCGGGGTCTACAATTTAATATTTTATAAGATCTCCGTGTGCCCTATATTAAAAACCACTCCACGTGTCTGACAGGGTCCCCTGGATGTGCACATAGACAGGCAGAGCCGAACGGCCGCGATCAGGAAAAACCTGGTCTGGCCAGTAAACTGTCACGTAGCCCCAGGAGCCCTCCAGACATACATACAATCAATTACACAAAGAGTCCTCTGCCCCGAGAAGGCAGCTTGACAGGATTAACAATTCTGACAAACAGTCTGTCAAGCAAGGGCCATTTGCAGACAGCCACAGCTATTGGCAAGCAGGCAGAAATCCATCACGTTAAGCACGCTGACATTTTGGAGCTTTGTGCTCCAAATCAGGTACATTCTGGAGCTTTGTCTTAGCTCCTCAAACCATTGTTCTCCCCGGGAAAGGGTTAGCCCTCCAGGTACATTTTCCCCTATAAAAAACCCTGATTTCAAGCGGTTCCTCGAATCACTCCCGGTTTCCTCTCCGCTTGCTGTCACTCTGCCTGCCGAGCATTCCCCCCAGCCTCCGCGTGCTGAGATCCATCTTCTTTCCTCCCGCTGACATCTCGGACTTCAGGACCAGGTGCAGTATCTCCCACTAAACCCCCGAAAACTCCCCTATCAATTTTCCATCCTTTTTATTTCTTTTAGCTCCCAAGTTATGGAATGGCCTGCCAGAGGAGACCTCGCATATAACCAGTCTTGACTGCTTTAAAAAAGCAGTCAAGACTGCTCTTCCGACAGGCCTTCCAAGACTAGTACTTCCACCGCCTCCCACTTTTAATAGTTGATTGTTAATTGTTGTGTGTTTTTAGGGGGTTGGTTTTAGGTGGGTTGGTGGGTGGGGAGGATTGGGTATGTTTTTTAAAGTTTTTAATGTAATTAATGTATTATTGCTGTTCGCCGCCTCGATCCGTGGGGAGAGGCGGATAGAAATAATTTTATTATTATTATTATTATTATTATTATTATTATTATTATTATGTGAGTGAGTGCAAACGTTCATAAGTACACAGTGACTGACTTTTAATAAAAATAAAATAAAAATCATTTATTATATAATTCTGCTTGGTTTTTGGTCTTGCCTGACCTGGTAGACATTGGGCTCCAAGGTCCCGCCAAGTTACCCTTCCTCTGACTTTGCCAACGTATGCTCAGGCTAATTCCCATTTCTCCTATTATATTGAGCACAGTGACCAGGGACCCCGGAAATCAGGGTAACATTTGATGTAGGATTTTGGCCAGTTTGCACTTATGACCTGTGTTTCATACATGCAGGGGTTATTTGTTTCAGAAAGGGATTGGGAAGACCCTGGATTAAATACCCCTCTTTTTTACAAAAGTTCACTGGTGAACTTGGGGCTGTCACTATCTCTCAACCTGGCCTTCCCTGTAAGATAGTTCTGAGTATAAAATGAGTGGATGCTACACTTGGAAGGCCATAGAGATCCAGGGCCTTCTCCATTCTCCTCCATGACCATGGCAGTGACCTCACAGGGTTTGGCAGCTGGGGAAACCACAGAGATATACAGGAATGGAAACAATATTCAAAACAAATTTGTAAAATGGCTGCAAAGCATGATTCTTCAGTATTGATAAACCTTGTCAGAAAGAATCCTGTGTCACCCTGTTCCCTGGGGGTCCCAGGAGAGACTCCTAAACAACCAAACAATATAACACAACCTTGAGGAAAATTAGCTGGAGCACTCACTTAAGCTAGCAAGAGGCAGCGTAACTTAGCAGGATCTTGCAACCCAGCATCTACGGGGCCAGGTCAGTCAAGCAGCCAGACAGGTTTAAAGTAATAAAAATGATGCTTTATTGCATACAAACAAAGAGTAAAGACACCACAGTCACACAGCTACCTAGGAGATTAGAGGTTGGATTAAGGATAAAGATTTTTGGGGAAAATGGGTGATACGACACCTGTCTCATTGTCCTGGACCTTGCGGGAGAATCCGAGGGTGCAGAGAAAGAAGCTCAGCTGGATTAGCTGAGGGGAGCTCACCAAGCACAGCAGCAGCAAGGTGGGATGAAACTCAGGAGCGATCCGAGGAAGGTCTCGGAATCAGGGGTTTTTATAGGATGAATTGGGGCTGCAGCCCATGCCTTTCTCGGGGAGAACAATGAGTTTTGGGTGCGAGACAATGTCTCGGAAAGGTCACAACTTTGCATGATGGAATCAGAGCCGAATTAACAATAGTGTGGCCAGTATGCAAATATGCAGCGCTTACCAGTGGACGGCACAACCTTTGTCCAGCAGCCTGCTTGGGGAAGGAAGCTTTTGTTAGCATCATGCATATATAATGAGGTGTTTCCTAGAGAGGTCCCTGAAGCGACGAACCGGCTGTGTCTGGACTGCCTGGGTGGGGAATGGAATGTCCAGCAATTATCAGCCATGCCTGTTTGTGTGCTTGTCCGGAGACCTCGCAAACAGGTGGAGTGGCTGGTGGAAGAAAGTCAAATGGTTTGATATCAAAATGATATCTTGAGGGTGTCCCCAAGAAGGTCTAAACTGCAGTAACACCTGAACTGATGAGAATCTTTGCAGTTTGGGACTTATTCTGTCCAAAATTTGCATGTGGTTGTTTGACACAGAAAACAATCTTTTCTGCACAGAAGTATTGTTTTTTTCACAGGAGAAGTTGTTTGCCTGTTTTCGGCACAAAATAAATGCATGCAAATTTTGTGCAGAATAACTCCTGGATTGTGGTTAGCCTTAGAAAACTCTGCAGTCTTGCAGCATGAAGAAAACGATTAAAATAACTTCTTGCTTCTTTGAGAGGAGAATTACTGAAGATTTATATCCTTAGCACTACATGCATGAAGCAGTTACACTCTGTATGTACCATCTAAGTTCTCAATCAGTGCTTGCGATGTGTGCTCTAACCCACTCAGTTTGACAGCAAATATACATGAATTCAGGTTGACCCTGTCTCATTGAGGAGGTTCACAATGCATTTGGGATATATCACTTCACACAGGTGTAGTGTAACTGGGGGATTTTCCATTCAGTTCCCTCTACCAGAATGTTAACTTGTGGTGGAGAATGGCTTTAATTCAACCTTCTCCCTGACTTGCAACTGTTCTATGTACAGGGATAATGAAGAAGCATTCTGCTTTAGACAGATTAATCATTTTGGTCTGACATTTGGGATAGGAAGATCAAGCAAAATTCTGAGAGATATACAAAAAGGGAGAATTTTCAAAGCAGGGGGAAAAACTGAATTTAAAACAAACCAGGGAAATTCTGTCTGGGTGGATGAGTTGTTTTCTGTTCACCCAGTCGCCCCAATAAATTATGGATCTACTGCCCTTCTTGCATTCTAGATCATGTTGCGTTTCCTCAATTTTTAACTCCTTTTTAATAAGCTAAAACCTCCCCCTTTCCTCCATATTTTTACCTAAATATAGGCATGGTTGTGTACAGTTTCTCAATTATTTGCATTCCATTCATGGACTAAAGTTTGTTTCACCACTCTTTCACAGGCTTTCACATCAGTGGCCAAAATTCTATTGTTTGTCATGACAAGAATAGATCCAATAAATCCATCGTATCTACCTACATGAACACTCACCATCCTACAGTTAATTCAAAGGCTCTACTCTACTTCTGCTGGACCAAAATGATGCTGGACAGAAACAGTCCCCCGCCCCCAAATACACATGGTGGACAAATTATGCCTGGCCTTTACACATTCCAAGAAATACAGTCTGAGTTAAGCCCATTGTATCTCAGCTCTCTTTCATATTACATGATTATATCCGTTTGATAGCACTCTGAACTATTGTGATTGCATCCTGCAGAGTTCTTGGATTTGTATTTTGGTGAGACACTAGAATTAGAGAATTATCGATATCTCAGAAAAATACAGATCCAGGGATTCTATAGGATGGGTCCATGGACTTAAAGTGATTTCAAAGTGGTACAATTGCTCAAGAGCTCAGACTTTGAAAGATTCATTTCCTACACATCCCTTAAATATTTGAAGGGATGCCATGTAGAGGAAGGAGAGGGCTTGTTTTCTGCTGCCCCAGAGACCAGGACAAGGAGCAATGGATCCAAGCTGCAGGAAAGGAGATTCCACCTGAACCTCGGGAACAATTTCCTGACAGTCAGGGCTGTCTGGCAGTGGAAGATGCTGCCTCGGACTGTGGTGGAGTTCTCCTTCCTTGGAGGTTTTTAAGCAGAGGCTGGATGGCCATTTGTCGGGAGTGCTTTGAGGGTGTTCCTGCATGGCAGGGGGTTGGACTGGATGGCCCCTGGGGTCTCTTCCAACTCTACATTTCTATGATTCTATGATTCTTCACATCATCTGAATACACCAGCACAGATTGGTAGGCAACATGCATTATAGACTATATCACCTGCCTCTCAGCTGTGCCAGGTGGCCTGATTGACATCAGGGGCTGTTGAAGGAGCTTTATACAAAGCCAGTGAAGTTCGTAAACCCGAAGAGTTCCGACTGTATTTGGCATAAATTGCTGTCGCCCCTAACCCCCAAGTGGAATGATCTCCTGCTGCTGGAGTATGTAGTCCATTAGGGCTCTGAATGGGTTTCCCAAATGGAAAACATTACCCATAGAAACAGCTGAGGCCATTTCTGCACTACACTGTCATAGTGCTATTATTCCCCTTTCAACATCCTCTGGTATCCCGGGGGTTGCAGTTCAGGGAGGGGCCTTTAGGATTCTCAACCTGAGAGCTCTTTGGCCTCAGGAAACTACAAACCCCAGAATTCCACAGGATGTTGAAAGTGGAATAATAGCACTGTAACAATGTAGTGTGGAAAGACCCTGAATCAATTCCCTGTAGATCCAGTGGGCATACATTGGTTGGATGGTGATAGCTAGAGATGAGGAGGAGGGAGATAGGAGGTAAAAAGAAGAAGCAAAACATGCCTGATGGCCGAAACTGGTAACACAGGGAAACAATAACTTAACTTACGAACATTTTTTTTTCATAGAAAAACTGCTCCCAGGAGACAGAACTCATAAGGATATATTCATTGCGCTACTGAGGTGAAAATCATTTGACTGATAATATAAGCAGCATAGAAAAAGAAGAAACAAGACTATCTATCTATCATCTGTCTGTCTGTCTGTCTGTCTGTCTGTCTGTCTGTCTGTCTGTCTGTCTATCTATCTATCTATCTATCTACCTACCTACCTATCCTGTCTGTCTCTACCCCCGTCCTCCTCCTTCTCCTTCTCCTCCTCCTCTGTCTCCTGCTCCTCTCTTTTCCCTCTTTCAGTTCCTTGTTGGTTTTCGCTCACAATACTTGAAGCACTCTTCTTAGGT
This sequence comes from Iguana delicatissima, assembly GCA_948472985.1. Classification (NCBI taxonomy): domain Eukaryota; kingdom Metazoa; phylum Chordata; class Lepidosauria; order Squamata; family Iguanidae; genus Iguana; species Iguana delicatissima. Next base: position 83,658 of record CAOKZL010000539.1, on the reverse strand, counting down.
TAAATGGATGAGAGACTCAATGGAGGGCAGGCTCTGAAAGTGTCCCACAACTATAAATCAATGATGCATTTCTGTGAGCAGAAGTGGCGAATGGGAAGGTTCACTCTTGCTTTCTCTTGCTTTCTCTTATCATTGAATCTTCAGTAGAGATTGCAATCTCCTCTCTCTCCCACCTCCTTTCGTGCAAGATAATTCCAGATGCATTTTCTAAACTGGACAATGTGGCAAGAATGTCATTTTATGCATTTTCAATCATTTTGTTTTTACATTCCCAGACTTTTCCGCAAGAAGAAGAAGAAGAAGAAGAAGAAGAAGAAGAAGAAGAAAATATTAATTTTGTGCAAAGAAAGATAATAATAATTTTGCAATCCCAGTGATTCAAGTAGTTTTTGCAATCCCAACGATTCAAGTGGTTCACTGAAGATATTGATGAGGGGTTACACACCATCCAATAATGCATAACTGTAGGTAAAACTGTTATATTTGTAGATTTTTAATTATGCAGTTATAAAGCTAATACAGACGTTGCACCATGTCCCAAAGAATACAACTGCACATGTAAGGGAACTTGTGTTTGTACGAAACATCAATAAGATGCCGGCTAACTTCCCCTAGATGGGTTGAGGCAGTCTTTCAGCTAGCTAAATGGCAATCCTTTTTTCCCCCTTAAATCAATTTGCTTCCACTATTGTTATTTTTTAAGAAAGCAAAACTTTTTGGGTCATAGTTTTTTGTGTAGCACTTATTTGAGGGTCTTTCCACACTACACTGGTATAGTGCTCTTATTCCACTTCCAACATCCTATGGAATCCTGGGGTTTGCAGTCTAGGGAGGGGCCTTTAGAGTTCTCAGCCAGAGAGCTCTTTGGACTCCTCAGTAAACTGGAAACCCCAGAATTCCATAGGAGGTTGAATAATAGCATTACTAACAGTGTAAGGTGAAAGGCTTTAAGTAATTAGCTTAGTTGCTCAACCAAGCAACAATGCAGGTAGCTTAGCTGAATATTTAAGCATCATCTTTTGATTCACACACAACACCCGCACGAACACACAATCCGGAGGTGCTGCGGCAAGTGGCAAAGGTCTGTTCTCCCATCTGTCGGGACACAGCAAAACGAAACTTCCGTGACCCTCTCATAAATGATCGCTGGGATGAGAAGGAATTATGACAGAAATCCTGTTTCTGGTTATCGCATTAGAGATCACTCACAGGAAGGAGGTTGAAATGTCTCTCTGGTGGGTTCTGATCAACAGGAAAAAAGGCCCCCATCATTCACAGTAGCTTCTCCCCAGTGAATCAGGATTTTAGAATCCCCACGTATACTGAAACTATTGAATATGTAGGGATCATGAATACAAATCAGTGAGAAATGTACAACTCTAGGTTACACATTTGCAACTGCGATCATGAATTCCACTCTCTGCTTAAGTTGTAGGGATTAAGCTGATATGTGATTACTAATGTGTTTTTGAAAAACGTAGGAGATTCAAATTCCAGAGGATATTCACGTCTCATCATGTGACTAAAAATTCCTAGGGTTGTGTGTCAAATTTAGGAAATTTGGTGGGTTTGGGTCCACCTTGCTCTTAATATTCCTGGCATGGGCTGAATAAAAAATATGGCATTATTCTTGGATACCACTCACTTCACAGTGTTCATTATATGCCCTAGTCTTGTGGGGGGGTTTTTCTCTTTCTCTGTCATCAAGTGGGGACCACAGAAGGGGAGGATATGTTGGGGTGGGGAAGTTGAGGGAGTCTGTTTTCATTACAGTTAGTTTATCTCCAAAGACAGGAGGCTACCAAGAATGGAAAAGAGAGTGTGCTTCATCTCGTCAGTGGGCCGATAAAAGCCTTGTCATTCACCGTTTTCCTTACAGGATTGTTCTTATTTGGGAGCATTTCATCTAAATCATCGCTCTTTGGGCAGTCCTGTGTGAATCATAATCTGCTCTGATACCGCTATCAGCGGAAATGGCGTTGTCAACATTTATGTCAATGCTGAGGTTGTAATTTCTTGACAGTAATGTTCCTTGCTTGATAAAACACTCTCTGTTCAACTTGACAGAGGCTTCTGCTCAGTTCCTTCTCGTACTCCGAAGTCCCAGGTGGGGAGTGATTTCGTATCTGCCGAGTCTAGAAAGTCCAGCACAAGCAGGTTGAGGACTCCAGCTACCTTCCCTGCCCCCAACTATCTGACCCATGATGAAAGTAAATCCACAAAAATAAAATGTGGGTAATATTAGGCACACTTGAAGTGATTTTTCATGTTGCATTTGTTGGGAAAAAAGCCCTACATCAGGGTTAGAAAGATTAGGATTTGTAAGTAAATTGATAATGGTTGTTGATTTGCAATCGTCTAACAGCAGCGGCGTAGTGCTTTGAGTGTTGGAACCTTTCCGCCCTACACTGTTATAGTGCTATTATTCCAATTTTAACCTCCCATGGAATCCTGGGACTTGCAGTTCAAGGAGGGGCCTTTAGAATCCTCTTTGGCCTCAGGAAACTACAAACCCCAGAATTCCACAGGAGGTTGAAAGTGGAATAATAGTACTACAACAGTATAGGGAGGAAAGGCCCTTGGACTATGGCCTGTTCCACATGCCAGAGCTCTTGTGCTGTGCCTCCCCACAAACCTGGCAGCAAGTTCACAAGGCTCTTCTCCACACGCTACTGGCTGCTTGCAGAAGTGAGTGTGAGGGATATGCTCCAGCCTTCCAGACTGCACCTGGCCTTCTTGCCATGCTGCAGTAGAGGAGGAAGTGCGTAGATTGCACTTCCGGCCCTTCTGCATGGCCAGCTGCAATGGAAGGCTCACAGCAGGGGTCATTGACAGAGTTTCCATCAATGATATCACCCACAGTTGCACTGGCTAACAATGCGAGAAGGGAGGAATTGCAGCAACATCATTTGGAAGTGTTCTCGCAGTCTCACTCCTCTCACATCCTCTTGCTGGGATGCCGTCTTCATGAGGAAAGGAACTATGACACTGGAGGCCAGGGTGCAAAATCCTGCTCTGCCATCTTAGAATCATAGAATCATAGAAATGTAGAGTTGGAAGAGACCACACGGGCCATCCAGTCCAACCCCCTGCCATTCAGGAACACCCTCAAAGCACTCCTGACAGATGTCCATCCAGCCTCTGCTTAAAAACCTCCAAGGAAGGAGACTCCACCACTCTCCGAGGCAGCATGTTCCACTGCCGGACAGCCCTGACTGTCACGAAGCTCTTCTTGAGGTTCAGGTGGAATCTCCTTTTCTGCAGCTTGAATCCATTGCTCCTTGTCCTGGTCTCTGGAGAAGCAGAAAACAAGCCCTTTCCCTCCTCTATATGGCATCCCTTCAGATATTTAAACATGGCTATCATGTCCCCTCTTAACCTTCTCTTCTGCAGACTAAACATCCCCAGCTCTCTAAGTCTATCCTCATAGGGCATGGCTTCCAGGCCTCTCACCATTTTGGTCGCCCTCCTCTGGACTCGCTCCAGCTTGACCATGTCCATGGAAACTCCTGGGTGACCACAGGCAAGTTGCATGCTTTCAACTTCAGAGGAAGACAAGGCCAAGCTTGCTGTAAACAAATCTTGCCAGGAAAAACTTGTGGAAGGCTTGCCTTAGAGTCACTGTAAGCTGGAAAGGACTTGAAGACATAAAAAAACGGAAGCAGCAATTACAATCATAAGCTTTTTCTTGGGTAGTGGAGCTAGGAGCATGAATGGACGTCTGGCTTGTTTCTGGTATTGAAAACAAATCTCTGGCCTCAGCCTGAGGTTAGTGGAAACCTGCTCTCCCCAGACACTCTCGCTTCATTTCTTGCTCCAGGTAATGGATCTCTGAGTTCTAATAAATTATACCCCATAAGATGTAGTAAAATATATCTTCTAGGATATACCTTATTAGATCCCATATCTGCTATCTTCTGCAATAATGACTTCTTCTCCCCTTTCAAGACAAACTTAGGCCATTTCCACACGGGGCGAGGGAATTGCCCTGTGCTGGTGCTTACCGGACTACTTGGCTCCATGCTTGGGTCCAGGCTGGTCCAGAGCAGTGCATGGCCACCGCCCCGCACTGCTCCGGGGATGAAAATGGCGGCTTCCGGTTGGTTGAGGCTCTCCACCAACCACTGAAGCTCATCAGCCTAAAGCCCGCCCCTGGCAGATCACAGGCTCACACTGGTGCGAGCCTGCAAATCTGCACTGGAGTGCAGGCACGGAGAGCTGCGCTCCGTGCTTTTGAAAGACCTGTTTCAAGCGGTCTTTCAAAAGCATGCTGGATGACCACTTTGGGTCATTCCGGAGCGGGCTGAGGTGTGGAACTGAACTAAATAGGTCCGACCCAGTCCACTCCTAGGTGCAGACGTCTGCTGGAGGATGCTCTGCACCGTTTCTTTAAGCCCATGCAGAAATGGCCTTAGTGTTTATCTTTTTACTGTTGAACCTGCCTATAGCATTACTCCCAAGCATTTTTCTACTTCATGAGTCATTTCCCAGTCTGTCTAATTGCTATTACTTCTCTAGCTCTACTGCCCTGAACTACTTCTTCTGAATGTGACAGACGTAGGAATTATATTTTTTTCCAATCCCAGGAAATAAAAGTTGTGCGTTCAAGACATCAACAGTTAGTTATGCACTGTTCCCAAAATCACTGGATTCAATGACTTTACTCTAGTTGGGACCAACAATAGAATTTAGTCCCATTTGAAATAGGTATGCAACTGAGGCAGGTATGGACCAGCATGGCATAGCATTCTGAATAGTACAACTCTAGAAATCCAGGGTTCACATCCTGCTCAGCCAAGGAAACCCAATGGGTAACCTTTGGCTGGTCACACTCTCAGCCTCAAGGGAAGGCAAAGGCCAACTCCCTCTGAAAAAATTTTGCCAAGAAAACTCATTAATAAGTTTACCTTAGGGTTGCCATGAGTCAGAAATGACTTAAAGGCACACAGTGGTTATATAATTTCACTTGCACAACTATGAACTGAATACCTGTATTGCACAATGGGCCAAAAAGTAAAATCACATGTCTAAGGATACTTAAACTCATAGTGAAGCTGCAAGTATGTTGCATAGCCAGAGGTAGGTTTACCATCCAAGTCAAGGCCATAACTGTTCATCAGTTGGGAATGGCAGTGAGCTCATGTCTTCTGCATGACCCCCTGTCCTCACTTGTCAAGCTTTTTGCGATGGAGAATTTCTAATGCATCTCTGATAGGTCATTTAATGCTTGGACCAGGTTAAATCATCTATTTCAGATGATATGACCAACTCTCATGGCCATCAATGAGTCAATAGCATTAATCCATTGTCTGCTGCATCTGACATCTCTCCAGGACAGGACATCTACTCTTTTACCTATTTACCTCTTTCCTTCTCATTCTGTAGCTTTTGAATTATGCACTTCACTCTTTTTTAAAGGATTCATCTTTGACGTCTTTGGCCATTTCCAGACTACACTGTTATAGCGCTATTATTCCACTTTCAAAATCTTACGAAATTCTAGGATTTGTAGTTTACTGCAGCCAAAGAACTGAAAATTCTAAATGCCTCTCCCTACTGCAAACCCCAGGATTCCACAGGATGTTGAAAGTGGAATAATAACACTATAACAATATAGTGTGGGGATGGCCTTTGTCTGCTTGTGGCCTTTCTGATCTCTCCTTGAATTTTTCTCCTGTAAGGTTCCAGCAGAGAGATGTCTTTCCTTCCGTAAATTGGTGAGGTAGAAGCCCAGATTAGAATCTATTTGTTTCTTTTCATAGAGGTGTGAATGAAAGGCAAAGAGATATGTTCACAATCTGGTGGGAATGAAGAACATCCAGTTTTTCCCCCTTACCATCATTTCTGGAGAACTCACCATCAGTTTTCATTCCACTACTCCATAAACATGTGGTCAACCAAAAGCCAACGTCCATTCTATAGTTATGCTATGAACATACACACACCCTACAGAATTGGTAGTCTGATGTACAAATCAAACAGAAAACAATGTGTGCATCTAATACATATTGGTGCGGAAATCAGTTCTGCTGCCTGATGGAATATGGAAATAAATATTTTTTAATTTCATTCTCAAAGGAAGAAGCAAGAAGTTTCAGCAATTTATGTCCCAGTGTGAGAAAATCTTTGAAAGGTACACAGTTTCGGAAGACTATTAACAGTTTGGTATTTCTGCAGAGAAGACAGCAGTTTGTATGCAGGAAGCATGATTTTCAACAGAGAAAATAAAATAAATTGGAATAGAAAATGTCTTCTATACAAAAAGAAATTGTGAATTTTGTGCAGAATAAGTCCTAAACTACAACAATTACCTTCAGTTCAGGATTCTCCTTATCAAGGTTTCCTGATACTTGATAAATATTCTGCAATATTCTTTCTGTCCCTGTGATGGCATCACAAAGTTCAGATAGTAAAGAAAGAACCACAATAGCTTCAGTTTCGTCTCTAGTGAGAGTTCATACTTGAGGGTACTATGACTCCAAACTGCTCAAATCACAATTCTGCGAAGAATGGCCCCAGTTTGGACATCCCTGTCCGCATCCAGTAGCATCAGAAAATAAATTGGCTGAAGGATGCAAATATCTCCTTCCACTTTGGACTTGTTGGATTAGAGATCAGGGTGCGAGAGCAAGAAAAAGAGAGAATACTCTATCTATGATATCAAATATGCAGGTTTATTTTTTAAAAAATAAAAGTCCCTGGGAAGGAAAATTGTCTGGACACGTACTGTACGTCAGCTGTCTGGTGGTCTGAGACAGGTATATATGTCAGGCCCTGGGGGAAACCACTCTGCAGGAGTCACTGTATTAATTGAGGAAATTAAATACTTTAAAAGATTTTTTTTTCTTTTCACTTTTCCCCACCGTTCTCTTTCGTGTTTTGCACTTAAATTACAGAAGGGTGCAGAGAAGGAGGACAAAAGCCCTTCCTTTCGATTTTCTCAGGTTATAATTAACCATGATGGGACTTAAAGGATCCTGAAGCAATGGAAAGGGCTTGGAACACTGACAAGGTCAATTATCTGCTGATAAGTCCTTAACTGGCAAGTATTAATAATATGACTAATATTAATTGAATGTGAGTACATCGAGTTTTATTCCTTCTTTTAAAGTTCTTTAAGGCTGTGTCAAGTACCAGACTGGAAGGCAGAAGAGTGATTTATGGAAGGAAGAAAACAGGTAATAATAATAGGACTGCTCGCCCGTCTGCAGATGTTTCATGCAATCTTAGACAAAAGGGTATTAATTGTGCATTGGGAAATGATTCCTCCTTGACCACTGATTGCAGAGGGGGGCCATGGTACCAAGTGAGATGCAGGGATGCTTCGTACACCCATGACTGAGGACCCATTTGGCAAAAGTCTGGAGTTAAAGTTATATGATGGCTGAAAATCTTGGCTGACATGAGATTTCTCAGTCAGACCTTGGATGAAATCTTGGCTGAACTGAGGGTCAAATTTCATGAGATTTCATTATGCCATATAGAGGCTTGGTGGGCCTCATGCTCAACCATTTTGAGTCATGGAGGCATCATGATCAGCTTATGCTGATGAGCTCTTTCAGAAGAAACTCCTTTTCCCCTCTTTTCTAAATACACTAATTTTACTTGTCTGGTTGTCATATAGGGAACATTCTACCATGGTCATTTTTGAAAGGAGATTCCCAGTCCGGCAGTGGAATCTGCTGCCTCGGAGTGTGGTGGAGTCTCCTTCCTTGGAGGTTTCTAAGCAGAGGCTGGATGGCCATTTGTCGGGAGTGCTTTGAGGGTGTTCCTGCATGGCAGGGGGTTGGACTGGATGGCCCCTGGGGTCTCTTCCAACTCTACATTTCTATGATTCTATGATTCTATGATCTTTCCTATTTCTTCCTATTTTATCTTATAAGTCTCTGACTTACGCTGATGAGCTCTTTCAGAAGAAACTCCTTTTCCCCTCTTTTCTAAATACACTAATTTTATTTGTCTGGCTGTCATATAGGGAACATTCTACCACGGTCGTTTTTGAATGTCTGGAAATGTATTTACTGCTTTGTCACAACTAGTGGGTATAGGAAGGGAAAGTGGTACACCACAAATTATAAGGGGCACGTTAGTATATCAGAAGTCTAGATGATAATACATCAGCAAAACCAACCCAAAGCAAAACAGAAATGAATACAATTCTGTGCTTCCTGAACAAAACTATAAAATTCAGATCAAAGAGATTTATAGCACCACCCTACCCTTCGTTAGCTCAACCTCACCTATACTTCTGTGTCTGGGCACCACAGTGTGAGAAGGGTATCAACAAACTGGAGACCAAGAGGATAAAAATGGTCAATAATGGGAAAACTCTCTCACTCTCTCTCTCTCTCTCTCATACACACACATATATATGCATATCTATATATATATGTATGTATGTATGATTTAAGAAGCTGCTTGAACAGTGTTCCATATAGGCCAACAGTGTTTATTCTGTCCATCAGGAGATCTATTCTTTCTAAGGGTTTATCTCTACTGCCTGAACCCTCACTAGGAGCCAAGAGGACTAAACTGTGTTTGGTCCTCTTTGGACGGTAAAGTGGAAGGCAGAGGAAAAGAAAAAGTCCACTTTACAAGTAAATTAGTTTTACAAAGGAAGCCTGAATCGGGCAAATGATCATCAGAGGTTCCTGAAGATCTTTCATTCATAGGGTCACCATAAGTCAACGTTTAACTTGATGGAGAATAACAACAAAAATAAATTCTCATTGCACAAGTATAGCAGTTTAATCCCTGTTCAACTGCCATGATTCTATCCTATGGAATTCAGGGAACTGTAGTTTGTTGAGGTACTTAGAGTTCTATAGTCTAGCCCTCTAAATTTCAGAATTAGTTGATCTTTATGTTGTTGTTGATGAAGATATCTTTAACCCCATCTTTTTCCCTCTTCAGGACTCAAGGCAGCTGAAAGTGGGATCAAACAGTTATAATTATATAGCCACTTTATATTTAGACAGCTTAATTCACGGTTTTCAAATAAATAGATAAATAAATAAATAAATAATTTCATTATTTTGTTGAATTTGTGCCTCCAGGCATGTAGGAATTATGCTTTCTTGGTCAGCTGTATTATCCCACATGTTATTGGAAGCTAAACTGGCTTTGCAAGAATAGTGTACCATTTCAGGAAGTTTTCCCACATCCTTTAGTTGACAACAAATTTGATCCAAACAGGATTTTGCTTTCCAGGCATGGCAGCCGAGGTGTTAAAACTGGGGAGGAAAAGCTTTATTTACAAAAGTCAACATCATTTGTGCATCTCTTTTGCATTTAAGTGAGAAAACGAGTAATGGAAGAAAAAAAAGATACTGTCAGGTTACATTTTGGAGAGATGTGCTTGATGAAACATTTCAACATGTTCAATTGTGACCCTCAGGTTCTTGCTTTCTTTTTTTCCCTTTATTTGTTTTTGAAACACCATCGAGAAAAAATGTGTTGGAGAATTGTAAAGGTTTCATCTCCCTTGATGTATTTTTACTGAATGGCATCAAAGTTTAATATACTGTCCCCAGATGCCTGTCACTCACTGTGTGATTTTTTTTTTCATGGTTCCAGACATATCAGGTTTGGATGTCAGGAGTGATGCAGGAAATACAGTAGAAACATCATCATTTGGATACATTGTTTAACAGAGGGCTTCTAGTATTGGAAGGTGAATATATATTTTACAGCTCCCTTGGGGAATGAGAAAGATGGCATTTAAGAAGGGGAAGAAAATACATAAACGAAAATTACCATTTCTGCTAGGTTTTATCAGAAAAACAGAACACTTTCTGATTATATTTCCTAAGCACTTGCCTCTCCTATTTTTTTTTAACTTTCTCATCAGTATTTCAGAATAATTTCATGCTTTCCTTTCCAACCCCCACCCCCCTGTAAGCCATCAAACGTGTAAATTTGCAGATGGCACGGTCCTTCGCAAAACATCATTTTCATTGCTAGTAACTTCTGTGCCTCTGGAGGAGGCTGGCTTATGGCACTCTTCTGCCACTAATGAATCTCCCATCTCCTTCGCAGTAAACACTGCTTTAAACACGTTAATATTTGAGCTACACTGCACATACTGTGCCATATTAAACTTGCACCCCTCTGGAGCTTGCCTTTTTTTTTTTTTTTTTAACGGCACTCAAAAAGTTTGTGGCACTGTGAGCTTGGTTCAAGCACATTTCTATGCTATGAGCAGTCCTATCATGAAGTTTCCTTGCAATGCACAGAATACTCAAACAATGGCCATTTCTTTCAGTGGTATTATTCCTCCTGTGGAATTCAGGGGTTAGTAGTTTCCTGAGGTCCAAGAGCTGTCTGGCTGAGAAGTCTAAATGCTGCTACCTAAACTGCAAACCCCAGGATTCCACAGGAGGTTGAATGTGGAATAGAGCACGATAACAGTGTTGGGCAGAAATGGCCAATCTATTCAGGGGTTAAATGTGTTTGGGATGATGGTGTAACTCAGGGCCCTTCTGCACTACACCATAACTGCAGTACAATTTCACTTTATCTATCACAGCTGCTTCCTATGGAATCTTGGGGTTTGTAACTGTGGGACATACTGGAGCTCTCTGGCTAAGACTGCTAATTACCCCTCCCTAAACTACAAATCCCATGGTTCCATAGAACAGAACAGTGGTGGTTAAAGTGGGATCGTCTTGCAATACTTGTATAGCACAGAAAGGTCTTCAGCTTGCACTAAAATGCAGGTTTTGGAGGGGAAAAAAGAGAGAGGAGAGAGACAGAGAAAACTCCACAGGTTTCCTAGACCAGTGCTTCTGAGGCCATCTCATGTTGCGGGGAGGGAGCTGACAACAATTTATTTCCAACGTCTAAAGTGACCAGTACATATATGTACTCATTGGCTGCTGTGGGTTTTCTGTCATTATTGTGTGTCTTTAAGTCATTTCCAACTAATGGAGACCCTAAGGCAAAACCATCACAGAGTTTTCTGGGCCAGAGTATGTGAGGTGCCCAAGGTAACCCAGTAGGTTTCCATAGTTGTGCTGGTCCAGAGACCATTTCCTAGGTTGGCTTTTGTCTGCCATAACCTATGTTGCCCTTTCCTAGAACTAGTACACTGGAATCCTTTCTCTTAGTCCCAAGTGGAAATGACCCACTGAATCCATTATGGAATGGGTGAATCAACATGTGGGTACATCTCATCCTCAGACAAAATGTTAGTTAAGCATAATATAACATACTTACCTTCAGCAAATTAAAAGAAAACACAACACAGCAGCAGCAGCAGCAGCAGCAACAGATGTATTCAGAACCAGATGTATTCAGAACAATTCAGAACCATGGTTTTCTATACTGGCATATTTATCATAACTTGCTAAAGATTTTTCTGCTGAAAAGGTCTGAGGAGGCAGTCTGTGTCACTATGTCAAAATGAAAACTGTGCAGTTTGGCTACCCAAATCAAATTGATTTCAGAACAAAGATCCAGCAACATCCTTATCACATGCGTGTTTGTTGAGGACACAGAGGAGGGCATTCTTGGTGGCTACTCCCAGTCTGTGGGATTTTCTCCCGTGGCCAAGTTGGCTCCCTCTCGAGCCAAGGTGTGGGTTTCTTTAAAGGCAGAATCCATGTGCCGGAAGAGTCTTTTAATGTAGCATGCTGTGTTTTTATCCTTTTGTTTTATTATTATGTTTTAAGTGTGTTTGGACACTGTATTCTGAACTGTTTTTTTTTTTTTAGGTGCATTTTCTTTAACTTTCATGGAATAAGATTTTAAATGTTTATCTGCTGAAACAAATTTTAAGTCTCTTTGAGTCCCTTGTCAGGAAACAAGCAGGATACAAATTAAAATAAAAATAAAAATTAAAATAAATAATTAAATATCTAGCTATTCAATCGGTCAACTTTGGTTTGGACTAACATTTAGAATTGGGGCCCCTTCTGCACTATACTGCTATAGTGCTATTATTCCACTTTCAACATCCTGTGGAATTCTGGGGTTTGTAGTTTACTGAGTCCAAAGAGCTCTCTGGCAGAGAATTCTGAAGCCCTCCCCCGCAAACTGCAAACACCAGGATTCCACAGGATATTGAAAGTGGAGTAATAGCACTATAACAGTGTAGTGCAGAAATGCCCTTGACTGATGTCACTCATTTTTCCACCGCTACTTCAGATGGAGACATCTTTGGGAAAATGCAAAAATGGCTTCTTACGTCTTCACCTTAGTGAGTCAGGGTTAGGAATTCTCTTATCTTTCCTTTCCCAACATATTCTCTTTAACAAATGCTTGCTTTCTTGTATTTATAAGCAAAGGAATCTTAGCATGATCACACACCAGTGAAAAATTGATCTACCAGACATTCTGATATTTCAAGGGACTGCCTAGTTCACTCTGCATATAAAATGAGGATAGCAAACAGGACTATTCAAATATAAGTTTCACTAACAAGAGGAGAAATTTTGGGTGTAAGAATCAACTTTACCACCTGATTTCACAGACCAACCCATAGCCTGGGATGTGCCTTCATGGTTCAAGTCACAATGAGAAGAGGGAAGATAAGGATTTTAGCCCCCTCCCTATACAAATCATTTTAGCAGACTTACCAAAAGATGATGATGATGATGATGATGATGATGATGGTGGTGGTGGTGGTGATGGGTATGTTTAGTATGCAGAAGAGAAGGTTAAGAGGGGACATGATAGCCATTTTTAAATATTTTAAAGGATGTCACGTTGAGGAAGGAGCAGGCTTGTTTTCCACTGTTCCAGAGACTAGGACACGGAGCAATGGATTCAAGCTGCAGGAAAGGAGATTTCACTTGAACCTTAGGAAGAACTTCCTGATGGTCATGGCTGTCCGGCAGTGGAATATGCTGCTTCAATGGAGTGTGGTGGAGTCTCCTTCTTTGGAGGTTTTTAAGCAGAGGCTGGATGGCCATCTGTTGGGAATGCTTTGATGGCTGTTACTGCGTAGCAGGGGGTTGAACTTGATGACCCCTGGGGTCTCTTCCAATTCTATGATTCTACGATTGTGTGATGATGATGGTGGTGGTGGTGGTGGGGAGAAGGAGGAGGAGGAAGAAGAAGATTAACTTTATATCCTACCTTTTCCCCAAGATTGGACTCAAGTTGTTTACAAATTAAAATTATTGCAATATAATGAAATGCTGTTAAAAACTCAACAAAAAAACTGAATCAAACTTTTTTTTTAAATCACGGTAAATTAAATTATAAATTAAATCATGATAAAATTGTTTAAACCATGCAATTAAAAAAAAGATTTAAACATTTAAACTGTATGGTGTAAAATAAAGCAAATCTTACAGCCCTTTCCTTAAAAGCCTTCATTTTTTTTCTTAAAAGAAATCTTCTCTTGCCTGATGAAGGACAACACGGAGGGAGCCTCCCTAAGGAGGAGTTCCACAGTCAAGAGGAAAGCACCAAGAAAGCTCTCTCTCCCATGTTCTCAACGCCTATAGCTATCAATGTGGTGGGAATGAGAAATGTCTTCTCCCAATGAGGTCTATTTCCAACATGAAGTTCCTCCATGGAGTTAAGTCAATGTTTCCTCGTCGTATCTTGATAAAATATACAGGTAGAATCCTATTGGCACATGATGCTAACATATGCACTTTTTGCAAGTTCATGCAATGATGATAAGGGAAAGCAGACAAAATTTGCCTGCTCTGAGTAGCCTTCCCCCACCCCCAAAGTATTAGTTCATTCACGGTTACTGTGCCCATGGCCCTTTTTCCTCCTACAGCCGCTGCCAACAGCACCATTGTTGCATTGGTCTAGTGCTCTAAAAACTTGCTGGACAGAGTGTACATTCTTTCTAAGCTGACTACTCCAGTTTGACTACTGCAATGTGCTGTATGTTGGTTGCCTCTGAAGATGACTTCAAAGCTACTGTTGTGGTGGTCCTTCAAGTCATTTCTGACTTATGGAGAACCTAAGGCAAAACTATCACAGGGTTTATGGGCACTGAGAGTGTGTGACACACTCCACGTCACCCAGTAGGTTTCCAGGGTTGAGCAAGGAATCAAAACCTGATCTCCAAGGTCATAGTCCGAAGCTCAAACTGCTACAGCACTCTGGCTACAGTTAGTGCAAAATGGAGCAACTAGACTGGTGATCAAAAGACCTAGTAGAAACCATACATACCAGTTTTGAAGAAGTTAAATTGACTGCAAAACCATCACGAATCTGAGTTCAAGCTGCTGGTGATGACATTTAAAGTCCCAAATGGAATGGGATCTTGGTACTTAAAGCAGAACCTCTCCCTATGTATTCCTCCCCTAGTATCAATGACTGCTGGTTGGATTCTCCTCTCTTTCCCATCAGTAGGAGGCCCTTCTCAGTTGTGACACCCCACTGTGAAACTTTTTCCCATTGGAAGCCTGATTGGCAGCAATGTTGGCTTCATTCCATCACCAATGACTTTTAATCAAGTTTTCGTGTCCTAATGATTGTTGATACATGAGATTTGAAACATTTCCAACTTGTTTTAAATTGTCCACTGTGCTTTTAGACTATATGGCTGGAATCCTTCATGGAGAAAGGCACTTCTGCCATGTAGCTACATCTTTGTAGCTATATCTCCCAGAGTTATCCCTCCAAAATTAAAAGTGACACAGTCCACAGCATGGACATTTCTTTGTCACTGGAGAGCAAGAGGAATCAGTGGGGATGTTTTCAGATATTTCCCTGTAGCTGGATGCTCTGTGACAGACAAATGTATGATCCTCTGGTACCCTTGGAAGTCCCTGGAGATGACATCCTGTCAGTGTGTCCAGCTGCAGGAAAATATCTGCATGCATCTCCAGTGATTTCCTCATTCTTCAACAACACAGAAATTACCATGTTAGGCGACATTTCTTAATAGACTGCTTAATAGGTTGGTTTGAAGGAGCTTTTTGTTGTTGCATGGCTGGCAAAGAATCTCAGCTTCTGCAATGACTCCGAAAAGGGAATGGTGTACAAAAGTTGCACTTTTCAATTAACCATGAGGATTCTGCCTTACATTTTAAGGCTATTTCCACACTAGACTGTTATAGTGCTGTTATTCCATTTTCAACGTCCTATGGAATCCTGGGCTTTGCAGTTTAGGGAGAGGTCTAATTCTGGTGATGGCAGACTGGTCCAAATAGATTTTATTGTACACTATACTGAGATATTTTGATAGAGATAGGAATATAACTATATAGAGGAATATAGAGGAATATAACTATATAAGTACATCTGAGCCAATAGGTTCAGTCATTGCTCTCACCCAAAGCTGTTATTTTGCTTCCAGTTCCTGGTTGGTGACTCTTCCTGTTCATTTAGATGCAAAGTAGATACTAAAGACCACTTATTTTAGACTATTGAAAACAGTAATGAACTGAAGCAAATCCTTGACTACAACAATATCTGTAGTTTATTATTTTCTTGGATCATTTTTTTAGCCCCTCTCCCCAGTACAAAAAGGCAAGGACAGATCTGGAAACTGGCAGAGATTGACCAGCACTGATCTTAGGATTGCTGACTCAAGGCACTGAAAAGAACATCATAAATGGAGCACACACGAAAGGAGAAACCAATCCACCTTACAGGCTGAGCACAAAGCATTTAATTTGGTAAACAGAAGAACTAGAGGCAATAGAAGAGCTGTGCTTTGCAGATGACTTTGGCAACAGAACAAGGTGATGGGGAAAAGCTAGAGTGAGTCAAAAAAGGAAAAGAGGAAGGTGATTTTATTTTCTTTCAAAAATAACATTATGAACTAAACTGAATTCTAGAGACAAGTAGACGAGAAATAGTCCTAGATATTACAATCTTAGGCCATTTCCTTTACCTAAAACTGCAAAACCCAGGAGTCCATTGGATGTTTCAAATGGAATAGTAGCACTGTAACAGTCTAGTGCAGAAATGGCCTCACATTGAAACATGCTTGTGCTTTTGGATGTTCTCCAAAACAGCCAGTATGATTTAGTGCTCTGAGCATTGAACTACAGCTGTGGAAACCAGGGTTCAAATCCCCACTCAGCCATGGAAATCCATTGGGTGATGTTGGACATCACACTTTCTCAACCTCAGAGAAAGCAAATGCAAATTCTCCTTTAAATATATCTTGGCAAGAAAGCTCCATGATGAGTTGTCTTAGAGTCACCATAAGTTGGAAACGACTTGAAGGCATACAACAACAATAACTTATTTTGTTGTCTTTCTTTTTTCCATATCTTAGTAAAATATGTCAAGATCTAGGCCAACAGCAGGAGTCACATCTCACAGAATAATGCATAATCAATGGCTCCAGTCATTTTATCTGCATGCTGTATATAAGTGCACAGCAGCTACATCTCTGAATACCAATCATTGGAGGACAACAGTAAGAGAAATCTCAAGAGCAGCTGTTTGGATTCTGTTGCAAACAGTACTCTCTCAGGCCATACCTGCAAAGGGGTCTACGCCTTTAAATGGATAGTCTCTCGAATCATAATCAGTACAGTGTAAAAGTTCTATATTATGCATGTGAAGCCTATGCATTTGAGTTAACAAATGTCAAAGTCCAAGCCTAACTGAGTCAACCAAAAATGATTTAAGAACACATTATGGACATTAACATCAGGAAGAGCCACACCAGATCAGAACAAAGACCCATCTAGACTAGTCTGCTTGTAAAATGAGCAAGCTGTTTCCCGTGGGAAACCTATTAGCAGGACAGGATTGCAATTGCACTCTCCCTCTCACATTCCCCAACAACTGGTATGCAAAGGTTGTATTGCCACTGATACTAGGGTCACATATAACCATCCTGTTGGGTAGCCCTTGATAGCTGGAACCTCCATGAATTTATCTAATCCTCATTTAAAGCTGCCCAAATTGGCAGCCATCACTACATCTTATGCAGGGAATCTCCTGATTTAACCATATTGTTGATTATGATTGTGGTGATGATGATGATGTTATATACCTTCAAGTTATTTCTGACTTATGCTGACCCTAGGGTGAACATATCATGGGGTTTTCTTGGAAATATTTGTTCAGAGGGGAGTTGCCTTTGCTTTCCTCTGAAGCTGAGAGAGCATGGCCTGCCCAAAGTCTCCTAGAAAATATTCATGGTTGAGCTGGGATTTGAATCCTGATCTCCAGAGTTGCAGTCCAACGGCCAAACAACTACACCGTGCTGGCTCATATAATTTTGCAGTGTCTCATGTTAACTGAGCCATTTATCTTCCCTGAATTTCCCAACATTGAGCTTCATTGTATGACTCCTTGGTGAATGATTTTGTTATGAGAAAGTCGGAATGTAATCCTTCACCAGTTTTGTTCCTGAAAGAAGTAAAGAGAAATTTTAGCAATTTTGTTTCCCAATGTAAGAATGCATTAGAAAACTCTTTACTTTTCAAAGATTATTCACAGTTTGGGATTTATTCTATGCAAAATTCACAAGACTTTTTTCTTTAAATAGAAAATATAACTTTATAGACAGAAAACAGCCTTTCCTGTCAGAAACATTATTGGGGGGGGGGTACAGAAAATTCTGTCGCTGGGGACCTATTCTGTGAAAAAAAAAGTCACTGTACAGCAAATAATGTTTTGTGCAGAAAATGTTTTCTTCTGTTGGAAAAAATATGCAAATATCTGTGTGGAACAATTTCTGAGCTTCAAAGATTATTTTCAGCCCAGAATTCCCCTTGCCAAGCTTTCAGTACACTCCATAAACACCTTTTTTATGATTTTCCAATTTTATGGAATATTGTTTTCACTATTTTCACCTCTAATTTCTCAATGCTATGGATATGTTATATTCCTCTATCACAACACCACCCACTCACTAGTTTCTTTAGGCTAAACAGGCCAAACCATTGCAATCTTCCTTCATTGGTGAGTAGTTCCAGCCGCTTGATCATTTTGGCTACCTCTTCTATACCTGGATTCATTCAGAATGTTGGATTCTGTAGTTTCATCTGTGAGAAGCAGACCACTGTTTCTTTGACTACATGTGTGCACTGTAGACATTTATAATGTTATCAGAGAGCCAGAATGGACAGGAACCAAAGTGTTTTAGGGTACTGACAACCTAGGCCGTTTCCACACTCCACTGTTACAGTGCTATTATTCCACTTTCAACATATCCTGTGGAATCCTGGGTCTGTAGTTTCCTGAGGAGGCCAAAGAGCTACGTTGCTGAGGATTCTAAGTGCTTCCCTCTAAACTGCAAAGCCCAGGATTCCACAGAATATGTTGGAAGTGGAATAATAGCACGATAACAGCGTGGGAAGGAAATCGCCCTAGACTCCACAGAAAGCAAGTGCTCTGCATTTTAAAAGCTCGCTTCTCTACTAAGAGAGTTGCTGCTGAAATATTCCAATAAGAACCAAACCTGTGTTTCCACCCTTGCTCATACTTCCCAAAAGACTTAGCAATTCCAATGGGAACAATGTGAACATCTGGATCCCGGTGTCTGCATCTTATTTCTTTTCTCCTCAGAGACAGATCTGAATTGCATGTAAAGATGTCCCCAGAGGGGAGAAACGTGTTACCTTTTAGCATTATATCTGCAACTCTCCTCCTTCAATTTAAACAGAATGCAGCAGCGTTGGTGTAACTTTGCTGTCTGAATTACAAGAGAGGGGAGCTGGCATCTCTCTCATTTGGTTCCTTCTAATTACAATTGCCCTGTCACTGAGATGCCAAGCCGACTAGGAGCAAATCAGGTACCGTCTCCCCAGGGCCTTCTTTGTAACAGGAAGCCTGTCTCCAATGGCTTCAACATGACAATTTCCTCTCTCCTACTTCAAAGCTGAGTGTGTTTCCCCCTGGACAAATTTGGATTTGATTATTTTCATCAGCTTCTTGGTCTCAAGCTGCTTGATTAGCATCTCGCTCACCTAAGAAATTAGAACACCGGGTAGAAACAGACAGCCACCGATAACCGTGCAGTTGCTGGGAAAATATGGATAGTGTAGAATGTGTAGGAAAGAGTCTTTCTGAAGTCTTTGGCTGAGGGGTAGCCCCCTTAAAACCCCAAACCTTCAGACACGCTGAGAATCAGGGCTGTGATCTTTTGAGGACACGATCCAATCATGCTTGTAATTCAGCACATGACGAGAAGCTCCAGAGAGTCTCCTCTTTTCCGATGAACTTTCCATAACATGCTTAATTGCGGACTGTGTGTTTATTGTTCCTTTGTTTCTATTGTTTGTATGCCAAAGAGGCAGGGATAACAACCAGTGGCCTAGATTCTTCCCAGAACCACCATCAAAGTTTGGCTATAGTGAAATCAAAGTCTGGTCAGGTACCTGATACCAAGTTAACCACTCATCCACCTTACTATTTTCTGTGGCCTTTTCTGCATCCCACCTTTTCCTGCATTTGTCTGGTGGGAATCCCAGAGTCAGTTCTGCTATGAGGCAAGCACGACAGGCGTACTGTCCTCTGTACCGGCTGGCTCCCTGCAGGAGGTAGCATGAGGGCCACACCTCTTCCTTCCGCAGCACAGATGGGAATTTTTCCATGCTGCTCCAACTGTTGTGTTCCTGCAGCTTTCACAGGACAAATAAGTCCAGGATGGTGGTGCTATTGCCGGTCATTGTCAGGTAAAACCCATCAATGATTTAATCCATGATTGTGCCACCTGGGGAAAGGGGAAGGATGGGACCACAACGACATCATGCAGAAGCGTTGTCATGTTCCTGTCTTTCTCCTGTCCCCATGACGGGATAGGAGGGTGGTGTGGAAAGGTCCCATGTCAGGGCTGAGCAGATTGTGGCATATAAATTCACAGAATGACTGCAGAACTTTTTGGTGGACCCCAAACTCCATCAGATCCCTTCTCAAAATTCTGTCTGCCCAGTAGTTTGTGAGGGTGAAAACTATACAAGAATGGTTCGAAGCCAATTCTGGAAGAATCCAGGTCTACTGGATACCAGGAAAGCCATCACCGCCAACTCACAAAAAGAGGGAAAAATGCTGGAAATGGCCAGAAATTGTTGTTATTTAACAGTTTAATTTCCAGCTGCCCATCTGCCTATGGGAGAGGACAGGAGTGCAACCCACTGAGGAGGGCAGGGTGAAAATTGCCCGTGTTTTTGTCCATAGTTGCCCATTCTCAGTCTAAACTGTGAGAAGCAATGATGGTTTTCAATCCTGCCTTTTTTTTTCCTAGCCTGACCCAAAGATCCCAGGAACTCACAATATATATATATATATATATGCTATACCAGAGATAAAATGGCTCCTTGAAAGTCTCAGATTTGGCGAAGTCTCCAGAAAAATTAAAAGGAAAAAATCAAAAACAAAACAAAGTTTGTCTGTGTTAAGGAGTGTGAGCAACAGTACTGGATCTTTCTAGCAGAGTAATCAAACTGGCAACCTGAATAGTATGCAGTTGCATCTATATCCTGATACACACTGGGTCTAGCACAGAAGAAAAGCAAACTAAGTCTTCTTTGTAAAAAGATATATAACAATAGAATTACGTGTGTGTGTGTGTGTGTGTTTGTGCAGGGTTAAACATAGGGTCTTATAGAGGAAAGAGAGGAACAGGCAGAACTGGTAGCAAGTACAGGTGAGGCAAGAAGAGAGTGGGTGTAGAAAAGCAGACAGGCAAGAAGTCAGAAAACATGCAAATTACCAATTACCAGCTAGGATAGGCTTGCAAAGGTTGCTGACTCTAAGAGTCTCTGTACATCTCTAGTTCCCTCAACCAAGCTAAGGAATTAGTGAGAGAGGCTGTTCAGATTGCAGATATATTTGGAGTTTTCACTCACTGGTGGGGCACATACTTTGACTGCAGGGCGCTGTAGGTTCAGCTTCTTGCATTTCCAGGTCAAAAATCCTATTAGAAAGTAGGTGGGAAGTGTCCATGCAAAAGGACATGTTTTAGGTTTATATTACCACGTACCCTGAATGTGGGGAACCTTTGATCTTCGATATGTTTGGCTTCGATGCTCCATCAGCCAAACCAAAGACATCCAGCCATTTGAGACAAAGGGACAGACCTACAAGTTCCTTCAAAAGAAATTAGTTTTGGCTGGAGTTCCTAGCCTTTAGACTTTTGCTATCAGTATACTTACACCATTAAAAGGTGACTTTATTTTTCTATTTTCTTTAAAATAATGAGTTCTCTTTAGTTATCTTTTAAAAATCTCAGTGCTGGAAGCCATTGGTCTTTGGTACAACACATATTTCTCCTCCAGACTGTTTCAATTTCACCACAACAGCCACAAAAGTTCAGGACACAACACCTCAACTATGTGATATTCCTTTTCCACCAGTCAAGGAGGGCACATCCTTGTTATGAGAAAAATAAGTAAAGTTTTGTTACAACAAAAAAATATGTGAAGTTATCCTTCTTTAAATTGCAATTGTAATGTGATGTGGTTATATCTTGGGAAATTGTGAGGAATCAATCACAACCAGTTATTTGTAACCACTTACATGCTCTTCTAAGCGATTTGTAGTCCAAGGACATAAGGAGAGCCACAGTGTAACCTGATGTATACCAAACTAGTCAGTAGAAAGACTAGAACATCCTTCTTCATTTTGTATTCAGTCCTGTCACGGATACTATTCAGCAATACATGTGATAAATGCAAAAGGACGTATTTTTAACACAGTATCACGGTAGCTACAGTGCCATTACAAAAGAAAGGGAACAGAGGGGCCAACAAAATTTTGTAGTAAATTTGAAAAGAGCTAAGGAACTTTAGGGGAATAAAAAGGAATTTCAATAACATAAGCAATGACTCTCAGGAGGTGAGGTAGTAGTGAGTTTGAACATCTTTAGAAGAGAGTCAGATTTAACCAGCAATAACAAATTGAAACGTGACTGCTGGTTTCCTTAGAACAATGAAAAGAAGTTTCTTGTCAACAAAATAATTCTTCTGTTGATCAACAAGTGGGACATCCGGTCTCTCTCAAGACCAGCAAGAGATGCATGAGAACTTTGATTCAGCTCCATTTCAGTTCCATTATTCATGAGAGTTTACCCACAGATTTCTCTCTATTTAAAATAGAAACAACATGAGAAGTTTTTGTTTTTGACTTGATGAAAACAGACTAAGACCAAAGCCGTCAGAATCATTCAAGCAGACCCAAGATACTCAGTTGCTAGTTTTTCAGTGTCTGAGTATGAATCTATGTATCTAACCACATTTGTCACTTCTTTCTTTTCCCCCCCGACAGACTCAAGATTTTTGCCTAATTTATGGCAGGGAGGTACAACATGGTCTTCCTCATGTCAGGATAGGTATAACTTTTGCATAAGGCCACTGAAGATCAGATAGAATCTCATTTCAGTTCCTTTTGGAAGAATTTTCCAAAGTCTACAAAACTTTCATCCCAAATTTGGGGAACAAAGAACTTGAAGCTACCTAAATTTAAATGAGGGAGGAATCAAAATTCTCTATTTTTTCTATATCTTGACTCAATGTCATTTTACAGTCCTTCCCTGCTGTCTAATAGTTCAGTGGTATATTAGGAGATCTCTTTTTTTATGGGAGCTGTGATTTCATGCCTTGTGAGTGTTGTTTCCACTACAGCATCCAGCCATTGCCTAAATATAATGGGGTTATCACTTAGTATGTACATTCCTTTTCAACCTCTCTCTCTTGAGGCATGGTTGATGTCTGGAGTGGGTTTGCATTCTTACCATCCTTGCTACCCCCTCCATGAACACAACACCTGCCTTCTGTATGCTCCTTCCCTAGGATCCATGTTCTCCTGCTCAGACCCTGGATGACATTTTCGTCTATATTTATATTACCTGGCCACACACACACCCTCTGATAAGATATGACTTTAATTGGTGAAATATGATTCAATTGGCAAAATATAGTAATTGCATTGATATAAAATGAACCCTGAAGTGACTGGAAGGTCAAGCCAGGAAGAGGAAAATTACTGACTGAACACATGCAGGTCAGAAGATCCTGTCTAGCCATAGCCAAGGTCATTGTCAGACTAATCTCCGGGTAACTCTAGAGATAACAGGCTTAAGATCAAGCTTCACTGTCTTTGATACAATAGCAAGGGGAAGTTCCCTCAAAAAAAAAGTTGTTTCAATCCCTTCTTCTGTGCATCTGGACATTTATCTGTATTGCTCCCTTATTGGTCCACCATTAAAAAGCTAAAAAGGAGCCCTGGTGGTGCAGTGGTTAAATGCCAGTACTGCAACCACAAGGTTGTGAGTTCGATCCTGCCAGGCTCCAAGGTTGACTCAGCTTTCCATCCTTTCGCAGGTCAGTAAAATGAGTACCCATATTGTTGGGGGCAATTAGCTAAAAATACATTGTAAACCCCTTAGATAACACTCAGTTGATAAGCGGTATAGAAATAAATGCTATTGCTATTATTACAACAGCCATTAACTCTTTGTCAATTAACTCTAAGACCATTAACTCCATCCAGACCCCCTTGTCCATGAGAATAAGTAATCTCTCTTTGGTGGAGGCATAAAAAGGGCTCATAAGGGAGTGTGGAGGGGTTACAAAATAGTCTTGAAAACCCCATGTCACCCCAAGAGCTCCACTTTGTTCATTCCATTCTTTGCTGGCTGGCAATAGCTCTTCAGAGTTTAAAATGGCAGCGTTTCCCATCCTGAGCTGCAGTATCTCAGTGCCTCCAAGGCAAAGGCAAAAGTCCTTTCAAAGACTGATTCTCAATAAACCCTACACAGATAAGCTACCTCTGGTCACATCAGTCCTGTAGAAAATTCTGGCAAATGACTTCTATTTCATTTCTCTTTCCCCAGAATCAGCTCTGTTGAAACCTGGTGCTGGAGGAAAGTTCTAAGACACAATAGACTGCCAAAGTGACCCGAAAATGGATGGTACAGAAAACCAAGCTTGAACTCTTCCTAGAGGTCAAAATGAGCAAACTGAGGCTATCCTAGGTTGCTGTGGGTTTTCTAGGCTATGAAGCCATGTTCTATTAGTATTTGCTTCTGATGTTTGCCTGCATCTGTGGCTGATATCTTTAGAGGATCTGCCACAGATGCAGGTGAAACTTCAGGAGCAAATCATAGAATCATAAAATTACAGAGTTGTAACAGACCCCAGGGGCCATCCAGTCCAACCCCCTGCTATGCAGGAACAGCCATCAAAGCATTTCCAACAGATGGTCATCCAGCCTCTGCTTAAAAACCTCCAAAGAAGGAGACTGCACCACACTCCGAGGCAGCATATTCCATTGCCGGACAGCTCTGACCATCAGGAAGTTCATCCTGAGGTTCAAGTAGAATCACCTTTCCTGCAGTTTGAATCCATTGCTTCTTGTCATAGTCTCTGGAGTGGCAGAGAATAAGCCCGCTCCCTCCTCAACATGACATGCCTTCAAATATTTAAACATGGCTATCATGTCCTCTCTTAACCTTCTCTTCTGCAGACTAAACATATCCAGCTCCCTAAGCCATTCCTCATAGGGTATGGCTTCCAGACCCTTCAGCATTTTGGTCGTCCTCCTCTGGACACGTTCCAGCTTATCGATATCCTTCTTGAATTGAGGTGCCCAGAATTGGACACAGGATTCCAAATGAGGTCTAACCAAAGCAGAATAGAGTGGTACCATTACCTCCCTTGATCTAGACACCATACTCCTATTGATGAAACCAAGAATCACATTGTCTGCCACATCACACTGCTGACTCATGTTCATATTGTGATCTACTAAGACTTCTAGATCCCTTTCACACGTACTACTATCCAGCTATGTGTCTCCTATCCTATATTTGTGCATTCTATTTTTTCTGCCTAAGTGTAGGACGTTACCTTTCTCTCTGTTGAAATTCATTCTGTTAGCTTTGGCCCAGCTTTCCAATCTGACAAGGTCGTATTGAAATTTGATCCTGTCCTCTGGGGTATTAGCAACCCCTCCCAATTTGGTGTCATCTGCAAATTTGATCAGCATGCCCTCCACACCTTCATCCAAGTCATTGATGAAGATATCAAATAACACTGGGTCCAAGACAGAACCCTGTGGCACCCCACTAGCTACTTCTCTCCAGGATGAAAAACAGCCATTGGTGATCATCCTTTGGGTTTGGTTGGTCAACAAATTACCAATCCACCTAACAGTAGCCTTGTCCAGCCCTCATTTTACTAGCTTCTTTGCAAAAATATCATGGGAAACTTTGTCAAAGGCCTTACTGAGGTCAAGATATGCTACATCCACAGCATTCCCTTCATCTATCAAGCTTGTAACCTTATCATAAAAAGAGATGAGATTAGTCTAGTATGACGTATTTTTGAGAAATCCATGCTGGCTTTTAGGGATTATGGCATTGCTTTCTAAGGAATTACAAACTGACTGTTTAATGATCTGCTCTATGATCTTTCTTGGAATTGATGTCAGGCTGACTGGGTGATAATTATTTGGCTCCTCTTTTTTTCCTCTTCTTGAAGATGGGGATGACATTTGCCCTCCTCCAGTCTGCCGAGACTTTTCCTGTTCTCTAAGAGTCCTGAAAAATTATTGCAAGTGGTTCAGAAATGACTTCTGCCAGTTCTTTTAATATCCTTGGATGCAATTCATCTGGCCCTGGAGACTAATACTATTAGAACACAGCCTCAAAACCCAGAAAACCCACAGCAATCTATGGATTCCAGCCGTGAAAGCCTTCAACTTTACATTGAGGCTATCCTGCTTTGTACATATCACAACATGACTCAACTCACTGGAAAATATGATAATACTTGGAAAATTGGAATGGGGAAGAGGATCTCATTCCAAGTGGGTTGACTCAATCAAGGAAGCCACCTGAGTCTACAAGACCTGAGCAAGGCTGTTAATGACAGTGTGTTTTGGAAGTTTCTCATTAATGAGATCATACATTCAGGTCAACTTGACAGCAAAATAACAAGAAAAACAAGGAGTTTTTATAGAAGTTGGTCACTTTTTCTCTTGTACTAAATGCAAATGTTATGAATATCTTTTAGCTTTCTCTCTCTCTCACATTCATATGTTGACGATTTTGATAAATCCCACTTATAAAAAGTGTATTAAAAGTTTCAGTCATCCCTAGGAAATACTCCTAGTGTCCAAGGATACAACCATCTCATCTTTTCTTCTTGACAGGTCTATGGCTTTGTGTGTTTTGCATCTCCTTTTTATGCTTTCTTTGCTTTCCTTCTCTCTCTTGTCTGGCATTTTATGTTACACAAGTTGAAAAAGGTTTGGGGAATCTCATTGTGCTTCAGCAAGCAAAGAGGGCTGCTTACATAAATATCATGAAGGATGACATTTTGCAGCCCCACTGATTTTATTGGGAGGTTTCTCAGATGCCCAAACCTTATCCCACAAGGGGGAATCCCTGAGTTCAGAAAGCTGTTTTCAGTAAAGCTTAGTTAGAAATGTTGCAAAACTAGTAGAAATGTGTCTTGTTTTTTGCACCTTTCAAATATTCTGTCTACAGTCCACAAGTTTGCTGTAGGATCTTGTTTCATGACAAGCTTACAAGCTGGCCTCACAGAAGCCACTCTCTGTTTTGTCTCCCAGCTTCCATGTGAGGGGAGTAACAATTCTGGCCCTCTTACAAGGATTACACAGAGAATGTATGCAGAACACTTTGATCAAGAAGAACATATTCAGTAAAAGCTGACAGAGCAAACCTGCATTCTTGGATGCAGGAAATTCCAAGTGTAGTCACTGCTAGATTGTATGCCTTCCCAGCAGAAAATGGGGAGGTCCCCCCAATCACCCTCTATTTCCTCCAGCCCACTGACCACAATTGAATAGAATTATCAGATCCAGAAATGATATATACTTACCACCACCACCTTTTCCTTTGTAGGGAATGAAGAGGACATGTTGGATCCATGAGTATGCTTTGAGCTCCAACTTCACATGATTTCCCTTTAATGTCCCATCTGGCAGTAGACCAGTGACAATGAGCTTCATGTCATCACAATAGGGAGGCCACTAACGACAAATCTGTCACTCTGTCCATGAAGAGGGGGAACTGCAAAATCCCAAAGGATGTTCAAGTATAGAACCTGGATGTGTTGGTGTCATTGCTGTAATTTCAATTTACTGTGATCTCATGAGAGGGTTTTAGATTTACTCAGAGAATGCTTATCATTGCTTTCCTCTGAGTCTAGGAGAGGGTTTCCATGTCTGAACTGAGAGCTGAACTCCAGTCTCCCAGTCTTCTAGTCCAGTACTTAAATTATTATATCACACTGGTTCTCCTGGGACTTCAGGACTGCTCTTCTAATTCCTGCCTGCTATTACTGCTGCTGGATCTATTCCAGCTCTGACTTCTATAACTAAGGTCCTTTCTGCATGATGTAGGCATCCTGGCATGGGAATATGAGAGGAGCAGGACTGCAATGGCACTTACACATGATGTTGTCATGGTCCTGCCCTTCTCATGCTGCCCACTGTCAAGAGCATGGGCCATGTCATTGAAGAAGAAACTCTGTCAATGATCTGCAATTGTGTGAGCCTTCCATTGCAACTGGCCATGAAGAAGGGCAGGAAGAGCTATCTACAAACTTCCTCCCCTACTGCAGCATGGAAAGAAGGCTGGCTGCAGTCTGCAAGGATATGTGTCCCTCCTGCTCCTTTCTGCAGGTAGCCAGTTGCATGCAGAGAGGAGCATTGGGAACACGCTCCTATCCTGGCAGAGGCACTGCTGGGATTGTGACGGGATGACATGGGAGAATGTTGTTGTGTGAAAAAGACCTACATTTTCCAGGTGTGAAGCATCATAGGCCCTGAGATTTTATGGTCAAAACCTGTCAACAAGAACAGTGCCTGATCATACTCAGACAGAGAGGCATGGCTTGGTGATGTCATAGCATGACATACTAAGTGTCAGCTACCATTGTTCAGAAGATGGCAGTCATTAAACACACACACACACACACACACACACACACACACACACACACACACCCCAGTCTGCCAAAGAAGACAAAGGAAGGAAGGAAAGGAGAGAGGATGAAGTTTCTGGAGAGGCTTTAGTAGTGACTCCAAAACATCTTGCAAGAACAGGGTCTAGCTCTTACCATGAGAATCCTCCCCTCACCCCAAGACCTTGAAACTTAGACCCAGCCCCTGAGTTTCGGGAATCAGTTTCCTTGTCTTCCTGCTCCTCCATGTATTTATCTTCATAGCAGTTTTGTAATAAGTCCATGTAGATGTTTCACCTGAGGTTCTGTTCAGTGGCAGTTTTGCAATGTGGAGAAATCTCTCAGAAGTTTTGCTAGGCTTCTTCTAACTGTTCTATTCATTTCCTTTTGCAAGCCTAGGATGTTTTACTCCCTCCAAATTTACCTCAGATTTGTCCAAGAGGCTACACTCAGCAGCAACTCTATTAACACATTTCCATGTCTTCCTGGATAATAGAAGCTGCTGTAAGATGGGCCACTCTGAAAGATGAAACAGATGTCTAGACATTTCAATAGCAGGCTTCCCCAAAACCTTGAATGTGAGCTGGGAAAGAAAAACACACCCACACAAATACACACAAAACAATTTGCAGTGTCCAGTTGGGAGCTAATAGAATGATGAATGCCGGTCCATGGGCATGCCGAATCCCTCCCGCTTTTTTCCTAATTCCTCAGAAATTTTTGCCATTTCAGTCAAACTAGAATTTATTACCATGATTTACTCGTGAAATGATTTGCATGACTTCTGTCATTTCTATTTGCATGCCATTATATGAAAGCCGCTTATTTGGGGAGCAGAGATGATGTACGAGCATTTATAACAAGCAAGCCTTGTTATTTAGACTTGATTTTTGATATGCAAAGGGAAGAGGAGGGGGGAGGAACTGAGAATAATGTCACACTATCTCTTTTTCTCATGGTTAAGCAATTTTTGTATGTCTGTGGAGAAAATGGCCAGTTATGTCCCATCCCGGCAACATTTCTTTCATTCTTTCTCCCTTTCCCTCTCCTTTTCTTTTTTTCTCACCTCCTTTGTTTTTGTTTGAGCTGGAATCCTTCTCAAATGCAAATAATTATAGGCTTGGACAGATGTTGATAAGAAATCACAATCAATCTTTCTCACTTGCCTCAGATGAAAATGACAGGCAAGTTATTATTATTATTCCTTTTTCTTTTTTAAAAACAAGGAGAATGCAAGCTGATGAAAGCTAAATGTTTGGAAGGAAGGAGGCCACTTCATATTGTGTACCCATCAACCATGTGAACAGGTGCACATTTTTCAATCCCAAATAATGAGTAGGCTCTGGGTGGGTGCGTCAGGGTTCAAGGTTTAGACGTTTTCTCACAAGGGCTGTCTTGAAGGAAGTGCTCGGTCCTTTTGAGGTCTCTGATAAGTCCATCTAGCAACTGTTGAGCAAATTTTTACCAAAAGAGCCTGAGAGATGTGTGAATCCAAGAACACTGTTTGCCTAGAATCATAGAATAGAATCATAGAGTTGGAAGAGACCACAATGGCCAACCCCTGCCATGCAGGAACAAACACTTAAAGCACCCCCAGCAAATGGCCATCCGGCCTCTGCTTAAAAACCTCCGAAGAAGGAGACTCCACCACACTCCATTGATGAAGCCTATTCCACTGCTGAATGGCTCCAACTACCTCTCTGGGCTTTATATAGCAGTGATCTGTGGATAAGCCCAGGGTCCACAAACCACCGGCTGTAGGTCTGCATCAACTTTTAGGAAAAAAGCAGTTGGAGCCAATAGACAGAGATATACTTGGCTCATTGGGAGGAAAATGCTGATTCCCTAGATAGTCTTCCCTAGGTAGATGGTTCCTCAGATACTCTGAGAAACACTTTTTTATAGAGATTACCCCAAGCAGTTCCAAGGATAGTGCTTGGTTATGTTGCTGCAAAACAATTCCACATTATACTTCACTTTTAGTCTGTTTCTGCGAGTGATGTTTAAGTGATCTAATTTTGTTTTGAGTTTGGCAGGTTTGCCTAGGTCCACACTTCTTGTACTGCCTGCTATTCTTTTGAAATCATCATGTTATCACCATGAACTGGCCTGGCTTCGGTAGACATTAGATATCATTTTGGTATCACAATTCGGTCTTATTTTGCCACCCTTAGCCAAGTGTTTGTGAGGCCCCCGAACAAACACAGAGCTAGGCATGGCTATTAAATGCTGAACATTCCTTTTCCCACCTAAGCAAGCCAAACACAGCCAGATCTTGCTTTAGGAGACCTCCCGAAACAAACACTTCATTAAGGATGCATGCTAATACAAAGAGCCCCCTGCCCCGAGCAGGCACCCTAGCGAGCTGGACACACCACCGTCCAGGCAAGCTGCATCTGCATACTGGTTGTTCCTTTGTCAATTCAAAGTTAACTCAATCATGTTAAATTCTGACCTTTCGGAGACATTGTCTCGCGCCCAAACCTCATTGTTCTCTCCCAAGTACAGACTAGCCCACGGTCATATTATCCCCAATAAAAACCACAAGCTCCGAGAGCTTCCTCGGATCACTCCGGACTTCCATCCAGCCTTGCTGCCACCCTGCCGAGCGAACTCCCCTTGGCCACCACGCTGAGTCTCTTCACTTCCATCTTCAGCTTCTTCAGGACTACGAGAAAGGTGTCGTATCACCCATTCCCCCCGAAAACTCTCATTTCTTATTGCTTAGTTAACTGTGTGGTTGTGTTGTCTTAAGTGTTTGCCTGTCTTTAATAAAACATCATTTTTGCTATTTTAAAACTGTCTGACTGCTTGACTGACCTGACCCCGTATACATAGAGCTACAAGATCCTCGCAAAGTTACCCTGCCTCTCGTTAGCTTAAGTGAGTGGTCCAGTTAATTTCCCCATCTTTTGTTGTTGTTGTTTGGTTAGTTGGGTGCCCCTCCCGGGACCCCCAGGTCGTAGGGTAACAATCACATAGGTGGTTTGTTTGAAATCCTGGGCTGTTTCACACTACAAAGTTTGAGCACTGTGATTCCACCTGATTGGCCATGGCTGTATCTTGTGGCAAAAAAGGGGTTGTAGTCTGTTGAGGCACTAGAGCTCTAGCTGAAAATTCAAAATGGCCCTTTGTAAAGTACAGATTCCAGGATTCCATAGGATGAAGCCGTGGCAGTTAAAGTGGATTCACGACACTATAATTGTGTATTGTGAAAGGGTCCCCTGAAATTCCCTTGGAATCTTCATGTGGTGGGATGGCTATAGTTGTAGTTGGACAAACAGTGCACACATGGAAAATATGTGAAATACTGGCTAACATGCAGTTAGTGGAGTGACTGCAAAGCATATGGTTTGAAACGTGTTGAAACATGAACACATTTTTTTAAAAAAAGAAAGAGATGGATTGTGTCACTTTTTTAAAAAAAAATGCAAACACAAGCTGTATATATTCTTGGTGTAGTTCAGGGATGAAAAAACCCTAAAGTAGGGTCTGTACTTACTAGTTTGCATCAGAAAAAAAGAAAAGAGCTGTTTTTGTCAGGGATAAGAAAGAAGCCCCTGTTAAGTTGAATTAAATGATAAGATTTTAATGTATGGATTTAGCAGAGGATAAAATGCATGGAGATTTTGGGCATGTGTTGCAATTCATTTTGTATTTTTATTTAGGGCTTCAGGGTTATCACTGTTCAGCAGCATATGGGGAACATTTCTGCAAGTACGTTCTGTACTGAAAACCAGCATCATACAGCAGTTTGAGCATTAGATCACAATCCTGAAGACCTGGAGACCAAGTTCCAATTCCCTGCTAGGCCATGAAAACCCACTGGGTGACTTTCGGCACATCACATTCTCTCAGATCCATGATAGGTTCTCCTTAGGGTTGTCATAAGTCAGAAATGGTTTGAAGGAACACAATGAAGTTCTGCACTAGCACCTCATTAGATGCATGGATCTTTGGAAGATAAATTATATGTTGAATTTGTTAAAAGCAAGGAAATATTGCCTTCTTCCTCCCCGCTCCTTCTTCCTCCCCCTCCCCCTCCCCCTCCTCCTCCTTCTTCTAATGACTTACATTTACAAACTGTTGAAGTGATTGTGTTAGCAGTATTCATTTGTAATTCGCCTCATAGAACCCAGAAAGGGGTACACACACATCATGTTACTGGGCTTTGAACTGGAACCACAGATGGGAAAAGGAGAACATTTCTTTGGTGTAGATTTTCTACATGAAGACATACTGAACGGAGCCAGCATGATGTAGTGGTTTGAATGCTGGACTAAGATGCAGAGAGACAGGGGCCATTTCCACATTAGACTGTTATAGTGTTATTATTCCACTTTCAATATCCTATGGAATCCTGTGATTTGCAGTTTAGGGAAGAGTCTCAAAGGCCGCTCCTTAAATTGCAAATCCCAGGATTCCATAGGATGTTGAACATGGAATAATAACACTATAACAGTCTGTTGTGGAAATAGCCAGGGTACAAATTCCCTCTCAGTTATGGAAACCCATTGGACAATCATGGGCAGGTCAAACTCTCTCAGTCCCAGAGGAAGGAAATGACAAACTTTCCCTGAAGAAAGCATGCTAGTAGAACCCTACAGCAAAATCACCATGAGTCAGTGTCATCTTGAAGGCACAAGACAACACATGTTTCGTTTTTTGCAAAAAGATATGTTCCTCTAAGCTTCTTTTTTGAGATATGGTAACATAAAAGACAAAAATATTCTGCCTTTTTGGGAAGACAAAAATGTGTGTGGATGTGTATCTTAGTGAAAATTGCATTTGTATTTCAACCAGATTAATACAGCATGTGGAAAGCAAGGTCAAGATGACTGGTGCAAAATGTGTAAAGAAATATTCCTCTGGAGTGTCTATTATTAATTAGTTAATTAGCCACTAGGGCAACCTGCTTCTATCACTTGATGAGAACAATCTGCAAGATCCTGAACTCATTGACCCTCAATGGGAGATTTGACATCAGGTCAATAGACTGTTTGCTCCAAGGCTGGGAGCCATCTATAACTATTTCTGACAGATGAGCTTTCCAAGTACAATCAAGAGCGACTATTACACATACCCCTGATGTTGAGACCATGCTTGCACCACCTATTAATCATCAACCAATATTGTAGAAACAATGTACATAGAGAACTACATGGCTTCTTCCCAAGGCTTGATCAGAGGCCATTTCCGCACGAGTCTGTTATAGTGCGATTATTCCACTTTCAACCTCCTATGGAATCCTGGGGTTTGCAGTTTCAGGAGGGACCGGCTGGTTGAAGTGGAATCATCACACTATAACAGACTCAGGTGGAAATGATCAGATATTTGCAGGTGTTGTGATGTCTGGGACTGCCTGCTTATTGCTGTGCCCCTGTAACTCTACAATCACCTGTCTTTTGTGGACAATGCAAACATAGTACTTCTGGGTACTGTGTGCCATTCCTGTCTTATCTACACGTAAAACTGGTTCCCTAGAAGAGGCTTCCACTCAGAAAACACTTGCATCAGCCCTGCCTTCCTGCAAGAGAAGAAGTAGTAACTTTCAGCCATCTAAACAACTTTGTATGCCCATTGAGCTTTGTAACAATACCTTCTGAACAAAAAAGCAGCAAAGTATCCCAGCCCTCATACATGATGGAATGTTTTTCTCTTCCAAGTTCATGTTTTCCTTCAAAGTCCTCAACTATAGAGCTTCAGTATAGAATTGTAAACAGCAAAATATGGTCATCCCTTCTCATTTTCTAGTTTTAAGGGCACCCATGAAAGTGGGAAAAAAGGTGGATAACATTAGGACCTCCCAAACTTATTTAACACACACACACATGCACACACACACACACAGAGTATGATCACCATATTCAACCCACCATAGATCCTTTTGAGACATCAGGGTTCCTTCATAAGACAGAAGCAGATGGCTGGTGGAGCTTCTTGCCCCCTCCACTGCTGCCCCACACCAATTTTAAGAGGGACTTACAAGCCTCCTTTGCACTTTCTCCATCTCATGAAGCTTGCAGTCCCTATTAGCAATGGCCTAGGGAGGCAGCAGAGGTGACAGCTAATAATCCATGAATAATCAAATCCGCAAAAGTGACACCCACAGATGTGGAAATTGTTGGAAAAGGTTGGCTGTGACCTTTGGTCCAATAAAATACTTATGATGTGCATGTGGAAAGCACCTGGGAGAATGACTGTGCATGTCATGATGAGGTAATCCCCATGAGACAAAAGCTGAGTCACAGTGTAATGTAACCAGGACAAGGAGTTACATCAGCCATGGGACATGAAATCCTGGCTGAGGTTACATCAGCTAGTCATGTGTATATAAGGAGATGGGATCTAACCAACGTTAATCTCGATTTTGTCTGATCATTGGCCAGAGGCTTTGCCAGAGTATAATCTCCCACTTGATGTGTTGATGATGGAATGCTGAATCTCTGTTGGAGGATCTGAGAATCCTGTAAATATGTATACACTGGAACAGAAGATTAAAAGCCTCCAGGTATCCTTGGAAGACAACACTGTGTGATAGTGTTTCTTCGTGGGTAAGTTTTGGGGTCAGAGCAGTGCTGCATATCATACTCTGCTGCTCACGCTTTCGTTGCTGTGCTTATCAACTCTGCTTAATGTGTTTTTGTTTTTGCACTTGACTCTGAGCCACATTTTGGTTAGAGCTCAGTGGAATGAGGTAAGACTTATCATGGTTTTACATAAATCCTATCATCTACCATCCCTCCACAGATATCTGACTGTAGTAGCAAAAGTGGAGGATAGTATTACAGATAAATAGATTCAATAATAGATGTCATGGTTCTGAGTTTGCAAGATCTGACCATTTCTGTTGCTGATAATCAGTACTTCTGGAGTTCTTCAGATGGTTACCAAAAGTCAAAACCAAGTTCACATTAAGGGCAGGGGAGAAGATGTGTTGTACTTCTTAATATTGTAGTTCAGGGTATTGAAACAGATATAGATATAGACATATGTGTGTTTGTATCAGAAAAGACATTATCTAACTTTCAGTCTATTAGTCCCATGGGTGGGGGCACTACACTAGAATTGTTAGTTATTCAGGAAATATAAGAAATGGACATTAAATCATAATTTCAACTGTAATCCTAACTACCATGCTGACTACTTATCCTTAACATTCCAATACTATTGTTAGAAAACTCAATACAAGTTATCTTTTTCCTTTTATACAAATCTTGTTGAAAGAGAGTAAAATGATCATACCCTGGAATTTACCATGTATAGTTTTTAGAAATGGCGACAGAGGGTCTACAAATAAGGTTCAAGGTGAAGTCAGGTTTATAGTTTCCTTGGGTTTATAAATTGAGCTACAGAGAGAAAGAAAAGTCCCATTCATTTCAGAGAGATTGATTCCCATTCAGGTTAGGTAAATACAATTTCAAACAGTGATGTTATTAACAAAGCAAGTTGTGTTATCATTTCTAGACGCTTCCGTAACACCTTGATTCTGAAAAAGTAATCCACATTTTGCCTACAAAAGGATGAAGAGCTGGTAATGCTGGATGAATTAAATATATAGATAAGAGCTTATTTAATGATATGGATAAAAGAAGAAGTTTCCACCATGGCTGTGTACATATCTTTTCCTGAAATTCTTCATCCTATATGTGGTTATCCCACTTAAATTCTCTAGGGGAAAGGGAAATTCTCTAGCACATTCTTTGGCCTCTCCATTAGCAGAAGCATTAGCATAATTCCCTTTTCCCAAGATAGTGGTTGTGTTATTTTTGTTGTTTTGCTATAGAACACTCCTGCTTTCATTTTCTTTTCATCCAATTTCCCCTAATGTCTTCTGTCTCTGTAGATTTAACCAGATAACTGATGGCTTCATCTAAATGCTGTATGTTTCCTTTCTCTGCTTATCTTTCTGCAACAAGCCACATATTTAAGTGTCCTAGACGTAGGATCAGCATGGCATTACTCCATTCCATTTTAGGAGCATTCATTCTTTTCATGTTATGGAAGCACTCCAGACTAGGTATCCCAAAATGGGTGGTCCAGCTATTCACAAATGTAGACAAGGGTCATGTGGTAAGAATTGAAATGGACCTATATACACTATGAGTCATGCTAGATGTGTATGAACATGATACTGTGTTCACATGTACTGTAAAAATTATAACTCCCTTTCATGTGTTGACTTTATATAAATATACAATACAATCTGTACATGTTTACTCAGAAACTAATACCACTGTACGCAGAGGAGATTGTTCAGTCATAAATGTCCTTGATTGCAGTCAATAGTCTAAATCCAACAGTTAGGCCCAACCGAAGAAGACTCAATGGATCAATAAGAACTTGATAAATCAGGGGCTGTTACTTTATTAAAAGGAACTAATTACTGTTAATGTAACTGTAGTTTAGAAAGGTACATTGTACTCTCTTTCTGTCTCTTTCTCATATACACAGACTAGCAGCAATATTTTATCTCTCCTCTTTTCATCTCTTCAGGGTCAGGCAGCATGGAGGAATGGAGAAAATGTAGAGAAAATGTAGACAATGGCCATTTCTGTACGGGGTAATAAAAACAGTGCAGTGCGTCCTCTACGGAGGACGTCTGCACCTTGGAGCGGACTGGGTACTGTAGATCTTACTGTAGATCCGCACCTCTGTCCGCTCCGGGACGACCCCAAGTGGTCCTCCAGTGTGCTTTTGAAAGACCTGATTTTTCCAGTCTTTCAAAAGCTTGGAGCGCTCCACTGCACGCCTGCTCTACGGTGCAGATTCACAGGCTCGCACCAATGTGAGCCTGCGATCTGCAGAGGGCGGGCTTTAGGCTGGCCAGCTTCAGCGGTGGGTGGAGAGCCTCCACCAGCCGGAAGCCTCCGTTTTCATCCCCAGAGCAGTGTGTAGCGTGGCCACGCACTGCTCCAGATCAGCCTGCATCCTCCGAGGGAGCACATCAGTCCAGTAAGTAACAGAACAGGGCATTTTCTTCGCCAAGTGCGAAAAAGCCCTGAATCAGCACTCATACCTAGTAATGAGTAATAGACAGCCACCCATTTGCATACCACTGAAAAGTAGCAAATTACAGCATTTATTTATTTATTTATTTGGTGGGGGGAAGCATCTCTACACTTGCTTAATTGAACCAAAATTAACTAGTCACCAAATTAACTCATTAGGGAGAAAAAAAACAAAAAGAAACAAGAAACAAGTTACTTCTTAGTTCTGTACACAAAACACACTTTAGTCCATGAAGGAAAATGTATAAATTAGGTTAAAATTATAAATAAATTTACACATTAAGGAAAAGGTATAACAAGGTACATTAATTTCCATGCAGATGTTCCCCACTCGCCCTGTCTCACCACTCAATTCAAAAGAAAGGCTGGAAGAAAATGAACAACTAGACTGAGAGAGTTTCTGGAGAATGAGGATGATGTACAGTCACCTCTTAACATTCCCTTATGTTGTATACCATACTTGAAGTATTGCTCCATTTATATATCACCTTTGAGCCAATAAAGCAAAGACGGTTTACAGTTTAATACAGTGGCTTTCTGTACAAGAGAAGAAAGGGAAAAGGCAAGATGATAATA
Source organism: Iguana delicatissima (assembly GCA_948472985.1). Lineage (NCBI taxonomy): Eukaryota > Metazoa > Chordata > Lepidosauria > Squamata > Iguanidae > Iguana > Iguana delicatissima. The sequence goes on along the minus strand of CAOKZL010000539.1, from coordinate 46,256 downwards.
AAGAAATTCAGTTACCATTCCTGGTATGAAGTTGCAACATGGTGACATAGGCCATTTCCACATGCCTTCACAATTGTTTGATGGGGACGTGTTGGCAGCAGTCCACAATTCTTGCTTTCACATATGTCATCACAGTTGTGTTGCCAGTGCACCCCCAGCCATCACAATAATGGAATATTTCATTAATGGGAAAAAAAATGTTTATAGCCCAGAATTGTGCGACGCTCCCATCGCCGGCAGCCATGCGGAATAGGCGGAAGCATAATGTCGGCACTTCCTTCCTCAGTGTAGTATGGGAAAGAGGCAGGCTGTGCTGCAGAAGGAAGGTGCATTTTGCTTGCGCTCCCATCCACAGGCAGGCAGCCAGATGTGGAGAGGAGTGTTCATGTCACTTTCCCATCCTGGCAAAGGTGCTGCTGGGATCACAACGGGAGGACAATGAAAAAGGGTACGGTACAGAAACGGCCATAATATGCGACAAGAGCAGCTGCTGTTGAAGAGTCTTGGATGGGAAGAGTACAATGGAAGCTATCTTCAGAGGAACTGACAGAAAGGAACTTACTTTTAGCCTCATGTTCATCTGGGGAAAAATACCTTTTTGGTGAGAACTCAAGACAGTCCCTCAAGCCAGCATGGTCATTGGAATGACTGGAACGATTACAGATGGCAGTGTTCTTGAATCATAGGCCCTTTCTACAGCACCCTTCTATCCTCCCATAGGGATGGGAGAAGAATGGGACCACAACAGTGTTTCTTCCTGAAGCTCCTTCTCCTGTCCCCAGGTGGTGCAATTGTGAGTTAAATATTTGACTGGTTTCCCTGTCAATGACCTGCAATTGCACCACTAACCTGCACTTACATGTCTTGTGGAAGCCCCAGAAATGCAATGATTGCACTTCCTGCCACAGCACAGCCTAAGAAATTACCTGCCTGTGCAATAGAAGGAAGAGGTATGATGTAAGGGTTAGGGTCTGTGACTAAGTCCTCACAGGAATCTGTCTGCAAGGATCCTGGTTTTGACACTGCTCTTTGCAGAATCCTGCCCAGTACCTCAAACCCAGCTGCATGCTCTGATGCAGGCCAGCTGGAACAGCCATTAGTCAGCTATATAAGGGCTGGGTTTACTCTATAGCCTTTGCCTTAGATGCGTGATCTTCTGTGCTGCCTAACTGTTCCTGGCCTTCTGGACACCACATATACCTCTGTTACTTTGGACTTGCTGGAATCTGACCTGTGGCCTCTTGACTCAGTGCCTGTTTCCTGTCCCAACACTGGCACATGTATTGGCTAAGCCTTGCAGCCCATGCCCCAGACCTTAACACATGGCCCATGTGCTTCCTTCCACAGGGACCCAGCTGGTGAGAAGGGGAGTACTTCCCCATTGAATGACTGAGTAAAAAGTTAGGGTGTGTAAAGGGCCAAAGAGAGCTCTCTCTCTCTCTCTCTTCTTTTTGTTGCTATGTGCCTCCTGACTTATGCCAGCCCTCTAATAGCTTTTTCTGGGCAACAGTTATTCAGAGGTGCTCTGTTGCTTTCCTCTAAGAGTTCCCCACAGTCACCCAGTGGATATCCATGACTGAGTGGACATCCAAACCCTGGTCTTCCAGGGTTCCTCAAACCACTACACCATATTGGCTCCATTGTTATGTTCCTGCATAGTCAACTTTACTTTAAGGAGACTCTCTCATTGGATTTTCTTGGCAAGATGTATTTAGAGGAGGCTTGTTGTTGCCTTCCTTCCAAGGTTAATAGTTGCCCTTTCCACACTACCTCTCCCAGCCTGCCATGAGGAAAGGAGAAGGATGGGACCATGCTGACAATTCTGCATAACATCACCATGGTCCTGTCCTTCTCTTCTTCCCAATTGGTACAACAAGGGATTAAACAATTGCTGGGTTTTCCCCATCAATGACCCACAATCACACCCTCATCCCACATTTACTTGTCCTGTGGAAGCGCCAGAAGCATGATGGTGGCACTTCCTGCCCCAGCATAGCCTAGGAAATTACCCAACTGTGAGGGAAGGAAGAGGCGTGGCCATCGTACTCCCTTCTGCAGGAAGCCAGAGAGTGTGGAAGAGAGTGCTACCGTCATACTCCCCTCCTACCAGAGACACAACTGGCATTCTCACTGGACAACTGCAGGAAGAGGTAGGGTGTGGAAAGGGCCAGGGTGACTTGCCCACATGGTCACAGTCCCTTCTCACATCCCTAGGGGGCATTCAAACCATGGTCTCCACAAGTCCAATGCTGACACCACAGCACCCTCCTGGCTCAGATTTATTCAGAGGTTTACCCGTTGCCTTCCTCTTAGACTGAGAAAGTGTGACTTTCCCAAGGAAACTTAATGGGTTTCTGTTGCTGTTGGGGATTGAATACCTGATCTCCCAGAGTCCTAGGCCAACACTCCAACCACTACATCTCTCTCTCTCTCTCTCTTTTTTCTGTCACTTCTTTTCCTTAGTAATCATACTCTTATCTCTCTAAACTTATGTTGTTTTGATAGGGCATTTCTTCCCCACCTGCCCTGAAATTTACCCTGCACCTTCAGGAGGATTAAGCTATAAGTCAAAACAAATTAATATTACAAAGAAAGCAAAACAAGGATGGTGTGTCTTCAAACGGCTTAGAACGGCTACTTTCAAAAGAGGGGCAACACTCTGTGTTCTCACTTTCTGAAAGATGTTTGAACCAAATAGCACTTCAAAGGAGCGAGTGGCTTGCCACTATTATTTAGAAAACCTTTTCTTCTTCTTTTCTGCCCCCCACCCCTCACACTTTCAACCTTTGCATGTGGCCTGTTTTGAAAAACATCTCTGTTCTTGTGTGTCTCAAGGCAGGTGTCCCTGCTGCGACAGCTTTGCAATACTGCTGGGTTCAAAAAAAAAAAAAAAACCCTCAAAAAAAAAAGGGAGAGAGAGAGAGAGAAAAAAAAGAAAAGAAACACCAGACAGAGTTTTCTGTCAGAAAATGGTTGGCACACATTCTCTTTCCATCTCCAGGGTCATTTATCTAAAGAACATCTCCTCCCTCCATCCATCTGCAATGACTGTTTTTCCCCCACCCTTTAAGAACTATATCTGTGCATTCACAGCTGGAAATCACAGACACAGAAACCAACAGCCATGGCTGTGAAGAAGGTTTCCCTCACAGCAGTTAACTTTCATGAAGCTGAGCTCTGGACCCTGTTTTGGAAGCAAAAATAGTGCCTCCACCCTCCACCGCCCAGCCCTGGGCACTCTTTACCCTCATCTATCCCACAGACTCCTGTGGGTAAAAGAGAGGAGCAGATGAGCATGGTTGAGGTGACTCTACAAAGTTTTCAAATCATAAAATCTCCAATCTTCTTAATATACCAGGCTGCAAAATCACTTATAGTTGGACCCCTCTCCCCATCCTTATTGCTTGGTGGAATAGCAAAAGATTTCTAAAGTGTTATTAAACCATTAATAATGTCTTCTCTTCTGTATGCCAGGCATGAGTCCTACACTGAGAGAAAAGTCCTCTCCTCTGAAAAGAACCTACCTTGCTCCCAGTAAAGTTTTAAAGTTGCTAAATAAATCTGAAATAAAGTGGCTTTAAATGAATGCCTGTCTTAAAGAAGTCATAAGATTCCTTTTTTGGCCATCTCTTTCTTTTTACAATTTATTTATGGTTTGCTACCCCAAAATGTGGGTGATTCAGGGGGTTCACCCACAATGCTGGTGCTTCTGTGACACAGTGGGGAATATTAACTCAAAGAGGAAGCCTGTGAGAGGTTAGTGACCTTACAAGATCTTTTACACCTGTGCATACCAGTTCTAATGCAGAGAAAAACCAGTCAGAGATTCAAAAGTAAGCTTGTTTGTTTTATTGGAGGAATTGCAATCAGACACATGAGATCCAAGCTGTCAGGAATCTCTCCCTGCTGAGCCTCAGCCAGCAAGGGGAAAAGGGAGGTAAGGAGTACTTGCAGGGAGAGTCTGAATATACCAAACACAAGGAAAACACAAGCCAAGTCAGGTCAAGGTCCAGTCCTAAGTTTCAGGAGGCAGAGATCTACCCAGAGGGTTTCAGGGAGCAGGAGACGCAAAGGTTGTGAGGGCTTGCTAGTAATTTGCTGCAAGCAAAGAGCAGTCATGCCAGCAGACTTAAATAGCTGCTGTGAACAGGTGCTGCTTGTTATTGTTTCCTTAGACTAGTCCAAGCAGCCTCCCTCTAAACAGCCCTTTTCAGGCTTCTGAGTGATTGAGGGCTGATGGGCACAGGTGGCTGCCACTCCTCTGCATCACTGCTGGTTCCCTCTCCATCATAGAATCATAGAATCATAGAATCATAGAAATGTAGAGTTGGAAGAGACCACACAGGCCATCCAGTCCAACCTCCTGCTATGCAGGAACACCCTCAAAGCACTCCCAGGGCAACTCTGTCTCTGTTTGTCCTTCCAGTGCAAGGGATGTTTGCAAGTTGATTTCCTCATTCACTAGCCCAGTCCTTGGCACAGTCAGTTGCTTCTTGATCTCAGAGGCATCATCTATCACACAAACAATCTTACACTCACACAAGGTGTACTGAAGAAGAAGAAAGAAAGGAAAAGTTGGACAGTGAGAGTTTAGGGCAAAGTGGGTGCTATTTACCATTCTAGCAGAGAAGAGAGGAGGTGATATGGCTTAGACTAGGAATCCAAGGGTAGAACAAGTCGGGAACTGGAGCAGCAGAGTGACAGTGAGTACATCCAAAGTATCATGAGTTATCTGTCAAAAAGCCAGGGTTTAAATACTGTTTTTCCACCTTGAGGGAAGTGGTGTTAATGGTTCTCTGACAGACCAAACAATGGGGTTTGGAGAGTAGACAATGGGGTCCAGAATGAGTAAATGACCTTAGGGCTGGATGACTAAGAGACTGTTTTGGCTAGGCAAAGACAATCAGTCAAGACAATCAGTCCTTCCGTGAAAGCAGTTTCTGTGCTATTGTTTCAAAAGGTTGAGTTGTAAAAGGACATCTGCAAGTCCTTTGTCTGGGGCTTCCCTGGCTATGAGCTAGCCATGCCCTGATGTCTCATTCTGACCTAGTTTTGCAGCACTCGTGTGCAGCCAGTTCCTCTTCACCAGCAAGCTCCCAGACATAGCAAGATATAATTTATATTTCACAACAATTGAATATATGTTTTGACAATTAAACCATGTGATGGAGAATGGGAGTACAGCCTGGTAATAGGTTAACAATGAAATAATAAGGCCAGACACAGAGAACTGAGATAAATGAGGGCCACTTTATTTGACCTAACCTATTAAAGTGGTGTTGGTCTGGAAATGGAACAAGACAGTGGTGTTATCCTGTTTTCTGGGGGTCCCGGGAGGGACACCTAAATGCGCTCTCAATCGCTAATCCAAATGCTACTGGTTCCTCCCCATCCTGGCATAATTGAAAGGTAACCAGGGGAACTCCCACTGAACCCACGGGCCCTATAAGTGAGAGCCTGAATCTAAGCTTAGCCTCAAGGATAGCCTTCTTCCTCACCCCCTGGGATGCAGGGACTTAAAGAGGGAGTTTCGTAGCCCTACTCTACACCAAAATGTGTGTCAAAAAAAATGTGTGTCAAAAATGTCCACCAAAGTCTTATATTCTCCCTCAGCTACATGCCAAATGAAACTACCCCAAGCCAATTGTCCAAGTCCCATGGATATAGTATGGAATAGGGGTGGGGGGAGTAAAAGGGGGAAAAAGTCCTATTTAACCTAGAAGCAACCAGATGAATCTCACATTGCCCTGAGGATGAGAGGGGTGGACCATACAGTGAAAATTAAGGAGGGGACATCAAAGGGCAATCAGGTTTAATTAGCCTTTTGTGCTTCCCCTTTCCAGTGCTGAGATCTGACACCAAGCTCCCATCACCAATCGCCCTGGTTTCTTTCATGGAGACCATCATAAAGTCACCTTCCACACAGCATTTTCATTGTACATGTCCAGGAAAGCATTTTCAGAAATACTATTCTAGTACTTTTTTCCCAGGCTGTGAGAAGATTTCTTGTCTGTTGTGACTGTTGTCTGTTGTTTCCTCTTTCTTATGCCACAAACACCAGCCACATCTTGTCTGGCATAATGGCTGTGCTGTTGGACAAAGACTGGGGAACCCTAGGTTCAAAATTTGACCTAGCCATGAAACTAAGTATATGGATCTCAGAATGAGGTGACAGTGGAGGGCCTGATCCTCCACTCCAGGACTAGGCTGGAGGACTTAAACTGTCTTCAGTGGTCCCACAAAATTTGATCACTAAAACTCCTGTACCTGATTGGCAGTTCCTCCTGTTTCTGATTGCTGCAGCCTTACTCACTTGTGGAAAGGGGCTGGAAACATCCTCCTCCTTCACCCCAATCACTAGTAGAACAGATCTCCATTAAACAATATTAGTGTTGGCTGCTAAGTTAGGTTGGTGGGGCATTTATGGTAATAGTGCCACGACGGTGGATACATAACATTACTGAGTATGGGACAGTTACAGATATGTAACTCTAGATTATGAATCTATTAACTGTAATGCAGGATGCCAACACACATTTCACAAATTTCATGTGAACAGAAGATGGGATGATAATGCAATGAAGTTTGGGTAAATGTAGCAAAAATCATTCTGAGAGCTTCTCAGATCCTGACAATTGCACACTGATTTATGCTTACAATGGTGGAAATGTGATTCAGCCATCTTTACCTTGACATAGGACTGCTCCAGCCATCAATGGAGTTCCCTAAACTATTCTTGGTCATTAAAGTCCTGCTTGAGAAACTGTATGAAGATGTGTGTGTGTGATTATTTGAATGCTCTGAAGAGACAGAGAAGCCTGAAGAAGAACAGATGTGTTAGAAGTGTGAAATGGATTAACGTCAAAGCCCCTTGGGGGGAAAAAAGTCTGAAACATGAAACGAAAGATCCTGAATGACAAGAATGATTCTGAATGCATTAGGATACTCACTGTACTGTTTGGCATTGCCTGTGTCAGCTGTGGAGGGCTCAGTGCATTCAAAAGAGAGAGATGGTGATAACAAAACCTCTGTGACCCACAGGGAAATATCAGTCTGAAACCAGGAATTCACCTGGCTGCAACATTCACTTTTGATCACCTCTTTTCTTGACTACACATTACAAAATGCATAGAAATAATAAGTGGAAAGGCACATCTTTGTAATTTGTGAGCGATCTGATATGAGTTTCATCCAAGAACCAATTCTGATGTAAAATATCTTTACTTTTGTCTCTTAAAAAGAAATTGTCACCTGCATTAGACTTGGCAACAATCCCCACCCCCACCAAAAGTTAAATTTGAAGTGGATTAGAAGGGAAGAACATGAGAAGAACGATGTTGGATAAGACCAAAAGCCTATTATGTAAGTTCCTGTACACAATTGATTGTACCTTTCGGTTGTTACACAACAGAGCAACCATTGCAACCATGTCACATATGGTTGTGTGCTCTTGGATGGTGCATAACTATTACACCTTTCTCTTTAACACACTACTGTAGGATAAAAAATGCAATGACATTTGCTTCAGTGAAAATACATTTGATGAACATGTGAAAAACCTGGGGAATGACTAAGCAAGTGATGACACATTTCCCAGGGGACTTGCAGTAAGGGCTGAGTGATGACACTGCAATCATGGCAAGGGGTTGCATCATGCTAATAACCCTGACTGATGACCTGCAAGCAGGTGTGCTCTCTCTCTGCTTGAACCTCTGCTTGAACCTCTGCTTACTTGAATCTCTGCTTGGATGTCTCTGCCTGTGTATCTGCTATTGATCTGCGTATCCTGTATATGGATGTGCATATTGCAACTGAGAAGATTAAAGCCTCCAGGTATTTTGGATGACAAAGTCTGTGTCTGTGAGTAACTAACCAGTGGGTAGAGTGGTCAGAGCAATAATGTCTTTTTGTTCTAGTTGTACTCTGCTGCACATGCTTTTTGCTGCTGTGAACTCTGCTATCTAAGATTGCCCCTGAGGCACTGTGTCCAGAGAGCATCAGCTTCGGAGATCATTTTGTGTTGGTGCTGTAAATCGTCTCCCGACAACTACTGGGTTAATTAGCATTAAAGAAACTATGCATTCTCCATTGTGCAATGGGGAAGTCAGCAAGCACAATAGCAGATAGGTGATTGGTTGCACAATGTTTCTATTCATCAGAAGGGTTTTATAGTACAATCATACATGAGTGTAGACAAGATCTAGCATTTCAGCCTATATGCCTCTATAGGTAGAGCACCAGTGGCACAGTAGTGCAAATGGGACTTCCATTTTGTGCTCCTTAATGACTGACATACAGAGGCATGTGGTATTGCAGCCATAAACATATAAAGGCATATGGTATTGGAACTGTGGGCATGTAGCCATCCTGACAAGTTGGTATGGAGGGCCCCATTCTCTGTAAAGTTTTTTCTCGGGCTGCACCTTACTTCAGCCAGGATCTTGTTTTTTCAGGTTTACACCTGTGCCCAGATAGTGGCTGGCAGCCTGTTCAATAGTTACAAGATTTTAAGGTGGTTTTATAATCTCATAACTTCACATTTACAGTTGTTACCCCCCTCAAAAAAAAAACAAAACTACCTTTTTAGTGAGTCAGTGCCCCACGGAAGGATTTCTGTAGATTGGGGCACTGGGAAATGGCGTCTCCAGTGTTCTTCTAGTAATGGTGCTCATAGAAAGAAACAGCTACAACAAGATCTTAAGGGGTCTGCCCTGCTGCCCGCTTTTAATTTGTCCCATAAATGGAAGGGTTCTGCAGACATCATTTTCCAGAGCCCCAGTCTGCAATACTTTGAAGACCATGTAGTTGGGACACTCCAAAGCTAACAGAGTATTGGGGGGCAGAGGGAGGGGCATCATCAGCAAACATAACTATGATGATGAGGCCCTGTCATCATCACTGTGCCCGACAATACAGAATCTCAGCAGATGTCTTGGTTTTCATCTTAACTGTATACAAATAAAATGGAGGAAGGGGCTTTGGCCTTTTCCACATCAATCTCTCAACCTGCCATGGGGATGAGAGAAGGACAGGACTGCAACAACAGTTCTGCATTACATAATTGCAGTTCCCTTCTCCCATCCCCAGGTGGCACAATCACAGATTAAATCATTGATGAATTTTCCACTTCAGTGGCCTGCAATTTCACCATCATCATGGACTTACCTGTCCTGTGGAAGTACGAGAAGCACAATGGCTTTGCTTTCTGCCCAGTGCAGCCCGGGAAGCTTCCTGGCTGCGGAAGGAAGGAAAAGATGTTCCCATGGGACTTCTTTCACCATGGAACCAACTGGCAGAGGAAAGCACTCCCTTCATTCTCTCCTCCTTGCAGAGGCAATGCCAAGATCCTCATAGATGTTTGTGTGAAAAGGTAGGGTGTGGAAAGGGCCTTTATCTTCATTTCTTAAGTAGCAGGAAAGCCAAAGTGGTGTAGTAGTTTAAGCACTGGATCAGGGTTTGAATCTTTGCTCAGCTCCAGAAACCCACTGAGTGACCTTGGCCAATTCACACTCCCTCAGCCTCAGAGGAAGGTAAAGGCAAACCCCTCTGAACAAATCTTGCTGGAGAATACTGTTACCCTGATTTCTGGGGTCCTGGGTGGGACACCTCTATATGCTCACAATGAGGAATGGGAATTAGCAAAGCACAAGCTAAGCAATACAAGAGGCAGGGCAACCTAGTGAGATCTTGGACCCAATGTCTACGGGGCCAGGCCGAGTCAATGAGCAAACAGAATTAAGTAATAATTGTTTTCCTTTATTTTGATAACACAGTCATGACGTATGTATGCAAACACTCACACAGTCCTAATCAAAGAAAGGTAGGAGTTGGATAGAGGGTTTTTGAAAGGGATTTTTCAGGGAAATACTACACCTGATCCTGAAGCCCAGTTTATCAGAAGAAAGTCAGTAGAAGCGGAGATTCTCAGCACGTGGGAGCTGAAGGGAAGGCTCGGCAAACGGAGCGACAGCAAGGCGGGATGGAAGTCAGAGCGATCCGAAGAAACGCTCAAAATCAGGGGGTCTTATGGGGAAAATGTGCCTGTAGGCTAGTCCGTTCCCGGGGAAAGCAATGGGTTTCGGGCTGGAGACAAAGCCTCCGAAAGGTCAGTATTTAGCATGATTGAATTATGACAGAGTTGTCCATAGTGTAGCCAGTATGCAAACGAGGAGTGCTTGACAGTTGGATATCCAGCTCATCAAGCTGCCTGCTTGGGGCAGGGGGTCTTTTGTAAGCTGCGTGCATACATAATGTGACTTTAAAGTGCACTTGCCTGGAGGAATCCTGAAGCTGCAGTCCAGCAATTACTGGCCTGTCTGGATTTTTTTGTATTGTTCAGCTATTTTCGGCCATGTTCGTGTGCATGCTTGTCCGGGAGCCTCACAAGCACATGGAGAGGAATGGGTAGTGAAGGCCAAATTCTTGATATCAAATGATATCTCATACACCACAAGTCCAGACTAGAAACTACAGTAACAGTACATTGAGACAGCTGCCATAAATTGAGCCTGTAGGATATAGTAGCTTGAGTGTCAGATTACGACTCTGAGAGACTGGGATTCAAACTCTGATCAGCCATGGAAGTCTTGCTAAGAAAACCCTATAATAAATCTGTCATAGGGTCATCATAATTCGGAAAGGACTTGAAGGCACACCACAACATGGGAGAAATTATCTGGTAGCATTGTGAGTGTAGAGCTTGCTATTAACAGTGGGAGCAGTGTAGCTTCTTCTCTTTGCTATCTTTGCAAGTAAAAGCAACAACTGACCATCATGAATGTCCATGGATTGGGGAGAAGCAGCAGAAATGTCAGCCAGCACATGCAAAAATTGGCGAAAACTATTTGGAAAACATTCTGCAAAATGGTATTCATCTCCCAAAAATGTGGGTGAAAAAGACAAAAAGGGGGAAGAAAGCAACTCTGAAACTTTCTCAAGGGAAAAAAAAAACACCAATATATAATGACAAATGTTGGCTTTTTCTCTAGGCAAAATGTCAGCTTTCAAGATAGGAAGGATGATAAACCTTGCAGAATTTTGTAAAGTGATGACTATGTCTGAAAATCCATCTTTGTTATACATTTTCCATCAAAGAAAAACATGTATCAAATTTGGGAGGTGCTTCCATGCCTTGGAAGAAGAAGAGATTTAAAGAGAAGCCGATCACAGTTTAGGATCAGCAAATTGGTGATTTTTGAAATCACTATCACTATTGCATTTCATTTATATAATGATGTGAAACTGAGTTGTTTACGTTAAGCTACAATGTCTTAAAATATGTATTTCAAATATATTTTTTGTTAATATGTGAATTGATTTGTTTGTTTATTAATTTATCAAAATTTAGGGAGTATGAAATCCAAGGAACAGTGTTCTTTAAAATAATAAAGTGCATTTTCCTGTTTCCATCTGAAGAAATGATTTGCAGCCATGAAAGTTTCTGCTGAATGAAACTATTTAATTTTAAATGTGCCACAAGTCTGTTTTTTCCTTCACTTTCCTTACTGCTGAAACAGATGGACATGGCTGTGTCTCTGAGTAACATCTCTTTGGTGAGCATGAGGTCAACTCATATCAGGATTTATAAAAACCAGTTTCCCCAAACATCCTTAGCAGGACTAGAGCAGGATTTCAAGAGGGTTGTCACTCTGTTTCCTGGGGGTCCCGTGAGGGACACCAAAATGTGCTCAACTACAGGTGGGGAAATTTAGCTCAGAGCACTGCTTTAGCGTTACAGGAGGCAGGGTAACTCAGCAGGATCTTGCAATCCAATGTTTGCGGGGTCAGGCCAAGTCAAGGAGCAGACCGGTTTGAAAGTAATGGATGATCTTTATTAAATAGAGACACACAATGTAAGCAACACACGCACACAGATAACTAAGGAAAATAAAGGTGTGAGTAAGATAGTGGGATTTTCAGAGGGATAGTTGATTCAAGTGATACAATACCTGTTCCTGAAGCCCGGGAGAAGATAGAGAACGACGCTGGGGTTCGGTGTGGCTCAGCACGTGGAGCTGAGGGGAAGCTTACCAAGCAAAGCGGCAGCAAGGCAGGATGGAACTCGGAAGCGATCCGAGGAGGGTCTCAGAATCAGGGGTTTTTATAGGGAGAAGTGTGACTGCAGGCTATGCCTTACTTGGGGACAACAATGGGTTTTGGGTGCAAGACAATGTCTCCGAAAGGTCACCATTTAGCATGATGGAATCAGAGCCGAATTAACAATGGAGTAGCCAGTACGTAAATGCGCAATGCTTCACAGTGGATGGTTCAGCCTTTGTCAAGTTGCCTGCTTGGGGCAGGGAGCCTTTGGTAGGTAGTGCGCATACGTAATTTGGTATTTGCCGGGGAGGTCCCTGAAGCTGCGATCTGGCTATTTCTGGCTTGCCTGTATTGTTTGAGACTATTTCAGCAGTTAAATGCCGAGCCTAGTTTCATGCTTGCCAGGGGCCTCACAAACAAGTGGAGAATGGTGGTAAAATGAAACCGAATTATTGATATCAAAGAGATATCTAGTGCTATCTCCAGGTAGCCCTAAGCTGCAGTAACAGGGTTCTACAGATTTCTACCATATATAGATCTTTTTACAATTATTAAAAATTAGAAATAAACAATAATTCTTTAAAAGACCAGGTAAGAATTAACAATCAGCTTAGGAATTTATTCAACAAACCAAGTCCTGAGCTTAAGTCCTCTAAATATATGGAAAGAGAGAGTGAGAGTGAGAGAGAGAGAGAGACAGAGTGGACTCTGGTGGGAGGGAAAAGATTCAGGAGATAACTCAGATTCAACACCATGCTTGGGTAGTATATATCTACTCTCATGTAGTTAAATGGTGGCTAAACCATACCACTCTTTTTCTTTCTATTGCATATCTACCAGACTGTTAGTTGTTTCCATAATCCTAGTGTATCAGAACATACATTGAAGGCATTGATGATTAAAAATGAAGCATCCAAGAAACTGAAATTGCATGTGCACAAGTTACTCTTGTAGAACTCTGCTTTTGCAGCTGTGAACTGAATACAGACATGACAACAAAGTTGAACAAAAGCACAACCAGTAAAGGAATGTTACTGGTGCATACAACTCCAGCAGAATGCCAGCTTCCCATCTCTGACATTTCTTCACCCTGAAAGGCAAAGAAGTGAATCAACAAATATAGCCCATGTTGTCTAACATCCTATTGGTGTTTTATGAATGTAAGTTCCCTTTTACATACAGGTGTACTTTTTGAGGCTGTGGAAAAATATCCATATTCAGTTCAGAGTTGTGCAAGTGGGTTTATGCAAGAATGGCTGTTGCACCTGCAGTTGTACATTTTGGATGATGCATAACTATTTCACAAAGGCTTTAATAAACCACCTGATCAAGTGGGATTGTGGAAACAGAAAGAACATTGGCAGATACACAATCAATTGTACTTGTTCACGTTCAGCAGAAGGGTGGTGTAGCAAAACCACCACTTAACTATGTGAATGTGGATTTACACTTTGCAAGCACAAGGTAGGATTTTGGCTTTGGTGATCTCTCCCGTCCCCCCTCTCTCCCGCCTTCTCTCTCTCTCTTTCTTTCTTTCTCTCTCTCTTATATACACACACAGACAAAGAGAAGAGTACGTACAAAGGAATGGTTTGCAGTAGAAAGCTTTGTTACATAACATCATCTGCAGAACTGAAGTTCTGCAATCTTGGTGCTCTCGTTTCTAGGGGGAATGAATCTAAGTCCATCCTCACTTTGATATTTTGAGAGGGTTTTATCTATTTGTTTGATGATTGGATGTTTCTGACGGTATTGATTCCTGCCATTCTCCGAAGTATCAAGGTTTGACACAAAGTAAATTTATGGAGCTAGCCCATCTTTTGTTATCTCTCAGTTGGCGTTTAAGCTCATCCCATGTCCAAAGTGTGTCAGGAACTTCACAGACTATCTAACTTAGTTGCATGTGCTGTCAACACAACTTGGGGCTCATAGATCAAGGCAGAGCCAGGGGAACTGACAAAAAGGAAATTGACTGCATTTTTGAGGTCATATTGGAAGTACAGTTATTACTTTGCCCCCTTCATTTGTTCAAATACTTAAAGATTTGCAGGAAGTGGCATTGTTTCTTGAAAACGCCTCCCTACACCACAATGAAACTTTTGGATTGTATTTTTTCTCTCTACAGTTTATTTATTCAGTTGTTTTATGCTACTGGTTTCTTCCAGTATTTAACAGAGTGTAGAAAGTATTTGTTTTAAATACAGGCATTATACTTACAATTCCAGAATAGTTGAAGAACAGAGAGGTCAATTATTGTTATAGTCACAAGGTTTTCAGGTAACCACTGAATTTCCCATTTCCCAAAAATAAATTGATTAATTATTTTTAACTACTTTAGGCATACATTTGAAGATGTTTTGGTGAACACCATGTATGTCTTCCAAAGTTATGTGAAGTTACTGTCCCATATTATAAAAAGTCACGTCATCATCATCGTCCCCTAGTTTTTGGGCTATCTAGCCTAATAAAGAGTTCTTGGAAATGTTAAACCTTGCATATTTTGTAGCATTTCAGTTGGTCCCACAAAAGATTGTTGTTGTCAATTGCCATTAAGTCAACTTCAAGTTCTAAATCATCTTATCATCCACAGCTTCACTCAGGTCTTGCAAACTAAGGGCCGTGTCTTCCTTGATAGAGTCTATCCATCTGTAATGTGATCTTCCTCTTTTCCTACTGCCGTCTACCTTACTAAGCATTATTGCCTTTCTAGTGAGTTGTGCGTTCTCATGACATGCCCAGGGTATGACATTTAGTCATCTTGGGTTAGGGAGAATTCAGGCTTGATTTGTTCTAGGACACACACCCCTTTTTTTAAGCAGTGTACTGCATCCATAGAATTCTCCTGCACCACATTTCAAATGAATTGATTTTCTTCCTATCAGGTTTCTTCACTCTCCAGGTTTCATGACCAAGTTAAACAGATAGGGTGATAAAATACAACCTTCACTGACCTTCTTGCCAGTTGGAAGCAATTTCATTTCTCTTTTTCTGTCCTGATGGTAGCCCCTTCTCCTGATTACAGGTTACACCACCAGCACAATGCAGCACCGTGGCCCAGTAAGACTTTGTGTTTTATCCTTTTGCTACATCTGTCCTCATTATAATGCCACCCCATTTCTTCTAAGATGTTCATTTCCTGAGTAAACCACTGTGCAATTGTAACTTGCAATGCCCCTTTCCTCTCCACTTTAGCTCACTCACTTGAAGCATGGCAAATTTATACGTTCCATGTTTGTTTTACCATTTTTTCCTTCCCTTGATTCATGCTTCTCACATCCCATATTCCTATAATATGTGTGGTGCAGCTTCAGTCTTTGCTTTCACCTTTGAACTTGTCAGCAGCTGAACATTCTTTTCTCTTTGGCCCAGCTGTGCTCTTAGCCACAGATGCTACTTATAGTTATCCTCTGCTGTACCTCAGTACTTCACAGAGTGCCTTCTGACCTGGAAGTATCATATTTTCATGGTCTTGTTACATTTTGGATTGTCTCATCAAAGGGTTTTATGGTAAAAGGATTAAAATGGGGTTTACTGTGCAGCACAAACAAGTGTTAACTATGGTGCCACTGCCATTGTTTTTGAGGGATCCTCCACCAGTTTCACCCCTCCCACAACTGTTCAATAGCTGTTTGACACATATAGGCCATTTCTTCCCTACACAGTTATGGTACTATTACTCCACTTTCAACCTCCTGTAGAATTCTGGAGTTTGTAGTTCACTGAGGTCAGACAGCTCTCTGGCTGAAAATTCACAAGGTCCCTAAACTACAAATCCCAAGATTCCATAGAAGATTGAAAGTGGAATAACAGCACTATAACCATGTAGTGCAAAACCAGCCTTAGTCTGGCTCCTCAGCCAACAGTGATGTATTTTTGATGTCATTTTATTGTATTTCATGCATATCCCATGCTTCTCCCAGCACAGAACCGAAGTCATCTTACAACAAGTAAAACCAAATGTAGTTAAAATCTTGCTATACAGAAGTGTTTTTTTAATATATTATATTGTCTTGTATCATATTATATTAGAAATGGAAAGGTAAAACAATTTGAAATGTATTTAAAATTTAAAGCATTTGAAACACATTTAAAACATAATAAAAATGGATAGAATTACAGCACACCATACTGAAACACCCTTCTGTCAAGAGTGTTTGGCACCCTTCATTGAGGGTGAAAAACCAAAGGCCTGCCTTTGTGAGGGGGGAAGTATTATTTGCCTGTGGCAGAAAAAAAATGAGAGAGAGAGGGCAGTCAAACCCAAGTAGGAGTGAGTTCTACAGTTTGAGAGTAGTCACCAGGAAGACTCCTTCCTGTGTCCTCATGAAACATGCCTGTGATGGTGATAGAACCAAGAGAAACCCCTCCTCTGAAGATCTTAAGACTCAGGCCCTTTCAGCACCTTACCTGGTCATGGAGACATCCTGTATGGGGTGTGGTGTTGGCTCTGTGACAGGAGTGCTCCTGTGTACACTGACTGCCTCTGTGTTTCATGAAGTGTGGTGGTCACTCCTCTTCCTTCCACAGTGTAGCCAGGTAGTTTCCCGGGCTGCAAAGGGGCCGGAAGTGCAGCCTTTTCATTTCCAGGGCCTCTGTAAACCAGGTAAGTTCATAAGGGTGATGTGATCACCGATCATTGATGGGGAAGACCAATCAATGGTTTGCAGCGCACTTACGCCACCTGGGGATGGGAAAAGGATGACCCTCAATGACATCATGCATAAACATCACTGTGGTCCCATCCATCTCCCATCCCTATGGTGGGTTGGGAGGGTGGAGCAGAAAGGGCTTCAGTTAGCATTGTATGGGGAGCCCTGGTGGTGCAGTGGTTAAATGCCAGTACTGCAACCACAAGGTTGTGAGTTCGATCCTGCCAGGCTCCAAGGTTGACTCAGCCTTCCATCCTTTCGCAGGTCAGTAAAATGAGTACCCAGCTTGTTGGGGGCAATTAGCTAAAATACATTGGAAACCACTTAGATAACACTAGTTGATAGGCAGTATAGAAATAAATGCTATTGATTGATTGATTGATTGATTGATTGAGATACCATCTGAAACATTTTGTGTAGAGTGGAATTTAGTGCACCCCAAAGGAGAATCTCTAGAATTTTCCAGAGAAAGCAAATCACCTGTTCTCCCTTCCTCACAACTCTCTCTGTGTATAAGTGTGCGCGTGCACACATCAATGTTCTATTTTGTTTTTCATTTTTGGTAGGTCATGCAGAATTGGAAGGTCCCAAAGGTACAATATGGCCCTCCTTCCCCAAGCAAAACTGTCCATCCATCTTTTAGAGAGAAATCCTTCCTTTGGCTGAAATAAAACTCCCAACCCACTCCTCACTCCTGGTTTGGTGACCAAGTGCCAAAGAAAAGAAGCTTAAATATCCAGCTTCAGCTGTGATGTTAAGAGGTGGGCAGAGGAGAATGTTGGCTTGGCTTCTTGATGAGTTTCAACTCAGTGGAGGGCTGCATAACCCAAATGAAAATGAATGCAATATTAGCACCCACTGGATAAACTGTGAAATGATTAGCCAAATTTTAGTATACACTCTGTAAAAAGTTTTAATTAAGACTTTTAATTAATAATTGAAAAATTAATCTACCAATAATTATAACTATGATTATAGGGTTTAATTGTGCTTAATGATTGGGGGCTGATTAATGACCAGACTAAGTCTTTTAGATTCTCTGACTTGAAAAGGGTGGGAGGTGATGGATTCCATTCAGTGAAGTTAAAATGCAGTTCATACCTCTCAGACAAAGACACCTCCAGACATATGTGAAGGAGAGAAAAGAGACCCATTGTTCGTATAATCTTTAGTGTCTCTGTAGAACATTCCCATAAGGGGGACACGTGCAGTAGATCATCCAACTTCTGCATGAGTTTCCATACTGATTGCTAAAGATGTTGCATACATTCAATTATTCTGATTATGGCTGTTCACCTTAGAAGCACCACTGGATTTCATCTAAGCAAAAGAAGTTTTGGCTTGAGCTAAGCACCAAATGATGTCTAGGTTAAACCAAAGGAGTTCTGAAATTGTTAGTGTTCTCTCTCAAAGAAGCTGCCAGATTGTTGTAGGTCCCAGAAGAAATGTTGCCTAAATGTGGCAGAGCACTTAACTCTTTAAAAACATTTTTGGCTGGCGTACTGCTAGTGTCTTACACATGCATTACACATGACATGTGTGGCTGCAATTTTTGGACAATGGCCATTTCCATACTAGGGCTATTATTCCACTTTCCACATCCTATGGAATCCTGGGGTTTGCAGTTTACAGACAGGCATTTAGGATTCTCATCCAGACTGCTCTTGGACCTCAGTAAACCACAACCCCCAGAATTCCACAGAAGGTTGAAAGTAGAATAGTAGCAGTATTGTAGTATGTGCATATTCATTTAAATGTTATGAAAAAGCAAATATGATTCTAGGCTGCTTCAACAGGAGTACAGAGTACAGATCAAAGGAAGTAATAGTATCAATCCATTCTGCTTTGGTCATACTTCACTTGGAAAACTGTATCTAGTTCTGGGCACCACAATTCAAGAGCGATATTGACAAGGTGGAACATGTCCTGGGTGACCAAAAGGGTAAAAGATCTGGAAACCATGCCCTGTGAGGAGTGGCTTAGGGAGCTGGCTATTTTCATCTTGTCGAAGAGAAGGTTAAGAGGTGACATGATAATTATGTTTAAATATATGAAAGAATGTCCTATGGAAGATGGAACAAGCTTGATTTCTGCTGTTCCAGAGACTGGGACATGGAACAAGGGATTCAAACTTCAAGAAACTGAACTTAACTTCAGGAAAATATTCCATTTAAACATTAGGGAGAACTTCCTGATGGTAACATCATTTTGACAGCAGAATACACTGCATCAGAGTGTTGTGGAATCTTCTTTGTTGGAGGTGTTTAAACAGAAACTGGATGGTCATCTGTCAGGAGTGCTTCAATTCTGTAATTTTGCATAGCAAGGGGTTGGACTGGATGGCCCTTGTCGTCTCTTCTAATTCTGATTCTAGAAGTGAACTTACACATGTGGCGCCATTGCACATCACTGTATATTGAGTGCTGTGCAAAGCACACTATTGTGTATTATGCATTTATTGGTAGTTGTGTACGGCTGTGTATTGCATTTTGATGCAGGATCTCAGCCAATAGTGGGTTATTGTCTCACTTAACTTCATTAAAGGCAAAGATTTTACTATTGGGTTTCTTTATGGATGGGCTCCTTAGTCAGGATCTGTGCAACCCAAAACAGGACCAGGTGGGAAACCTGACCCAGTGAGTATCTCACTCCCTGGAAGGACTGGAGCTGGATGCCAGATGCAAGCCAGGGAAAGAAGCAGCATCTGGAAACAGCAGGTATGGAATGCACTGCTCACCTCCCTGACTAGACAGAGTACAAGGAGGTCAAGGGGAGAGAGATCCTAGAAGTGAAGTTACACATATGGTGCCATTGCACATCACTGTATATCGAGTGTTCTGCAAAGCACCTTGTTGTGTATTATGTTTTATTATTGTGTATTATTATGCAAAGATTGAAGGAGGACAAGAAAGAATCAGCAATGTTGGAAAAGGGAAGGTAGAACAGGAGTCAAAGGAACTATTAGTGATAACATCCAAGTGGGTGGGTGGCAGTAACACCTAAGAAGCAGGAGTGATGAGCAGCAAAAGTGAAGAAAATGCCATTAGGGAAGCAGAGAGAGCCAGAACTATCACACTCCCTTGGAATCTCCCTTGGAATGACTCTGAGAGGCACACTAAGAGCCTTTCTGCAGTACACTGTTAATTGTGCTATTATTCCACTTTCAATATCCTATGGAATACTGGAGTTTGGCGTTTAGCCAGAGAACTCTTTGACCTCAGTAAACGGTAAACACCAGGATTCTGCAGAATGTTGAAAGTGAAATAATAGCACTAGAACCGTGTAGTGCAGAAAGGCCCTAAGTCATCTGTAGAGACTGTTGGTGATGAACTCACCTCTTGGTGGGCTGAAAGTGTCAAATAGGAAGCGATGAGGCAATTGGCCACACCAAGCAAGGGTTAACCTTTCTAGGCAGAGGGTGGAGATACAACATTAGAGAGAAATATGAGTGGGAGGAAATAAAGAAGACCAATGACTGGGAAATGTGTCTGGTGCTAATGAAGCAACAGTTCTTATTGGAAGTAGGCTGGGCTATGTTAACTACCTGAAGGAAGCTGCTCATTTGCTTTGGAGCCTGAGAATGAGGGGGTGAAAAAGAGTAACAATACTTTGTTCACAATAAATGTTATTGCCGAAGTCATTTCTTCCTTTGGACTTACAGATTTTCCATAAGGAGAGTATCAGGGTGACTACATCCCTTGGAAGGGGGAAGGGCTGTGGATTTGGCAATATAACCATGTGAAGCTGCTCACCAAAATCCACACATTCCTTGATAAATTTGGTGGAAATTAATGAATGTAGAAGTAAATGAAATGGACAGATTTATGCAACTCTGTTCAGGGCGTGAAGACAAAAGGAAGCAAGGAAGACCACATTACAGATGGATTCATCCAACAAAGGAAGCCACAGACCTTAGTTTACAAGGCTATTGATAAACAGAGCTCTTGTTCAAAGGTGCCATAAGTGAGTTGATGGTTCTTGCAACTGAAAGACAGAACTTAAATGAACTGGCTGGGGGATTTTATTGGAGAGGGTAGAAGAGCTAATAGGGAAAACTACATGCAAACCTCAGAAAACTCATTAACAGTGCCTCTTTTTTCAGAACTTTTACCTCTTGTTCTATAAAATAGAGTTCACATTGTCCTGGGCTGTCACTGTTTCTGATGGAGAAACATCAAAGGACTGATGGAGAAAGACACTGAACACACCCATGATGAACTCCCATATTTGAAGATTTCTCTTGGCTAACTTCATTTGTCCCAGGTATTTCCAAATGATTCTTTGCAAATTGTTGTCCTAAACCCATTTTCATCTCTTGTATTTCATTGAAAGTTAAACAATTCTTAACCTCTGTGGGGATCAAACCCATGATGAACCTTGGCATTCTTAGCAACACACTCTAAGCAACACATTTGGAGAAAATTCAAGAAACATGAAATTTCAGCAGTGGCAGATGGATTCAGATCCGCTAAGGATGTGTGTTGTATGTTTAGTGGCACCACACATTGTTCTGTTTCTGCAACTTTGAACTGATTTGTTTAGGTTGAATGGGAAGGTTGTACAAATGAATGCACAATTGAATGCACAACCAAAATGTGCAATTTAATATGAAAGTTAATGATGAACTGAATGTGCAACTGAATTTGGGAGCCCAGTAGAGCTCTAAGATCATCTGGAGAGGCCCTTCTCTCTGTCCCACCATCCTCTCAGACCTAGCAGGTGGGAACATGGAAGAGGGCCTTCTCAGTGGCTGTCCCCAGGCTCTCGAACTCCTCTCCCAGACAGGACAGACTGATGCTCTCCCTGCTGTCTTTCCGCAGACAGCTGAAGACCTTTCTGTTTTGACAGGTCTTTGAAGAATGATTGCCTAGATGGCCCTTGTACAATGTACTGGGTTTTCTGTTTGTTATTTTTGTAGTGCTGGGTTTTTTTAAGGTGTATGTTTTTAACAGGTTTTAATTTATTTGATAGTTTAATCGCTTTTTAACTCTAGCATTTTGTCCATTTTAAACTTTAAAAAAAGTTGTTGTAAGCAGCCTCAAGTCTTGAACTGGGAGAAAGGTGGGAGGAAACAACGACGACGACGATGACGATGATAATGATGACTATATGAGTGGATATAGTCCAATAATAAATAAAATACAAATGTTGCACTCCAACAGACAAAAGCTGAGAAAACTTTCCCATTGTTTAATTTCCAAATACAAATAGTCTCTTCCATTCAGATACCCGTTGTGTATTTTTCAAAAAGGAAGAAAAAATCAATCAATGAGGATGTTTCATTTTCCCACTTCCAAAGGCTACCATATCTTGGCACATTCACCATGTTATGGCTCCTAAATTCTCGAAGACAATATTATTGCAAATCACCTCAAATGTGCTCGAGGCAGGAGAACGATTCCATAATCAAAGTGCTAGGTCTTTGAGGACAAGTTTAATTACTTTAATCTATACAGCCTGGAAAACATAATGCTTAATGGGGTAATCTATTGAAGAATGTGGAATTTTAAACAGTATAGACTCTTACCACTGTAGAAGACCCTCTCTCGGCACGGCACCGAGATGATAAAAAACCCGAGAACATTAAGTGGTGTCTAA
The DNA here is from genome assembly GCA_948472985.1 of Iguana delicatissima. Classification (NCBI taxonomy): domain Eukaryota; kingdom Metazoa; phylum Chordata; class Lepidosauria; order Squamata; family Iguanidae; genus Iguana; species Iguana delicatissima. The sequence goes on along the minus strand of CAOKZL010000539.1, from coordinate 23,970 downwards.
AGGAAGCCTCAGATGTTCATAAATCAATAATTGATAAAACGTACTCTTGTGTAACCATGTTGGGGGTTTTTATGTTGTAGGTGGATTAATCTGATTGCACGAGACTACAGACCTCGGTGGAATTATGGTGCATGCCTCTTTTATGTGTTTTAATTGCTGCGTGTTTGTATACAAGTGGCTAAAATACCGCTATCTGGTTTTTGTGGGCTATAAAGCCATGAACACTGCCTGCCCTCTGGGTCCACAGATGAGAGCCATAATATCGCCACAGCATGGGGCATGAAGCTGCTGGATATGCCACATAGCAACTGTTGCTCTGAGATTCATGCACTCAATATTTCCAGCCGTTAACAATTTCTATGTGCTACTCCAGAGGGTGAGGGTATTAACCTCTGTGACCTGGCCTTGGTCCAGTTGGAGTAATTACATCTTGTCTCCTTAACTTTCACCAGCTGCCTTTCTTTTTATTTCTTATTTATTTATCTATACTGATTTCTCCTGGCTTAGGTCATCTCTCAGTCTTTCCTTCCCAAGTGGTTTCTCTCTCTCTTTTTCCTGTTCTTCTGTAACTATGCAGAATTGAGAGGCTCTTTAATTCTTTTAGTGAGCGGAAAAACAAAGGCAGTGCAAAGTTACGGGTGACATGTCCCTGGCACTTAGATGAATAATGACAATAAAAAAGGAGCCAGGGTCTAAAAGTGGTGAGTGCCCAGAAAATTGAGAAGGAGCATATGGAACTCGTGGCTACATGACATGTTGAGTACATGCACCTTTTTTTGCAAGAATCTACCCGTAATGTGTGGGTACTGTATGAAGCTGGGATGCATTGTGTGTAATACTGAGGACTGGTATAATATACAGTCTTGTGGAGGAAGACCTGAAGGGTATATCTCTTCTATATTCTCTACACCACATCATCATCGTCATCGTCACCAATTTTTTTTTTTGTACCCCAATTTTTCCCTGGGTTGGGACTTGAAGTGGCTAACAGATTAAAAAAGAAATAGGGCCTTTCCGCACTACACTGTTACAGTGCTTTTATTCCTCTTTCAGCGTCCTGTAGGAGTTCTGGGGTCTGTAGTTTCCTGAGGCCCAAGAGCTCCCTGGCTGAGAATTCTAAAAGGCCCTTCCTTAAACTTCAAACCCCAGGATTCCATTGGAGGTTGAAAGTGGAATAATGGCATTATAACATTGTAGTGTGGAAAGGCCCATAGTTAAAAAACTCATAAAACACAAAAGTTAAAATGTAATTAAACAATTAAAATGATTTAAACAATGATGAAATATGTCATTAAATCTCAGTTATTAATCAAAACACGGTACTCTATTAGACAGGCCACATATATTGGATGCCTGTCTAAATAAAAACATCTTTATCTGATTATGGAAGGATCGTAGGGAGGGTGTCAACTTGACTTCCCTGGGAGGGGAGTTCCAGAGCCTGGGCACAGCCACTGAGAAGACCATCTCTCCGGAGTTCTCACCAGGGCTACCTGCAAGGGTGGTGAGATGGGGAGAAGGGCCTCTTCAGCAGATATCAAAGCCTGGGCTGGTTCAAACAGGACAGTATGTCCTTCTAATAACCTGAATCTTTTTCATGTAGGGCTTTAAATGTCATCACCAGCACTTTGAATTGTGCCCAGAAATGGACTAGCAGCCAGTAGAACTGTTGCAACATTCTTCTATTCACATCTCTATGAATGGAAGAATTAGTGAATAGCGAGAAGGGGAAAGGGAAGTAGCAACCAAGATCCTACATGGTCATAAATAAAGCAAATATTCCACATGAGGAACTCTACTGTAACACCTCTGTCTCCAGCGCAGGACTCATGACATCATGGTGATGGTGTATGCTATGGCCATTCTGTGGATGATGGAGTGTGTGTGTGTGGAGGGGGGAAATCAGAAAATTATCTTGCTATGTTCCAAGAGCTGGACACAATCCAAGAACATCTTTCACCAAGATCCACTGGAGGTCTCAATAAATGAAGTCATCAGTCTGTGTTTGGTTATGGGAACATAAGCAGATTCTTCTGCAATCCCTTCTGTTTTCCACTAGCAATAGAATGGCAATGGGGGACTATCACAGCCACACAGGGAGTCCTGAGAAGAAGCTCTGGTCATTTTAGAGGGAAGAAATGAATACTAACTCCCGCAATGATCAAAAATGCATACACAGATATAGGATGATATTATGTTACCATATTTTACTAACTGGATGCAGACTATTATTATTTACATGTATACCCTACTTTTCCAAACAAATTGACTCTCCTTTTCTCCAATGTATCCCCACATCAATTCTATGCAATAGGCCAGGCCAAGAAACAGTGACTGTCACAAGCACACCCAGTGGCTGATGGGCTCATTCTATGAGTTGCTCTACAAAAAGCCAATTTTCCAAGTGTTTCAGAAAACCAGTAAGACCAAAACAGTGCTCCTCAATCACGAAGATCCATAATGTCACTGGAATTTGACTTCTAGAACCTTTGATCTTTGGCCATGCTGGTGAGGGCTTCTGGGAGTCCAACAACAACCTTTCCCTTGTGCAGAGAACCACAGACTTAAACTGTGTGGGTTAAAAGCTCTCTTTAGCTTCAGACTGAATACTGCCAGCTGAGCCTGTGAAGTCAATCAAAACCCACCAGTTTTTACAAAAGGACCATTAGCCATGTCAGATTCAATGTCTGAGCAAGTTCTTTCACTGAGCAGCCTCACTGATCAAACCTGTCTCAGTCCTTTTGATTGCTCCAAAATGTGTCTGCAAGCCCATTTTCAACCATGGTCTCTCTCTGTTCCATAAAAATAACTTTTATTACTATTGAAAAAAAAATCTAAGAAATGAGCTAGCAACTCATAATAGTTGTATTAACTTTTCTGTTCTGGTTGCCTCATTTTAAGAAGGATATAGTCAGTTTGGAGCAGGTTCAGAGAAAGGCAACAAGGGTGATAAGAGGTATGGAGAACAAAACATATGAGGGAAGGTTGAAGGAGATGGGCATGTTCAGCATAGTGAAGATAAGACAGATGAGGGACATGATTGCTCTCTTTAAATACCTTAAGGACTGCCACAGAAAGGTTTGTTCTCTGCTACCCCAGTGGGCATGACAAAGTCTTATGGATTTAAGTTTCAAGAAGGTAGATTTTGGATTGAACATTAGAAGGAACTTCTTGACAGTAAGAGTAGTTTGGCAAAGGAACCAGTTGCCTAGACAGGTGGTGGAATCTCCTTTTCTGGACATCTTCAAAAAGAGGTTGAACAGCTACTTGCCGGGGTACTTTAGCTGGAGATCCTGCGCTGAGAAGGAAGTTGGACTCAATGGCCCATGAAGATCCTTCCAACTCTGCAATTCTATGATTCTATATTAAGAACACATATACAAATACTTCATTTATTACTGTAATGTAACATTCATTATGCTTCCAGTAAAAAATAGTACTTTGCTAAGACTACACAAGGTCACAGACTTCAGATAAGAGTTACACCCAGTCAAAAAGACTCATTGTCTAAGTTTTTGCACCTGAATTGCTCACACAATGCCAACTGATAAGGAAAGCTCTGCTGCTGTAAGATTGTGTTACTACGGAATCCTATGTGTATGTGCATCTCTAGGCAGAACCATCCCAAGAATGTGATTGGCTGGAGGGGATTTGGGGGAATTTAGAGAAATTTGTGTTTTAAGTCTATAGAAAACATCTTTGCCCTTGCAATAAGGCACTTTTGCAGTTTCTTTTTCCCCTATCACTTTTCTTGGCATGCTCTTTTGGCTAAGCAAAATAAACTACAGTAAACCCATCTTGTTCAGTTTCTCAGCTAGCCAGTGAACAAACGGAGTGTTCTTCTCCTACCACACCGTGGAACTTTCAGCCTTGATTTCCATGTGGCAAGACTGGTGTGCCAGCTGTCATGCATTTCTGAGAACTGACACACCATGGCTGGCATCCTGTTAGTGACTTGTTCATGTGTAAGTGCAGGTTAAAGATCCAGTGTGATAGTGTTTTGGGCCATATCTTAGTCACAAGACCACTTCTCCTCCCCTTCAGTTAGTTAACTTCAGAGTTAAAGAATGTGGACTAGGCATTGCCTGGTGGTCTTCATAGAGAGAGAGGTGTATTCTGGGAAATCTAAGTCCCTGTTTCAACTTACTGCAATGCTAGAAATTAAGTAAGTGAAGGAAAATTGCATTGTGGGAGAGAATACTTATTTGGAGGGAACATCTTACCCCAATTTCCCATGGCTACACCACTACTTAAATCTGAACTGGATTTTATAGCAAGTACACAGTTCCATTGGAAACGGAAGCCAAAATCCAAATGTTAGATTCAACTAGAGTAGACCCATTAGATCAACTGAAAAAGAATAAATCAACACTTACATAGGCTGCACCGACTGTATGGCGTTAATTAGAGTGAGACTAGCAATTGGAATCAGGTCAAAACCTCAATCTTTCCTGTTCCTCTTTCACAAAGTAACATTTAATCAGGCCAACTAGGATGTCACCAAGTTGAGAGTTTTCCCAGCTCCCCTATCAGCAGTCAATGAAACAGACAATGTGACGACATCATGGCATCCATTTTGGTTTACTGTTAGTAAAGGGAGTGGTGAAAGAGTTCCAGGTTGAGGCAAAGCAAACTGCACATTTCCATCTTGACACTTCTTAACTTTGTCAAGGCAAACTGCACAGTTCCATCTTGACACTTCCTACCTTTGGTAGACAAACAGACCATGTCGGAGGGATACTTTTTTCCTATCACTTCTGGAATGAAGATAAAGTCCCACACTTGCTATTTTCACACCTTGTAGAATTTCAATACTATTCCCTTTAAAAGCGGTAGCTTTCGAACAATAAAGAAAAACATATGTTTCTGTGTCAGATGTTTCACTTAATTTGGGAGTCTAGAGGCAGCCTGAGAGCTCTTGCTGCCAAAGTGCCAGCACAAATTGTCTCCTTTGGTTTTTAATTGGAATCATGTTCATTTCCAGACAGAGGTGGGACAAATGATACACAGCACTGCTAAATTTCTCAGCTATTCCAGCTCATACACCACCCCTTAACTAGCTGGAGGACAATAGCCAAGACCCTCTGCCAACTTGGAATTTCATGGATGGTGTCTTTATAACAACTGTCACTGAGTAGCTTTTGTGTACTGTATGCAAAGAAGATTGTTGTTTACTTTAGTGCTGCTCAATATGGTAGTCCATGGACCAGTTCCCACCCACAAACTGTCAGTTTCTGGTCTGTGGCAAGTTTCCAAGTCACTACCTAGATACAATTATAGTATGACATGGGTATGATATCAAGGAGACCATGTTACCCTGCTTGCTGGGGACCTCTTAGGGGGACTCCCAACGCCTGTCAAAATTATAACTTGTGGGGAAAATTAGCTATGAGCGCTGCTTTAGCAATGCAAAGAGGGTAGGGTAATTAAGGATCTTTTGCCCAGTGTTTACAGAGTTGGATCACAGAGAATCCAAATTTAAGTATTTTATTGGCATAGATGTTAAGATCCATACAATCACTGAGCTGCACTCACTCCAACAAGCATACAAGACTATAGAAGTTTAGGAAGAGGTGAAAATTAAAAGAGAGAGAGACATAAAGGTTTTGGGGTAATACTGTACCAATCCAGAAGTCTTCAACTGGGAGAAAATGAGCAAAAAGCCGATCTCAGCCACGCTTTTTGAGGGTGAGGGGAGCTTACCAGCGGCATGGTTTGCGGGTCTGGGAGGACTCTGAAAAAAGGAGAAAAAGGGGGCTAGTTATAGTGGTAAACAGAGCTGGAAAAAAAATGTCCTGGGGAACAGACAGCTGCAGTTTTATGAAGATGGATTCCAGCTTTGTAGTTCAAAGAAAATACAGCCAAACATCCTTGTTTCCTGCAAGATGAGTTTCTCATCCGGGGATGCATGCCTCAAGATGTCACATTTCAGGCTGTTTGCATTGTTTATTTGTTCCCAGAGACTTATTGTCTCCTGTTGGTGTCTCATGGCTGAAAATCCATTCCAATGGCCTGTGTGAGCCATTTGCAAGATTCACCTAGGATGCATGACAGAAAACAGGCTACTCTTTGATCTATCTCCATAGCTCCACTGCCTACGTGTCCTTCCAGTAGATCTCTAAGGCTCTCTGTGTTTGATATAAAATAATTAGGACCCTCAGGACATAGTTTTTAGGTGGGTTAGGTGGGTAACAACCAAATGTTCTATTTGACAATCGAAACCCACTGGATGGCCTTGGGCAAGTTAAGCTCTCTGAATTGCAAACCCGTTCTGAACAAATCTTGCCAAGAAAAGCCCATGATAGGTTTACCTAATGGTCTTCATAAGTTAGAAATAACTCAAAGGCAGCCAGCAACACAGCAACAAATGGTAATCATTCCTGATACTTGGAAAAGAAGTGTGGGTCTGCCACATCTGATAGCATGGAAAGCAATCCCTTGCTTCACAGTTTGGGTTGGCAAAATAATAGAATTTATGAGCCCCTAATACTATAAGATAACCTTTATTTAGAAGACATGAGCTACCAAACTCAAAAGCCATGTTTTCACATCATCCAGTAAGTATTCCAGTAAGTATTTCACAAAAGATGACTTCCAGACACGCCAATGCATTGGCTGTAAGACATGGCTCTCGTCTTCCATTTGCTTGTGTCAGGTGCACCATTAGACAAGAATGTTAAAAGGAAAGCACTCCCGTGGTTCATATAACATGTCTACTGGAATACAACAATCTTTTATATTCTGTAGTTAAATGGGTTCACCTTTAGAAAGCTACATGGTGATCTTGAGTTTGGTACTGGAGTCTCCTCAGCTTGCAGTGCTGTGGATCTTCAACATCCATGCTAAGATTGCTCTTCATTAGCTCAAGACTTCATGTCTGCTATGACAACTATGGGTCTGTCTGAAGGTGTACCTGGTCGTAACCATGCTGCTGGGTACACTCTGGACCTTTCAGTTCTGAATGAGATGATAGTGATCTGGGAGTGGAGGAACTTTCTTTAGTTCTGTTGTTACGGACAGACCACTATCCATTCAGGTTTAGACACACTCAAGGCCTCTGCAGGGATGGAGGGCTGACTGAGATAGTAAACGCCAAGAGATTTATGGATTTGGATGGATTCCTGATCACTCCTTGGGGGTTTCCTGTGATCTTGTCAAGGCCCTGGTTGACCTCTGAAATGAGGAAATGGCTAGAGAAGGGGACATGATCACTCCTGAGTGTTCCCTCTGTCAGAGTAGAGCTAAACCACCCCCTGGTACTCTAGGGAGTTGACAACAAAGAAACAATTGAGATGGTAGCCCTTTCCACACTATACCACAATCCAGCATCCTCCCATCACAATCCCAGCAATGCAATCAGGACCTAAATGCTCTCCATCTCACTGGTCAGCTGCTGGTGGGTGGGTCACATTTGGGACACACTCCTTCCTTCCACTGTCATCTGACCTCTTCTTAGGCAGTACTATGAAAGGAAGCACTTGATAGTGTTTCCACCCTTCCCCCATGCCTATAGCAAACAGGATCATTGCATGAAGAGAGGCCATTACCAGATTATTTTCTGGTAATGGTATACAGTGTGATTGCAACAGCTGGGGATGCCACAGCAGTGGGACCACAGTGACGTCATGTACTGGAAAGCACTGTGGACCAGCAGTGATGCACCCTCATACTGTAATGGTGCAATCTTGTGAAAAGGGCCAGGGACTTAGAGTGACATTGGCAGAAAACTCAGAAAAAAATCTGACCAATTACAGGTCCCTATCACACTATACTGTTAGAGCACTATTATTCCAATTTAACTGCCCTGGCTGCACCATTTGGAATTCCAGGGTTTGTAGTTTGGTGAGGCACTGGAGCTCTCAGGCTGAGAATTCTAAATGCCTCTCCCTAAACTGCAAATCCCATGATTTCATGTGATATTGCCATGGCCGTTAAAGTGGAATAAGAGTACTATAACAGTGGAGGCTACAGCCTACAAAAGGACCTACGCCATGGCAATTTTCCTGCCACCATTGCATCTGCAAAAAGCCATCCAACAGTGCTGCTTTGGGACATTAGGGACCACACTTGGCCCTCAAGAACAAAATCTAGACCACACAATATCCCACTGTGAACAATTTAATAAGAAATCTTCCAGATAAAATTACTCAGATCCATTCTAACTCAGATGCAACAATTAACATAGATTCTATGGATATAAGCTTGGCCCTTGCTTGCATAACATTAATAGATTTTCAACTTGCACAGACTGAAGATGTGGACAGGATCCTTGGAAAAATAGGAATCACCACATATACGCTAGATCTTTGTCTTTCATGGTTTCTCAAAGAAGTCATAGGAGGACTGGCTAGAATGGTAATGGGGGGTCTCTCTCCAGCAGGCAACGGTCCCAGCTTGCCTAAAGGGGGCAGTTGAAGGGTCCTTGTTTAAAAATGCCTTCCTGTCCCCGACAGGTATAATTATCAGACAGTGTCCAATACCCCATTTTTGAGCAAGTGGTTCTTGAGTATGTGGTGGCCTCCCAACTCCAGAGGTTTTTGAGTGAGATTGATTATCTAGATCCATTTCTATCAGGGCTTCAAGCCTAGTTAAGGGATTGAGAAAGCTTTGGTTGCCTTGGCGGATGACCTGTGCTGAGTACCAATGGATTCAAATTGCAAGGGGAAAAAAATCATCAAAATTTTAAGAAGAATTTCCTGACTCTCAGAGGTGTTCAAGAGTGGAACAGACCAGTTTGGATGGTTGCAGAGTCTCCATCTTTGGAAGCCTTTAAACAGAAGTTGGATGGAAACTTTTGGAAGTGCTTTAGTTGTACATCTCCGCATGGCAGGGGTGGGACTAAATGTGAATGTAGTTCTTTCTAGCTCAGTGGTTCTTAACCTGTGGGTCCCCAGATGTTTGTGGACTTCAGCTCCCAGAAGCCCTGAGCATTGACCATAGTGGCTGGGGCTTCTGGGAGCTGAAGTCCACGAACATCTGGGGACCCACAGGTTGAGAACCACTGTCTCTTTAGCCATTTCTGCACTAGACTGTTATAGTGCTATTGTTCCACTTTCAACATCCTATGGAATTCTGGGTTTTGCAGCTTCAGGAGGGTCTGGGTGGCCTCTCCCTACACTGCAAACCACAGGATTCCATAGGATGTTGAAAGTGGAATAATAGCGCCAGAACAGTCTAGTACAGAAATGGCCTATGATTCTATGATTCTCACTTTATCTTGAGTTTAGAAAATGCTTCTCTCTGCTGACTTGCTTCAGATGAGTCACGTACATGATTGGGCCAAGCCTTCAATTGATCCACAGACGCTTGGTGCAAGAGAGAATTTGGCAAAAGTTCATTTTTAGCTCCTTCTCCTTCTCTCTCTCTCCTTCTAAAACTCCCTCCCTCCCTGTCACTGTCTCTCTTCCCTTCTCTTTCTGTATTTCCCTCTCAGCTTGTTTAACAGCTTGTGCATTTTGTAATGTCTCCTTTCATCACCATGGCAACAGTTAAAATTACGGCGACTATAAGGAGGGAGTTCAGCGTGTGCACTCCAAGGTCCGACAAAAAGAGACCTCTCTGTGTCTTTTTCCGCTCATCGCTGTTGCTATGGAATCAGAGGACCACCGTGCAATGAGGAGACGAGGAGGGGGAGAAGCATCCTTATGGAGATCCCCGGATACCAAAATTTGACAACTGCAACAGACTGTTCATCTCTTGGCATAGGGAGTCAAAACTTTTTCCTTCAGTCAAAAAAAAAAAAAAAAGTTTCCAATACTTAAGAGCAGACTAGGATTATGACTCATTGCCTATTTCATTTGCTTCCATAAGGAAAAGTACATTCAAAAAGATTAGTTTTTTCCTGCTGGGTGAGATTACTAGAGATTAAACTCATTTTTAAAAGTTTTTTTTCCCCAATTCAGGATGTTATTGTGAACATTTGGCTAAGAAATTTCTGTCAAAAAAAATGCATTGTGTGCAAAAAATGTTTCTGCACAAAATGTGTGGTTTGTCCATACACGCACACACACAAAATGCTTGAGGGTTTTGAACAAAATACTGTGAATTCCATTTAAAAAAACCAAACACACTTTCATTTGTTGTTGTTGTTGCAAAAATGACCCTTAAATGCAAACACAATCTTATAGGAGTTGCTGTTTTGAATGGGTGTCTCGATGCATTGAGACCCGAATTGAGTTCCTATGTGGTGTTTGTATAAAGTAAGACTCTACTTGCATGACCTTTCCACACTATGCGCTTACAGTGCTATTATCCCATTTTCATGGTGGTGCAGTGGTTAAATGCCAGTACTGCAACCACAAGGTTGTGAGTTCAATCCTGCCAGGCTCCAAGGTTGACTCAGCCTTCCATCCTTTCCCAGGTTGGTAGAATGAGTACCCAGCTTGTTGGGGGCAATTAGCTAAAATACATTGTAAACCGCTTAGATAACACTAGTTGATAGGCGGCATAGAAATAAATGCTATTGCTATATTGCTATTCAACCTCCTATGGAATTCTGAGATTTGCAGTTTACTGAGACCAAAGAGCTCTCTAGCTGAGAATGCTAAATGCCCCTCCTTCAATTGCCAACTCCAGGATCCCAGAGGATGTTGAAAGTGGAATAGCAACACTATTACAGTGTGGTGTGGAAAGGCCCTTAATGTGATAGCCCTATATCACCTTTCTGCTGAATGCCAGCATTGTACAACTGATTTTTTATCCGCCAATGCTTTGTTTCTGCAGACTCCAGTGAATCAAGTGGTACACTGGAGGTAGTTGATGAGTAGTTACAGTCCATACAAGAATGCACAACTTCATGTGTAACAGATACACTTAATGGAACTCAGCTTACACCACTACAAAAAGCTTGTGCAACAGTTAAACTTGTGGAATTCCACTTATACAGCTGTGAATAGAATATGGATGTTCCCCCATAGCCCAAAAACTACCATCCCCTGTGTAAGAAGTATCAACAGACATCAGACATCCCTTTTCATTAAGGATGAGAAAAACTGCAAGTTTGGCCATTTCCACTCTACATTGTTATAGCGCTATTATTCCACTTACAACCTCCTCTGGAATGCTGGGATTTGCAGTTTAGGGAGGGGCTTTTAGGATTCTCAGCCAGAGAGCTCTTTGCCTCAGGAAACTGGAATCCATAGAATTCCACATGAGGTTGAAAGTAGAATAATAGCACTATAAGAGTACAGGGCAGAAATGGTCTCTGTTTACACTCCCTGAAGCAGAAACAGGTCTTGCCAACGGCAGGCCTTCTGTTTCAGTTGTTTTGAAAACTTCTGGCCATTAAGGCAACCCACATTGGCTCACCAGTGGAAAACTTTAGAGGAGGCACCATAGTTTAGTGATAGAAGACCTACTTTTCCAGATGAATTCCTTGGAATTCAGCTAAAAGAATGAAATAAGGAACATAGGAACATACTTTGTACTGAGTCAGACCATTGTTCCATTTCACTTGGTATAAACAAGTGGGACTACTAGCGGTCCTCCAGGATCACAGATAAGCTTATTTCCTAGACCAGCTGGGGAATCTCTGATGTTTCATGAACATCTCTTATTTAGGTACTAACCAGGCCAAACCTTGATCAGTTTCTGAAATCAGAAAAGCTTGGATATTTCAGGTGGTTTGGTGCGAATAAGGGGTGATAAAAGGTGATGTGGAAGATCCCTCTCTTCTGGATTAGATGGCTTGGTTCAGTCATCTAACTAGGGCAGATGGCTTGGTAGAAATTTTTCCATGGACATGAACTCCTACTAGGTTGGTAGAAGGTCGGGTAGTAATACATCTGAGGAATCAGCGAACTTATCTCCCATCCCCTTTTAGTTGTAGAAGTGCAACAACTCTTAGCGCTGAAGAAATCAGAATGCCTCACATTGGGCAGCAGTCATAAAGTTAGTTAGTTAGGGTGATCAAAAGTGTCCTCCCTCTTGAACTCTCCCTATCCTGATCCCTTTGTGATAATACTCTTAGGAATTTCTCTGCCTCTTCTCTTTGACCCCTCTTCCTTCTTCCCAGGCCTCCCTGAGAATCCAGCTAAGCTATTTAGCCCCCAGTAACTTTCTTAGTATGAAGTTCCTTTGGCAGAGGCAGATCTCGGGTGGGGCAACTAGGGCTTGTGCCATTGGGTCCAAAGTCAGAGGGTGCAAAAAAGAAGAACCACCTGCCTGCCCCGCAGTCACTTGCCCCTCCAGCCCACTACTGCTCACCCCTTCCCCACCAATCAACCCTCCTCCAACCACAGATTGTCCCTCCCCAGTGTGCTCGCCCCTCCTCCACAATTACCCCTCCCCCTGCCACCAATCGCCTCTCCTGCGGTCACTGATTGCCCCTTTCCCTGCTGCCAATCCCCCCTCCTCCAGACCCTGCTGGCCCCCTCCCCACACACTCACCCCTGCCCCACTCGCCACTGCTCACCCCACCTCCTTGCCCTGGGCACTGTTGAGCCTCGGTCTGCCACTGTCTTATTATATTTTATTTATTTATTTATTTATTTATTTATTTATTTCCCGCTTTTCTCCCCGAGGGAACTCAAAGCAGCTTAATACAGCTTTAGCTTATTTTCCTTCAAGCCATGGTGTCTTGCTTCTTAATCAGCTCCACTGCTCTGCTGCAAACAGGTATTCTCTGACATTTAGTAGCACACATAAAGGCCTAAGGCAGGGTATACCAGCTATGGGATTCTGAGTGTTTGACTCCAAACAAGCATAAAACTCTCCAAACATTGCTTCATTCATGGGGATAGGAGTGTAGACTGGACCATAGGCAACGAACAGGTTGCAGGGCTAAACCATGGTGGCATTTATCATCAGTTTAAGCTCCTGTCCCTAATCTCCTACGCCTGAAGTATGATAGCTTGCTTGCTTTCTTTCTTTCTTTCTTTCTTTCTTTCTTTCTTTCTTTCTTTCTCTTCTCTTCTCTTCTCTTCTCTTCTCTTCTCTTCTCTTCTCTTCTCTTCTTTGTCAGAACAAATGGTGGAATTTGAGTTGTCCATTCATTATTCGAGGCACACATTTGAGTCTGTTTTATGTGTATTTTAAAAAACAAAAATTAAAATACTTCAGCATTAGGTGCCTTCAGTGGTGGTGATAGTCAAGGGTTACTGAGCTGTGTATCTGGCACTGACTACTTTGCTTTTTTTGACTGTGCCAAATTTTCCTAGTTAAAAAGCAAAACAAAACAGCAGCATGTGCTAGACAAGTGAGGTCTTATCCTATAGTTCCTTTCCCAGAAGAATAAGGAAGTTTGGGAGAAATCCACTGAATAGAATACTGCAATGGTGAGAATTCTCGTTCTTTATGATTGCCTCTTGGAGATCTATTCTTTGCAGAAATTGACATTGACTTTTTCCCACTTTTTTTTTCTGTTCCTATAGAAAACCTGTTTCTTGTGTGGGAAATAGCATGATTAACATGATTTGTGCAGAAAACACAGTTCCTATTCTTGGAATTGTGCTTGCTGAAAAGAACACGGGATTTGCTCCAAAAAACAAACAAACAAAAAACCACAAATGCATTGTAGTACAGCATAATTCCTCAAGAAACTTCACAAAGTATAAATACCTCTCAGGAACTGTGCAGAAATCTATGTTTTCTCATACAGAAGGAAGATAGCTATGGTGAATATTTGTCCTTGCACGACCAGATATTGAATGCAAAGACTTACATAACTACCTATAGTGAATTTGGTACTCATGTATGTATGTATGTATGTATGTGTGTGTGTATGTGTGTGTGTGTATTGAATTTGGTACTCATCACTACCTATAATGAATTTGGTACACATTAGGTTAGGTGTTTCTAAGTGAGATATTGGCATGGAAACATTATGTGTAATTCTTGGGTCACACTCAGATCTACAATCTGTTAATTATTAAAATTACAGGAGCTCTGTCTCAAATCCAGTCTGCAAGCTCTAGGCTTAAGCTTTTCTCTTCCAGGAGGCCAAGGACTTCATTATGAAAGCCTAAACAGAGTAATATTTATTCTAGGTTTCAACCAATAGAAGATACAAAGAAAAGACAAACTACTTCCCACTCAAAAAACAAACAAAAAAATTATCTATTAGTCTGGCAGTTTTTATCCTGTCTCCAAGCCTAGCGATATCCAGAAAAAAAAAAATTGTCTTTACTTACACCTGTGGTTTCCAAATGGGAGGGGGTACTATAAAAACATGGAGGTAATCCCCCCCAGCAGCAACTGAGGCGATGCAATGGTCATTTCCAGACTAGACTGTTATAGTGCTATTATTCCACTTTCAACCTCCTATGGAATCCTGGGGTTTGCCTTTGAGGCCCCTCCCTAAACTGCAAACCCCAGGATTCCATAGGATGTTAAAAGTGGAATAATAGCACTATAACAGTCTAGTCTGGAAATGGACAATGAAGACTCCAACAAGCAGATGGTAGTGGGAGGCCTTCATGAAGAATTTGAGAGCACTGTTGTATCTTGCTGTGGCAGTGAACAGCAGGAGGTGGGGGCATTCCAATAAGGACGCTCAAAGGTCAAGCGTCGGGGAAGTAGTTCCCGTTTGTTGGCATTGGCATTGCGGTCTTCCTTTGCTGCTGCCCTCACGTGATCCAATTACTATAACCTTCCCAGTTATTTAAAACTTCCCTAGCTTTCCTCAAGTGTCTTTCTGTCCAGAAATGCAGCCTCTGCTTTTTCAGGGCTCACCCAGGAGCAATGAGTGTAGGGGGAATGATCACCCCAAAACTAGATGATGGGGGGACTGACCCTCTCCCCCAAAGATCTGGCAAAATGAGACCACCAAGACTGCTACATAGTTATGCCTTTTTAAGAATGATTAATCAGAAGCATACTAAATGATCAACCAATGTAAGATATTTAAGACAGCTACCATTACTGAGCCTTCCCAGGATTGCCTGTTATCTGCCTGCAGACACTTACTTGAGAGAATGGTACGCTGAACACATGGAGACATATCAAAGTGTGCATTGCACTAGTAAGATTCAGATTTAACTAGTATTTAAAGATATGCCCATGATAATAGGAAAAGTGTCCTTCCTCTGCAAGTACTGGCAAGCAGTCAAAACTGAAAGCAACCCGCTTGCCAATGTTGAGCTCACTGCTCCTTAAAAACATCTCCTGGGTCCCTAATTTTCCTTTAAGGGTGAACAAGCACAGAGCCATATGCCACACTCTAACCAAACATAACTAGCAAATAGGCAGGAAGGCTTTTGCACCTTATGTTCTGTAGCTTATCCCAGAAGGCATATGGTACAACTCTACCCAATATGAGAATAAGTACTCTTCTCCTCTTCCCTTACAAATAAGCTTCTTCCACTTGATGTTCTTTTTTTTTCTGCAGTATTACAGACATGTAAAAAAACCTGATGATTTGGACTAGTTCTTCAACAGGAGCAACCCAATACAATGAAGAAATAATTAAGAAGACTAAGAATTCCAAAATAACTCTTGGTGACAGTTTTTCTCTATCTTGCTTATATCCTAAGACTTGTGGATGCTGTCCAACATCAACTCCTGGTCTCTTACAGTACATCAAGGTCATATCTAGTAATACAAAATGCACAATGTGACATGATTGGAGCAGACACTAGGGGATGGGAGAGACAGAGGTTCTACATAGGCCTTTTTTGCACCTGACCTGTTCCTGGCAGCATCCAGTGGGGATCGCAGCAGCAGCTTTGCTGGGACAGGAGTGCAATGGGAGTGCTCCCCTCCACATCAACTGCTTCTGGTATCTAGGAAGCAAAATAGTCCTGCCTTTTCCTGCTGCAGCACAGCCAGATACTGTCCCAGGCTGAGCTAGGGCAAGAAGCGCAGCCATTGTGCTTCTGGACCCTCCACACACCAGGTAGATGGGGGATGGGGGATCAATCACAGGTCATTGATGGGGAAAACCCATCAACAATTTACTCTCTGATTGCACCACATGGGGATGGGAGAAGGACAGGGCCATGACAACAGTTACGCGTGACATCGTCACAGTCCCATCCTTCTCCCATCCCCATTGATGGATGACAATGTCCTGCGAAAAGTGCCATACCGTCATGCTGGGCTCACTTCTATCTTTTCATCTTATTGGTTGTCTCAGTTATAGCCTTCCACTTGATTTTCCCAAAATGTAATATACCAGAGGTTCTCTACAAAAGCATGGAAGCAACATTGGCCCTTTCCACACGGGGCAATTAAAATGACACAGTGTGACCTCCGACGGAGGTCATCTGCACCATGGAGTGGGTCAGACTACTTTTTGTAGTTCCACACCTAAGTCCACTCTGGAGCAACCGGAAGGGGTTGCGCAGCATGCTTTTTAAAAACCTCTTTTAAGAGGTTTTTCAAAAACATAGAGCACGTGACTCCGTGTCACTCCATTGCCACGCTCCGATGCAGATTTGCAGGTGCACACTAGTGCATGTCTGCAGATCTGCTGGGGGCTGGCTTTAGACTGGCGAGCTTCTCCGGTTGGTGGAGAGCCTCCACCAACTGGATACCGGCATTTTGGATGCCGGAGCAGTGTGGGGCGATGAGCTCGCACTGCTCCTCATCCCGACAGACCCAATCAGACCCACCAAAAAGCCAGTGAGTAGCATTTTTAACCAGTTCCCTCTCCACGTGTAGAAAGGGCCATTGTCTCATGTTTGACCAAGGACCGGGACTAGGTAGTTGAAATGAAACAGGATTTTGGCATAAAAAAATATTTTCTGCACAGAAATATTAATTTCTGCTCAAAATATTAAGTCTTGTGTTCAGGAAAATGCTTTGTTTCCTCTGCCCTTCCCCCCTGCTTTCTGTGCAAACAGAAAAAAATGTGGATTTTTTTTCTCAGAATAAAATAGAAAACATGGATAGTCCATGAAAACCCTGTGTTTTTTGAGGACTTTCCTGTGACAGAAAGGAAAATAGTTAAATTATTTGTTATTGCTCATTGTTTTCTTTTGCAAAGATGCACATGTCCACCATCACAGATATCCGTAGTGATTCCACAAATGATTGCACCAAGATTATTTTGATATTGTTCTCAAGAGAGATGTATGAACTTTGATATGATGGTAGAACACCACATGCAAAGAATCTTGATTTAACCAGAGTATTTGAGGGAAGACTTTTAAACTCAAACTTCACATACATAGTGGAGTGTTTGTACCTGAGAGACAGTACTGGGAGAACTGACAGAACTAAATTTTGCTGTAAATTACACACCCACACAGCATTCTTTACAAATTTGTATTTTTTATTTTTTTTTTAACAAGGAAAACAAGGAACAATTCTTAATGGATAAGTTTGACTTTGGACAAGTATCTCTAATTAGGAGATGCTATAAAATGCCCGTCTTACAATGCTAAAAAGGGCAGTCTTTTATAAAAATGTTATTTCTCAGGTACCTTGATTGAATCCCAAAGGACCAAAATGCTGCATTGCAGTTTAACTAAACAAATACCTCCATGTTTTTTTAAAAAAGTAACTTCCCATTTAGTGCCCCACAGATTCATTGCAAAATGCAGACTGTGTTCATTACAGAGAGCTAAAACAATGGTTTCCCAAACAGAATACACATTATTCAAAGCAAGTGCCTATATTGATTTAAACATGCATTTACAGCCAGTTCCAAGGGTCTGCAATAAAGCAGGAAATTTGTCATAAAAAACAAAGCTATTTCTTCCCTCCAAGATGTTCAAATATCTTAATACATAAAACTATTGTGGTATTCTCTGAGACAACTATGCTAAAAGAATCAAGACTCATGGTCACAGTGTAGTTACCATACAATACAAGAGCTAGACTCAAAACTTGTAAGGAGGCCCAATCATATTTTCAATATTAAGGGGCCGAAGGTAAATTACTTTATTTTATTGATTAAATTTATTCCCCATCTTTCTCTGAATATGGAATCCAAGCCAGCTTACAATAATTTAAAAAATTACCAATAAAACATTTAATTTACAAAAGTTAAAAAGAAATTAAATTGTCCTATTATTAACATATGCTTAGAAACAATTAAAACAGGTAAAACATTTAAAAATAATATCAAAAAGGAGTTTAAAAATACATATTAAAAAAAGATATAGCACATGATTTTACACAGTTCCATAATTAAAATTCAGGGCCCGAAAGCCGACCTGAATAAAAGCATCTTCACCGGCTGGTGGAAAGAGTGCAAAGACGAGGGCCAACTGGACCTTCCATGAGTCCTCGCCAACCACACCTTCAAAGGTGGGGGAGTGTGAGAAAGCCTTCCCTTGAAGATCCTAAGACCCATGCTGGTTTATAGAAGGAAATACAGTTTTTCAGACAGTCTGGACCGAATTCTTTCAGTAGCAGACACGAACAGAGAAGTCCACACTTTACAAATGAGAACATGTAGAATGGAATCCTTCCTGACTGAAATTCTGTTATGCCCCCAAACCCATAATTCGTTAGATATTTTAACTAGACTGGAATCTCCATGTTTCTTCCATTAATGATGGCAACTCCATTCAGGAATGTCTGTTAGATACTCCCTATTTCTTTCTTTAATGAATGTAACTCCATTTGGAAACACCTAACAGATATTCCCAAATGCAATTGTGTTTGCTAAAAGAGAATGCTTCTGCATTTCATATAACATTCTGATATTGCATGGCAGGGCTAGACAGCTCTTGCAGTACTTTCCAAATCTATGATTCTGTGATTCTACTACACCTCTCATAGCTCCATCCTGTGGAATCCTGAGGTTTGTCATTTGTAGTAGAATTCCCTCACAGAGAGTTTTAGTACACATCTATAAACTCCAGCATCCAGTCTTTCTGCTAGGGAGAGCTAGTTACCTCACAAAACTACAAGCCCTAGCATGTCTCCTTATGGACCCATAAAAGTTGAAGTGGTATGGAACTAATCAAATCGTATTATGTAAATAGCCTCAAAGATTCACTCCTAGGCCTGAGTGAACATACACAGTTGTCAGTTGGGGACATTATAGTGAAAGGGTTAAGTTGAAGAAGCTAATGCTAAGGTAGAAAAATATAGAAAAATAAGGTGAGCAGATGCGCCCTTTATCTTATCAAGAGGCTTAGGTATGTGCTTAGCAGTACCGGGAACCTAGGGAGTTTTGATGTTGGAGAAATACTCCCTTGGTACCAAAATACATCATTTTTGAAAGATGTAACCCAGGTCTGCCTGACCTGTAAACACTTCATATATGGTCATATGTAATCATTTCCTGTAACCTGTTTACAAGAGGGTATAAAAAGAGAGCTAATACCTGGATCGGGGCTCTCAGGCTTTGGAAATCATTCCACTGAGATCCCTGCAGTAAAATAAACTTTTATTTTTGCTTTCTAATCTGGTGGTCTCAATTCTTGGCGAGCTACTTCAATTTGGGGGCTCGTCCGGGATATTGAGGGGCGTTTTGCCCACTTTGGCGGACGCCAGGGCGTCGGGGCCGTCACCTCTTTCCGACGCGACCCAGGGCGCCCCTGACTTACTTTTGTCAGAAGGATTGACTCGGAGTGAGGCGGCGGCTCTGGCGGTGGTGTTCCAGCCCAGGGACCCGAAGACGGAGCAGAAAGCAGAACCCTCCCACGACTGTTGGTGAGTGCCCTCCCTGCAACTTCAGGGAGAAGAGGGGCCTGATCAACCCCTTAAGTCTTGCCTTAGTACCCCACTGTTGTGGGTGAAACCGCGAGGCTTTTTGGAGGTGGAAAAAGAGGTGGGAGGTAGTTTGTTGGCGTGAATGTGGTGTGAAAGGAGGGGCGCAAGGTGTCGCAGTTCCCATTGCATACCGTTGAGAGTCCGGGTGCGTGGGTCGGCACAGAGAGAGTGGTGTCTATCCCCCTTCGTGTTGGCGCGTGAGACCCCTTACTCACGCGCCAAATCCCTTTCTCCTAGTGTGTCTTGTCCACGTTGGGAGGAAATGGGTGGGGGGCAAAGCCGGCAAACCCCTTTAGGTTGTATGTTAAAGAATTTCAAGAAAGGATTCAGTGGGGACTATGGGGCCCCCCGATGACACCAGGGCGTTTACGGAATTTATGTGAAGTGGAGTGGCCTTCTTTCAAGGTGGGGGTGGCCTCCGGAAGGGAGCTTAGAACCCGCTCGAATCAAGGCAGTGTATTCAGTAGTGGTGGGTGAGCCTGGCCATCCTGATCAGTATCCATACATAGATTCATGGGACACAGTGGTTACAGAGAACCCCTCTTGGTTGCAGAAGTGTCAGGAACAAATTTGTAAGGCTATGGTGCTGAGGCAGGACAGGGCCAGACGAAAGTTGAAAGCCCAGATTTTGCCTGATTCAGCTCCAAAAGAGCCCACTGCCCCCCCTCCACCGTATGTGGTGATGCAGCCAGCCCCGCCACCACTGGCTTTGGAAGTACCACCGCCTGCTCCCCCGCCGCCAGTACCTCAGACAGCCTCACAACAAGAGGGAGTGGCTGGGGACTTGCATTTGGCCCCAGTTACCCATGAAGAGGAAATGACAGAGGAGTTGCCAGGTTCCAGTTTGGCTGTCCAGAATAAGATGCACTCAGACCCAAACCCGAACAGACTGGACCAAAAGAAAAATCCAAGAGTAAGCAGGTCAAGAGTAAACAGACAAAACCCCAGAAGGAAGTAGAAGAAGTAGATGATTCGGATGGGGAAAGTGGAGATGTGATTGCACCATTGCGACAAATCAGTCAATTGGTGCCAGATCCCACCCAAGAGGGTGGTTATCGGCGAGTCCCGAGTTACCAATATACTCCCTTCACCACGTCTGACCTCCTTAATTGGAAGACCCATTATGCTACTTACACAAATAAGCCACAAGAAGTAATTGAACTTTGTTCCAGATATGGCCTCACATGTCCCCAATTGGCAAGATTGTCAGCAGTTGCTCCTGACTTTGTTCACTACTGAAGAGCGGAGGAGAATAATTCAGCATGCAGAACGGATAGCTAGAGACAGGGCACCTCCTGGAGAGGCGAACCCTGAACAGTGGATGAGAGGAGGGTCCCCTTGGCGGACCCAGGATGGACCCAACCTCCCAGCACAGTTGACTATGCTCACTGATTATCAAGCTCTACTAGTGGAAGCTATGAGAGAAGGAATGAAGAGGCCTGTTAATATGTCCAAAGTATCAGAGAACTTCAGGGACCCACTGAACCCCCAGGAACATATTTGGAAAGATTACTTGATGCTTATAGGCAGTATACTCCTGTGAACCCAGAAGACCCAGGCAACCAACAGATGGTGAATTTGGCCTTCGTGACCCAAAGTTATCCAGATATAAGGAAGAAACTCCAGAAACAAGAGGGATTTGCAGGTATGAATTTGAGCCAATTGTTGGAAATTGCCCAGAGAGTATATGTGAATAGAGACCAAGAGGAGAAATGGGAGAAGGACAGGCGGATGCATAAGAAAGCGGAATTATTGGCTGCAGCTTTGGCGACAAAGGAAGGGGGGCGGAAAATTGGAAAAGGAAGTGGACCTCCATTGAGACGCAATGAGTGTGCCCTCTGCCGACAGGTTGGGCATTGGAAGAATGAATGTCCCAGACAGAGAGGGATGGCGAACAGGGGAAGAGGAATGGATCGAGGAAGAGGAAGGGGAGCAAATCGAGGAAGAGGAAGAGGAAGAGTAGTGGATGGGAGATATGAGCAGGGGATGGACGAAAGGGGTTTGAGGACTTCATTGGACTAGCTGAAATGCAACTTTACGATTAGGACAGACCGGGCCCCCTTGCTCTGGCCCCGGGGAGCCTATGGTCACAGCACAAATAGGGGACCGAGCCATCCCCATGATGGTAGATACGGGAGCCACCCGTTCAGTATTAAATTCTGCAATAGCCCCAAAAACTGAGAAAGCCATAAGAATTGTGGGGGCCACGGGGAAATTGGAAAAACACCCCTCTAGAAAAAAGGATTGTGGATCTAGGAAGACATCAAGTCACTCACCAGTTTTTGTATTTGCCAAGTTGCCCTGTGCCCTTATTGGGTCGAGATTTGTTGGCTAAATTGAGAGCTCAAATTTCTATTGAAGAAGATGGGACGATGGAAATAAATTTTAGAGGACCAAAGAATATCTCAGTGACTTATCCAATGGAGGAGGAGTGGCGAAGGTACCAGATCATGGTTTGTCAAGAGCAACCCACTATATTTGGACCCCCAGGCGTGTGGGCTGAAGACAACCCACCTGGGTTAGCCCGGTTCGTGGCCCCCATAGTGGTAGAATTAAAGCCAAATGCTATGCCCACTCGTGTAAGGCAATATGATCTACCCAGAGAAGCCCTGGAAGGGATCCAGAAGCATTTAGAACGGCTGAAGAAGTACAATAAATCGGGAATGCCGCTCTCCCTGGAATACTCCATTACTCCCAGTATTGAAACCTGGGACCAAGGAATATCGTCCAGTACAAGATTTAAGGATGGTAAACAAAGCTACAGTAACCCTACACCCAGTGGTACCAAACCCATATGTCCTGATGGGACTAGTCCCATCTGCAGCTACTCACTTCACTGTTTTGGATCTCAAGGATGCCTTCTTCTGTATCCAGTGGCCCCCCAAAGCCAGGAAATATTTGCCTTCCAGGTGGAAGACAGCATTACAGGCCAGAAGACCCAGTTCACGTGGTGCCGCTTGCCTCAGGGGTGGAAGAACTCGCCAACGATTTTTGGGACATCATTGAGTCAAGACTTGAGAAAATTCCATTTTGAACCCGAGAGACGAGTTTTGCTGCAATATGTGGATGATCTACTGTTGGCCGCCACCAGTGAGGAGGAGTGTAAGGAAGCCACAATGGAGTTGCTCCAGCTTCTGTGGGAAGCAGGCTACAAAGTATCTAAGAAGAAGGCCCAGTTGTGCCAGACAGAGGTGCGATATCTGGGATTCCAAGTGACTCAAGGGAAACGAGCGTAGGCCGAGAAAGGAAGGAGGCTGTGTGTGCTCTGCCTGAGCCCCGGAATCGGAAGATGGTGCGAGAATTCTTGGGTGCAGCTGGGTTTTGCAGAATCTGGATTCCTAACTTTGCAGTAATGAGCAAACCATTATATGAAGCTACCAAAGGTCCAAAAAGAAGTTGAATTTGTGTGGGGGAAAAAAACAAAAGAACACCTGGGAACAGATAAAGAAGGCGCTGATGGAAGCTCCGGCGTAGGTCTGCCAGATGTAACAAAGAAGTTCACCTTATATGTTGATGAGAAGAATGGAATAGCCGTGGGAGTACTGACACAGATGTTGGGATCCTGGCATCGCCCAGTGGCATATCTCAAGCAATTAGATCCAGTCGCTAGAGGATGGCCTGGGTGTCTCAGAGCTATAGCAGCAACAGCCTTGTTGGTAAAAGAAGCAATAAGTTAACCTTAGGCCAGAATTTGATGGTAAAGGTTCCACATTCTGTACTGGCCCTCATGGAGTACAAAGGTAGCTATTGGTTCACGAATAGCCGAATGTCCAAGTATCAGGGAATGTTGTATGAAAACCCTAGAGTGAAGTTGGAGTTGTGCACCACCCTGAACCCTGCAACACTGCTCCCAGCAGAATCTGGAAATATACACCACGACTGCCTTCAAACCATGGATGAAGTATACTAAGTAGACCAGACTTGCGGGATACCCCATGGCCCCATCCTGATGTCACTTACTATACAGATGGAAGTAGCTTTGTGCGAGAGGGGAAGCGAAAGGCCGGCTATGCAGTGGTCACGGCAGATAAAATAATAGAAGTCAAAGCACTACCTGTTGGTTCCTCGGCCCAGAAGGCGGAACTTATCGCTTTGATCAGGGCTTTAGAGCTGGCCGAAGGACTTACTGTAAACATATACACAGATTCAAAGTATGCCTTCACTACCCTGCATGCGCATGGAGCACTGTACAAAAAAAAAGGATTGATCAATTCTTCAGGACAAGAGATCAAATATGGAAAAGAAATAGAGCACCTATTAGAAGCGGGTGGGCCCCTAGTAAAGTTGCTGTGATGCACTGTAAAGGACATCAGAGAGGGCAAATTTCAGTGGTCCGGGAAACCGGAAAGGGAAGGGCAAAAC